>BMAU01005330.1:610000-1825000 GCA_019973935.1 Trichonephila clavipes | reverse complement strand
AGTAACGAATACAGAATAAATTTTTAATGATATTCTAGAATATTTATAATGCTTTATTGGATCGAATTCTAAGAACAAGTTACCGGACTCTCAAATTTCAAGTAAAATGCCAAAACTTTCGTTTCCGAAAGAGCAACATTTAATCCTTTTACGACCGTCTCAAATTCTTCTCGATGAGACGTTAAATTACGAGGCATTAAACTTTGCCTTTTGGTACGATTTAATTCTTCGGGAACTCTAGTTTTAACCCAAAGCAAAAATACTCGATGTAAAATAGGATAATGTTTCGTACCTGCTTAACTTCATTATTAATAAGCTTAAGCTGATTGCTGAAGCGCAAATGATGCTGCTTAATAATGCAGCGCTGTGAAGAACAGGAAATACAGACAAATGTCTCGCGTGACACAAATTGCCTTAGATTAATTTTCTCTAAAAGCTAAGATATAATAATTATGAAAATGAAAGGCGCTGAGACTAAAATAAATACGGGGAAAGTGAATGCCATTTTTCTTATTCAAGAACATTTATTTTTGCTTTCATGTTTCAGGTTCCTTTCAAAGTTGACAGAGCCTGGTGTTTTTCAAGCTCCAAATTTTCCAAAAGCATTCAGGTAAAATACTTAAGATGTATTTCTTATAATTGAAAATGATGAGGTATTTGTACCTTAATTAATAATTGCTGCATTTCTATAATTATTAAGTCTGTATTTACAAAAACGTTGACTAAGCTTTTGAATTCCTTGTCCAGATTAAAGTAAACTATCGGGGGGAAAATTTGCTCCAACACTAACGAAAATTTTTTCAAAAGTTTTTCAGAAATAATAATTAAGTGTTTGATTTTTTTTTGTTAATGTTGATTCTTGATTCTCTTTTATTAATAAAAATAAAATATAGCATAATGAAAAACTGAAACCTATAATTTTTTATTTTGTTGTGATATTGATGCTTTGTTATGTGGGATTCGATGCAACAGTTATAATGTTATTAAGACTATTAGTTTAATTTAAAGTATCGCACTAAATTCATGAGAATCAGGAAATTAATTAAAACTAAAATAGCTCTGATGTTAATTTTTTAAGGCTTCTAATTTGAAATTTTTTGTTTTGTTATATTATTCAAATAAATAGTACAAGATACGCAAAAAAACGAAACCTTCAGAAGGAAGACCCACGTTTTTTGTGTTCTTATGAAATCTTTTGTATCATTCAGATTTATTAAATTTATCCGATATTACTACCCAATTTTTACAGAGAATTAAATTACTTATATTTTGTAAGGAGAGTGTACAAAAAAGAATGTAATGGACGATTAAAAATATTATTTTTAATTATTGTATAAATCAACCATTAATTTTATTAATGACACGACTTCTATGAAAAAGAGAGATGGATTTAGAAAAGCTACGAACACATTAAATAATATTTCAATGTGCTTCGGCGACAAGCTAGTTTGGTGATGGAGGGGAGGATGTCCCATGGTGACCTTGAGTGTTGTTTGGGGGCAGTATGTTTTGAAAACCACCTTCGGTTCTGAAGTGTACTTGCTACACAACTGAGACGAAAGAGGATTCATAGTCGGAAAGAAATATTGCTAATAAATTCATCCAGAAAAGTTTTTTTCTTGTAAATTAATTCTTATTCTTTTAAGAAATTTTGTGAACAAAATACCTAAACGTATGCATGGTGAACATTACTCTTTTAATTGCCCAAAACATGATTAAAAGTAAGTAATACTGTAAGATTTAAAATGAATGTAAGAAAGAACAATTAATGTGTGAAAAGGAAACGATAAAATAATGTATAAAAAGGTGGCATCTTTTACAATATAGAAATTAAAAAGACCACAAAATAAAATTTTTTTTGTCGCCTGAATACAAAGCTCATTTCAAATAAAATAATTTTTTTTCCATTTTCTCCAAATATTAAAAATTATCTGTGCGTAATCGAACTGTCAGGAATTTGCACATTTCTAAAGTATGCATTTTGCTTTACAATTGTTTTACACCAATACCCTTTTACACATAATAAGGCAATCCAATAAGCATCATAATGATAGCACCTTATTCGTGAACAAGGGATGAGACAGACACTGCTTCTCCGATGACCACTGAGAATACTTTCATTGTGTGTGAAATACAGGCATTCCATAGAGATAATTAGAACTTATTCTTCTAGATATTTGAATATATTATAGGAAATCTCATCATAATAAAATGTTTCTATGCAAAGTCCATTACTTTAATGAGGAATACTTCTAGAATTTGAGAAATGCAACACGCCTTATACTTGATTCAGACTATGGCACATAACATTGGCATTAATCCAAGAAGGTAGGGGGTGAGAAAAACGTGTATTAAAATGGCCTTCTATCTAGAGATGATTAGATTTAGATGTCAATGATACAATTCATTGAGTCATTTAAATAATGAAAACCTCGTTTTCTATAGCATCGACTAGATGTCCTATTCTGAGAAATGCAGTTGTCTTAAAAATTAAAATTTATTGAACACTGGCTGCCGCTTAACCGTTTCGCTGGGTATTTCATGAAAATGTGTGACCATTGGCGCACACAGGAATTTTTCAAGGGGAGGGGGCAAGGTCGAAAGTCCACCTTTCTCGTATCATGCTCAAATACGCCGCCCAACGTATTTTTTTTGGATTTTTCAATTTTCGGGAACAAGAAAAACAGTAAAAAATTAATTATTGGAGAAATAATTATCATTAATTAATAAAATTAATTATTAATAGCAAATACTTAATTAAATTTTACGTACTATATACATAGGATTATAATCAATAAAAAAAACCAAGGGCTTTGGGGGCAGCGGACCCCAGGACCCCCCTCCTCCCTTGTGTGCACCACTTTCTTTTTCTCTAATGGGGCTGCGTATTGGTATTTCTTACCTTTGCGGACCTAGTTCATTCCCCAGGATCTGGTATCACTTTTTATTTCGGCACCTATAGGCGATACCAATTGCCACAAATAATTTTAACGCCCAGTTTCATCCCCAGAGGGAGGCATCTGAGCTCTGACGATGAGAAATTGAACTTCGGAATTTAATTTTGCAGAGGGTATCCAACGGCCACTCCAAGGTATTCTTTACATGCCACATAGTCATACGACATGGCCGCTGTCGGTTTTCTGCATCCTGAAAATCCACCGACTTGAGCCGGGATCGAGTTGATTGAGGGAATATTACTGTTCATCTACATGAGGGCTTTTGACGACGGACCACGCAATTTTGACCGATGGTCAAGTGACGTGGACGACACCTGAGCTGGCACCCCTCTCTCTTAACTACCACACCACACAAACGGGAGGACATTTCAG
This sequence comes from Trichonephila clavipes, assembly GCA_019973935.1. NCBI lineage: Eukaryota > Metazoa > Arthropoda > Arachnida > Araneae > Nephilidae > Trichonephila > Trichonephila clavipes. Next base: position 1,821,671 of record BMAU01005330.1, on the reverse strand, counting down.
CTCTCGACAGATTTAACGTGCATCGCTGCCCTACATGGGGGGTCTTTAATGGTACTGGGCTCGAACTCGTGACAAGGCAAGCCACGATCCGATATCTATACCACTCGGTTACCACGGCCCGAGCCGGGGTCAAACCCGCAATCTTAGGTGCAGAAGGCCAGCGACAAATGAACTATGCCACCCAGTCGGCGTGTGTGCCACTGTGCATGACTACATATTTTTTGAAATAATCAATACATATGTCTCACAAGGAAAGTGTAAGGTTTTGGGGTCACGGATTTAGTTCAAATTTTGTAGGATAGTAGATTCGGTTTCCCTGCTGATGAAGATATGGTTATATGCAGTAGTACACACAGAAATTTTTCAAGGGGGTTGGGGGGGACCGGGATCGAAAGTTCACCAATCTTGTATCATGTTCCTTTTGATTTTGTCGATTTTCGGGAACAAAACACAGTAAAAAACTAATTATTGAATAAACAATTAGCGTTAATTAATAAAATTAATCATTAATAACAAATATTTAATTAAATTTTACGTACTATATGCTTAGGATTATAATCAATCGGGAAAAAATCAAAGGCTTTGGGTAGGAGTCCGGACCCCCCAGGACCCCCACCCCTTTTGTGTGCGCCACTGCTGAGAGTCATAGTATGAGGCTACTACCTGCGGTTAATATCTTATTAAAAAGGAATTAGAGGCGGTTAATATCTTATTACAGGAAAATGAGCAGTAATGTACATGTAATGATCATAATTATATAGCTGACATTTAATTAAAAAGTATCGATTAGTTGGTTACAGTAACAAAATGATTGAAGATATGTTGAAATGAAATTTCTTTCCGGTTTATGTTCCTGTTTTTGTCCCGCCCAAGGTAACGACTTTTTCCTGTTGTCGGTTCAGTTCCGGTTCTATATATATAAGGTCTGGAAAAGAAACAACGCGTTTTCTTCTTATTCTTAAATAGAATGACTGAAAATAAATTTGATTTTTTTTATTGGAAATAACTTTAAGGCTTTATATATATATATATTGAAATATCCACGTAGCTCCCTTCAAAATCTTGGAACGATACGATCAACGAAGTCGATTTGTATGTCCCAAGCAAATATACAAAAGCATTCAAATGTATACATAAGATATCTTTTCTTGGTGTTAAGACATATAGATAAATTCTGCTTAAGTACACTCTTACATATATAAAACTCTCAAAAAGGGCAAGCCACTCACATTCATTAAACTTTATGTAAATATCTAAAGCATTTTCATGTAAAATTTTCAATTAAGCTATACAGAAATTTCCAGACATGACTTTTTATATTGTACACAAGATGGGTAATTTATGTCTACCCATCTCTGTTATAATCTGAACATTTCGAACAAAATCGGCGATTTCATGCTTAAGTTTCATATTTAAGTTTCTGCTTGAGTTGTAATGTTTATTCAATTGCGTTACCCAATTTAAAATTTGCAATTTAAAATCTGTTTATATTTTAAGCATTAAAAAAAAAACGATTTTTCCTTCTTTTACTAAGTTTTTACCTTTCTTTTTTTAGCATTGATCTGGTTAAAGGCAAAGCTCCAAAGCGTCTGGTGGATGCCTGGCAAAGGTTTCAAGATAATCCAAACACGGAAGCAACTTATCATTTCAGGCCAGGTATAGTTTTAGAAAGTGTCTTTTTATTAAAGAAATGTATGTTCGTAGAAATGAAATTTTAAAGTAAATCCACACATATAAAACAAGCAAAACACTCCCATTATTTATTGCACTAAATACAGAAGGTCGTTCGCGCTTTATGGAAACGATTTTGATAGTTTATTTTTATGTATAGATTATTTTGAAGTTTCTAAAGTTTTACTTAAAAATATGAACGGGAAAATAAACTACAAAACCGTTTTTTATAAGGTACGAACGATCTTCTGTATCATTTAAAATTTTGATCTATTCAGTTTTGTAATTTAGCATTTTAGAAATTTGGGATCAGATTTCTTTTGTAAGTATTTATGGTATCGAAAAAAGAACAATGAAAAAAGAATTGGGGGGTGTAGAGGAATGGAAAGCTAGTTTGGAAATTTTTTTATGAATTGAAAAGAAATGTGCCTTGTAGATCACAATTGAAGAATTATTCCTATTCCATTAAACTTCAATTCCATTGCTTGCAATTATTTAAAAAGAAATACAACATTCATATCTTTTGCAAGTTCCAACAAAGAGTGTTCACAACACGAATACTAGTTGAGTGTTCGTGAACACACAATTCCTAGCCAGTGTTTTTTCCGTCATCCTGGTGGTAATAAACACTCACCGTGTTTAGGGGCTGAAGCATGTTAAATTTGTCGAAGATCAAAGTCTTTAAGGCCTTATCACACGTATATATATTTGGAGTAATTTCCTTTGAAAACAGCCATTCTGAGCCATTTCTATCTAGTTGTCACAGCAATGCTCCGAACAACTTTTTCCCATTGAGCGAAAAGAATTGCTTGGAATAAAAACTGCTTGAAATTCCAGCCAACAGGACTCTTCCACTCCCTACGCCATAAACAAGATGGCAGCCTCGGCTTCGTCAAATGCATCATAAATGGCGTATGATACTTTGATTGTGCATTATATTTTAATGGCATAATACTTTAAACAGAATGGTGATCCGTTTCTGTTTACGACCGTCAACAAAAACGCTAGCGAAATAAAAGAAGTAACATCGGATGCTCGTTTTTCGAAGCAGAAAAGTCGGCGAGTAATTTTTCAACGTGAAGATAAGGCGTGGCTGACGTCAGATCATGTCGTTTTATTTAAGGTGACTCTGCACCTTCACAACTTCTTGAAAAATTTCTGGAAACAGTTGTCCCAAATATGCGTTTGGTGTGTTTTTGTTGCAGTCATCCCTTTAATTGTGTATAGTGTACTACCAATAAATTCTAAGAATAAGAAGGTTTCGTGTATTTTTTTCTTTTTTCGTACTACTCAGGTAAATTAAACTCTTGTTTCCCGGATTCGATGTTTTAAATGAGCGTGTGGGGGACATAGAATATAGGGTATATTACTTAGAATACATTGTAAGATAAACATAAATTTTATTTCTGACGTTCATTGTAATTTATTTCAGATCGTTATACACCGGAATCCCTTTTCCTGATCATGGAATTGGAGAACTGCGGGGACAACTTACCATCCACTGTAAGTCTCTGTCTGAAAATAATGTATTTAAAAAATATAGATCCGCACATTTTAAAAAAGAAAATAAAATAAGTTAGGGCTTTTAAATTCCTCATACATAAAATAAATTAATAGTATTTTTTTTATAAAAAAAATAGGATCAAACTAGTATAAAATAAATAATTTAGTACTAATATGTAGAGTATGTTAATAAATATTTGATTATAAATACATGTCAAACATCTTATTAATATACTATTTCTTCATTTTTCATACGTTAGAAATCTAAAGAAGATTTTTAGTTAGACTCTAGCTATGTGTTTGTGTATGATACATAAAAAAATGTACGCCTTTTAATCATTTTACCTGAAATGACTCAATACCAATAGTATATATATTGTTGTGAAAAATACCCCAATGTGTTTCCGAAGAAATTTTGCGTGATTCCTGAGCTAAGCCTTAGTTGAATTCCATTCTCTACATTTCAAACATTTACTCTACATCAGTGGTCTTCAAACTAAGTCCCATTGAATCCTGGGGTTCCATGAAGCATTCCCAAGGGTTCTACGAATCACAATAAAAAATCAGAAAGAAAATTTTAAATGTGAATGCAAAAAGAATTAACAATCTGTATGAAGTTTGTGTAACCACAAGTATCTAAAATTATCTTTATCTTATCAAGTATCATTATTTGTGCATAATGTATGACTTTATATTTTGCAATAATTTTATAATATAAATGTAGTAAAAATAATTTTATAATATAAATATAATAAAATAAATTTTCTAATATAAATATAATAAAATAAATTTTCTAATATAAATATAATAAAATAAATTTTCTAATATAAATATAATAAAATAAATTTTCTAATATAAATATAATAAAATAAATTTTATAATATAAATATAATAAAATAAATTTTATAATATAAATATAATAAAATAAATTTTATAATATAAATATAATAAAAGTAAATTTATATTGTTTTTTTTTCCTGTAATGGGGCTGTGCATTGGTATTTCTACCTTTGCAGACCTATTACATTCCCCAGTAGCTGGTATCACTTTTTAGTGCGCTACCATTTAGGCGATACAAATTAACGCAAGTAATTTTGACGCCCAAATTCTTCCCCAGAGGGAGGCACCTAAGCTCTGCCGATGCGAAACATGTACTTAGGAATTTAATTTTCCCCTAGAGCATCCAAGCCAAACGGACACTCATGGGATCTTTTCATGCCGTATAATCATACCACAAGGCCGCTGTCGATTTTTTGCATCATGAAAATTCCCCGAAATGGGCCAGGGTCGAACCATCAATCTTGGGTGCAGAAGGCCGGCGATAAACCAACTACGCGACCCAGCCGACAATTTTACAATGAAAATAAATAAATAAAGTATATCTATATTTAATTTAATACACAGGGAGGCCGGGCTTAAAGTATCCAAAAGTTATGGCTTATTATTACGGAATTACCCATCAGAATGTAATAAACTGTTTATCCATAGAAATCTCTCCGAGAATATTTTGGGTCTAGTCCATCGTTTCTCAAACTGTGGGGCGCCCCCCCCTGTGGGAAGCGTGGGCATATCGAAAATAAAAAAATTAAAAAAAAAATTATTTACTGGAATGAAGTAAAACAAAATATTTTCTGACATAATAAAAAAATGCACATTTACACTGATATAATTTATATATATCATGTGCAATATTACGTCATCAAAAATAATAGCTTCTACTTCAAAATCTCATTAGCTATCCTTGATACTATAACCAAATAAAAACCATTTTAGTTGATTTGCTGTAATCCCATTATGAGAGTTTTTTTATTACATTTTCTTTTCAAACCTAAAATACTTCTCTTTTAGCGAAAAAACAAAACCCAGACCCATAATCAAAAAAATTTTAGGAAGATACAAAATTCATCACTGTTATAATTATTGAAATAATGTATATTAGCTGCAGGCAGCAGAATGTATTTGCTGGTGTTTGACCTTCGAACTTACTTGTATGGTTTGTTTCGTCCCTGCTCTTACGTATTTGTTTTTTTCATTTGGGGAAGTTGTAAATAAACTATTTCTGCTGCGCTTTTTACCTTGTAAAATATTTTTATGATTTTGGGGAACCACTGAGAGCTTGGCTAAGTTGGATTACTTGGCTAAGATTTATTTTTATGAATGTTCTCAAGCATATAAAGTATAATGAAAAACGTTTGACACAATTTTTTTAGAACATCCATATTGTATTAAATACACTTTTAACCCGGGAACGGTTGCACCGATTACACTGCGCACGAAATCGGTAATTCTGGCAAAACTGTTTAATTGTTACCAATGACCCAGACACTATCATCCTGTTTGACAGTCTTTTCGAGAACTAAAATATATTTGTCACATTTCGCCCACTTTTTTGGGAGTGACAAAAGTTTTTTTTACAATCTTAAGGTACTTGTTTTGACTGAGTTCCCGGTGTGATCACTTTTTTTTCAAAACATTTTCTGTGTTCACGCTACATCCCCCCCCCTCTATAAATAACTTAGCGATTTTGATTGCCTTGTTGTACGATTTATTGTGGTTTGGTAAATCAGCATGATGAGCAGGTAAATATTAGGTAAATGAGCAGAATATATATATATATATAAAAGAAATGTGCATCTCTTTGATCTTGAAGGAAGTTAAAACGGATAAAAAAAAGGGATGAACCTGATGAAATAATGCATATTAAAGTAAATTTGAGAAAAGCGATGAACATGAAACGAAAGAAAATTTTCCAATGCTACCAAAAGAACTCTATCAACTAAAATATGAAGCCATAAGTATCAGAAGACACACTTTGCTTTGTCAAAAACACACAAGCAAGCAAAAGTTCAACATGCTATTTGTCGAGCATCTCAAAGGACAGTAAAATTACAATAACTTGAACAAAATGTGACAGTTTTGCCTGCAAATAACATTCCTGTAATACTAGCGAAAAGTGTCTGTGATTTGTGTCTTTTTTAAGGTCACGCACATTTGAAACATTTTAGTTCAGTTTTCTTGGATTTTTTCCTCAAGTTATCAAAGAAAAATTGAAAAGTCCTTGAAAGTAGGTAAGTACATTTTCTCTTAATTAAATTATTCACTGGAATAACGATTTTTATTTTGTACTATAAAAATAATTATAAAAAAAAGATTGAGGAGAATTAATAACCCCGCTCGACCATTAGTATCGAGTGCACACCTGCTCCCGGGTTTAAACATGAAGTCTTTTCACTTTAAATATTAAAAATAATACAATTATTTCTCATCGGAATTTTATATTATTGTTCATTATTCAACATCACACACACACACACACACACAATTCTAAATTCTAATTCTGTGAGGCTTAAAATTACAGTTCGCTTAAAACTAATTATAATTTGAGCAATGATTTAAAAAAATCATTTTACATTTTTGTAAACATTGTCGCTCACATGGGTTTACTCTCCTTACGATTCAGCTATTATATAAATAATGTTTTATTTTCTTATAAATGAACTCGTGCAAACAGCGGGTACTTCAGCCGGTATACTTTTAGTGTATCAGTGCTGCACAGAGTATTTTATAACTAACTAGCTGTACCCGGCGCGCGTTGCTACGCAAACAACTGAAATAAATTTAAGAAAAATAATTTTAAAGGAAAATCAGTACACAAATATTCAATTCATTCAAAGCCGTTTCGAAAAAATTGTGATTACAAAGTTCAGTTTCAATTAGATGATTATTGAAGTGCTGTGGGATACACAATATTTCTTGTTTTTCCATCTGGTGAGTAGACGAATAAATCAAAAGGTTTTCCGACACGTGAGCAAGCCACATAGAACTGTCCATGTGAGAAGCATGGATTCTCCAAATTTAATCCACACACTTGTAACGATTGTTTTTGTGCTTTGTTAATAGTCATTGCGAAAGCGAGTCGCACCGGGAACTGTAAACGTTTGAATTCGAATGGCATATCTGTCGGGATCATTGGGATACGTGGCAACAGGACGTCTTCACCTTTGAATTTTCCAGTCAAAATTGTTGCCTCGATAACATTGTTCATCATTTTCTTGACTGAGAGTCTGGTTCCGTTGCAAAGTCGTGGTGGATTTATGTTTCGAAGAAGTATGATGGGTACGCCAATTTTCAATGTAAGAACGTGCGGTGGCATGCCTGGCAAATCAAGCGAATTCAAGAATTCAGTTGGATAGTTGACAACCTCATCTTGATTCTCCACAGTATCGATGGACTTATATGTTGTCGTTTCACTGGGTATTCCATGCTGAATGGTGAAGTTGATGGTATTGACATCGATGTGTTTGGCTGCTAATATAGCACGCGTACTGAGCCACTGATGGTTTTTGTAGTTTTGTGCAATGTTTGGGAAAACTTTTTGCATCAATTCGTCGATGCTTTCTGTTATTTTACAGAAGTTTGCTGGCAGGGGGATACATTGTGTAGATTCATCAATTTCCATTCGCCCATTTCCAATATCCATGAATTGTTTTGCAAAATTTCCAGCCGATGCATCCCGTTGTAGTTGTACACGCATGTTAGTTTTCAAAGTCAATTTCTGTAAATGACGCCATAGAACTGATGATTTAAAACATGCATGAAGTTCATCAGCGGGTGTTGATCGTGGTATAATGGGCAGTGTTTGTCGAAAATCACCAGACAATAAAATGAGTGCGCCACCGAAGATCCGTGTGTTTCCTCTGAAATCTCGCAGTGTACGATCAAGCGCTTCCAATGCTTTCTTGTGAGACATTGTACATTCGTCCCATATGATAATTTGACACGTTTGGAGTACTTTTCCATTCCAGAGTTTTTGCTGATGTTGCATGTTGGTGCCTCAGTGTTTTGCAAATTCAACGGCAGTTTCAATGCTGAATGCGTTGTTCGGCCACCATCCAAAAGAGTTGCCGCAATTCCAGATGATGCAATAGCCAGTGCAATATTATTTTATGATCGTATGGTTGCCAAAATTAGTGAAAGAAGAAAAGTCTTGCCTGTACCACCGGGCGCATCTATGAAAAACAATCCACCGCTTTGTTCTGGGATTGCACGCATAATTCTGTCATGCGCAATGCGTTGTTCTAGAATCAACTGCGGAAGATTTGTCCTAAAGAATGTCCCCAGTTTATCAGAATCATAGTGTGTTTCTCGTTGCAAATCACGTTGTTTGCAGGTCGGTTTGAAGCAGGCATTCCCAGTTGCACCAGTGCCTTGTTAGCGATTGTCAAACATATGTATTCAATCAAAATCAATGCTTCATTATACTTGTTTGGTGTGAATTGAATGTCCGGATTTTGATTCGCAGCGCGCAAACGATGTAGAATATCTTCACTCATGTAGTCCTTGTATTTTTCCCAAAGATCTTTTGGGTTAGATGGGAAGCAGGTTGTTAATATTATGGCAAATAGCGTGCGTATTTGCTGTGGTCGATCAGTATTCGATGCATCAGCTAGTGCAGTGTCCCAATGTGCATCATTCTCAAGAAGATTTAGTTCTTGGCAAGCTTGGCGATAAGTAGCGCACAGCTGACCGTTGACTGTGCTTAAATCTTGGAAGGATATTGGTCCACGTATATTGATCAACAGCAATCTTAGATAGAAGCATTCTGTATTGTTCGGATGAAAAGTGTACAGACGACCCAATGCATCACTGGAATATAAATTGGTATGTCCTTCAACTGCTTTACCTTGTTTGCGACGTTGAAACTTTTTAGTCGATGCATTCCACGTGTAGAATTTCGGTACTTCAGAGTAAAGCAAAGTTTTAGCAAAAAGATCATCTTGGCACAATGAGTAAAACGCAGTTAAAGTTGTTGCCGGTGGAACCAATGCTCTTGCACGTTCATTATCTGCTGTAAAGTGCACGCGCTGTCCATTCTCGAGATGCACCGCCAAATGTATTACTGTTGGATGTCGTTCATGGATTGGAAATGATAAGATGCGCCATACTGCTTCATTGCTGCTTATGTAGCGTCCAAGTTGGTATTGGTTGATTTCATCGAGCGGTGCAGCTACATTCCCTACTCCGAAGACTGCCATGTCGCTTCCTTTGTTGACATATTTGCAAATGTATTCGATCGACTTCACTGAATTGCAATACTCAACATTAATGTGTGCTTTGAAGGTCTTTGAAAGCAGTGGTGAATATGGCACATTCCAACGATTATCTACTTCAATATCAATGTTTCGTATTTTCAGAACGACGAATTTGCCACCATTCTCAACTGATCGTCGACGATACAGTGGATATCCGTCATTGCCAGTGATAGTATCAGAAACCAATTTTCTCTTGGGTATCGTTTCGTGCATTTCCCATCAGACATGCATGATGAATTATTGTTGAATGCGCCACATGGGCCATGGATCATATTTTTGGTGACAACGTCGAATAAGTTTGGATCAATGTGCTTATCTGGTATTTCTGCTGAGATGATTTGATCAATTTGATCTGGCGTAATTTTGTTGATTAACCAAACCAAAATATGTGCATGTGGCAATCCTCTTTTCTGCCATTCAATGGAATACATCCAGCAGCGTGTCTCTCCAAAAACATGATGCTTGATAATAAAATCCATCAAACATTTCAATTTTTGTTTAAATACGCGTGCGGTAATGTCATGGCGGTCCGAAGATGATTGTCCAACTAATAGAAGTTCTTTAATTTCATTCCATGTTGGATTACATGTAAAGGCGACGAACAAATCTGGACGACCATATGCGCGAACGTATGTCATCGCATCTTGTGCGTATTCATGCATGTGCCGTGGACTCCCCGTGAATGTAGACGGTAATATGGCCATTCTTCCCAATTCGTTTGGATTGACGTTACCATCATTAACGATTGCGTCTCATAAATGGATGTACTGTTCAGAACATAACTCGGTTTGATTCAATCGAATATATAATAGCCGTTCGGTTTCAATCTTCGCGTACATGTCGACAATATATTGATGGAACAATTATCTACATTTCAGAATGTGGTTCTCAGCGTTTTGACGAATCATCAGTCGGTACGAATAATAATTCATGGCACTGACTTTCTTATTCGTTCCCTCACCTGTTTGTGGATTTATCATTTTGATATTAAAATGATATCCATCATCTCCTCGCCAAAACAGAATCGGATACTGCAATCCGTCGTATGAGCGATGAGTTTCGGAGACTCGCTGAATGTCACCACTTTTGTGATGAAGAATTATGTCGCGCGATTCAAATTCTTCGCCAACTATAACGATCGCCACTTCATCGATTGTTGGTGCATTGAACTGTCTCTCGTGTTGGCCAACGGGTCTTTTGTCTACTCGAATCACAACTGCATAGTCATCGGTTGGCATTCGTTGAATGGCGGTTTTAAACAACCGAACTAATTCATTGTGTTGATCGAAAAGGCCTTGTAACGCACCCACAATTTCTCGTCTAGTGCCCGCATTATAATGACATCGTTGTTCAATTTGTTCATCACTGTTTGCCATAAAATAAATTTGAAGGAACTTGTGATCTGCTTCCGGCAATGGTAGAAGCGATCCGTCATGATGATAAATTTGCCCTTGGACTCTGAATGTCGGCATGTAATTTTCGCGCACTATGTTCATTGCACCGAACGATGTCATTTGGAAGCATGAATTGTACTTGCGGATGTTTTCCAAGAAATGCTTCGACACACGTGTAACAGCAGATAGAAACGTTGACAGTGTTTCGGGTGGTGAATGTAATTCTGGTAGCTTAACTTTTCCACTGGCTCAGCACATTCCACGCGTTTCATTTTTAAATTTGAGTGCACTACAATACATGCAAATTTTATCCATTTTTCCAATGACGACATTTTGATGAAGACTGTAATCATTATTACTGTCACAATGGAATGCACTAAGATTCAAATCAGCGTGCAGTGTTTGTCTTGATCGAGCAGTGCTTATTCGAACATTTTGCAGCCTTCTTTCCCGTAATTCAGTTCTCTCAGAAGAACGGATCTGATTAGTACGTATTCGATCAGTTTCTAATCTTACTTCTCGTTGGTCAGACGATTCAGACGAACGGGTCTCAGTGGCGTGTACTCGAAGATTTTCCAGCCTTAATGCTCGTTGCTCGTCTGATTCGGAGGCTCGTAATGCTCTTCTCTTTCGTGCTTGAGGTGTAGATCGCCCAATTGCTCGTCGCTTTGGAAGCATAATTATACAGGAACGACGTGATGCTTTTGAATTTATAAAACTTCGAAAAGTCGCAGATGGTATAAGATGCTAATAAGAAAAAAAAAACCGCACAGCAAATGCGTTCGGAATGTCAATCAGCAGTCAAATCCTTCACATACACATTCGATGATCTTCGTAAATTCACTGTAGAAAATGAATATAATCAGCTCACGGAAACTACAAATATTCAATCCGATTGAAGTATTTATCTAAATTAATTCAGCTTACGATGAAATGCACAAAATTATTCGAAAAACTCTCCCAAATATATAAATACGCACAATATTGTCTGTTTAATGTAAGCTAGATATGAATTTCACAACCTACACAAATTCTTATGTCACTCTCGACTCGAAATGTCATCTATCATTCGCTTCATTTGTTCCAATTCATATCAGCATGAACTGTAACGACAATATATGAAATTCATTAGAATGACATCTTCACATAATCAAATACATAGTTTACGATTCTAGAAAAGACATACAGGTAAACAATCATTTTTATAGAGATAGAGAAGAGAAGAGAAGGGAATAAGAGATAGAGGAGAAGAAAAAGAGAATAGAAAAAGAGAGAGAAGAGAAGAAGAGATAAAGAAGAAAAGGAAGTTTATAGTTTTATTTTACTTATCGCACCAAAAATATATTTCGAGAACTTTTATTTATACGAATTCGTATAGATATCTATTAAAATCAGTATTGAACTTGATACATGGAAGCGCCATCTGGTGGTAACTTCCATTAATACGAATATCATATTCGTTTCCTCTGTGTAAAAATACATGGTCATAATGATTTTCCTGACAATCGGTTGAACGGGGCAGAAGTTGCTACTCTGCAGCGCCACCTGGTGGCGAGTGGCATCAATGAGCATATTATACAAACCTTCTCCGTGGAAAAATTCATATATATACCAATTTTCATAAGAATCGGTACAGTAGTTATTGAGTTCATCGATGACATACATACAAACATTCATTTTTATATATATAGATTAATACTGAATTAATAACAAGTTTATATAATAAGTATTAGTGTCTTCCATGGGCTTGTTTTGAATAGTAAAGTTTTTCAAAGGAATGCTTATGATTAGAAATCGACCCTCTGAGTTCTTTTCTATATTTAGATGATATCTACATTTTGTCTTCTTAACAGCCACAGCATTTTGCAATATGTTCCAATTTAAAAATTAGAGAAAGGAAAAATAACATAATAATTTCTCTATTGCTTTTGTTGTGCTTAAAAGTAAAATATACAAAATTTAATACTTATGTTATTGATCTGTACGGTTTATAATTAAGATCGCGTACTGTAGCTTTAGCGTCAAAAAGTGCATTATTGTTGCATTCAGTACATTATTAATGTATAAGGGAGGCGCGATAAAAATTGTGATTGAAAAGCCAGTATAGAAAGATTCAGAAGCACTGGTCTAGTCTGATCGGATGCACGTGCGCGTATTATTTATTCAGCAATCGCAGACGATGTAAAGAGTGTTTTTTTTTCAGGTATAGAAGTTTAAGTTGGCATTACTTTCCGAGATGGCGACCGATTTAACAGCTGTCAAGTGATTTATTCTCAGTTTGGTTTGGCAATTCATCAAAACGATCATCAAGCAAGGCGTAGATTCGTCGAATGGGCCCAAAACGAGATTGCCGTTGTTCCCGATTTTCATAAGCTAATTTTGTTTAGCGATGAAGCGCACTTCTGGTTGAATGGCTACGTCAACAAACAAAACTGTCGCATTTGGAGTGAAGCTGATCCACAAGTGTATGTCGAAACACCGTTACATCCAGAAAAACGGACTGTTTGGTGCGCTTTATGGGCTGGTGGAATCATTGGTCCGTACTTCTTCAAAAACGATGAAGGCCACAACATTACAGTCAATGGTGATCGGTATAGAGCCATGATTACTAACTTTTTCATTCCTGAATTGAACAATCATGATGTTCAGGAGCTGTGGTTCCAACAAGACGGCGCAACATGTCACACAGCTCGTGCCACAATCGATTTATTGAAAGACACGTTCGGTGACCGCCTAATTTCACGTTTTGGACCTGTGAATTGGCCTCCAAGATCTTGTGATTTAACACCGCTAGACTATTTTCTGTGGGGCTATGTAAAGTCATTGGTCTATGCAAAAAAGCCACAAACGCTTGACCATTTGGAAGACAACATTGCAGTGTTATTGCGGATATACGGCCACAAATGTTGGAAAAAGTCATCGAAAATTGGACGTCCAGATTGGACTACATCCGAGCCAGCCGTGGCAGTCCTATGCCAGAAATCATATTTAAAATGTAATGCCACAAGATTATCTTTCGAATAAAAAAAAATCATGTCAACCGAATAATACATCGTTGTTTTATTGCACTTTAAAGTTCTATACCTCTAAAAAAACACCCTTTACTTGTTACGTTGACTTCGTTATTAAAGATGAGGACGCCCCAGCAAAAGGTGCAGTGCGTACTTTGGTTAATCGAATTTAAATCAGTCACGCGTGCACAACGACGTGTTCGAATAGAATGGAATGTCGTTAATGGTTTGCCTAGTATACTTATCAGGACTCCTACAAAATGAATCACGCACACGATCCACAGTGTCTACTATGACGAAAACTTAAGAATACTTTCCAGTTTGAGATACCGAACTTCCCGCCAATTTTTAAAGTTCTGGTAGATAGATTTTGCCGTCGGAGGATTGACATTTCGTTCTGTACGAACACGTTGCTGTACACGCATGACTGATTTAAATTTCGTTAAACAAAGTACCCACTGGACCTTTTGCTGTGACGTCCTCATCTTTACTAATAATATCAGTGTAAAAATTTTATCGTCTGCGATTGCCGAATAATGCGCGCACGTGCGCTCGATCAGTCTAGACCCTTAAAATCTTGGAGGGATTTTCAATCCAAAGATGAACATTATATTACATTCTAATGGGTAGTTCCGTAACAATAAGCCGTAAATTTTGGACACTCTAAGCCCGGGCACCCTGTATGTGTATTTTAAGATTATATTTATCATTTATCACAGAAATGGTACATAATGGAAAGGTATTTTTGGTACGAAGAACCAAAAATACCAAAGGAATACCAGAAGAAAAAAATCACTCATAATGAAGGAGAGGGACCAACTTATCGACATATCAAAAAATTCACCGTTAAAATATAAATTTAAGCTATAGTTCGAAAACTTTAGATTACAAATCCTTGCAAAACAGTTGTAAGTATTTTAAATGTCTTTCAGTACAATGTATGTGAGTGAAAGTATTCCTTTACGTGAATGGTTAAAAAAACAAAATATAAAGAATTAAACGCAGAATATGAAAAGCGAATGCTGATAATTTCAATAAACGTAGACATCCATCAGTTTGTGTAAAAATGCATGCTTATACCACAGATGTTAAGTACAGTACTTTTATATATATATATATATAATTGTCTTTACTTAAAATACCTATAATATGGTGATCAACTTTAAATAATATTTGAAGGCATATTTTTTGAGTGTGCGGGCGTGCGTGTGTGCGAGTGGAGTGGGGATAGGGTTCCGCCCAAACAACTCTTAGTTCTAAGGATTCCGTAAGTCGAAAAGGTTTGAAGTCGACTACTGTGTTTGAAAAAGTTTAGCGGAGCAATACCAAAAATAAAAGCCTAGTTTCGAACTATATGTATTTAATAACAACTATTTTTTACCTGTTTGCCAGGCAATGTGTAGCTAATAAAATACGGGCAAACCGCTACATTTATTTTATTTTATTTTTTCCCTTTATCTTATAATTTACTAATCAATACTTATTTGATATTGTTTGTAATCCTCATTCTTGAACTCATTAATCTAATCTGATACACCTAAATACAGTTTATTTTTATCATCTTTTGCGAAATTTCCTAAGTTTTTAAGCCAATTATTCATAGCTTAAGATTTTTTTGTGATGTGATGTATAATATGGATATGTAGATAAATCTTAATAATACGAAATAAAAAAACAAGATGAGGATACATCGTACTTATGGAGTGTAGGCATCCGATGACCGCTTTTGGTGACATCTTTTGATTTAGCGAAATTGGTAGATGGTATAAGATATGAGTATCACATGTTTCGCAAAGTCTTTCACCAGAAATGGGTGCAAAACCTTTGCATCAACTCCTTGAAAACGGTCATATGCAATATAATCTTCAGCCAAAAATACGAGGTCAATTCGGAAACTAACCGCCGTTTGGGCACGGCGCTCGAAGTACGATTCGGAGCTCCCTCAATCGAATGGGCGATCAATCTCTGATTCAGTAAGCTTCCAGTCGTCAAGGGAGAATGTTGTAGGGCTAAGAGTTTGCTAGTTATAACGTGATAAAATGTATACCGCCTTATAAAATCCTGCGAAATGTGAGGTGCGAGGAGTGGGTTTCTTTGGGGTAAGAACTATCAGCAGTGGATATCCGCCCTGAATTGTATGCCCTATACGGGACAAATATTCTGAGTGAAAGTGTAATGCGTCGACGGATACGCTTTTTTTTCAAGGACTGAGGAAAAAGCATCCATGAGGAATCACGGAGAGGGGCTGATCTCATCTAAGAAATCCACACATGAAAAAATTTGTTTGTTCTGCAATTTCATTATCTCCCAACTTTCAGAACACTTTCCAAACATATCTCGGACAGTTTTGTATGAGACAGTCACGGGAACATGCTGTGTTTTAAAAATGCTGTGACACATTGGTTTAAATTGCAGGTGACCACTTTTTATATAGAAAGAACAGGTAAATTGGTAAAATGATACGACAAGTGCTTGAATAATGGGGAACACAATGTTGAAAAATAAAAGGAGAGTTGTACTTTTGATATGTAAATAAATCCCCCCCTCTCTCTTGGTTGGTTTTTTACACCGATTCAGAAGTTATTTTCCGAATTGCCCTCGTACATCAAACCTAGAATTTCATAAATAAATTAATTTTATCAACGTCTCACTCAAAAGCAACAGAAGGTTATTGGATGCGACTTTTGCAATTAAGAACAAATTTTGTGTCGTATCCTTAGAAAGTCTTCAAATAGGTTGCAATAACACGTAAAATGTTTGCTGAATAATCTATAGCATGCAGTTGATCTTTTGCAATGAATCACTGGCATGAGGTAGTTACGTAAATATCATGAATTATTTTTAAGATCTACTTTCAAAGTTATTGAAAATCATTTAGTCATTAATTTCTCACCGTGTCAACTAATTATTCGACTATGATATTAACTCTACGAAAATGCTTTATATGTTTCAGCCCGCCTTGAACATCTTGCAGTCACTGTCTTTGGTGTTGCAGACAGCAAGCGCCTTAGCCGTGGCTGAATGTGCCTTTGGATTTGAACACAGGGACTTGCATCTGGGAAACTGGTTGATTCGCCGAACCGACAAGAACTGGCTGTACTACTCAACCCGAACTTGGAGATGGTCGCTGCCCACTTTTGGAGTCCAGGCTTTCCTCATCGACTTCACTATGTCACGCATACAAGTAGGTCAGTGATACATTTTTGCCGTTAGATTTTATTCACCACATTTCACTATTCATTCACACTATTTCAAGAATTTCAACTGTTAATTTGTACAGCCTCAATTTGTAACTTTTGAAAAAAAGGATAGGTAAAAAGCAGTGTTCAGGTTCTGGGACGTCTTAAGACAAGGGCCAACTGGGCCCGGTCCCAGGGTCTCACCCTCGGTGGGGGCCTCCTTTCGTTTTGACTCATCTTTAATAAGATCATGATAATAATAATTTTAACATTCGTATATTATTCCAGAATACATTCTCTTAAAAACACGGACTTTCGAACTACCTGTCAACTGGCAACAGTGGAATGACCATTATGTGATGACCGTTGTCCATGGCTAGACCTAGGCTTAATACCATAAGTGATAAGTCAAATCATTTAGTTGAAATACTGCTTCTGTCAAGTTGGTTTGTGAGATTGTGACCCATACACATTCATTTGTTTCAAGTTAATGTTTGTACGAGTTTTTGACGATGCATCCTGTGTGTACATTGTCTACTTTAAAGGTTACAGGTAAGGTATATTCTTAAATAAGGCATGAGAAAGCCCTAAGACGTCCTTGTTCAGGTCAATTGTCGTGAAAAGAAGCGTTTTGAATGACTATTAGAAGAAAAATTCTTTCTGTTTTTCGTCAACTCACAATTTTTTTTATTAAGCTACTTGATCGTCAATTACACTTTAATTACAGTAAGTTACTATGCATATAACCCTGTAATTATTCTACATGTGAAGTACACTTATAAAATCTGGTTGTATAAATCTTATAAAATCTAGTTTCCAGATACCTCTAATATTGACCTCTCAAACTGTTGGTATCATGCTCACTCATATTTGGACCAACGAATTTTGGCATTAAAAAGAGACTTGATTTGGAATATTGTGTTGAGAAATCTGTAAAAAAATACCGTTAAGGTGTCTGAAATGGAACTAGCCCTCCACCAGATTACTTCTAGTTTTGCGGCAAAAGGTTAGCTACAGATTGTCACCGAATCATGCGTATAGCTTTAGGTACTTCTGCTATATCATATGACATTGTGAAGGTTTGGTACCGAAACTTCAAAAACAAGAATTATGACACATCCAAGGAGGAATGCACAGGAACATTTTAAGACTTCTTGAGGCCCTGACCCCCTACAAAAATGTAGGCCCCACCTATGACCTTTAAAAGCAGACAGTACATAATCGTACAAACAATAATCCGAAACAAATAAATGTGCATGACTTACAATCGTACAAACTGACACGACCGACTGCCATCTTTTGATAAGGGAATAATGATGGTGTATAGTGGTATTCACAGAAATGTACATGGACGACGGCCATCACATGCAGTCAGTTAGCCTATTGTCCGAAATTCCCATGTTTCGGGAGAATACAACCGGAAAAAAACATTTGACCCCGTTGAAATTATTCGAAATATGATCTTATTAAGGCTGAGTCGCGAAAGTGAGACGACTGTGGCTTAATCGACCCCGTTGTGGCCAAGGCCCTGGGCACGAGCCCAGTTCGCCCATTCCTTATGACGTCCTTGGGAAAGACTGTGGCCAGTCAAAGGTTTTCTGAACAGCCTTGTATGTAACCCAATTGCTGTTATTGCGCTTTTACAGAGAATACAGAATAATGGGACAGTTTTATGACTTTCTCAATCCTCTCATCTCATCAAGACAGAATTAATAACATTGTTCACAGCTACCAATAACATTACAATAATGTTGGTGAGTTTACTAAATTCAATAATTTAGTAAATCAATTAAAAATAAATTTATTGTTGTGGCAAGCCCCCTTTTTTTTCTTGTAATTGAATTTTCTATTCAAAATTAATGCTTCATTTCAAATTCTATAAAATCGAACTCAGAAGTTTTTCTGATTTATGATTACTTAAAAAAAATTGGCTCTTTATTGTTAAAATAAGTTTTTTAAACATTTGACGGTAAATAACATTCACCATAATGTTGTGGTGCATTTTGATGCTTATTAGAATTATGGAATCATAAAATTAGCTTTAAAATAACAATAAAATGATCTCTTAAAAACAAATAAAATTAAGCATTTAAATTTTGATTGAAATCAGTATTATATTTTATAATAATTGCTTTTTTTCGCTTGTATTTACATATTTTGATGTCAAATATCGAAATTTTGTCTTTAGTGCTTCGTTGCTATCAAAGAATTAAGTGACTTACACATGATGGACGAATAAATTTATCCCCATAGTTTCGGTCGAATAGCTATGGCCTTCAATCGATGAACAGTTAGAGAATTATCGATGAAAGTTATTATGCAAGGCAGATACATTTATGGCTGTTCATAATTCAATCCCGTTCGCCTGCCCCACATCACTCCATCGACCGAAGGATAGATCGTTACCATCGGAGCTTTATGGTGTTTGTAGACGACGATTGAAGGATCTGTGGAGTAACAAGGAATTAGAGGCATTTTCATGCAGTTAATTATGCACCGTTCAAATATTATGAAGAGTTGCAATGCGTTGCTGGCATAAACACTCATTTCTAGATTGTATTCAGCACATGAAACGGTAAATATTCTCCGTATGAAATAGGCTACAGTTCATAAATGACTTTTGCTATCAAACGCATTAAATTACAGAAATCTTGCATTGAGAAATTCAGTCATCACCATATATCTATACCATTACATTGATTACTTTTAGGTGACATAAATCCGTTTTATCCCAATTTATTTATTCTGTTCAAATTTGAATATAATTATATTTTCTAAAGTTAGTTAAACCTAAACAAACTAAATATAACAAAATTTTAAAAATGTATGTATTGTCTATAAGAAATCTAACCCTTCCTCTAAATAGGACACTGGGATAAAGGGGATAAAATTTACACTTGCATGTTTAATGTTCTCTTCAATGAGGAAAAACTATTTACGTGTACATAAGTTTTATTTTATTTCAATAATAATTTCTTATTTACAAAATATTTCGCTTTTCAGTTAAATTTCATTCTAATTTCGGTGTAAAGGTCGAAATCAAGCCTGACAAAGCGTTTTGTCACATTTGCCACAGTATGTTTTTGGTTTCCCTTAGCAGCCCTCTCTTTGACAACGACGTCGTTTATCTTGCTTAAGTAAAAAATTACCAACGCTATCTTTACAAATGTCTTCTTTTGCATAACAAGGTACAGTCAAGACTCTCGGTCTATTTCTCGTTTTTATCACAGTTTTTTAGATAGATGGTTGTTACTGCTTCGGAACTCCTGAAAGTTTAAGGTTTGATACTTGTTTAGAGTTTTGTGAATTATTCAGGCGTTTAACTATTACCATATCCAGTGAATGTTTAAAAAGTAGCCAGGACCACTTTTCTACACGAATTTTAATGGAATAAAGTTCAGCCAACTAGTTGTGGGGATCCACAACACCCATATGTGAGTTTACCAAATTCGTCGTCATCACGTTAACTTTAATCTTTGTGTTTTGTATAATACCCATTTTCAAATTTTATAAAATTATTATTGAGTATGAGAAACAAAGGTTTTACTTTGAAGGATAGATCTTGGGCATGATCTATCCCACACACAGTGGCGCACACAGGAATTTTTCAAGGGGGAGGGCGGGATCGAAAGTTCACCAATCTTGTGTCATGTTCCTTTTGATTTTGTCGATTTTCGGGAACAAAACACAATAAAAAACTAATTATTGAATAAACAATTAGCATTAATTAATAAAATTAATCATTAATAGCAAGTAATTAATTAATTTTACGTACTATATACTTAGAATTATAATCAATCGGAAAAAAAATCAATGGTTTTGGGGTCAAGGTTCCCACACAGTTCCATTGTCCACAAAGTGTGTAAATAAGATTTCAACTTTTGACGGCATTTTTCGCTTGGGTAATGTAAAGGTCTTCAACATCCGACAAATAATCATGTTCACAGGTATTTGAAGGATAACCTGTTTGAAGCAAAATTCCTATAAAAACAAGTATTTCTTCAGTAGTCGTCAAGAAATTGTGTTGGTTTTTTACATCTGCTACATATCGCATATATATATACAATGAGATTTGGAGCTTCCCCGGAATAAAACTGCTTAAAAGGCACTGTTGGAGTTTTATTGTTTAACGCAGTTGCCATCTGCTTGAGAAAGTTACTTGCAATGTACTAAATTCATGATGATCACATGATAAAGACAATTACGTGTTGAATGCTAGTTGACTACTAGTATTAAAAAAATTGACATACTAGTTATCTAACTTGTAAGGTTTAGATAACATTTAAAATTTGATGATTGAGTAAAGAGTTCACGTGTGTTAAAATTCTTCAAATAGTTTTCAAAATTAAAAAAAAAAACTTACATTATACGAATACTTTTAAATTAAGTGCATTTTGTTTAACTATGTGCATTATTATATCGTTGACAAACATGTACTTTCTAAAATTAAGTTTCTGCAAAAAACAAAAGTTGACAGCAGTGAAGCACATAATTTAATTGGCTGGAAATGCGTGTGCGTGATTATATTTATGATATAACTATGACGTCGCATTAATTTATAAACTGATTGGCTGAAAACCCGTGACTGAGTTATCATGTGACTATGACGTCACATGAATTCAGTCCATTGAGTCTCCTTGTGTTTCCCACTTTGTATAGTGCGGTGATTTATTCTTTATCCAGAATGTCTGATGTTTTTTAGAATTTTTCTGCTCTTTGTTGTCGAAATACTAGAGCTTATGCTTGGTTCAGGCTAGAAACTATCTCCACCTCTAACCTCCAAAGACCCAGGCACATTTTTTACAAAAATCTCGCCAGTATTTACTTCATTCTCATCCCCTTCATCTTCGTCAGTTAGCTCACTGCCAACTGGTGGTAACACAGCAATTTCACCATCGCTCTCACCTGAATCTAAACTATTTAATAACTATAATGCTTCCTCTAACTTTAGAAACCTTTGCATTGACTTAATTAAGCAGGAGTGAAACACTAGAAAGGAAGTTATTTATTTTTTACTCTTCTTTATAAGGAGAGTAAGAACGTGTCAATTGCAAGCGTATCGTCCCATTGTCCTATTTATAGGACAGGTAAAAAATAATTTGTTAAAAATTACCTAAGAACAATATCACTCTAATTAACCACCACAATCAAAAAATGAGTACTATCACGTAAAAAATGCCCAGCCAACATTCCAAAGTAAACTAAAAAAATTTTGCAACACCAAATAGATGATACAAATTGCGCCCACAAATGCAATAAACAAGCAAAATTTCCAGAGGAAGAAGGAAGGGGTGAGACAAACTCTCGCTGGAAGAAGCTATCACATATTCCTACATGTTACAACTATCAAAATATTCGCAACATAAAATAATGATTTCCACATATTTTTCAGCTGTCCTCTAAATAGGACAGTGGGATAAAATGTTTTAAAGATAAAATTTTGTTGGACCAAGCGACTTTCTTGTACTTCGGTTATTCATATTGCCTACTGCTAAGTTTTGCTCAAGTAAATCAAATTACATGTAGTAAACTCTATGTTGTGAAAAGCAGAGGGCAACAGTCGTAAACGCTGGCACCAGCTGTAAGAGCAAATCGTCGGCCTGATTATCAGTATGCGTAACTACTTCTGGGGTGCTAATTTGATATAGGAATGCTACGCGCCAAGTTGTTTATGTTCACTAAAATGGGCTATAACATTACAATATGCCTTAATTGTTTTATCGTGTGGTAATGTGGTTGCCATGAGGATAACGTATATCAGAGTTAATTTTAACCGCTGCTTGGCGCGTAGAGCATTCCTTTATCAAATTTAGTTCCTTAGTGGAGTTACGCATTCTGATAATTAGGCCGACGATATATAAAAATGTATTGACATCGCAACTTATTTACAAACCATACCATTCCGATAATCTTAATGCGTATTACTTCTCAAATAAATGTACTGTCAACGATGAAATTGTTAAATTTCGATTAAAATTAAATTAATTAACAGCCAGTAGAGAACATAGGCCAGAGTCCAAAGTAAGAAGAAACTGTTTAAGTTCATCCAACACAGATATTTGATAATATTCATATCTGGAGATGTTGAAGGGCATATGAATGTGTTAAATGATGTAAATGAAGTGTTAGCACATTTTTACGGATTGTAACGGCAGAAGATCACGTGCATTGCCGTTAACAACGGTCATCGGTTGGGATAGCCAAGCCGCATCGGTTACCGAACAACTCTTATTTGATTAACGATTTACATTAAAATATCTGACTTATTTTTTATAAAAAAAAGGACAATCGATATTTAAACTGAAAGAAAGAATCTCTTAATGGAAGGTCTTGATCAAAAATTTTCCGAAAATCCTTCCCCATTTAAATGTTTTCTGAATATCATATAGTTCATCACTTCATCTGAGAGTTTTAAACCTTTTTATATGGTGAACTTGGTCTAACTGAACTCTCTTTTTTAAGAGGAGGAATTATGAAATTTCATTTTTCCACTTTATTTTCTGAACTGCAATGATCCTTACTGCTCAGCAAGAGAACGGCTGGCTAATTTTTTGACATCCGTAGCCACATGCTAATATAACCCATTGATTTTTTTTTAAAAAAAAGGAATACAACATAGCCTGAAAGTCGTATCATGAAGATAAATATCTTCTCAAAGCTATCCGTCTTCTGAATATTAGTCGGATGTCAGATCACTCTTGGAAACATAGGTAGTATAGTGGTTAAAGCATTGGACTCCTGACCAGTGGACCTGAGTTTCGATGTCCGATGCCACCAAATACCCTCCGAGTATACACGGAGTACGTGCTCATTAAACCAGTGGGTCTGAAAATCCAGAGGGTGGTCGCAGCAGAAACCTCGGGTGATGAAGAATATTTCCCTCTCCTCTGGTCCATGCCTAAATTGTGGAGGTGGAGATAGATGATGTCACCATCTATCGTGTAGAAGTCCAATCTGTCTCAGTACCTTTGACATCTTTCCTTCTTTCCCCTCGGGAAAGACACAACAAGGTAACTCTTTGTACCATCGATACAAACTGACTGTATCTCGACTGTATGATCGAATATGACTGTATGATCGAATATGACTGTATCTCGAAGCACTACATTCCTTCAGTTGCTGGTTTTTTCGGTTCATATCTCTTTCGGGATACAGTTAGCACACCCGTGCTATCATACTGCGGGGCATCTAATAGTTCGGTGGTTGCTAATATAGGGCACATTGCATCGTGAGAGCAGAATTGTCGTTGAATTGATTCGTTTGCGTGTCTCCACGATAACAATCTTTCGTATGTACACTGAGAAACTTTGCTTTTAACTTTACTCGAACATCAGTTGGTCACAATGAGACCAACCAGACTCACTTACGTAGCTCTTTCGGAGGTACACAGTGCATATTTCAAAACATTGGTAACACAGGTCTGCAAAAAAACTTTTTTAAATTGTTTTGATTTTATTAACTGATCTTTATTTAGTTATTTGTGCTGATTTCAAAAATGACATGGGTTTTTTTCTATCACGTAAGGCTTGCCTACAAAATAAAGGTAAAATATTTGAAAAAAGTACAAAAAAACGAAATTTTTGGTTTTATTTTTATTATTTTAACATAAACTAAAAGAAAGAAAAACAAAGATAAATAGCTTAAAGAAGAATAATAGTGATACACACACATGGGTTGAAAATGCTATTATAAATCTTTGTAAAAACGTTTTCTTTTCCCATCGAAGCTTCTTTTAGTACTTTTTCGGCTGTGTTCTTGTGAATTTTCCCGTTTTAACATCCAACAGTAGTCTGCCATCATGTTGACATTCCAACGACCTTGGTATCTGTGCTACATTTCTTTTATATCCTGATGGAAACGTTCTCCTTGTTCCTCACTTACAGCCCCAAGATTTTCTGGAAAGTAGTCCAGATATGAGTGGAGGAAATGGACTCTGACACTCATGTTGCAGCCCAATATTTTGTAGTTTTGTAACAATTCAGCAACCAAAGCTTTGTAGTTTGGATCTTTTTTGTTTCCAAGAAAGCCTGTTACAAGTTTAATGAACAAATTTAAATGAATTCCAGGCATTTTTCTTTCATTTCCATTTTAGTGACAAAAGTTTCATCTTTTAAAAGGTTTCTTATGTCAGGCCCAACAAAGATGCCCTCTTTCAGCTTAGCATCGGATAGACCAGGAAACTGTTCACAAAGATACTTGAAACAATCTCCTTCTTTGTCTAATGCTTTCACAAACTGTTTCATTAGCACCAGTTTTATATGAAGTGGTGAAAACAAGATTTTCTTAGGATCTACTAAACTTTGTCTTTCAACATTTTTAACTCCAGGAATAAGAGCATTTCTGATTGTCCACGTCTGCTTTACGTAGTGTTGTTTCCTGTCACGGCTATCCCATTCACAGAAGAAACATGGAAACTTTGTGTAACCACTTTGTTGATCTAGTAACATAAAAAAAAAACTTTCAAATCACAACAAATGGTCCATTTATGGACAGAGTAGCTGAGCTTATTAAGAATAAACTCAAGATTTTCGTAGCATTCTTTCAAATGAACTGAGTGTCCAACAAGCACAGAAGCATATCGGTTACCATTGTGAAGAAGTACAGTTTTCAAACTCCTTTTTGACGAATCGATAAAAAGTCTCCATTCCTCTGGTTCATACATAATTTTGAACATTTTCAAAGTTACAGGTACATTGTTGCAGAAAACTAGGTTCCCCTCTTGCGTAAAAAAAAGGGACAAATTCCTTTTCTCTAAATCGGTACCACGGAAATGAAACACCGGAGTTTAACAAATGTCTTTCTTTAAGTCTAGACCCTAAAACTTCCGCTATGTCCTTTGGGAGGCCCAGATCTCGTACTAAGTCGTTCAAATCTGATTGAGAGAAAAGTTCAAGGTCATTTGTACCTGGATCGAAGCCATCATCACTGTCGCTGCTAATATGTGATATTTGTTTTAAATCGTCTAAAATGTTGTCCAAGGTATCCGGAGGTGAAGGAATAGGCAAGTCAGGTCCATGAGGTACAGGGCGAATAGCCAAACGTATGATGGTTGGGTATGAAATGTCCTTCCTGTTTGTTAAATTGAAACCTTGCACTAAACAAGAACAAAAATTACAGTAATCACTGTGATTTTTAGGCTCTCTCCAAATCATGGGTACTGCAAAACGAAATGACTTCTTACCTGTAAACCATTGTCTCAGTTCTTCAACACACACAGAACACACTACATGGGGCGCCCAAGATTTATCTTGGTCCCCTAACTTAATACCAAAATATGCAAAATACACATTCTGAACAAAATTAGATATGTTCCTTTGTTGCTTCTTGACGGTATAAGACCCACAAATATAACAAACAGTTAGGAGAGTTAACACATCCTCTAGCAGCCATTTCTTTTAAATACCGTAGCACAAAACTGTTTGATGTTTACACCACAGTGGCTAGCTCCACACTGAGTCACTGACTGCAACCAAGGTCACGGCGCACGACGCCTAGCAGCCATTAGGATCGGGGAGGGGGCTGACAGAATGAGACATATCTCATTCCAGTAGGAACTGGTATTCCGAATTTAGATTCATTGTCATAGCAAATAAATAGAATAAAACTGTGTTTGTAAATAACATACATTATTTAGTAACCTATTCACCATAAGAGATCAATAATTCAGACTAAATTCACCAATTATATAAGCTATAATATTAAAAAATCGTGCGCATACTGGACCTGAAACCCCCTCAAAAAAAGAAAATTTCAGATGAAATGTGTGACTTATCTAAGGGTGATGGAATTTTTTTTACTATTTTTCCCGTAATCAGCACAAAAAATATAGTTAAACCCACTAGTTAAATATACAACAATTTTTTCATTGCAGACCTGTGTAATTTTCGAGTGGTGATTTAATTTGATTCGTGTGAAGGTATTTTAACATTCCCTACTCCCCATCGTTTACTGTATTTATCTCACATACTTAAATAAATTCCTAATGTACTAATGTTAAAGAACATTTAAAATCCCCATGCATTCAATTTAATATCAGAAGATAATTAATAATGCAAACTAATGATTAATGCCACTGAGTGACACAGGGATTTTTCAAGGATGAGGGGTTGAAGGTCGAAAGTCCATCATTCTCGTATCATAATCTAATAAGCTTCTAAACATAGTCTTTTAGTTTTGTCGATTGTCGGGAACAAAAAGTCCTAAAAAAATTATGGAATAAATAATTAGCACTAATTAATAACAAATTATTAACTACAAATACTTAATTAAATTTTTTACGTATTATATGCATATGATTATCGAAAAAAACTAAATGCAATGGGGGGAGCTGACCGTGATCATCCCTCTTGTGTGTGTCATTGATGTAAACAATTTGAATTGTGTTCTTCAATAACTAAGCAGCTATTAGCATTCGATATCTAACAGTGCTCTCCAGAAAAACATGTAGAGTTTTCACTATGCGTTTTTTATTTTTTTAAAAATGAAACATTAAACGTTTTTGAGAAAGTTACTAATCAATAGTACCATATTATGGAAAAACTAATTACTTTAAACTTTGTATTGAAATTTGCAACCAAGATCCTAAAAGAAGCAAAGTCAATACGTCGTCTTATCGTTGCTAATACATTGCCGCATATCTATCTGTATGGTTATTCCTCTTTTTAGATGGGAACGTATATGCCATGGACTTGTCATATCTGAGTGAAAGCGAACAACAAGGCGATTGCAACCTCTTGAACCACAACAACATCTATGGCATGATGAAAGACGCATTAAAGTAAGAACTTCTTTTAAATTGAAGATTTAATTGTAGACATAGTGCTCGGAAAGGTCACGGCTGTAATAAAACTAAATGGTCGATAACTTAGTGTAAAATGAAAGATATAAATGCATTTCCCTTATTTTATAATGAAAAGGCTAATGCAAAAAGCATTTCAATTCCTGCATGAGATTCTCGAATGTATATTTTCCATTTACGTGTCAATTTTTATTCTGATACTATGGTTGCTGTCTGCAGATGGAAGATACTATTTACAGCTAATGTATTTTCATAAGTGAAATAATTTTTGAAACAATGTAATGCCCTGATAATGTAATAAATAGGATTAATAAATTATAGGTAAGTAAATAACATAGTTTCACTTTCAGGAAGAGATGTTAATTTATTTTATTATTTTAAAAATTACACAAAACAGCCATGATTAAAACAATGCTTCGGAAAAGGAAATAGTGGAACTAGTTACTGGTTCGCTTCTTGTAGTAATCATATCGTTTCGAATTGTGGGTAATTAGTGCTGAATTTGATCTTAAAGTAGTGTACATAATTTAAATCGGCATGTTTAACAAGTTAATATTGCTTTCTGTTGCATTTATATTTGGATTAAAAACTGTAATATACTCAAGCAGTGTCATTCCTTACATTATAATGGCTGTCAATTCAAATTTTTAGTCTTAATTACAAATAATAAAAATAATAAAGTTTACCATATTTTTCCACTGGCCGAGAGCGATGGTCAGATTCCAGATGGCTGTTGTAGTAAAATCAGGGAAGAAAAAAACCCACACGTAAATTTGTAGCAAGCCAACTGAGTAGAACAAGTATAATTGTATTGACAAATGGTGAAATCACCAATCGAGTTTTTCATAATGCTCGTGAGCCAAAGTCCGTCGCCACATAGCTGCAGCGAAGTAATAGTTACATACATTAAATTAAAAGTTTTATTGACAAGTTAGTCGCGAGACGAAAACGCGATTCGAGTTTCGCAACAATATTTCAATCGGAACATGGCGAAATAGTGGCGATACAGCCAAGGCATCCTTTTTAGTGACCAAATTTGGCAATTTGGTGACCATTGGAGGCTCCTCGAAGTTATTCATTATTATGATTTTATGACCTATGACAAAAGTGAAAGGTTTATTTCCAATGGCAGATTACAAGATAACGGCAAACAAAATGAGAAACAGAGAATAATGACAAAAACAAGGGACAGCAACAAAAAAGAAAGAAAGAAATGAAACACATAAGTCCACAGCATAGTCCAGGGATGGCGAACCAATGGCACACGACAGAATATTTTGGGCACGCCATCGATCAAAAACGATTTGCATTTTAGTTTTAAATAATTAAGTTTACTATGAAGTATTATGAACAAACGCGAGTGATCCGTCGCGACGCCGACAAGTTGGGGAGCAGACTCGTTTGTTATGTCTTGCTTAAAAACTTCGTATATTATAAATTGCTAATGATGCAAAGTTTATCAACACATAGGGTGTGTATGTAACTATTTCTAACTATATTTAAGTTGTTTAAAAATATTCTAACGTTTACATTAATAGTTCAGCTAGTATACATCTAATTTATTAATGTGATCTAATTCTTGTCTTGTAAGTCCAATTGGTAAAATAACTCTCACTGCTTTATTTTTAAAAATTTTAATGACCTGAGACAAAAGCGAAAGAGCAGACACTACAGAAATCTCGTACAAGCTTTCAATTTCCTAAAAACAAATAAATCTGCCCATGAGCCCGCAGTCGTGCGCAGTCAGTAAAAGGGGTTTTTTTGCGGGGGGAATCAAGCGAGAGCATATAGAATAGTCAATTTCATCGACACAACTGTTCATTTAAAGTTTTGTGTTACATGTACGATTTTTAACTGCTATTTAACATGGCTAGTTCAACGAAAAAACAAAAAGTGTAAGATAGTAAGTGTAGCAGAGAATTTCAAACTTGGTGGGCTGAGAAATATGGCATGATCAATAAAGGCGACAAAGCGGTGTGTGTTTTATGTTCTGGAACAGTGGTATGCAGAACATCGTCTGTAAAACGGCATTTTGAAACAAATCACAAATCCTTTTGTGAAAAAAGAGAACCAGAGCAAAAAGAATTAATTGCAAGTGCAATAAAAGACATAAATAAACAGTCGACGTCTATGTTTAAATATGTAAGCAAAAATTGTCACACAAGTGCGGCAAGTTACTCGGCTGCAAATGCCATTGCTAGGCATGGTAAACCTTTTCAAGAGGCCGAGTTTTTGAAGGAAGCTTGGTTGGCATGTGTGCCCTCAGTTTTTGATGAGTTTGATAATAAAGATAAGATAATTCAGCGCATCAAAGATGTCCCTCTATCTAGAAACAATAAAAGGTAGAATCTTGAAACTGGCAGAAAATGTTACAGATCAACAAAAAAATGACATTAACTCCGCTCCTTTTATATCGCTATGTCTTGACGAAAGTATTGTCATTACTAAATCGGCACGTTTAGCTGTCTTTGCTCGATATTGTGTAGGAAACATCATTAAGGAAGAATTAATTGCGATAACATCGTTGTTAACAACTACAAAGGGCACAGATATTTTTACGACAGTAAGAAATTCGCTTGCTGAGAAAGAAATTGATTTGAAAAAAATTGTTTCAGTAACCACTGATGGTGCTCCAAATATGGTAGGCAAAAAAAAAAGTTTTATTACCTTATTTAAAACAGACGTAGGACATTCGATTCTTGAATGCCATTGCATTATTCACCAACAAGCCTTATGTGCAAATAGTGGTTTAAAATCTCTTGATAATGTAATAACTTTAGTCACAAAAATAGTCAACCTCATATCGTCGCAGCCTTTAAATAAACGAAAGTTTGATGCTTTGTTGGATGAAGTCAATTCGGTGTATAATAGATTAATAATGTGTAACAATGTTCGCTGGTTGAGCCACGGGAACGTACTTCAAAGATTTGTTGATTGCTTGGAAGAAATCAGACTGTTTCTACAAAATGAGAGCAAAATTGAACAATACCCACAGTTGATGGATATTATGTGGCTTTTAAAATTGATATTTTTTACAGACATATGCCAATATTTCAATGAATTGAACATAAAGCTTCAAGGACCGAATAAAACAGTTATCGTCAAGATGGATCTCATTCGCGCTTTTGAAGCTAAACTATATGTTTTCAGAAACGATATTATTACAAAAAACTACAGGTACTTCCCAAACTAGAAAAAAAAAATATCAA
Source organism: Trichonephila clavipes (assembly GCA_019973935.1). Classification (NCBI taxonomy): domain Eukaryota; kingdom Metazoa; phylum Arthropoda; class Arachnida; order Araneae; family Nephilidae; genus Trichonephila; species Trichonephila clavipes. The sequence continues at coordinate 1,790,814 of BMAU01005330.1, read as the reverse complement.
AGATTTAGATGCCTAAGAGAAACGAAAGGAAGAAAAAGTTATTGATGACTTTATTTCCATAATGGATTCTTTAATCAAAGAATTTTCAGCGAGATTTTCTCAGTTCAAGGAATTATCAGAAACGTTCAAATTTATTATGTACCCTGATGTGATTTCGTTTCATAAACTGAACTTGTCTCAATTCGATTGGTTGGAAATTGAAGAACTGGAAATGCAACTGATTGATTTCCAGTCTAGTTCAATATGGATTCAAAAGTTTATTGAAACAAGGAAAAGTTGGAATTGATCGAAGCAGAAAGATTGACAAGCAGTATAAGTAAAAATACCAGTAACGAAATTTTGGAAACATGGAATTCGATTCCAGACGCATTTAACTGTTTGAAGAAGTTGGCGTATGCTATTTTAACCATATTTTCATCTACCTATGCCAGCGAGTCAATATTTTCAGAGATAAATAACATCAAAGACTCGCTTAGAAACCGTTTAACAGACGACTCTAATTCAGCATGCATTCTACTAAAAGTAACATCTTATAATCCTGATATAATTTATTTGTCATATAATCTACAATAGCAGAAATCCCACTAATGTTATTTTAATTTTAATTACAAGTATAACTAAAACATTTACTACTATACAGTGCAAAATGTATTTTTTCGTATTAAATGAAGAATTTTGATTTGTTCGTATATTTAGTTTTATTAGTTCTTCAATAATCAAAAGTCAAAATTATTTGATGACACGCCTATAACTCATTAAACGTTTTTTCAGAAAAAATGGCACGTTGACCCCAAAAGGTTCGCCACCCCTGGTATAGTCCATAAATCACACATTTTGTGTCTGGCCTCCCAATATCTGCTCCGCATGGATCCAGAACTGATTGTACGGCTCCGTACCAAATGTGAATGGCGTCTATTTCTTCACTGGAGTCACACAGTTTACAGAGTGGATTCTGGACAATGCATATCATGTTTAGATGCTTGGATAGGCAGTCGTAGCCGGTGGCAATTCGAAAATCGGATACAGCTCTATCTCCTGGCCATTTTGAAAAGAAAGGTAGTCGTGAAAACTAAATACAGTGGTTGTTTTCCGAAGCTGAATTGCCTGCGAAAGAGAGGTTGCTAACAGATAGCTTTTATCATTACATATTTGTATTTTTAGACACTGGTAGCGGTTTCTGAGTGCTGTAGAATGTGTGAGAACGTTCTGGAACTTTTTATACTTCCTTATTGCTGTATTTTAAGGATTGTTTTCGGCAATAAACGCATTGCTCTTGAAGAATTGTTTTGTTCTTTAGCGTAAAAGTCCATGAAACCAACGCGATCTATGCAATAATATACTTATTGTTCTTCGAAAAAAAATGTAAAATAACTATGATACCTACAAAAGTAACTACGAAAAAATGTTAAGCTTCTTTTCTTTTTTTTTCCTTTTTTTTGTAATTGAGGTTTTAAATTTATTTATTTATTTATTTTTTGCAGTTTCCTTCCCCACCTACAAGCAATTAAGAGATCAATCTAAATCAATTTCGTCTTAACCTCTCTACGCTTGCTTTTTAAATCATTCGAAACATTCTTTCAAGGAGTAGGCTTAGAACTAATTTTGATTTTTCTTATAAAACTTAAATACGAAACTTTAAGATCTAATCTTAAGTTAAAATATTTGGTTATTATCTCTCATTGATCGAAAGAAAATTCAAATAACTTTTTTTTATTTGTATGCAACATATTTGAATGGCTTATGGTAAGTAGTTTTGACTTTATATATATAAAATTAAGCGTAGCGGGAAATAGTTTTACTTAATATTACTTTAAATCTAATTAACTTTTATCAACATATAAGTTTTTTTGTTATTTAAGTTAGAGAATTAATATAGTTAAAGTAACTTCAGATATATTGGAAAAGAATACATTTTTGTAAAAAATATAAATTTGAAATAAATTATGTTCACACATGGTAGATAACCAATGGGGTAAATGGTGTGAATGAAATATGAGTTAAAATAGGCGGCTAAAAAATCTTCCCAAATTACAACATATTTCATAATTAAATACGTTTCATTAAGCTAAGAAGAATTAAAATGTCTAGACTGTTATTTCTAAGAACGATCTAGAGCTTAATTTTAATATTCACTGCATTATTAGTGTGTCTTTTTATTACTTTAAGTCACTGGAGTTCATGTTTCTGGTTTGCAACAATGTTAACTTTAACATTATAAATGAAAGGCAAATACAATTTAAATCGTCATCGCTAATTTGCATAAGAACTATGTGGATTACGAAATTCTTAATAACTTTCAAAGTTATTTATTGAATTTTGTTACAGATTGTCTCTTGAATAAAGATGTCTCATTAATAATTGGATTCTGCAGTTACAGTGAAGTGAAATAGGAGTTTCTATCGAGGATGTCTACTTATATCAATTCTAAAGAGAATATGAGTGCATCGATTAAGAATTAAAACTGAATATCTTAGTGTTAAAATATCTTTGAAATTTCCTTAAATTTATCCATAAGAAAAGAAAATATTATTTGCTTAAAAAGTATTTAGATTCTGTAAACTCGTAGGTTCTTTTCCGACCGTGTTCGAATTGTGACAAGAAAATAATTGCAGACAGGGTTTTGTCCCACTGTTTATTCCACACCTTCTATGGGACCTTACTTAAAATCAAGAATATATTGAGATGTTACAGGATTACGATACATCGTTCAGCCGTGTCTACTTTTCACGACCCCGGCTTTTTTCGTCACCCTCTCTCTTCTTTCCCGTTCCGACCTTTTTCTCCTCCGTCGTTGCCAGATCCTTTTCTCTATATCGTCTCTCGTTCAACCTGTTGCCAGGTGCAGGCAGCTGTTCCTTACACGCCCCACCTAAGAGTAAAATTTGCCCCTTGCGGCTGATTTTACCATATCAGACACCAGGAACAGAAAATTCACAAACCGTGAAACAGAAAATCCACAAACAGAACACACAATAATTGCAACAGTCAAAAGTCTTGATGATTGTTCTAGTCAAAGTTCCTTGAAACAAGCACATGAAATAATATTAATAGTTCACCCAATTGAAATAAGTGACTATGTTCCCAGAAAGATCTAAACTGTAATGGGATTGCAAACAGATACATAGAAAACACATTATACAAAAAAACAACACTAAATATATACCATACAGTTTTTATCTTAATCTAGACAATGTTTATTTCATTAACTCATGAATGAATGCTCAATGAGTTCACTAAATCTATATTAAGTACACAGTAAACTTTCCTACGGCTCTAATTTGCCTTTGGCCAGTATGATTTCCGACCCAACCTATCCTAATACAAAGTTAATTCGCTTTACACGATTTTTCCAAATTTGCATCAGAAGGTCTATATCGACTATTCGAGATATAACAAACTGCTCTAACATTCTTAAAACCTGAGCCATTAAATTACATCCATAAGAAGTGTATTCAATCTTAAACCTCACTTTTTAGTCATGCAAATTCCAAACGACATAAAGCATGCGGCATAATTCTTCGTGAGAGAACGACAGAAATACCACTTCCACAAATCCAGTACCGTGACCCACGATGCTGCGCTATTCTTTTCTACAAAACCTTCCCTTTTCGACAAAAGATAAATCTCGGTTCTCGAAAATATGTTTAACCAAGCTTCACAGGTTACCTTCGCACTGAGACTAGTCAACGGCACAGCCTCGCCCTACCTAGTGTGCTGATCAACCAGACGTAAAATATATTTATGTCCCTTTAAGCTTGGCGGATCAATTGGACCTATCAGATCCATATTCCCCACCTCAAATGGCAATTCAGGCCTTGCCACAGGTGTACTGGATGATCGGTCTTTAATCCTAACCGATCGTGTGAGCTGACGTTCTTTACATGACTCACAAAATTTCTTCACATCGGCCCTCAGACCCTCCCAAAAGAAAGAATACTTTATTCGTTCAAGCGTCTTCTTGGGACCCATGTGACTACTGAACATGGAAGTATGCGCTAGTTTCAACACCTCAGTTCTTCTGCACTTCGGAATTACCAGCTGCCCAATGCTCTCCCCGAGTATTTTATCCCTACGAAATAGATACCCATCTACATCGTAGTAGTTTCCTTTGCCTTCCTTAGCATACTTCCAAGCCAATGCTAACTCGGCACAACACTCCTGTTCGGAACGAAAACTATCAGCCACCATGATTCCTTTATCCATCTCAGCGGTCACCTCCTCATCCTTAGTACCCAATGTTCCCACTTCATTCCGACATGAAGTAATATTCCTTTGAGAATCCTCAATGTGCTCCTGTGCTTTCTCTGGCAGAATACCCAATGAAACCTCAGTTTCATCTACATTTCCTGAGTCAAACCTCAGGTCCTGAGAGCTTTGAGCCAGTGAATTCTCTTCACTCTGGACTCCTCTCAACATATCCAAAACCTCTGGTGGAAGCAACACGTCTTCCACCAAAACTTCTGCCAAAGCACATAACACTTGCTGGTGCACCACATTAACCTGGCCACCGGTAGCAAGACCAATTGGAACATATACTAAAGGACATTTAACCGCTGGACCGAAAATACCTTTCAAATAAATCGTGGAAGCTCCTTCAACCGATATTCCAGGAACTAAGTCTTTCTTGATAACAGTAATTTCCGTACCAGAATCCACTAACGCATGGACTAATTTCCCATCTACACTGATAGATGTTTTCACTAATTTACTTAATTTGTCTTCAATAGCCCGTCTAGGAATGACTTTACCTAGCAAATCAACTCTAGCAGTGACCGTTCCATCTTCCAATTCTGTCCCTTCCGTTGACATTAGGTCTTCACATTAAGTCTTTTATTATCTACCTCTTTGTTTTTCGGACAATCGAGCTTAAAATGTTTATCTGATCCGCAGGTGAAACAAGCGAATTTTTTAATTTTTAGTTACTTGACCCTTATCAAAGTTTTTCCTAGAAGAAAAATTATCTGACTTTTTCTCCCCAAATGGCTGTTTACCCCCACTACCATTAAAAATTCTCTTTTCACTATCATTCCATTTAGCTCTCTCAGGTTCATCGTATGATTTCCCTTTGGAAGCATAAAATATATCTTATTGTTTGCCCAAGTCCCTGGGTTTGTACCATTCTTCCCCTTGGAGCACACCAATATGGGTCGCCGTCTCAGAATCCAACATTTCAAACATTTTATCTGCTACGATCAGTTGATTAACTGACTCAAAATCATTCGCACCTCTTAACTTACAGTAGTATAACCACATCGATGTTAAACGGGACGCGAACTGAGAGAAAGTTTCGTCAGAGTTACGTTTGGCCTTTCTAAAATTTTCTAAACATATTTTTGGTGAGGGTTCATACTCCTTGAGCACAACCTGTTTTAAATATTCGTAATCTTTTAATTCTTCTTCGCCTAGGTTAACTAATAAGTTTGACACTTTGTCTCCTAACATGCATAACAAAACCTTCGGTTTTAACTCGTCGTTAACCATTTCACTAGCGAAAACCTTTTCAAGACTAGAAAAAAAATAGTCCCACCCGTCTGATTTATTGGGTACCTTTACAGTTAAGAGCCTAACCATTTTAACTATTTCATCTAAAGATCTCACACGTGAGGTTTGACCATTATTTTGAGTAGCACTCTGATTAGCGTTCCTAGATAATTCTATTTCCAAGCGTAATTTTTCAATTGATAATTGTTCTTGTCGTTTTAGTTTTTGCTGCTGTTCTGTCTCTAATCTTTCGGCTGTAATAACTTCCAATAACTCTTTTGCCTCTTCCTCCTTGTAATATTTACTAGAGATTATTAAATTCCTTAAAACAATTTTAGACATATACGGATCAGGTGACTCATCTAAGTCCCGCGCTAATTGAATTAAGTCAATTTTCTTACTTCTAATGAGAAATGCCATTTTTAATCAAGCTAAACCTAATGCCAAATTACCTTCTGACAAATTTAAATACAAACACTTAAATGACCTAGTACTATATATTTAACAAGCAAGAAAAATTCTACTCGTTTTTTTCTAAGAGTACTTAAATTCCAGAAACACAATACGAAATATGTTTACAATAAAACTTATATGAGACACAGTTATTTGTTACTAATCAGAACGCAGAACCTTTTTCAAAATAAAAAAAAACACAATTAACAACATACTTTAGCTACATTACCATAGAATTATTTCTCAAATCACACATAAATCTACTCTTAGTTTCTTTTTTTTTTAATTAAAAGAATCTTATGCAGGAAACAAAAAACCAATATACATATACATCCTAAATTACGAGCAAAGGAAATAACCTCAGATTGCATTAAACTATCAACTAACTGACAAATTGCAAAACTTTTGCTTAAAATGAAAAACAATCATTTAATATTAAAAAAAACATGCCACATTCTGAGTCATAAATAACCTACAAAATCTCTTATTTACAACCTTTTAACAGGAAGTCTACTTGAAATACATATACATTTTTTTAATGGATATTTTTTACCCACTCAAACATACATTTTTCGCAACCATTATTTCAAGATAAATTAATCTAATTCCTTTTTTTTAATTCTGCAAACTGAATTGTTATGCAAAACACTTTCTATACCCAGATTTTAATTTTTGAGACAACTTCAAAACAGTAAAGAATGACGATAAAAAAGAAATTATAGTTTAACACTAGAACTCTAAATACCATATTTTACAACATTTAAAATGATACCCAATCATTTCCAGGTAAAATAAGTACACAAGTGAGTTTGTGTCAATGACAGTACATATAATGGGTGTCCTGTCCTTCAGCCAGAATCCTTGTGATGTTACGGACTGACAAAAAGGCTCCTAGTGAAGCAGATGCTGCTTTGTATGGACGGCGGACAAATGAGACAATTGGTACTATATATATGTGTCGTGGGATGTGACGATTTTCTCTATTATTGGCCTGTCGAGAGTGTCTTGAACCTGATAACTGTGTGACAAACCTCTCTCCTGTCCACTGATCCCAACATCTCTTCATAGTAAAAGCAAAATGGTCTAGGTGGCGAGCAATTCGTGAAGCAGACCACTCGATTTCCACTATCCTTAGGATTCTTACCCTCTAGAACTAATGACAACAGCTCATATTGTCTCCTATGGCAGTGGAAGGAAGGCTTTCTCTAGTTAAAAAGTAACCATCAGCAACAAATTAAATACATGCAAACAAGCTCTGCTGACTGGTTTAATAACCCAGTAGAATGAATTTCAACTCCTCTGGTGGTATTACGTACTGTACAATCATGCCGTAATTCTAAAGGTTTACATATCTGCCTGACACGAACTTCAAGCCAAGTTCGTAACAATCTCATATTTACTTCTTGTAGCGTAAATTTTTATGGCAATGAATGTATATTGATATTGCGCAAGAGCCCATTTGGATGTTCCATTGAAATGTTCTAAACCTCCGACTACACATTAAATTGTCCCTACATAGCGATAACTTTTGGTTTAATTCGAAAGCTATATGAATAGGGAAATGCTTAAAATAATTTAATTTCTCCTTTTTGATATTTTTTGTGTGCATATTTGTATGCCAGTTTTGAGCAAAGGATTGCTTATTAACCCTTTAGCGGGCAGTGGCTAATAGGTCTCTAGCCATATATTAAAATTTTTTCTCCCAGCGGGTGTTGGATATTTAGTCTATCCACATGCGTTAATTGACGTTAAAACACATAAAAATTAATACGGATGGCAGCAGGATATCTTTTTTTGCATTTCATGTCCTCTGATGGGTTGTTAAAAACAGTCTTTCTCGGTGTAAATCTACAACTTGTATTTTGATTATTATAAGTAACATTTATGATCATTGAAAAAAATTTCAACATGTCTTAAGTATACTTTTCTCTCATCTGAATGAATTAAGCAAATTTGCAATTGAAAAAACAGTTTTATTTAGGTTTTTGGAAAGCTTTTATATGTGGATAGAGGCTCTATCCACTGCCCACATAGAACAGAAAAACGACCTAGACATTTTCGCTTTTCCTCCACTCGAGAGAGAGAGAGCACTTAGAATCATGAAAGAATGTTGGGAGTCAGAAATATCAACAAAATTTGTTTACAATGTGTAGTACTAGATTCTCGGGTTTGAAAATCTTTCATTACAGCTTTTCTGATCGGAGAAAATGTTTGCATAATATAAAGTTTCACAGTAAATAAATTATCAAATTTGAGAAATAACTAATTTAAATTCTCAAAAATATTACTTAATTTCTAACTGATTATACTAAAATCAAATAAGATATAAAATGTGGACAGATTCCAATTTCAATGTGCATTCTAAGTATTCTATATATATTCTTAGTAAGTATATTCTATGTTGTACAATTATTCTATTATTATTTAATTACACTTATACTTTGTATTTAATTGTTTTATTGAAATAGTTATTACATAAACGTCAATTTTTCTTAAAAAGTTTATTGTAATATGATTCGTTATTTCTGTCCTGAAAAGTAAGTTAAATGCCGTAAGTGCGCAGTGGTTATAACGTCTATCCACCACCCAGGAAAAAAAACCCTCGATCCGATTTTTTTGTGTGACTAAATAATGTTTATACAGGATGAGAACGTTACATTTATCACGTACTTTTTCACAGAAAATAGTGTTTTAGCTGTGTGCCAGTTAAAGGGTTAAACCTAATGAATTCCTTTTCAGAGAAGACTTCACCGCATTCAAGCCCCTCACCAACCTTTGGTGGTTGGCCCACATCATGTGTAACGTCCATTCCATGCAGAGAGAGCTGAGCTCGGAGAATCCGAACATGGACGAATTTAGCAGAATCGCCCTGTATGCTCTCGAGAAGTTGAAGAACAATATTCTACTCTATTCAAATACCATGGAGTTTTTGCGAGAAGAGGTTTTTAATGTTCAACTCAACAACAATCTTATAGGCGAATGGTGGAATGGACCACAACTCCTTCTTCAACCACATTGAATATTGTGTGTACTCTCCTTCTCATATTTCATCTCTTCGCTCAATGTGCCAATTATTGATTTTTGAAAAATAAAAAAGAAAACTCAACGAAATTGTACGATTGATTTTTTATTTAAACAAGTAATGTAAAAATAATTTTTTAAGTCAATTCCTACTTAAATCAACAAAGATAAATTTTATTTTAGCTGCTTTTTATTAAATAGTTAAAATTAATATAAATATGTTTATCCATAGGACGGAATAACAACATTAAGTGGTAATTCATTTTTATTAATTATCATTAAAATATCGTATTGTCATCCAAAACAATCGTGTATATAAAATTTCAGTTCTACTGAATGCTTTAAAACATGAGAAAAAAGAACATTTTCCAAGTTTTGACCCAAGTCGCTAAACATGAAACCAAAGTGGCTGGTTGTATCTGTATTAAATTATTGTATTTTTACCCAAAACAATAGTGTATAGAAAATTTCAGTTCAAATGAGCGCTTTAAAATTTGAATAAAAAAACTTTTACTGATTTATATACGCCAAAAGTGTCGTTAAGTCACCAAAAATGATGCCAATATGGCTGTACTTGTAATTCTTTAAATAATTAGTTTTAATCAATTAATTATTATTAAATTAATTATATTAAATAATATTAATTATAATTATTTAATTATAATTAATTAAATAATAATTAAATATATTTACATATAAATTCATAAATATAATTACTTATTAATTATACTTAAATTATTTTATTGTCATCCAAAATGATCTTGTATATAAAATCTCAGCTCAATTAAGCGCTTTAAAATGTATTTTATTAACGATTGAAAATTCCACGATGATAAATAAATAAATATATCGAGAATGTGAGCTATAATAGTAAAAAGAAACTGGAGTTTGACATTCTTGGGATTTTATAACTAGCGACTCTTAATGTAGAAAGAAATTTAATGTAAAATTAATGAAAATCTGTCTTTTAAAAAGAAAAAAAGTTTTTGTACATTCAAGCCTTATCGATACACGGAAGTCAAGCAAAAAAAAGAAAAAAGAAAAGCTAGTTTAAAAAAAATGATGCCATTTATTTTTAAAACTAGCTTTTAAGTTGCTAATTGCTTCATTCTAAATATAAAAAAAATATTTCTGGTAATTTTAATTTTTAAATAGAATGTCTGTTCATAAATTAAGCGGAGGAAACGATAAGAATGCCTGTATTAATTTTCAGGTAGCCCAGTACCATAAATGACCTCCAAGGACTTTTCAAATTTGTCTTGTAAAATTTTCTAGCATCCTTAAACTTAGAAACGTCATAAAACTTCTTGAGGTCCCGGGCCCCTATGGAAAAGTAGGTCCTGGTCCTTTTCACAAATCTATTCCCCTCCTTTCACCCTTAAAAGTAGACCGTACATAGCACACGTTGTTAAACACTAGTACAAACAATAACCCAAAACAAATAAATGTGCCTGATTTACAATAGCACAAACCATCTCTACTGAATGTCGCTTTTTGACTAAATGAGTAATGATGGTGTAGGGTGGTAGTTACAGGATTATAAAGGGTGTTTTTTTTTAGAGGTATAGAACTTTAAATTGCAATAAAACAACGATGTATTATTCGATTGACATTAATTCTTTTTTATTCGAAGGATAATCTTATGGCATTACATTTTAAATATGATTTCTGGCATAGGACTGCCACGGCTGGCTCGGATGTAGTCCAATCTGGACGTCCAATTTTCGATGACTTTTTCCAACATTTGTGGCCGTATATCGGCAATAACACGGCGAATGTTGTCTTCCAAATGGTCAAGCGTTTGTGGCTTATCCGCATAGACCAATGACTTTACATAGCCCCACAAAAAATAGTCTAGCGGTGTTAAATCACAAGATCTTGGAGGCCAATTCACAGGTCCAAAACGTGAAATTAGGCGGTCACCAAACGTGTCTTTCAATAAATCGATTGTGGCACGAGCTGTGTGACATGTTGCACCGTCTTGTTGGAACCACAGCTCCTGGACATCATGATTGTTCAATTCAGGAATGTAAAGTTAGTAATCATGGCTCTATACCGATCACCATTGACTGTAAAGTTGTGGCCTTCATGGTTTTTGAAGAAGGATTCCACCAGCCCATAAAGTGCACCAAACAGTCAGTGTTTCTGGATGCAACGGTGTTTCGACATACACTTGTGGATTAGCTTCACTCCAAATGCGGCAGTTTTGTTTGTTGACGTAGCCATTCAACCAGAAGTGCGCTTTATCGCTAAACAAAACTAGCTTATGAAAATCGACCATTATTTTCGAAATAAAATTGCACAATTTGAAAGCGTTTTTCAGGCGTGAGTCTATTCATAATGAATTGCCAAACCAAACTGAGAATACATCACTTGACAGCTGTTAAATCGGTCGCCATCTTGGAAAGTAATGCTAATTTAAACTTCTATACCTGAAAAAAAACACTCTGTACAAGGACGACGGTCATCACATGTAGCCAGTTGACATATCGTCCGAAATTCCCAGTTTTTGGAGTACAATCGGAAATAACATTTGACAGTTGAAATTATTCCAATCATAATCTTCGTAAGGCTTGTAACGTCGTGAGTAGCTAACCATCAATAAATTGTCACAGCCTAATTTCAAAATAAAGGGATTGTTTACTTGCTAAACAATTTGTAAGTGAAGCAATAGATTACAGTTATTACGCCAAGCCGGTGCATTCGGTCTATCTCCTATTCTCAACGCCACTGGGGCGTTCATCGTCTTTCCTTCCTTTCCATTCCTATCTCCTTAGCGCTCTCCTCAAGTTGTCTCCAGCCGGGGCTCTCTCTCAGTACGTTCCCAAACAGGGCTCTCCTCTCCAGTTCTCTCGATCCAGGGCAGGGTTTTTCTTTTTCTCCATCCAGGGCAGGGCTCCTCTTCCTCGTCTCCTGAAAAAAAAAACCCCTTTTAAACACCAGAGGTGGGTCCACAACACGCCCCTCGTCCCTTCTTATTGGCAGACCATAAAAGTCTCTCGGCCTCCCTCGTCCTATTTCTGCGTAACACACCAATACAAACCCAGGCCGTCTGGCCCAAGGCGCCATAATTCTTGCCCAACATCTGAACACACTTGTCCATCACACCACATGTGTCCTATTATCCCATCCTCTCGACACCGGCCGAGGCGACAGGACTCTTTAAGACAGGCTTCGCCTATTGTCAATGGGGTGCCGGCTCTCCTTTACCATGATGGAGACCCGTCTGGATGTCGTCACTCCCCGAGTTCAGACAATAAACAATGACCCCATGGCCACGTGCACTTATCACATAACATCTGGATGAAGCTATAAAACTTATGGTGAATCGAAGGAATGGAATTCACAACAATCGACGATGTCACACGCTGAATCGAATGGATTGAGGCCCTAATTGTGACCGAGGCCCTGGGCCAGTTGGTCCAGGCCTTAAGACGTCTTTGTTTCTACTGCCTATAGCTTAGGTGTCTTCTATTTCATTTGGTTGTATCGACTTTGATCAGGGTTCAACATTACGAAAACCGTCTCCAGTAGCTTCTGTGTGTGAGACCAATAAAAAATAAAATTAGCAGATGATTTCTTAATGTCTGTTTTTTTTTCAGTAATTTATGAAAAACTAGCTTTACTTTTGTCTTAAATTAATCTAAGTACGTATGCTAGTGGTTTTATACGTCTAATTTAGCGGTATTTTCCCCTTACATTTAGGATTTCGAAATAATTTACTATATTTGTTCAAATCTAAGCCGCACCCAAAATTCTCAACAAATTTTCTAAAAAATGAAAAATAGTGTAAAATAGTTTATTGAGATACCCAATTTTAGGAAATTAAAATAAATTTAAAATGGAAACTATAAGAAGAATTATATAAATAATTATTCATTTTTCCAATGTGATAAACATTTAAATACATGGGTGAACCTGGAATTCCTGTATTTGCTTCATCCAACGAATCCCCCCTTCGGTTCTAAGCCGCACCTGATTTTTAGGAGCATTAACATTGGAGAAAATGTCAGGCTAAGGTTAGAGTAAATATAGTTGTTGTAGTTACAAATGCCGCCTTATCGGCAAAGGCCAGATCAAGGCCCACGAAATTCATCATGACAAATGGCTAAGTGACGCCTGTCGTTAGACGTAGCTTTGAGCACCATACAGGTCACATTACGATTTAGCTCGTTTTCACCCCAATTCTGAAGGAGAACACCCTGGGGGTGGTCAGGGGCCTCCCATCTCAATTCCCCTTCCACCAACCTCACGACAGGACTTGCGACTGGACGGTACCCCGTGCCACGTAGGCACTATACATTTACAAACATCCATGCCTTCTCCGGGATTCGAACCCAGTCCCAACGGCACAGCAGTCACTAATCACTATACCGGATGGGCGACTAGAGTAAATATGGTAATTATAAAATCTGTATATTTTAAAAATATCTATCCTTTACAATTAAGAGCCAGCCAGGTGGTGCTACTCGCTTTTTGGAGGCAAATTCCTTTCTTCCCAAGAATACACGTACGTTGTTGGAAATCCCCTTTCTCCTTGAAAGATGTAATTGTGCTTTGAAATATGTGTTATGTATGTTTTATATGTCCTTGGGCTGGGGAGTGTAACTATTATTAAATATTATGTGTTCATGTACCTGTCACATATTTTATTGCTGTGTCCTAAGATAATAACAACGAAAGGGATATCACATTAGTCCCATGCGATAGCATAGTCATTCTCGGGAATAAAGAGGTGTATTCTTCCAAAACAACAACTAGCGCCACCTGGCTGGCCCTTATTTATAGAGGTAGCTTATATATATATATATATATATATATATATATATATAGTGTTACAAAATTAATTAGATTTAAACTATGTTATTTTGAATACCATTCAGGAGCGCAATCTTTCACGAATTGTTTAAACTTTTTTATATAAATAATAATTATTAAAGACAGTACTTAACACCCTAAAAAAGTTGAAATTTTGCTTCTAAATGAGTCCAAAATTAGTTCCATTATGACTGTTTTGTAAAATACTTAACACTAAGTCAATTTTTTTTCTTGCCTTATAAATATTTTATCATTACATTCATTATTAACTCTTAACACTTCTTGCATTCGTACTACCGGCCTATTAAAAACAAGTGCAGTTTTTTTGCCCCTATTTTCAATTTTTTTTTATCCAGTTCATTTACAATTCTTCCGACAAAGTGCAATTTTTTTTCCTTTTCAAATGATGAAACACTTTTATTTTCTTTTTTGAGAAGCATTAATATTTTCAGTATTAAAAAACATATCATTAGAAAGTCATTAATTATTTGAACTTTAAAAAACTCCATTACGAACGTGGTTGCGGAAAAAAGTATCTTAATCTCACTTTGATTAAGATGAAAGAAAAAACGATTTGATCTACTTTAGATACGCATTAATCTTTTAGCCAGCTGAGTGGTAAAAAGCGAACGCGTGAAGAAAAAAAGGATCCATGTTAGCCTGAAAATAGAAAAACTAGAAAAAGAAAAAGAAGGAAAAAACTACAGAATGTGAAAAACAATTTTAACGGTACTTCAGAAGAAAATATCGTGAATATTAAATGGAAATAGAATTTTTTGAAGTAGTTAAAAATTAAAATAATTTTGAATAATTTCTTGGAAAAAAAAAATGGAAACCAAAAATATATTTCAAGCACATTTAACATTTCTAAACTAAAATAAATGAAGACCAAACAAGAATAAAAAAATTAAGCTGCTTATAACGAGTACTGATCAAAATGTGGAAGTTTTCTTGCATTTTCATGTGGTTTTTTCCTTGGATTAAAATGATTCATTATGAAAAAATTAAATTTTGCTGTTATAAAAAATGCCAGACAGAAATGTTTTGACTGGATTGAAATAAATTTAAAGAATTTTTTTTTTAAAAAAAACTACTTTGCTAAATAGCTCTTTAAATTGTCTGAATCAAGTTGATATTATTTACACAGCTTGTTTTCCGTTGACAGTACCATTCAAAAATAAAACGAAAATCTAAATATATAAAAATGGATGTGTGTGTATAAGAAATCATTTCACACACACACACACTCCAGCACCGTTTAACCGATCACTATGAATATTAGCATGTATATGTATTTTACACTGGCCTCAAAAAGTTAAGGTACCACCGGGTTTTTGTGTCTAATTTGCAAATGAATGAATGTAGAAACAAAAAATTTGGAGGATATGTGCATTAAATAGTTTTTTATTGAATGCGTCATAGAAATTTGTATAAGTGTATTGCAAAAACGATTTATAACAAAAAAAGCAATAGTAAAAGTCCATTCTTGGAGAAAACAGCACATCACAGTGTTATGTGGTAAAATGGCATAAAAACAATACAAAAATGGGTTCTAATAAGGAATGTGTCCACCCCTAACTTGAATGCATTGGCGGCATCGATTTCCCATGCTGTTTATTAAGTTGTCGGACACCGGAATAGGAAGCGAAGACCAGACACAGAGTAAGCCTTGTTTCAGCTCATGTAACGACCTTGAGGAGGATTTAAAGCAGCAACCTCTCTGCCAAGATAGTCCCAAAGATGTTCTATCGGATTCAGGTCTGAGATCGAACTGGCCATTCCATTCGTTCCAAAACCGTGATCCTCCAGATACTCCTCAACAATCCGAGCTCGGTGAGGTCGTGCATTATCATCCATCAGAATGAAGTCGTTACCAATAGCAGCAGCATATGGGCGGACATATGGATCAAGGATCTCATCCCGATATCTAAGACCAATTACGGTTCCTCCATGGAACACATGCAGGTCAGTGTGGCCACCAAGCGAGATCCTGCCCAAACCAGGAACCACCTCTATAACTGTGTCTTTCAACAGTGTTGATTGATGTTATCTAGTGCGCTGTTCCCTCCAGATCAGTAGACGCCCTGAATCACTCTCCATTGTAAATTTGGACTCGTCTGTGAACAGCACAGAAGCCCATTGTTGCTGCGTCCAAGAAACATGTTCTCTTGCCCAGCATAAGCGGTTTCTTCGCTGTCGTCCGTTGAGGGGAACGCACACAACTGGTCTTCTTGCATACAGACCTGCATTGTGAAGACGATTTCGCACCGTAGTAGCGGAGATTCTTCTTCCTGATGCTTGAAAGTGGTCTGCAACGAGCTGCGGCACAGTAGTGGTTCTTCTCCTTTTGTGCCGAAAGAGCTAGAAAACGGTCTTCTGCAGGTGTTGTAGCTCGTGGTCGGCCTGGAACAGGTCTTCTGGACACAGAATCTTCGGATTGGTATTGATCCCAAAGTCGCTGAACAACACTACGAGACACATTGAGACGTCTAGCAGCATCAGCCTGCGACAATCCCATTTCCATCCATCCAACTGCCCGCCACCTTAACGAATTGGGTAAACGACGTCTCTGAGACATTTTCTAAACTCTATTGACTATTGTCACCGAAACTGCCAACAACTGTTGAAAATCAACACAACTTACACACAAAAGTACGAAAGCTTGATATTTGCATATTTTTTCTCTCACTCATAAATATACGTTCTTTTCTATAAAATAAAAATGGTAGCAATCGTTTTTGCATTAATGTTTTTAAAGTTCGTTATTATCATTCATGTAAACTATGCATTTTATTGTTACTGCCATTTTTTATGGTGAGCTTCGAAAAACATGTTGTACCTTAACTTTTTGAGGCCAGTGTATTTTGTGGAGAAAGATTTCGTGCTTACTTCTTTGTTGTAGCGCCACCTGATGAGTAGCTGTAGTAAAGTGACTTTTGCACCACTCAATCAATCACCAAGTTGCCAAGGCGCTATCACCAACATTTCGCTGTTTCCATTGAACCGCCATTATAATGTAAGGAACACAGCGTTACTTGCTAATAATATAATTTTAACATAAACTAACATAAAATAAATACAAGAGAACGTAATATTAACGTATTACACATCCAGATATAAATTATTTACACTATTTTAAGCGTTCATTACACAAAATGTGCAACAATGTGTTTCTTTTGCTAAGCAGAGATTAGCGTAGGAAAGTGCTCTCAAAAATCGACCCACAAAAGAGTTTTTGAATGAAAAAAATCATTTTTATCAGCTATTAGACCTACAGGGTTAAAATGTAACAAATATGGTTTTTTTTTTGTTCAGCTGAGGTATGCAAAAAGCTTTTTTTTCCCTTTAATTTACAATTCACGTAAAATTAACTCATTAAAAACTTCTTTATTCTTCAATCTGTATTGTTTAATTTTTCAATTCACCCGAGCGAAGAACGGGTTTACCAGCTAGTTATTTATAAAACAAAATGTTAAAAAGCACAACATTTGCAACACTACAAAATTTTAAGGTACAGTAATGAGCTCATGTTAGCGTGGTATGGAATTTTGAGGTTGAAGTATCTTTTAAGAGTTGCCTGGGACTCAAGAATATAAGATCCATTCATTCGAATATAAGATTAACCTTATGTTACTTTAGAGAGCATTGTTGACAAACATTCAAGTAATCACATTGCTACGTCACCATTTCACCTTGGTAAACCAAATGTATCCATCTATTGTTTACTTTGAAGCTACAAGAAGGTTTACGATGAAGGACCTCACAATATTGAGCTACGGTCAAGGTAGGTTAAAGATCGACAATTGAGCCGGCACTCTGCTCTCCAAACTTAAACACCACGCTATTATGAGGACAATCCTTTGATTTAACGTGCTCCATTATCTCTATACTACATGTCTTTAATGGCACAAGGATTCGAACCCATGACCCAATAGAGATAGCCCCTGTCACGAGCTCTACGAACAATAAAAGAGTGTTTTTTAGGTTTATCTTAAAACTATGATTTATTCTACTTTATTTTCATGTAGGCCTTCTTCCTTTCAAATTTAATACATTATAAATACATTTATTTAATGCAATAACCGAGATTTTTGCACCATCTTATAATGTGTCGATACCAATATTTCTCTTTGGAAAGCGCAGTTAAGTAACCTTCGAGCCATCTATCAATTTTAGGTGTTATTTTTAAAATAAATCTTTTATTTTACATTCCAATTAAAAGGAACCTTAGAAAACGGTTATTCTGAAGTTACCAAAGCTTTATCGCAAAATGCTTCGAGAAAATAAATTACAAAATTGCTTCCATAAAGTGCGAACGATCTTCTGTATACAAAGGATACCAATCGGAAAAAAAGTCAAGGGTGATAGGGGGTGCTCTTGTATGCGCCATGGATGTGTCCTCATCTGGTATCAACTGTAATTTTTTACTCGTCCTCCAGCCAAACATTTCATTTACAATTACTGTTGATACCAGAGCCAATTTTCAGCAATATCCAACATGCGAATTAAAAATAGACGGGAAAAAAAATCAATATGATTACTTCAGTATCATCGATCTTTAGAATACAAATATTCAGCTGAGATATTTTTATAGTACGAAGCCTATTGCGTCTTAGAAAAACAAACGTGATGTTTATTCAGATTTTTTACTTATTTTTGATCTAATGGCAAATCCGATAAGAAGAAGAATAAACTCATAATTTCGATTCATTCAACATGGATGTAAAAGCCGAATAAGTTTGAAGTATTAGATTGGGGAAAAAGAAATCCATTATTTTTTTGGTAGGTGGCTGAAGTGTCGATATCTCGTGATGTAGGGATCAAACAATTTCAAAACTTATGCTCGTTATCAAGATGACATCTCAAAAAAAAAAATCTTTCGCTGTTTCTTGTTTGGTCCATTCAGTTGTGATTTACAGGGTGTTAAAAATGGATGTCAACAAAGAGAAAATTCGGTACATTTTACATTTTTTTTTATACAGGTGAAAATGAAAGCCGGATGGCTGAAATTGTGAATTGTGTTTATGGTGGCGATACTGTAACAGCTAATTACGTGCAATTTTGGTTTCGTCAATTCCGTTAAGGCATTTCTTATGTTAAAGATGCACTCAGACAGGCAAACCTGTCGTCGAAAATGGAGATAAAATCACAGAAATAATCGTTGCCCGGCATGTTAGCCTCACTCAGGAACTAAGGATCGACCATCAAACAGTTTTGAACCATTCGCGCAAAGTTGGATTTAAAAAGAATCTTGGTGTTTGTGTGTGTGAGTGCGACAACAATTAGCACCAAAAACATGATGGATCGAATTTCCATATGCGAGGCCTTGGCCAAACGGAATGAAATCGACCCATTTAATAAGCAGATGATGACTGGGGATGGGAAATGGCTCACATATGACAATACTGTGCGAAAACAATCGTGGTCAAAGCGCGGTGAAGCAGCTCCAACGGTGGCCAAACCAGGGCTAACGGCCAAGAAGGTTCTATTGTGTATTTGGTGGAAC
Source organism: Trichonephila clavipes (assembly GCA_019973935.1). Lineage (NCBI taxonomy): Eukaryota > Metazoa > Arthropoda > Arachnida > Araneae > Nephilidae > Trichonephila > Trichonephila clavipes. The sequence continues at coordinate 1,771,535 of BMAU01005330.1, read as the reverse complement.
TTGAAATGAATAATTTTTTATGAGTTGCTTCCGCGTATGGCCAAACACTACAATTCAGCACTCTACTGTCAACAAATGGACCGTTAAAGCTAGTGATTGACCAGAAACGGACAGAATTGGGACACAGAAGAGGAGTTGTGTTCCATCAGGACAACGCCAGGTCACACACGTCTATAGTGACTCGCCAGTAACTCTGGGAGCTTGTTTGGGAAGTTTTAATGCATCCACCATATAATCTGGACCTGGTATCAAACGATTACTATCTTTTTATCGCATTGTAAGACTTTCTGAGTGATAAAAAATTGGAATCAAGAGAAAATTGTGAAAATGGATTACAAGAGTTTTTCGCCAATAAGGACCAAGACTTCTTTGAGAGAGGCATTATGAAGCTACCTTTGAAATGGCAACACATTTTACAACAAAATGGTGCATATTTGACCCAAATTGGACAATACTAAACATGTTAAATAAAGTCGAACTTCCTGCAAAAATAATGGATTTCTTTTTCCCTAACCTAATATGTCGCAATTTGCAATTAAATGAAATGGGAGTTGAGTGTTTCTTGTAGTTAACGCTTATCTTAAGTTTTATCTTTCTAGAAATTGACGTAACAGGTACAAAAAATCCTCAATCCTGTAATTATGTACAAAATTAACCGATTGTAGTAAGTAAAAATTTATTCATTTATCAATTAAAACTTTTCTGTCGATGAAGTATTCGTAGAATCTCTCTCTTATTCTCTCTCAATCTAGGTGATGGAACTCTAGTTTGATATAGTGGGTAATGACCCCCAATCGCTGCTTGTTGCTTGAATGGAATCCAATATGGTGGCCTAGCGGTAATTTAATGATGCACAATAATTTCAAAGAATTGTTTTGAAATACATTGAAATGTATTTCGAATAAAGGATATAGGAAGAGATTGAGAATAACCTAGATCAATCAATAAATAATGAATAACAATAGTATGTAATAAAATGTAATAATAGTAGTACTAATAATAGTATTATAAGCAGCATATAATAATCTTATAATATTATTTTATCGTAATTATGTGTAATATTCATATAGTACGATTTATTAACAGTCATCTATAAAAATTAAATGTAATGTGTGTTTGTTCAAAGCCGATAATTTCCGAAACTGCGGGACCATATCCTCTGAAATTTTGACATAATGTTGCATTTGAATCCGGACGGGTTCTTATGTACTTATTATTTCGTAATTCTCTCTAAATTTTTTAAAATTTAATTTTTAAGGTATTTTCTGGTGTTATGAATTCATATGATTTCACGTTTCTCACTAAATGGAAAATTTATACCTTACACGCAGTTTTTCAAGATTATTACATATTTTTACTTTAGCTATGTTTATCGGTTGGAATATTTATCCAATTTTTCTCTTATTTGATACTTAATAAGGATTATTTGTCGAATAAATAATTTTTTTAAAAATCTTTCTTTTAACAAATAAAATTTTGTTTTATAGCTTTGGCAACATTTGGATAGTATTATCTTGGAATGTTTATGTGTGTGATTTTACTTACAAATTACAGCTTACTTTTTCAGTAATTTCTCGCAGAATTTATTAATTCTTGAAAAAGCGAGCATTATATTTTTTTACAAACCAAAAATTCTTATTTATAATGGTATTTCAGTTTTTATCACTGCAATTAACGTTAGTATTGTATTTCCGCTTTCGTTACCTGTTTAAGATAGTATGAAATTAATATCATGAAGATTAGTATTTTATCTTTCTCTCCCGTAATCCTTTTTTAATTCACAATGTAATTTTTTTCCTTTTTTATATTTTAGTACTTACGTTTTTTTTTCTTTTTGCGATGTTTTAATTTGGCCAAATTAATCGACGGCATTGTCCTTAAATACGTTTTTTTTATCTGTATTTGGTATTTTCTTAAAATTTTGATGTTCCTCTGAAATATGAAATAAAAATTTTCTAATATATATTTTGTGTTTGTATGAAACTGTATATATTGACTTTATCAAAATATTGAGCCTTATTTTATTTTTGATATCTTCTTAAGATTTAATTTTATTTTATAACTAGCTGTACCACATGTTGCTGTGGCTCAGTCAGGTTAAAAAGACTGGCGCACCCCAAGGTAAATAATAAACAAAAATTGAAAGAAATAAAAGTAAGGGTTCTTACATATTATTGCAGCCATCACCAACTCTATTATAACTCGCCAAGTAGCAACCCCGATTCCCTATGTGTTGAACTGGCAACCAGATGCTTTATCTCATATAATGTCGCCAATAGGTTGCGATGATGCGTAAGTACCGTTTGCTTTTGTCAGGTACATTGCTACTACTGTATCAGCCGTACCATATCTGAATAGAGCTCCTAAAAAATTTCGATATAGGGCCCACTCAGAGCTGTTTTACAATTTCATATGTCTGTATTTTAACCCTTAAGTGTGTGCAATTGGCTTCAGTGCATAAAATTGCTTTACAGAAAATCTAACTTAAGTCATCATACTGGCCAAGTAAAAGCAGTGTTGGTAGTAATTACATATCAAAATGGAATAAGCATTAGAGAATGAGCAAAACAGACAAATGGTTTAAGTACCTGTTAATGAAGCAGGTGGTTGTAAGATTGTAATTATTTCTGGTACTTGTGTACTATCACCAACGTTCAAAATAACTTGCCAAGTTGACAACCCCAATTTCGCATGTCATATATGTGCTGAATTGGCAATTATGTGCTTGGTTTCATATAATGTCACCAATAGGTTGAAATTATACGCGTAAGTCCATTATTTTTTCAAATTATGATTTTGCATTGATAAAGATAGTTGTCTTTTTAGTTAACATTAGTATTGTATTGTATTTTTCAAATTATTTTTATGCTTGGGATATATACTTTAGATGATTGTTTTACATAAAGTACTAATTTTAATTTAGTACTTACGTATTATCACACAATCGCCAACGTTCAAGATAACTCTCCACTTTGGCAATCCCAATTTTGAATGTGCTGAATTGGCAATCATGTGCTTCATTTCCTATAATGTCACCAATAAGTTACGATAATATGTAAGTACCTTTTTAATTCTGTACATTACTGTAACATTAGATTGGCCACAACACACCATTTTGGTATGATTTCAAAATCATGCCAAAAACGGGTAAACCTACTAATATGAAATTAATATTTTGAGTGTTATTTTGGCCTCTGTTTTATCTTTCTCTCCAGTAATCCTTAATTAATTCAAAATAATTTTTGTTTTCTTAGTTATTAGTACTTGCATTTTTTTTTGCTGATTATGTACCTACCGCAAATATTTTTTTGTACATTGTGATGTCTTTGCAAAATTAATCAGTGGGATTTTTCTTAAATATGTTTTTTTACCTGTTTTTGACAATTTTTTAAATTTCGTTTGATGTCTGCCTGAAATACAAATAGCAAAATAAATATTTTATAATATATATATATATATATATATATATATATATATATATATATATATATATATATATATATATATATATATATATATATATATATATATATATATATATATATATATATATATATATATATATATATATAGCAAAGGAATTTTCTGCAACTCGCGGGAGGCATTCTTCTACACCTCGTGTATTTAATGTATTATGAAAAGTGGAAAAATCAACTAGTGAAAGCAAAATATTATTACAAATTTTTCGGCAGTTCCATTTATTTCTAGTTGTAGAAAATTAGCTTAACAGATTAAATCGGGTAGGTTTAATTTTTTTAAAATAACGGCGGAGTAGTCCTCAATATCAAAATCTGATGCAAAACCCGTAAATTTTTGTAATTGTTCTCTAGAGGTCCTACTGAAAGGGTGATTGTTAAAAATAACAGAATACAATAATTTTACATTTTGAGTATTGCCAGATTTCAATGCTTGCGCAATAACTGGGATATCATTCAGTGTTAAATAAGACATAATAAATCACTTAAATTGAACCAAAATACGTAAAATATACAAATATTTGCTGACCACTTAAAATGATATATGAGTAAAATATTTCAAAATAGAAAAAAAATTAATACGCTATGAAAGGATAAAAGTCTAGAATAAAATGTCACTAGTAGCAGTTGTACATGTTTAAAAATTATCTTATCACAGTCATTAGCAGTTTCAAAATATATTGCCACAATCGCTGAGAGTTTGTAAAAAAACAATGGAAATAAAAACTCACGGTAAACCTTTTCACACAACGTCTTGCTTTTTAAATATTACTTTCATAAATGTATAATAGTGTTGAAGAAAATCTTGATGTCGGCAAAATTATCGAATAAATATCTTCACACACAATCGTGAATTTTCACACAACACTTGAAATTGAATGAAAGCGTCAAATCACAAAAACGCTTTGAAGAATAAATGCACTTGAAATTGAAGAAAATCGTCAAATACACATTGAACAGATCCACTTTTCTTGCATCGTCATCGTCCTTTTGCTTCGGTTCTTTAGGGGATTTTAAGTTAAGGGAAATGCCGAGCCCCCATATAGAGAGTGACAACGACCAGATTGAGTTAAATATAAATTTATTAAGGGTAATTATTTACAAGGGAGGGCTAAAAGTTAGTAAAAAGTAATCGAAATATTGTTTTTAAAGCAAATCGTTGGATTCCACGGGGCGTTTCGTTGCTACGCCCTCGTCGTCGTCTCTCCTCGCCGTCGTCTCTCTTCGTCGTCTTATTCGAGTCTCGTTTACTCGTTATCCTCGAACCGCCTTGTCAGCTAGGTGACGCTCTCTTGGCATTACGTCATTAAAGAATATAGGAAGGATATGATATGCGCACATCCATTCCTACATATATATATAATATATATCCTTATATATAAAAATCTTCTGTGCGTGTGTTTGTCACTAAACTCCTCCTAAAGGGCTGGACCGATATCGAAATTTTTTGTGTGGGTTCAAGTAAATTCGAGAATGGTTTAGATTAACAATTCGGTCCGATATCGCAATTAGTTAAATAGATATTAATTTAAAACATTCAAAAAATACAACTCAACATTCACCTGCATTGTTGTAACAGCGCTATTGTTATAAACAATTAATATAGAAAAAATTTAATTCAATTCCTACTTCGATCAACCAAGAAAAAATTTATTTTAGCTACTTTTTATTAAATAGTGGAAATTAATATAAATATGTATATACATATGACAGAATCACAACATTAAGTGGTAATTAATTTTTATTAATTATCATTAAAGTATCGTATTGTCATCCAAAACAATCGTGTATATAAAATTTCCTTTTAACTGAATGCTCTAACACGTGAGAAAAAAACCTTTTCAAATTTCGACATAAATCGCTAAAAGGGTCGCTAAGTCGCCAACGTGGCTGTATTTGTAATTTTAAAAATAATTAGTTTTAATCAATTAATTTTTATTAATTATAATTAAATTATTGTATTGTCATCCAAAATAATAATGTACATTACATTTCAGCTTAATTGACCGCTTTAAAATATATTTTATTAACGATTGAAAATTCCACCAAGATAAATAAATAAATAAATAAACAAACAATTAAAATATGTATAGAGATCATGAGCTAATAGTAGGAGTTGAAAATGACGTAAGTTGGCGTCGAAAGTTGATTTTCAGCCAAACTGGCCAAACCCGGTCTTCATTGTTACGAAAATGCAGACGCGATTCAAATTATTAAAAACTAATTATAATAATGAGTCAGCTAACTGTTTGGACCTTAATTTAAACATTAAGAATAATTTGCTTACAAGTAATATTTTTGATAAAAAAGACTCATTTGATTTTAACATTATAAAAATGCCTTTCTGGGGTAGTAACCTACACCTATCAATCTTTAGAAATATTGTCTTAAATTTATGAAAAGAAACAATGATTTAGTTACTGATAAAATTTTAATACATAATAATTTCGTGAAATTTTGCAATAATCGTTTAGAATACAATTATTTTAGTAAATTTATCTAGAGATATATTTCTATTTCTAATTAAATCTAGTTTTAGATTAGTTCGTTATTTTAATTAATATTTCTTCTCTCTCTATATTGAGTTTATTTTTAAAAAATATATTAAAAAAATTTTTATACGTTTAATTTAATTGCAATATAACTTCCTAGTGTGTGGTCGTCCAAGTAAATTTGCTTTGATATATTTCTGTTCCTTGCTATATATTCTGAACTCTGTTCTTTATTTTATTTAAATATTCTTATGTTTTGTTTATTTAATTATTTATCTTTCTGGTTAGTTTAATTGCAAAATAACTATCCAGATGGTTCTCCAGTTTTTTCTTTCTTGCCCTGGCGTTTCAATCTTTTCGCCATTTCTCGTAGGATCTCATTGTAGGTAGATGTGTTTTTGCGGACAGGTTTTTTGAGTTCAGGATTTCTGCTTTACAAGTAAGTTTTTCCTAATATTAACTATTAAAAAAATTTATATTTCCTCTCCTTGCTAGACTCATTATTGTTCTCTTTTCTCAATTTCTTTTTACGATTTTATTAGGTTCTACAACTACGTGTTGTATTAGGCTTAACTTTTCAACTTGGGTATTTTTTCCCCTATTTTGTCGAAAATTTTTGCTGTACGGGGAAGGTGGATCCATAAAGCATTGTTAACCCTAATTCGCTGGCTTAATTCAGCGACAGCTTTAGAAATCATAATAGGTCTCCAGTTTAGTCCTATGACTTTTTGTATCTACTTCTGTTGTGTTTGCTGAATTCCAATTTCTTACTTCTTTAGTACTGTGGGTTCTAGTTATTCTTCACTTTTATTTTATTATACTATATATATATATATATATATATATATATATATATATATATTGTGTTTATACGAAATTGTTTATATCAATTTAATCAAAATATTGAGTCTTCTTTTTTTAAACCTTTTTAAGATTTAATTTTATGTTGTAATTAGCTCTACTCAGCTACATGTTGCTGTGGCTCAGTCAGCTTAAAAAGACTGGTGTACCATATAGTATGCCATGAGGCTTACAAAAGTAATAATACACAAGAATTCAAACAAATAGAAGAAAAGGTACTTATGTATTGCAGCAATTACCAACTCTATTAATAACTTGCCAAGTTATCATCCTTGATTTTTATTTGTCGTACACGCTAAATTTTCAACTAGGTGCTACATTTTATATAATATCAATAAAAGGTTGCGATAGTATGCAAGCACCAAAATAATTTCAAAGTACATAAATAAGTCCATAAAATAATCAAAAACATATTATATTGAGGGGTAGTCTTACACTGAAAAAAAGTTACTAAATTAATTTGAATGAGAAAGCTGTCTTAAACAAATAAAATATACCCAAATTTGATGAAATGGCTCTACTCTGAAGTCCATGAGGGCAAAGGTTTAATTTTAAAATTATTATTCTTATTTTTATTTTTTGTGATGTATTGCATTGCTATTGAGCTGTGTCTTTTACGATAGTGTCAAATTTGTGTGAGTATAGTTTATTTTTTCATTGTTCTTCATTTAGTTTTTTTAATTGTTTTTCTTATTTCACAGTGCAATTGGTGAGAATTCTGTTGATTCAATTAATTTTCATTTGAAATCATGGTGAAATTGACCTCTTTGGAGTGATTTGTTTAAGTGGAAGGAAATATGTTTCCCGTTACATCAGAATTGAGCTATGTTGATTGATTTGCATTTGAAGTTAAATATTTTGTTAGCATTTTTATTTTTTCTTTTTATAACGTTTTACAATTTTATATTCTTAAATTTAATCTACATATTTTTAAGTCAATCAGGTTCCAGTGTCTGTTACATTTTGAATGTGGACAGTCACCTTAGTTAATTTTTGATAAATTTCATTGCTATTGTGCGAGCTGTTTCTTTAACGATGGTGTTGTTTTTGTTCAAGTATATCATAAAAGTACAAATGTTCCAATTTTTCTGCAGATCATGCAAAATTTCTTATGTACCATCAATTGTGACTACTGTTCTAGAACACACAAACTTATTTGCATATTAGCATCACTGTAACAAAATTGGTGTCATGCAAATCACATCTTGATATCAAAACAACAGATATTCTAACATTTTTTATATGAAAAAGAACCATTCAGTCAGATTTGGGTGGAAATTAGTGTGATTCGCATGGTGGCAATTTGTCTGCAATAATGCTAATATGCAAGTGCCCACGCAACAAATAATAATCGTCCATGTGAAAAGCATTCTGTGTCTAGATATAAGACACTCTGTTATAAAGATTGATCCTTAAAATTGTTGATAACAATTAGTAATGCTAATTGAATTGTCAATTGCAAGAATTATCAACACTTCATCATACATTTTTTTGCTGTAAAATCCATGTTTTTTATATTTTTTGAAAATTTTCCTTGCATATGCTACTGAAATATTATCAGCCTTCCACACATGTATGGTTTATTTTTCTCCCCTAACTTTGTTGGAGGTGAAAGAATATATGATTGCAAACGATGCACAAATTTGATTTTGTTGTTGCTCATGTCGTTGATATTACTTCCCAGTGTTAATGACATTTTTAACATAGGCAGTCACTTTAATTATTTTTTTTTACATTGCATTGGTATTAAGCTGTCTTTTACTATAAAGTTGATTTTATATGAGTATAGTTAATTTTTTTCCATTGTTTTTCATTTAGTTTTTTCTCTTCATTTCTCAGAGCAGTTGGCAGGAATTGAGCTCTGCCCATTAATTTCCATTTAAATTCGATTTATTTAGTAAAATTGACCTCTTCAGAGTGATACGTTGGATTGGAATGAAATATTCTGTTTCTCATTGCATTGAAATTGAGCTGTGTTAATTGATGTACATTTGAAAATAAATATTTCATTAGCAAGAGTATTTTGTATGTTGCCCTTTCTTTTTGTTCTTCATTTTTCCTTTTTTTCAGCGTTTTGAAATTTTTTGTTTTAGTTTCAATTTTTTTAAGTGCAGTCTATTGGCTACAGTACATAAAAATAATGCTTTGAAGGTAATCAAATTTAGGTCATCCTAATCGCTAGGCAAAAGTAGTACAACGAGTAATTGCATAGCAAATGAGAAAAACAGATGAAGACACATCCTGACGATGCAGCAAAGCAATGTGCAGCCACACTTGAGGATGCATGTTTGCAAGCACAGCATTTGCTTTTTACAACATCAGGTCTGCTCTGTTCTCAACAAAAGGAATACAATAAGTTATAAATGGCCGAAAGATATTAACGAGAAACAGCATTTCATCGTCAAACATGACTTGGTGGCGAGTAATCACACGATAGCAATCACATTGCATTCCAGTGCAACCCAGAAGAAGATTATTGGTTGAGCCAGTATGTTCTCATCTGCGCAATTACTGAAATGTGTCATTATTGCAAGACTCTGAAATTTAGGGGAGAAACAAAATGAATGTTTTGTTCCACTGGAAAAATTAACCTGCCTCAACTTGGAGAACCACCAGATCCATTAAAAACTTTGCTTGCCTGATATATTGCAGAACTAGCCGTTACCCACCTGCTTCACTGGGTATTTCACGATGTTGTATATATGTATATTCTTTACATATATATTAATTATTGATATCTAGCATTAAGAATTCGATTGTATTGAAAAATATATTTATAGTTGTTACACTCTCGCCCCTTGATATAAAAAGAACATAAATTATAATATCTAATTTCTATTTATATCTAAAATAGAAGTAGACAGATTTTTTCGCTCACTTAGCCTAATAATCAAGTGGATTTTCACCAAAGCAACTTTCAGTGGATCTTTACTCCATAAAATAAACATGCGTGCTAAATATCAAGTCTAAATCTAACAGAGCAAAAAAAACCGGAATTTTTATCATCAATACCTCGTGGAGGGCACTCTTAGCGAATTTCAGTTCAACAAAAGAAGCATGCAAACCAAATTTTATTATTATAATCTTAGCAGTTCAAAAACGGGAATTTTACCTATCAATACTACGCCCCAATAACTCTCCCCGCTTCCCCCTGGAGTTTATTTCCGTAAAATCCATTCTTAGTGGAACTCTATTCAACTAAAGAAAAGAGCTCAACAAATTTCAAGTAAATGAGTTAAATTCAAAAACAGGAATTTTTCTATAAGACGCCTTAATCCCTCGCAACCCCATTTCTTTGGGGGTCCGTTTCCGCAAAATTCGTTGTAAAAGAAACTTTATTCCATGAACGGAACATACCTTCTAATTTTCAAGCAGGTGTTTCTATTAGTTGAAAAGCGGAAATATTTATCTATTACGCCCCTTAATCCCTCTCAGTGACCCTTGGGAATCAATTTTCCCCCAAAACTATTTTGTAGCGGATCTCTACACTATGAAAGGAATTCGCTTATATATATACCAAATTTTAGGACTGTACGTCTAATAGTTTAAAAATGGAAATAATTATCTATAACGCCCCTTAAGCCCCTGCAACGCCACTTAGGAAACGATATTCACAAAACCGATCTTACGGCATATCTCTACTCAGTGAACGGAATCTGCTTACTCAATTTCAAGATTTCACGTCTAATAGTTTAAAAAAGGAGTTAATTGCCTATAACGCCCCTACATTCTCCACAACACCACTTGAGGTCGATTTTCACAAAACCTATTCTGTAGGGGATCTGTACTCTATGAAAGGAATCCGCTTATCAAATTTCAAGACTGTACGTCTAATAGTTTAAAAATGGAAATAATTATCTATAACGCCCCTTAAGCCCCCGCAACGCAAATTAGGAAACGATTTTCACAAAACCCATCTTATAGCAGATCTCTACTTAATAAATGGAATCAGCTTACTAAATTTCGAGATTTTAGTCAAATAGTTTAAAAAAGGAGTAATTGCCTATAACGCCACTTAATTCTCTACAACGCCACTTGGGAGTCGATTCTGACAAAACCCAATTTACAGGGGATCTGTACTCTATGACAGGAATCGGCTTACCAAATTTCAAGACTGTACGTCTAATAGTTTAAACATGGAAATAATTATGTATAACGCCACTTAGGAAACAATTTTCACAAAACCCATTTTATAGCGGATCTCTACTCAATGAATGGAATCAGCTTACTAAATTTCGAGATTATTACGTCTAATAGTTTAAAAAAGGAGTTAAATGCCTATAACGACACTTAATTCTCTACAACGCCACTTGTGAGTCGATTTTCCCAAAACGCATTCTGTAGGGGATCTGTACTCTATGAAAGGAGAATCCGCTTACCAATTTTCAAGACTGTATGTCTAATAGGTTAAAAATGGAAATAATTATGTATAACGCCCCTTAAGCACCCTCAACTCCCCTTGGAGGTCGATTTTCGTAAAAATCATTATGTAGGGAATCTCTACTTTATGAAAGAAATCTGTGTACCAAGTTTCACGACTATACACCTAATAGTTTAGTAATGGAAATAATTATCTATAACGCCCCTTTAACCCCCGTAACGCCCCTTGGGGTTGAAATTTGCAAAATCCGTTCTTAGCTGACGTCTACTCCAAGAAGGGAACCTACTTACCAAATTTAAAGTCTGTAGGTTTAATAGTTCCGGAGATATCGTGATTAGTCAGTGAGTCTGTGAGTGAGTCGCTTTTCTCCTTTATATATATAGATGAAAATATTTCCTTTATAACATAGAGAAGTACAATTCATGTTTCTAAATGACATTGTTTGGAGAAATGTGCATTTGTAAATACACCTATGATTTAACATTGGCAAAGCATTGTAAAACTAACCCTTTGCTCTTGAGGGATCTAGAGTAGAACCATTTAAAATTATCCTCGAGCTTGAGGCCTCCACTATGAAGACAATGTAAATAATTTTAGTTTCATAACCTAAGGATGAAATTAAACCATAATAACTTTAAGTATTTGGTTAACAAGTTACATAGGAAATTATTTTAGGAAAGTTTTGTGTATATATTTTTCCACACACCTGATATAGTAGTTAGTGATGCTCACTGCTGTGTTGTAGGACCTGGGTTCAAATCGTTGGAAAAAGCATGGATGTTTGTAAATGTATAGCATCGTTGCGGCATGGTAGTACTCTGAATAGCCATCGAGCTGCAGTTCCTCTTGTGAAGTTGGTGGAAGGAGAGAGAGGTGAGATTTCCCTGACCACCTCTGAACGTACTCCGTCAAAATTGGGGTGGAACCAAGCCAAATTGTATTGTTACCAGCGTGATGCTCAAACCTATAGCTAACGACAGGCATACATTTTAGCCCGATGCCACGATGAATTTCGTGGGCCTTGATCCAACACTGTTTTTTTAATCGTTATTTAAGATTATTTTTCGAATAAATTCTTTTTTTAATCATTATTCTTCAAACAACTCAAATTTTGTTTTGCAGTTCTGGCAACATTCTGCGTGATAATATTATCGTGCGATGTGCTTACGATTTTCCTTATACATTACGACGTATTTTTTTTTTTTTTTTTTTAATTTTAAGCTAAAGTTATTTATCTCTATATTAAGAGAAGATTACAATTATATTTGACTTCTGTAGACTACAGATTTATCTGCTAAATAGTGAAAATTTCTAAAAGTTATGATGATAACGTAAGACAGGCCGTAAAAGATCTGTTTGGCGTGATTTTGAAAAAACGAGTAGCTTACCGATTAAAATTTCTGGCTATTTTGTATTTCTCCAGTATTCCTAAATTAAATCCCTGTCGAAGACATATCTCAAATCAAAAGACGTCACAAAATGCTGTGATATGCATTCAATAAAAAGTCGTTCCATGCATGTTGAAAGACAATATCTTTCTGTACTTGACTACATCTTAATTTGGGCGAAATTAATTAACAGGATTTTATGATAAGTATGTTTTTTTTATGTTTTAGGCAATGTTTTAAATTTTATTTGATGTTACTCTTGAAGTACAAATGGCAAAATTAAGATTTTCTGACATGTATTTGTGTTTGCTTTGTAATTTAATCGAAATTTTAATCGCCCATCTGATATAGTGGTTAGTGACGCTGATTGCGGTGCCGTAGGGTCTGGGTTCGAATCCAGGTTAAGACAAGGATGTTTGCGTTGTAATTCTTCGCTTCTTTGTGATGTGTGCTTCACGCTTACTTCTATCTAAGCTCCTGTGTGATAATTTCTGGTACACTGGGTTATAAATGTTCTCAATAGAAAAAACCAAAGTGTTGAACCTAATTTTGTTTTCAATAGATTTTTAAGATTTAAGTTTGTTGTAACATTATGACAGGTTTTCGTCGCCCAATGTTTACGGTTTTTCTCATTATAAACGTATTATTCCGGTATGCTAAATTGATTTGCCTTTTTAGTAAGTGAAAATTGTAATAATTTTTTTAACTATGCTTTCAGTTTGATAAAGTCAGCTCAAATCTTTTTCATCAATTAACGTTAGTACACAAAACTGTTTTTTGCCATGGTAGATTTGTTCCTTAGAAAACCGTGCAAAAAATGTAAAAAAGAAATCCATGTTGCATATTTATAAAGCAAAAACAATTCATTTTTATTACAGAAAAAAACTAAAATTAGTGTTTTGCATGTAATTAAAACTGTGACGTTCTCCTTTTGAAACGAGATTCTCTCTTTCAGGACAATACTATTGCAGGACAATACTAGACAGAGTTTTAGGTGCACGTGCAGCTGGGATTTATTATCGCTTATTTAGCATCTGGACTTTGATGCCGGTTAGACTAGACCAACAATTGTCTGACCATTCTACTGTGGACGAAACCGCTTCCGGGGCAGCGGACTGTCGCCTTACTTACACAATGGCGAATTGTCCTCAAAGGCGGTAAAGCGACGACAGTGGGCCGGAGGTGGCTCGGCCGTCAGTGCTTGTGTCGGACACCTGCTGGTTTGTGAAGAAACCGGGTGAGTGGACGATTGGCGGATTATGGACCAATGGGCTCTAATGAGTTGAGGTTGAAGGATCGACTCATATGGGCCCACCAATGAGACGTGAGGGGGGAGAAATGGGCTGCCCCTGATGTTTTAAAAGGTTGGAAAAACCGGGAGAAAGGAGAAAGAGAAAGAGAGAACGAGAAAAAGAAGGAAAAAGAGCTCGGAAAAGACAAGGGCTGGTCGTTTTAGGAAGCGGAGAGGAGAATCCCAGAGTTTTACTCGGTGATTTTGACCTGGAATCCGAAGCGCGAATGAGTAAAAACGCCTTGCGGACTGGACGGAGACAAGCTGTAGAGTGAGCGACTTCAAAACGGGGTCACCATACTGGCTAGGCACGGAAACTATTAACTTTACAATCTAACTTAAATCGATTATATTATGGGAGAAAAAAATTAAAAGTATTTTTTTTTACTCCCACAACCTTGCTGTGATGTATTATTTTCACGCTACCTTCTGACGACGTTACAAAACCTTCACCACCAATTTCATTTGATAGTTATAATTTCAGACCACAAAACTGATTTTTGTACTATGAAACTTCCACTTTGATGCATGCTCAGAAAATCTTTCTCCAACAAGCCTACAAAATCGATTAGCACAACTGTTTAATAGCGAAAAAGCATGTGTAATGTAATCCATAATCGTTAACTTTCTCCATGCTTCCACAACAGTCAGATTTCTTTCTTCCATGAGTTTACATTGAAACATTTGCATTATGTGGCGCATTTTTATTGCTGCTATATTACCCTGATAATACTGGAAGTGTCACCATTGAATTTAAAAAAATTAACTTGAGCATCAACCTTTAGAAATTTATTGAAATTATTTATTGCATCCTACAAATGGATCACTTTAATACAAAATGCAATTATACTGAAGAATGAAGTGCTATTGAGTACAACAAAATAAAGGAAAAAAGATTTTAAGAATCAGATATTTTCCGAAACTCTAGAATATCAAGTAAAAAGGCCATGAATTAGATCAAGTCACTCACATATATGTGATCATAAGCCGACCATCTTCTGATTAAAATTAGAATTGGGAAAAAAAAGAGAATTTCGTGCTAGAACAAAAGTTTGTGTAAAAAACTATATTTGCGAACCGTGTCATTTCAAAATGGTGTAAAAAAGAGTTAGGTGTATTTTAATTCCAACCTTTGGTTATCTGCCTTGGATAATTTTTATATATGAAGTAGTGTTTCTCAAACTGTGGGGCGCACCCCCTGGGGGGCGCGAGCTTATCGAAAATAGAAGATATAAAAATAATTAATTTACTGGAATGAATTAAAACAAAATACTTTCAGACATAATAAAAAATGCACTTTTACTCAGATATAATGTATAGGCACGCCATATTAAATCATCAAAAATAAAAACTTCTTGAATACCTAATAAAAACAGATCCCAGACCCAGAATCGAAGAAATTTAGGAACATAAAAAATTCATCACTGTCATTATTTTTGAAATACTGCACATCATAGCTGTAATCTGTATGCCTTCTAAGTTATTGGTACAGTTAGTTATGACCCCTCTCTTACGTGTTTGTTTCTCATTTAGGTAAGTTATAAGTAATGTATTTCTCTGTTGCGCTTTTTTCCAAGCAAAAAAAACACGTTTTACACAATTTTTTTAGCAGTAACATGCATATTATCATAATGAATACAATTTTTGCACGGAAGTGTTCGCGCGGGACACACAGATTACGAAATCGTTAATTCTGGCAAAACTGTTTATTTGTTACCAAAGAAAAATTGAAAAGTTCTCGAAAGTAGGTAAGTAAATTTTCTCTTAGTTAAATTATTCACTGTAATCATGATTTGTATCGTGTACAATAAAATATTTATATAAAAAAAGGGATTGGGGTGGCTCAATAACCCCGCTCGAACGTATCGAGAGCGCGCCTGCTCCCGAGTTAAAACATGTTAAAGTCTTTTCGCTTTAAATATTAAAAAATAACAATTATTCTTCATCGGAAATTTAAATTATTGTTCATTATTTAACATTAATTATAAACGCTAATTCTGTGAGGCTTAAAATTACAATTCGCTTAAATCTAATTATAATTCGAGCAACCATTTTAAAAAGATCATTTTGCATTTTTGTAAACATTGTCGAGCACTTGGCTTTGCTCTCCTTACAATTCAGCTATTATATCAATGATGTTTTATTTTCTTACAAATGAACTCGGGCAAAGAGCGGTCACTTCAGCCGGTATACTTTTAATGTATCAGTGCTGCACAGAGTATTTTATAACTAATTAATTAATTCTAAATTAAGAACAAGTTTAATAAGTTTTAACGACTTCCATGGGCTTGTCTTGCAAAGCAAAGTTTTAATAAGGAATGCTTATGATTAGAAGTTGACCCTCTGAGTTCTTTTTTCTATATTTAGCAGATATCTATATTTTGTCTTCTAAGCAGCCCCGAATTTTGCAATATGTTCAATTTAAAAATTATAGAGAAAGGAAAATTAACATAATAATTACCCTATTATTTTATTTATTTTTGCTTAAAAGAAGTATAAAAAATTTAATACTTATGTTATTAATTTGTATGGTTTATAATTAAGATCGCGTATTGTAGCTTTAGCGTCAAAGTGCATTATTATTGCATTCAGTACATTATTAATGTATAAGGGGGGCGCGATAAAAATTGTGATTGATAAGGGGGGCGCCAGTATTGAAAGTTTGAGAAACACTGATATAAAGACTAATTTGACTTCATTATGCTATTAATTTTTCCAGGAAATAATTAAAATTTCTTAAAGTTTAAGTGATAATATTTGACGCTGTCAAAGATCTACTTGGCGTGATTTCAAATTCATGCCAAAAATGATTAGCGTACTGATATAAATTAATTCTTTCTCCAGTAATTCTAAATTAAATTTTTATATAATTTTTGTTATTAGGAGGGTACTTTTTTTTCAGTTCACCATTTACCTCAAATCAGAAGACATCGCCAAATGCTATTCAATAATAGGAAATCATACTATACCTGTTTGAATAAAACAATATTTTTTTGCCCTTGGTTACAGGTTTTTCTTCCAAATAGTTGTTAATATTTCTAAGAGTTGGGGCGGTAACATATTAGACTGATTAAAAAGGATCTATGTGCTGGGATTTCAAAATTTTATTTGATGTTATCCTGAAATACAAATGGCTAAATTAAGATTTTCTTATGTATATTTTGTGTTTGTTTGGAACTGTTTACGGTTTTTCATCAACATATTGAACCTTATTTTGTTTTTGATATCTTTTTAAGATTTCAGTTTGCTATAACTAGCTGTATCCAGCCAAGCGTTGCTGGGGTTCAGTCTGTTTGAAAGGAGAAAGCACATGTTTCTAATATCTTTAACCATTTGCACTTAAGGTATGATTTTTTTATTTAAAAAAAACGAGCTGTACACTACCACACGTTCCTGTGGTCCAGTCTGTTTTAAAACAAAAGGAATAAGAAAGCATTCATTTCTGATATATTTATTCATTTGCCCTTGAGGTATGATTTTTTTACAAAAAAAAATATGTCGAACTATATATATATATATATATATATATATATATATATATATATATATATATATATATGCGTAAACAAAACTTTCCTAACAGATATTTAATTTGTTACTTATTGACAATACTCTTGAAGTTATTACGGTATGTTTTTGGCCTTATATTGTGAACCTAAAATTATTTACACTGTCTCAATAGTGGAGGCCTTCATGTGCATTAAATTATCTTTTTTTCAGTGAAGAAGCTCTTGCGGCTTAGAAACAATTGACATATTTCTCCCGGTATTAATTCCGCAGTTTGCATTCAATTCATCCTTACCATCACCGAATATTCTAGAACACAACAAATAGTTGTCCATGTGGGGAGCAATCCACGTCTAGATCTAAGCTGCTCACTTTTAAAGGTAGACCCAGAACATTGTTGATAATAATTGCAAATGCCAGTCAAATTTAGAATTGAAAAAAACCTTCATTCTTTATCAAGGCTTTGTTGTAGATTTCTGCTGTGAAATCCATGTTCATACTTAAATTTTCCTTGCATATTCAACAAAAAATATCTTCAGCTAAGTGATTTATATCTCTTTCCTAACTCTGTTGGAGATGAAGAAAAAAAGGTAGCCAATTTTTAATTGCAAACAATGCACAGATTTGATTTAGTTGTAAAGTGTGACTCATGTCATTAATTATATGCTTTAATTATTGGTGACATTTTGCAAACAGGCAGTCACCTTAATTATTTTGTACTACACTGAGTTGGTATTGAGCTGCGTCTTTTATTGCAGTGTTGATTTTATGCAAGTATATTTTTTATGTTTTTTTATTGGTTTTAATTTAGTTTTTTAACTGCCTTTCTTGTTTCTCAGTGCAATTGACGGGAATTGAGCTCGGTCAATTAATGTTCATTTGACTTCAAATTATGTAGTGAAATTAACCTCTTTGGAGTGATTTGTTTGAATGGAATGAAATATTCTGTTTCTCATTGCATTGAAATTGGGCTGTGTTGGTTGATTTATGTTTGAAGTTATTTATTTTGTTTACATATTTTATTTTTATACCTGTTTTTGCCTTTTTTTAAAAAAAAATTGCAATTTCATACGTTTTTATTTTAACTTTTCCTTTTTTTAAGTGCAATCAATTGGCTTCAGTACATAAAAATAATGCGTTGAAGAAAATCCAACTCATCATACTCGCCTAGAAAAAGCAATGTGAGGAGTAATCGCACATCAAACTAAGGAAGAACAGGCATCAGAGTGAACGAGCAAACCAGACAAAGAATGGTTCAAAACTCGCCGAGGAAGCAGCAGAGCATCAAGCAGCCAGACTTGACGATGAAGGCTTCTGAGCACAGCATCATCATTTTGCAACATCGAATCAGCTCTGTTCTCAACAAAAGGAACACAGTAGGCTGCGTATGATTGAAAAATATCAACGAGAAACAGCATCAACATAACTTTGAGCAAGGCACTAACACATGATTATAATCATCTAGAATTTGGTACAACCCAGCTGATGATTATAGTTTGAGCCAAGATATTCTCATCGGCACAATGACTGAAGTGTGTCCTAGTTGAAATTTATTGGAGAAACACACACACACACAAAAGGAATGTGCTGTACCACTAGAAAAATTAAAGTGCCTCAAATTGGAAGAATGGCCAGAGACATTACAAACTTTGATTGCTAGATATACTGTGGAATCAAAGCCTTTCCAGTTTAACATTAGGAAATACAATTCACGTTTTCAATAAACATTGTTTGGAATAGAAATTGTAACAATTTGTGCCAACTTCAAAATTGAAAGGATAAATTTATCATAAAGCTGGCTCCCTGCTTCTATTTGCAGATAGTCAACATAAATTCCTACAAATGTACTCTATGGGTGATGGCAAGGATGAACTGAAGGGATTCTGTGGAATTTCAATTGAAAGGAAAAGGTCCATTTTTTCTAAATTGCAAAAGCTTCTTCACCGATAAATACCAATTTAATGGGTTTAAGTCTCCTTTTTGGAGACAACATAACAATTTTAGGTTCATAATATAGGGACAAAAACAAACCGCAATAAATCATGCATTCCATTAACAACTGAAATCTGTTTAGAAAAGTTTTGTTTATCCATATTTATAAATATATTTTTTTAGAAAAGAATCATACATTAAGTGCAAATGCAAGGAATCGTACTTAAGCGCAAATGGTTAAAAATATTAGAAATGTGTGCTTTCTCATTCCTTTTTTTAATCGTAGCGAGCCACAGCACCGCGTGGAAGGGTACAGCTACTTATGAATAAAATAATTACATAATGTATGTTAAAATTAATTAAGAATATCAATTACAAAGTAGTGAAAGCTTGCAATATGAAACTTGCACATTGCAAGTTCCTTCAACGAATTTTATCGAACAAAGAACGTAAAAAAACATTTTTAAAACAAAAACGGTTTACAGCGATAATTAAAAGCACAACACTTATTCTTTTAAGAAAAAAATATTCTAGTATTCACACTCATTTTAGAAATTTCCATATTCGAAAATAGCACAGAATTAAACAGAAGACGCAAAAATTACAATGAAAATGGTTAATGTTTTACAGAAATCAATCAAAATTGTCTGAAATAAATAGGGTTACAGCGGGAAAAAAGGAAAAAATGTATTTCTAATATACGCTATCCCCATGACAACCACATAGACAGGCGATAAAAATATTAAAGTAACCATATTGTAATGTTATCACCCATCTTGGCGAACATAAACAACAACTTGGCGCTATTATCCCCAATATCAAACTAGCACTGTGGTGACCATGGACTTAAGGGGTTCACCCATGTGATGATTTCAAAAATCAAAATTTTTTTTTTCTTCATAAATTATTTCCTTAACTTATTTAGAATGTGATGGTAAAGAGATTTTTTAAAATTCGAAGTCGCGTTATAAAGAAGCAGGTGTTAGAAGAGCAACTGTTCCTAGCGCTAAGTTAAGATTTTCATTGGTTTAATCAGAATCGAAATTTTATACGCATTTTTCTCAAAACTGTTTTTCAAACTTTCCTCCATCATATCTCAAAAAACGTTTGACTGAATAACTACAAATTTATATGGTAGACTCAGCACACAAATATACGCACCAAATGAACTACAAACATTCCAGAATTCAAATTTTTCTATTTTTTATAATAAAAACATAACCAAAAAAACCATGAAATTCGAAACTTTTTCTTCAGAAATCTACCACAAATCCAATTTTTTGATATTTTCGATTGAGTGTAGTTCATCTGGTGCATTTATGCTTATAGATTAAAACGCTGTTAATTTTTTTTTTATTTCAGATAAGCCAATCAGCCGGAATCGTGGAGGAAGTGAGCGTCCATTTTTTCCGAGGTGGGTGTGTTCAGAGCACTATAACTCACGTTCTATTGGATATTTTTGGCCAAAAATTTATAGACATGCTCTTAAGATACATATAAAAAATGAATTTACTAGTCGTCAACATATAAAACTTCTATGGATAATATCTATTGTATATGCTATTGATAATTTGCTGATGCCTGTTCGCTGCATTAAAACAATTTTTTTTTCTGTGGAATGCTGACAAAATTGTTTGTTACAAGCAGGCATTTATCGAATTTTTGAATATTTTTTGTGCGACCCCTGTTTACCAGTGAAAAACAGGTTTTACTATATTTCTGTAGAAAAGGTACAATTAAATACTTTTTAATACTAAAAGCAATAAAACCTAATGAACGCATGGCTGTAACAACTGCTCGTAATGATCAAGGCAAATCATTGTTATAGGTGACAATTATCAATAGACACCAAGACCTTGCGAGCAAATTATTAGAAATATTAAAGGACCCAGATCAGAACCCACAAGATGTTAGTGTAGAAAATTAAGTAAAGAGTTTGAATTTGCGGCTCTCTTGAATGAAATTTTAGTGATTGATATGTTTGTTAAAAAATGTATCAATACTTTGCTATAAAGTAAGTGAAATCGGGTTTAAAAATATGCCAAATAACAATATTGATAAAAAACTAGAAGAGGCAGTTTATAAGAAAAACTTGAAAGAAGTTAAAGCTCTTTTATCTGCAGGTGCTAATCCTAACCTTATAGCAGAACTAAATCAATTTCGAGGTACATTGCTTCATGCAACCAGTGATGTAGAAATTGCAAAAGAACTTATATCTTATGGAGCTATAGTTGTGTGTGTGTGTGTGATGCCAGAAACTTATTTGGTGAAACACCATTGCATTGGGCTGCAATAGGAAATTTAAAACTAGTTAGAGAACTTTTAAAATGGGATGCTGGTGTCAATGCAAAAAACCAGAAAGGTGATACACCATTAAATTTTGCTCTCATAACAAGCAACAAAAAACAGTAGCAGTCATTAATTGACTGCCGATAGAAGTGAAAACGGAACTATTAAGTTGAGAGTAATTAAAACTATATGCAAAAATTATATGAAATTTTTTGTTTTATTTATTAGTTACATATGATGGGTTAAACAAATCATGAACAAAATATAAATACAAAGTGGTTGAAAAAATAATTAATATACAATTATCTTAATTATATACATAGTATTTATATTTACACGAATTTCAATGAATTCAAGTTTGAACATTATTTTCATTATTTACATCATTGTCATCATTAATTTCGACAATACTTAGATTATCTGTTCGTTCAATCATTTCATTGTATTCTAAAAAAATACAATAGGTTTATGGTAACTGAAATAAGAAATAAAAATGTTTGATTGAAATTTATCTAAATATCGTATAAAAACAGCATCGATAGTCGTTTTATACTTTGTTGTACTGACTTTTCGATCATTAGACATAGTCAAACCTAATGTTTCATTCAAAATTCAATTAATGATAAATTTTTGTCATCTGCGAAGTTAATATTAAAGTCTCCGCTTAATATCATAGGTATGTCGTCAAATTTTTCGCCAAATCTTTTTCGAGTAATTCAGAACCTTCTTTTGTGTAAATCATTAAATTTTCGAATAAAAATTGTTCTATCTGTTGCATAGATTTTTCAGGAGATATATAAACAGCAACCATTAAAATGTATTGTCCATTTTCAGAATTGCAAGAGCAACGCATATTTCGCCTATGTCTGAAACATTAACACCAATCCCTCTAGTGAATTTAGTGTGGATGTCCATGTATGAAGTGACAATGTGTGATGTATCTTGTGTATGTTGATAAATAGCTACTCCTGCTGCTGGAACTTCAGGCCTTTTATAACTTGCAACAAAATTGAAATCTGGAATATGAATTGGTTCTTCATTTTTCATACGAGTTTCTGACAAAAGTAAAACATTTGATTTTTTTACAATAGCATCGTTTTTTAGATCAGTTACATGTGCATGTAAACTTTGGCAATTGAATGAAAATATAGATAATCCTTTCTTGTTAGAAATGAATTCAAGAAAAGTTTGGGTGACTGTTTGTAGTGTATTGTTTTTCAATCTTTTTAATTCTAATGTTAAATCTTCTCGATGACTTGTTGATCTCTTAAGATGTTTATCTGATTCTGAAGCATTTAAAGGTATTCCTGATCTACCAATCCAAAATTTCCAGCTGTCTTCAGTATTTTCTTTAGTAACCATAAATAAACCTTCAATCTTCGTCACTCTGGATAAAGCTACGTATACCAATTCTCTAGGATGTTTGCGATCATATTCGTAAACAATAGCATCATAAGTACCTCCCTGTGATTTGTGAATCGTCATTGCCAAAGCAGAAACAAGTGGAAAATGTTTTCGTTTCGCTATTATGGTTTTATTATTATTGAGTGCTACTGATGATGTTTGAGAAGTGATGGGCACAGCATCATCATCAAGATTGAGGCGTGCACTGAGATTTCTTAATTTTGTAGCTTGTTTTCGTCCACATGATTTTGGAAATTTTAACCAAATTCTTATAATATCACCATTCTCATCTCTCTCTACATGATACAATTATCCAAAAAGCGTCCAACGCGCACATAATACAGTCAGAAATAGTCGATGTATTAGTGTATACGTGTACACAGGCTATTGCGCGTGCGCTAGTCTGGCTCTCCATAGCTATAGATATACTATTATCATTAGCATGTCGGTGACGCGAACCGAGGATTTTACCCTCTACCAAAACGCTCAACGCGACTAAAAAAGTTTTCACTTCAACAAAGCACGTATTTTATATCTAACAAATTACACAAACAAACAATAACTTCGTAAAATTGAATTTTACAATAAATGAACATATTTCATAAAATCTAAAAATTATTATAACATTTTTTTTTAATTTTCCAATTTTAAAATCCACGAAAAAAATTTTATCAAATAACTAGAAATCTATTTTACCACGCTAGTAAGATAAATCTTATACCGTAATAATACTCATTTCATGATGAAGAGGTTAAATATTAAAAACATAATTAAAATGAATAATGCTAAATTTTAAATACAAATATTCGTACAAATATTAAAAATGTTTAAAAATATATTCGTTGTTTTCATTATTCATTTATCTATATAAAAATATTAATATGTTTCATACTCACTTTTATACTGAAGTCAATGAATTTAAATTCAATAAATAAACAGTAATCCTTCAATTAAATAATTACAATAATAGTCAAATTAAAAATTCACTTAAATAAACAAAATCCAGTACACACAAGTTGAACTTCCCACGTGGTCAATTTAACTTTACTTATGTATATAACTACACTCTAATACTTAATGTACAACGCGTCACATTTACAATTACAGATGTACTGCTACTATAACGTATTGGTGACGTGACTCACAAAATTATACTTATCCAAAAAGCGTCCAACGCGAACATAATACAGTCAGAAATAGTCGATGTATTAGTGTATACGTGTACACAGGCTACTGCGCGTGCGCTAGTCTGGCTCTCCATAGCATGTCGGTGACGCGAAACGAGGATTTTACCCTCTACCAAAACGCTCAACGCGACTAAAGAAGTTTTCACTTCAAAAACTTGGAGATCATTAGAGAACTACTGGAATATGGGGCTGATATCAACATAAGAAACCATGGATGCGAATGTTCTGATAATCATCGTGCCCCTTTAGATAATGCAGTAGATCATCCAGAATGTGCTAAACTGCTTATTAAAATTACCTTGATAAAAAACTTTGATAAAGACTATAGAAAAATCATTAACTTAGATCCTTATAAAGGTAGTTATTACAATGACAGTAAATTGTCAAGTGTTATCTACGTGATTGTATTTATGAAATTATGAAAATGAAAACAGATTGCATTAGCAACAATCTGTCATTATATGAGTTTATCACTTCAAAGGAGGCAAACAAAGAAGTATTATATGTGAATGATAAGGGTGTCAAAAGTATTAGAAACCGAGTTTTTCAAGTGCTGATTAGTACTAATTATCCTATATATCATGACGTTATATCAGCTAAGATAGGTTCTAGTTTAGAAAGAGCAAGCTTATTGAATAAACTAAGTGAATTAGAAGTTTATACGAAATCAGATACGTCCAATCATATACAGGGTGTTAAAAAAAACTGTAGTTCTAGACTCTTATTCTAAACATGAAGTTGCTCAATACCTATCTAATAATGACTTATTAGAATTTATAGCAGCATTTTATAGATATACAGATCAACCTTCATGTTTAAAAAGGAATTTCACAGAATCAAGCACACAACCAAACACAAGGTTATATGAAGCTTCAACTAGCAATTATGCTAAACGTGCAAGATTAGAATAAACACGTTTTCATCAGTACTAGAGTTTTCTTATGAACAACAATCAGTATATGGTTCCAGAGTGTTGTAAACCCTAACTATGGATTAGAGATAAAAAAAAGAGCAAGAGTACCAATGGTTTATAAATTCGAACATCTACAATAAGAAAGCTAATGGGCACCTAAATTTAAGTAGCAAGTATCTTAAATGCTCCATCAATTTAGTAAAATTCAAGAACTTCAATGGCTTAACCGTGTAGGTATGCAATGAACTGCCATTTTTAAGTTTGATTAAGCTTAATTCAAAAAGTCAAGATTTTCAATAACTTGCCAAAATCTAATCCATAATTAGCGTTGTAAGGTTTGAAACATATAAAACTCCTATGGATAATATGTATTATATATGCTATTGATAATTTGCCGATGCCTGCTCACAGCATTAAAGCAAATTTTATTTCTGTGGAATGCCAACAAAATTGTTTGTTACAAGCAAGTATTTATCAAATTTTTGAATATTTTTTTTGTGCGACCCCTATCTACCGCACAAAAATATGTTTTCCTGTATTTTTGTAGAAAAAGTACAAATAAATACTTTTGCTGGTATTTTTTTTTTCGAAAAAAAAATGTAATAAAAGTCGATGTGCGTGCAAAAATGCCATATTCGGCTCTTATCCGCAATGTGGATCAAAATCCAAAATTAAAATAAAGATTTTGATTAATTGTTTATATATATATATATATATTTGGCTTAAAAACAAGGCTCTAAAATGCGTTTTCTGTCACGAATAAAGTTTTATCTTTCTTGCTGTATTTTTTCTTCTTCAAAATAACTGTTCGTTAAAGTGTTAATATATAATTGGTACTGAAAGAAATGTGATAATGCGGTTCGTACCAAAGATTTTTATTGTAAGGATTATCTTTAAAAAGTAGAATCTATATAGCGAGCAAAGAGTATAAACTACCTATTACTATACTAGATGTTCACCATCCGTAGAACACCTAACATGCTGGATCTTAATCCGGGAGCACATTAATGGTTACATAGAAAGGTAGTTTAAAGATCAAACGCCTCAATATCGGAATGTCTTGACTATATGGGACCGCTCTTTATATATTTGATTTAACTTATTTCCAGGCAACTACCAAGAGCTTGTGGCATCCATGCTAAGGCGAGTTGCATCTGTTTTGCAGGTCAAAGGGGGGTGCAACGCATTATTATTGCGTAAGTGTTCAGAATGTTTTGTCCCTTCGGTATATTTCATGACCAAAGAAAAATTAAACAAGTCCTTTCTTCCTCCATGAGGAAAAATATATATCGTCGGCCTAGTTATCAAAATGCAAAATTCCCTTCTGGGATGCTACTTCATATAGGAGTGCTACGTGCCAAGATATTTTTATTTGACAAGATAGACGATAACATTACAATATGGTTTATTACCTTAATATTTTTACCGTGTGGTAATGTGGTTGCCATGAGGATAACGGATATTAGATTTCATTTTTATTAGGTCTTTCTGCGTTAACCCTATTAATTTCAGACAATTTTAATTCGATTTCTTAAAAAAATTAACCAATTCTATTGCATTTGTTCTTCAAGCTACTGTTTCAGCTTTCTGTTGTATTTTGTGCTATTTTCGAATATGGATATTTCTGATATCATTGGTGAGTACGAGGATATTTTTTTAAAAAGAATGTGTGCTGTGGTTTTAACTATTGCTATAAATCGCATACATTTTCACTTAAATTTACTTTTTAATAATGCTTTTTTTAACGTTCCTTGTTCGATGAAATTCATTGAAGGAACTCGCCGTTTTTGGAATATTGCAAGTTATCAGCATTTATTAATTGATATTCATGATTAATTTTAATACATATTATGCAGTTACTTTGGTTATATTATAATATATTATAATAATTATGACACATAGTAATTGGTTTTTATGTTACTTACTTATAATAATATATTTTTTTATTGTACCATTTTTTATGAGCAGATATTGGTTACTTTTAAGTTATTCGTATATTCTTCATTTGAAATATATTTCAAAACAGAGAGTTCTGTACTATTATTTTCCTGACAATTTGTTACTGCTAGGTAGCCTTCTTGGTTTCCATGTTACTCGACAACAACCGCTTCTTGTCGCGTAGTACTTCTGTATCAAATTAGTTCCTTTGTGGAGTTACGCATTCTGATAATTAGGCCAATGATATATATATCTTAAAATGTCTCGTTAAAAATATGGACCCAATCTTATTACAGCTTTACTTTAAGAGCAGATTTCTTGGACCAGGTTCTGCACCTTGGTCATGATTGATAATTTTTCATTGTTGTACATACACTATACAATTTTCAGTCATGTAAAATGTACAACTTTTTTTATTGTAGTTAGTGGTAATGAAAAAAAAGTCAGAGAGAAAAGAAAGAAAAAACGTGCTTCTACGCATAAATATCTTTATTTGCAATTCATTTTTGGAGGTGGGCATTTAATGGATGCTACAACATTTTCAATGTCAAACAACTGTGTCCATTTAACACGACCTATCACAAACATAGGATAACACACACAAGTGATCGACCTCCACCGCTAGTGTGGTGAGTCAGTTTGGTTGTGCTCGATGCATCATCCGGTACGTAGAAGTCAGCAACATTTTCAAAAATATTTCATAGCGTGTCTTTTTTTCTTCTGGGAGGATGATATCTTTTATTTCATTTTTTACACAAGTTCACAGTTGGGTTCCTTCACTAAGTTTGAAGTTCCGAGGAGCTTGGGTTATATATAAAATGTCTATCCAGTGTTTGGAATCACTAAAATACTATATCTGCTATAAATCAGTTCTCTTCAATTCTCAGTAAAGGTGCACATTGTCTTTGGGTTGTGATGGTTATGATGAAGCTCAGTAAATATCTCATCATAAAAAATACTTACTTTTCTAAAATTTCGGTGCTCGCTTTCTTTAGACAAATATATTTTACTTTCTAGAATTTTTTAAATTCTTAACAACAGTGGTTTGATTTTTTTTTGAGAGAGAGAGAGAGGAATTTTAGTTCAAAGAGTCTCTTTTTAATTTTTGAAATGAAAATGGTATTTTTCGAGATCGAAGAAAACAAAACTCTGATGCAGTGCTTTCATATTTGAGATTGTTAGCAAACAAAAAAACTCTACATTGGAATTTTTTGAAAGCTATATATATATATATATATATATATATATATATATATATATTTAAAAAATTCAGTTTTGGAGCACTATAAATATTTTACTTCAAGGAAATATACGAATAAACCCATATAAAAACGAATATCATATTGTAAACTGATTTGTATAATTTTATTGAGTAGGAATTAAAGATTATAATTTTTATAAATAGGTTTCGAAAGCTCAGTTGCTTCACTAAAACTACCTTTGATGTTTTGAGAAATTAATAAAAAAAGCATGATGATAAAATTATTTTTTTCTCTAGCAAAAAAATATGTATATATTTTTACGTACGAAGTTCATTATATTTTAATTTCGTCTTTTCTTAAATAAATTTGCTTATCACACGAGTTTATTGTTCATTTATAAATGTATATATATATATATATATATATATATATATATATATATATATATATATATATATATATATATATATATATATATATAAATGAGTATAAACTGAAAATTTGTGAATATACTTTCCAGATATTGGAATCCTTTTTTGCACGTTCTTATTTAATTGTTAATCATTTGTTTGAGAAAAAGCGAACGTGTGCGTTTTTCTACATAATATACACACGTGTCGGTGATGTTTGTGATAATCTATAGTTTTTTCAGAAATAGTGCTGTGTAATTAAGAGATAGGGAATTTTTTTTGCAAATGGATCTACTGAAATATGATTCTACTTGCAGAATTTCTATTAATCAGTATTTGTCGACGATATAAATAATTTTTTACTGTTGCAATTTTTCTTCTAATGTTAAGAACAAACACGGGAAAATTCAATCATTGCTTATAAACAGAACTAAAATTTCTTTGTTCGGAAATATAAAAAAATTCCATTGTTTGGAAAATATTTTTAAAAAAGCACTAAGAACAGATTAAACGTAACTTCAAAAGTCTATATGTGTCTTCTAAATTTTTCCTTATACGCTTTCAAAAAATCATTCAAATCATTGCAGATTAGTTGAATATAACCCTATTTAAGCCTTTTATTTAGCACATGTATAAATATAGGAAATTATAGGTATTCTGATACTGAAAAGTATGCTATCTTTTAGAAACCAGTTGGGTATTCAAATATTACATTTAGACTAATATAAGGCAAAATTATAATGACATTTCTTAATTCTATTAATTTGAATACAATCAAACAGAATATTTTAAACCAATTGAATTTTCTACTTCATACCTGGCAATCGACTTACTAAAGTTGCAAAGGAGATAAGCAATACCTCAGATAATATTTTATTGCCTGACCATCATAAATATTGATTGTTTAGTTCGTAAAAAAGGTCACGAACAATAAATAGTTAACTTTTTGTGATAGCTTAAATATTTCTTGACATTTTAAGCAATTTAATATAGTTGAAAAAGAAAAAAAAAATCATTTAAAACCGTCCATCAGCATTTTGAATCCTTTATCCGGTTATTTTTGAAATAGAAATTAACTTCGAATAAAGGAAAGTGAGTTCTTTGTTTTTTTTCGAAGTATCATTGTGATCCAAGCGAGGTAGCTACTAATAAATAAACAAGGTGTTTCTCGGAGAAGGGAAACAGAGAAGAGAAACGTGTTGTTCTCAGACAATGAAACAAATCACACAAGTTGTGGAGAGTGTCTTTCTCGTTATAAATACTTTTTTCTTTTTTAAGTGGAGCTAGAGTGTGATGTTCGAGGGAATGAGACCCTCTCTGCAGTTGGAGCCTTCGAAGAGTGAGTGCTAGAGGCACGACACAAGCTACGATTCCATCGATCCACGTGGACGGTGAGTCTCCTGAAAAAAGAAGAAAAAAAAAGAAATAAGCAGCTGGATTTGAATCTTTCTAACAAAAAAATAGTTTTAATTTCAAGCAACTAGTTTCAATGCATTAGTTATATTAGACTCAATGAGCTAAATTCATGTCACCACATAATCAAATGATAACAATCATGTGTTTCCAGCTAATCAATTCAAACGATTTGCTGTTGCCAACTTTTGAAATTCGCAGAAACTTTCTTTAGAAAAGTACATATTTGTCAAAAATAATAACCCTCATAAGTGTGTAAAACATCCCTTTTTTTTAAAGTAGATGTACAAATAAAAATATTTTAAATTTTAGAACACCTATTTTTCATAACACAAGTTTGAAATTTTGCCTAAATTTTACGAGCAGAACGACAAGAACAAGTCAATAATCAGTTTTCAATTCAATGGAGAATGTATGATTGTCTTTATCAGGTAACCATCATGAATTAAGTCCATTCAGAAGATATATACACACATTAATGCTTCATTCCAAATTTACATTTATTTATATATTTTTTCTTTTCAGCGTTATCAATGTCTGAGAAATAATAAGAAACAATATAACATTAAAACATTTATATACATAGAAGAAAGCTTTAAAAATTAACTCTCACATATTCATTTTCTATGCAAAAATCAGTATCAAATTCTGGAATATAAAAACTGCTTCTAAAAATTTTAGAGTTAGATGTAATTAGATAACGCTTTCTAGTTCGGTTAGGACGTGATTGGGAAAAAAAAAGTTCATGCACCAAGGTGTTTCTCATCAAAATGCTAAACTTTTTCGTGTATACTTATGAAAACGTGCGGGTTATAATAAAGTTTTAGCCTCTGTTGTCCGAAGTCCTGTTAGTGGACTCGCCCACCTCGAGCGCGGCTTTCGCTCTTCGAGGCCCAATTTCATTAAGATGAGCGAAAATAACTTTCTAGGCGAGGATGAGTCAGTCACTTAAAAGGGGCAATCGGGCGTGCACTTGGCTGAATAACGCCAAATTGGCCGTGTTATTAAACATACGCCAGATGTCATTTTAATTAAGTTACCTTAAGTTGCAGCGCATTCATTGTGCCCCGCACACCCGAGTCCTTTTTGGATTTTAGACTTCGGATATTAAATTAACAGCATCCCGACCTTTTCTGTTAAAGATAGAACTTGCTCATAAAATTGCTCTTTGCGAGGAATCAAGTGGCATCCAGAGCAAGGTGTTTCTTCCACACACACACAAAAAAAGCAGGACTTATTCTTGTGTTGTATATATTAATACCTCGTAATTGGAAAGTTCTATCATTGACAATGTTTCTCGAGTGTAATTATAACGGCAGCCAACCACTTGGCTACAGGGACAGACAATGTGCCGCATCGTTTCTTCGCGATTTTGCAAAGAAGCATCCTGTTGAACAACACTAACTTTCGGTTATGTTCTTCCGCTGAGCTTTATTCTACGAAGTAGATTGTAAGGAAACTTATTTCAGCCGGTTATATGTCTTTTGTTTCGTGGGAACTGCTGAGTATCGGATAAATTATGTAACTCTCTCTTAGTAAAGCTTCCGGCTATATTTCTTTATAGATCGAAACTGAATTTCTTTTTGAATAATTTATGGTTTAGCGTACGGTGTAGCGCAATAGAGTTAGGAAGGAAGGTTGCTTACAATTTTATGTAGGAGGGCATTTTATACAAAATTGTTCATTCTTAGATTAGTTACTATAATTTTTCCGCAGCAACTATTTTCATGTTATATCAAGGTATATCTGTTTAATTATGATTATTATTTAATCATTAAGTTTAATCTATATTGGAGAAAATTTTTTAGAAGATTATAACTTATTTTTGTAATGTTATAGATTTTCAATTGCTCTGCTTTTTAAAAAGTTGTGAAAAAAAAGTCTCCGAATGTACGGACTGACGTTTTAAAACATAACTTCATCGAAATATATCTTGCGATTTAAAAGATTATTCAATATATCACGTGAATCAGATTGCTTCATAATTTTATCAAGATTACTTTTAATGATCTATATCAGCGGTCACCAACCGATGGTCCAACGGACTTTTTGATGGTCTGTAGAAAATTTGAGACATTATTTAAAATTTTATGAGCATTCAGTTCTCAAAATGTGAAGATTTGCAAAGCATATGAAATATGGGGCATACTTTAAAAAAAAATTAGCTATTACTTTCACCTATAATCCGTTTGTGTGTTTAGAGTGACTTTTTAGCTATTTTTTTGAAAGTATACTTTATGACGCATCTGAAAGGAAGCGTTGCCAACCAGGGTAAACTGGCGGTAGAATATTTCATTTTGTTGATATGCTCCGCTTTGCCCCTGCTTTTCGTGAAGTTCCTTTTCAATGATATGGAATTGCAAATAAAGAAGTAAATAAGAGAATAGAGTTATAGTGGTCTTGCATATAGTGATCAATCATTTTAGTGGTCTTGCATATAGTGATTAATCATTTTAGTGATCCGCCAAGTATAAAATTATATATTTAGTGGTCCGTGAAGTTCTAAAATTGGGTAACCGCAGATCTATATAGTCTAAAAACTATCTAGCCTTCCAATAAAAGCGAGTGGCCACGGTAGCCGAGTGATCAAGGTATCGGATCGTGCCTGGCCTTGTCACGAGTTCGAGCCAATACCACTAAAGATCCGCAGTGTAGGGCAGCGATGCACGTTAAATCTGTCGAGAGCTGAAACGTCCTCCCGTTTGGGTGGTGTGGTAGTTAAAAGAGAGGGGTGCCTGTTCAGGTGTCGTTCACGTCACTTGACCATGGTTCAAAATTATGTGGTCCGTCGCCAAAAGCTCTCGTGTAACTGAACAGTGCAACCAATAATTTTTTGCTGTCTAAAATGTAAATTTTAAAATATTTTTATTATTTTAACATTTAAAAGTAGCTACAAAATCATATGCAACATTATATTTAAAATCGCAAGCCATGGATAAATATATATACCGTAAAATCCGGCGTATAGCATGCACTTTTAACACAAAATTTTAGATCGAAATTTACGTGTACGCTTTTATGCGCCGGGAATAAAAATGATAGATTTACAAATAAAAAAAGAAATGAGCCTAAAGAAAACTAGACTTATATAATGCACCGAAATACTGTTTATTTTAATGTATTGACATACCTGTGTGATGAAATTTAAGAGTTATAATTTTAAAAGAACACTACTTTTTTTTTTCAAAAACCTCTGGGATAATACCTAGAAAAAATGATTTCCAAACAAAGAGCGCTGCATACTTATATATTAGATTTCTTTGTAAAAAAAAGTGGGTGCACATTATACGGCGAATATACTTGCAAATAAAAAAAAAGGAGCTTGAAAGTGAAGGTGCGCGTTATACGGCCGTGCGTGTGATACGCCGTATTTTACGGTAATCAGAAATTGATGACGGATTAACTTTGAGAGAAGGAGAAACTATCCATTCTCAAGAAAATTAATTTGAAAAGAAAACTCAATTATTTTAGAAATATTCAATATAAGAATGAGAAGAGTTGAGCTATCCACAACGCTTCTTTTTAGTATTTTCCAAAATGTCAATTTCTAGAATGACTAGCAACAGAAATGTGTGGCAGTTTCTTAAAAGTTTTTTTGTAAGCATTATATTTTGTGGGTACTTGAGAACGGACACGGTTTCAAGAGAATCACGCGTTTTCTTATTACTTTCCCCGCTGCATTAGCATGAATGACCCCTCTTACAGAGTGGCAAATGCTCAAGTCACGTCCTGTTGGTGCTTTGGTAAAATGGCCACTGACGAGATAAAACACGCTCTCGGAAGAGCACTACGACCAGAAGAACAGAACTACTTCTCAACTCCTATTGGTGCTTGTCAACTGCTGAAATCGTTCCTCCTTAGGGCATGAGGCAGTTACTGCTGTTTTTAAGTGCGCCGAGAGATTTCTGCTGATTTTTCCTCTTTTGTCATCAAAAAAATACAACTCTTTCCCTCTCAGCTGCAGTCCATTTACGTCAAAGTGCAGAAAGCTGCTTTTCAAACTTTTCTCTTTCTTTCTTTCTCTTTTTTTGTTTCTCATTTTCTTTCTGCGACTGTTCTCGCGTTTTTGTCAGCTTTTTACATTCTAATGGAAAGGGTTTTTTCCTCCATCTCTTGATAAAGAAACATCAAAAGACGCAAATGATAAGCAAAATGGGAGGGTTTTTAGGAATTTACATAATTTCACAAAAGCAGCCTTTTCAGCCTAATTTCTTAGCGTTCCGAAGCAAAATGCAGCGTTTGCTTTGTGCTTCACTTTAAGGTGGAAGATCAGAAGATCGAGAAATACGAATTAAGAATTACATTGCATACTTAGGTAGAGATAAAGGAAGATATGTAATATTTTTAAACAGGAGAAAATAGGCAGCGCAATGAAGGTCACTGGGATTTCTACCCACTTGTTCAATATACAAATATGATTATTCTGATGTCGTTTTTTTTTGTGATCATATTACATAGCGTTTCCGAAGAGTAGACTATACTTTCAAAATAGAATTTAAAATTAAAAAAATGTGTCTATGACCACACGATAGAAGTGAAAACTTCTGATTTATTCTGGACAACAGAATCGAATTGATCGGATGTACAGCGCTTTCTTTATGGTACTTTCTCATACGGTACTTCGCTTTTTCGAGTCCATTCATCGGTGGATTCGCTTACTTCTTTCATCTTCTGTAAAGGGCAATCTTTAAATAATTATACATCTTAATACTTATATATGTGTATAAACGATTTAAATGTAAATTAGTCAAATTGTGTTTAAAAGTATTATTTATGTAGATTATATTTATGTAATATATATGTTTATATGGTACTTACGTACTATCGCAACAATGCAACTTTCAAGATAACTCGCCACCCTGATTTCCCATGTATCGTACGAGCTGAATTGGCACAACCAAGTACTTCCTTTCATACAATGTCGCCCATACCGTTGCGATAATACGTAAAGTTCGTTTATATAATTTATATAAAGCCGGAAACTATGTAAGGCAAGGAAAACTTATGCCTTCAGAATCATTTACTTTTCTTAAAATCTTTATGCAAACAAAAGGAGAGGGGGCGGGGTTCATACTCTTTTACAATTAATAACTTTAATTTCTCTTAATGTAATTGTCATCACTAATATAAACCAAAATATTGACAACTTTCTCGCCAATCAACTTCTTTAAAATTTCGGATTTTCATTGTTTTGGCAAATTTTTGTGCTTAAATGTATTTTTTACTAAATAAAAGAAAAAATAGATCCCATGTTTCGTTACTTCTTATCTTCAATCTCCTACAGCCGTGTAGGGCAGCGATGCACGTTAAATCTGTCGAGAGCTGAAACGTCCTCCCGTTGGTGTGGTGTGGTAGTTAGGAGAGGGGGTGCCAGCTCAGGTGTCGTCCACGTCACTTGACCATGGTTCAAAATTACGTGGTCCGTCGCCAAAAGCCCTCGTGTAGCTGAACAGTGCGACGTTAATATTAACTCACTCACTCACTCAATCTCCTACATCAGAATAATATTTTTTTTTATGGTTTGCTTTTCTCTCGTTCACTCGCTGCAGTTGAAGGGGATTGAGCTGCATGACAAAATAAAGAAAATAAAATTTCACCTGAAAAAGTGTTTACGAAATTTTTACTAAAAAAACCCCATGCACCTCAAAAGTTTTCAATTCAAAACTAAAACGCGCGTAGCCGACCCAAGCATGTTATCTAACTGGAGCCGAATCCACGTAACGCACTCAAATATGACACTTCATTTAAGTTCACTCTTCAGCAAAACGCGCCTAAAAATTTATCACTACAAAAAAGATCTTCACTTGCAGTTTTTTTATGTTCCATAGAGCAGCGATCGCCAAACTTTTTGACCTCACGGACTAGTCAACTCATAATTTAAATCCCGTGGACCACCAATAGGATTTTTTAAGTGTTAAATATATTTATAAAAATAAAAAAAAAATATGATCTATATAAGAACGCAATCAAAGCATCTTAAAACATAACTTAACCTGATAAGTGAGTATATTCCACGTTTTTCGGGGGACCAGCGAAATTTTCGCGCGGACCACCACTTTGGCGACCTCTGCCATAGAGAAAAGTGTAAAGTTTCTGTTTAGTGAAATCCAAACTTAAGGGCGCAATGTCCACATTTTGCAACATTCTCGTTTCAAAATGACATCACCACAAGAACAAGCACAATTGGTAGAATGGGTTCTTAAATTTAAATCTACAAAAAAGGTACAGCGTTAATGGGACATCAGCACACTGTTGCTTTGAAGGAAGAAAACTTCCACGTGTGATGGACGGAAAAAGGAACTCTTAGATCTGTAGACGTAACATCTTTGGACTTTTTGAAGGGTGCGTGAAAATTACTGTTTGACAATCTCCAGTTCGTTACACCAGTGTTTCTCAAACTTTCAATGTTTGCGACCCAATATTTAGTCACAATTTTCATCGCGCTCTCCCTTCCACAATAGCAATGTATTATAATTCAATAATACTATGCTTTTACGCTAAAGCTACAATACGACTTTCAAACTCTTAAATGCCACCGGTGTACATATACGTCTCGCTCAACTGGTACGTTAAATGCCCCGGACGTATATATACGTCTTTCTGAAGTATGATCTTTCCCGTGGACTGCAATCCATAAAATTATCCCGAAAGCTTTGGAATTCAGTAAAAGGACCTTGGCAATGTTTGCGAAGGATTTCCTTACTTCAGAGGATTTGCTTATTTAATATTTTTCTTCCTCTCCTCAACGAAGAATTTTCTTTCTTCCTCGCTTACGTGGAATAGCATTGGGAAGCGAATTGCGTAGCTTTTAATCGGCGCAGCTATGATATTTATTATAAAATGTACAAAATATCAAGGTAAGTGTTAGTATTTATGTATGTATAACTTTATGTATGACAAGCCCATGGGGCCCGCTCGTATTACTGTTAAATTAATTATAAAATACATTGTGTCGTACTGATACAATTATAAGTGCATTATATCAATGTAAATATGAACTTTATTTCTAATTATATGTGAGAATGTATTTCGTTTGTTCACTTTCAGTAATTTTATAATTTTTAAGATAATCTTTTGTTTTCCACTTTTTAATATGCTCGCGACCCCCTAGTTGGGAAATGCTGCGTTACACTGATAAAAGGAAAAGTCGAATTTCAGTGACCGTTCAGGATGTTGATCTTATAATCTATATCTATACATATAAATAAAAATGAAATGTCTGTTTGTAATTTGAAATTAACAGATTTTTACTAAATACATTTAAAAGTATATACGGTACTTATATGAAAAAATCAGTTTTTAAAATTTTTGTCTGTCTGTCTGTTTGT
The DNA here is from genome assembly GCA_019973935.1 of Trichonephila clavipes. Classification (NCBI taxonomy): domain Eukaryota; kingdom Metazoa; phylum Arthropoda; class Arachnida; order Araneae; family Nephilidae; genus Trichonephila; species Trichonephila clavipes. Next base: position 1,734,123 of record BMAU01005330.1, on the reverse strand, counting down.
TCCGGCTAATTTCTGAAACGGCTGGACCAATTTTGACGAAACTTTCACTGGCAGATAGCTAATGTTATAAGGAGAAACTTAGGCTACTTTTATTTTAGAAAAAAAAATTAGGATTCCGAGAAAGTAATATAAACCAATGAAATAAGGATTGTTTATTTCTCTCTCAATAGGGATTATTTTTATTCAATAAGGACTATTTATTTCGCGAGCTTTCTGTCTCAACGATTTCTAGCAGTTATATCAAACTTTTCTGTTTGATTAGGTTGCTGCCACTCGCGATATTTCCGGTTCATCTCCATTGATCCTAATGATTTTAAAGTCCTTAACTGCATTGTCAAAGGTCATGCGTCCCTTTCACCCCCTTCCTTGTGGATTCCTTTGTGTTCGCGTACACCCTACTGCTACTTAGACCTATTTTGATCCTAATGATTTTAGTCCTCACCCAATCGACAGTGTCAAAGGTCGTACATCCGTTTCACCCTTTGCTCAACAAAAAACGGAGGAAAAAAATAAATAAAACAAAAAAGAAACATAGATTCACAAAGTAGAAGAATGGCATTATACTTATAGCATAGGTATTTCTTTACGTAGAATACATAATTATTAAGTTTTCGTTAACTCTGCGAAGTGAATAAACACTTTTTTGTTAAATACCACATGGACGAAGTCGCGGGTAACAGCTGTTTAACGTAAAACAAATGTATCAGAAAGTAATATTAACGTATTACACATCCAAATACAAATTATTTACACTATTTTAAGCGTTTATTACACAAAATTTGTAACAATGTGTTACTTTTGCTGAGCAGGTAGGTGTTTTAAAAAATCGACCCACAAGAAAGTTACGGGGCGTCATAAATTATAATAATAATAAAAAAATCGGCTATTATATCTAAAGACTTACAATTTAGTGAACATGGTTTTTTTGTTCAGCTGAGATATGCAAAAAGCTTTTTTTTTGTTTAATTTACAATTTACGTAAAATTAACTCATTAAAAACTTCTTTATCCTTCAGTCTGTTTTGTTTAATTTTTAAATTCACCCGTGCGAAGAATGGGTATACCAGCTAGTGCTTCTTAAAATGTGATCAGAAATCTCGGATAGACTCGATGTTTTACGCGAAACTCTTAGCGCACACATTGACATTATGCAATAGAACGTTTTTTTTTTTAAAAAAAAAAAGGGGTTTTTTTATAGAACATAAGAAACCCACAAGGGAACATCTTTGCCTGTTTATTTGTAATTATATATTTAAATGGGTAGCCATACTTTTCAGACATTCGGGTTACGTATGAAGTGCTTTTTTTAAAAAAAAAAAAACATTTTGGATTTAGTTTAAAATGTTTAATTCTAGACATGTTGATTACAAACATGAATTTATTTTTGCTATTGAACACAGAGTTCATATATACTTTCACTTATTTAATGCGATATATTCTGAGAACCACAGTAAGCATCAATAGTTTTCTCGATTCAAAAATTAGAATGTTTGTATTTGAAACAAGTGGAGTGATATAAAAATCATTTTTAAATTCATGAATAAATTGATAGGAAGTTTGTATGTATATAATCAAACAGAGATATAGATCATTTTTGAATTTCATTATAAAACTAAATCATACAGAATTCAAAAATGTATTAGGAACAGCAGTACATGACTTTATATTCTATTGAATTATTTGGGAAATATTTTTTGAAAATAAAAGACTCATAGTTTATAAGCACATTTAATATTTATTCGTCGAAATTTGGTTTTGAGAAATTTATGTCTTTTGGATGAATAAATATCAAGGAGTTGGTAATTTCCAAACAATAAACGTGTCAAGTCGTGTTTTTAATTATGTATGGCTTCTGAGAAAAGCAATTTAATTTTATTTATTGCTTTTTACTTAAAATGCTTTTCAAAAACATGGATTCTTTGTGTTTAGGAATTTTATATTGCTGGCTTCAAATATTCCATCAAAAATGTTAGAAAGACATAAATTATACTTTTAACAACTCCAAAACTTGTTTACGGTATGATAATTTCTTCAAAAATCGATTAACATATTTCGGTTTTTGTTAAACTGAAATATTTGTTGTGAATTTTATTATTCAAGAATTTCTTTTATCAATGATATGCAGGTGAAGCATGTGGATTGAATTCTTATGTGGAGCAAAAAAAACGAAGAAAGCTAGTTAGCTGTCAGGATTTAAGTGAAAGTAAATAAAAAATGTTTACGTTTAGAATTCGCACTCTTTTCAAAGACATCGATAGCTAAAAGAAAGATAATGTGATATGACCAAAAATAAACTGTTTACATCAGATGCTAAATATTTGGAAAAACTCGTGATTTTTATTGAAAGGAGGTTCTGAGAAGTAAGACGTAGCTGTTAAAATGTGTGAAAACAGTTCAAGGAAACGGAAACCCGAAGCTCGTTGAGCGCAAAATACGGAGACAGGAATTAATCATGCCGTATTCATCCTGGTGAAGAATGTTTGCGCCGAAATACAAACTTCGGTTTCCTTTGAACATCTTTTTTTTTCTTTTCTTAAAGCAAAGTTTGAAATAAACTTCTTTATAAGTTTTCCTCGGGGATTGAAATGTTCATTCATTCTATTTTATTGTTTATACTTTGTTATTTGATTATTAATTTGTGTAATCATGTTTTTTTTTCCTTTTTTTTTTATTCTTCGAATGCATTTGGCGAATTACGATAACTAAGTAAATACATTTGAAAAAAAAACTTATCGTAAAAAATCCGGAATATAACGCGCATTTTTAACTCAAAAAATAAAAGATCGAAATTAACGGGTGGGCTTTATATAACTTGTCAAAAGTAAAAAAGAAGAAAGAAGAAAGAAAAGAAATGAGCATTAAAAATTAGACTCTTACATAGATCGAAATATTATTTTTTTTTAAGGAATGACATACCTAACGAATTATAGGAAAGGAACGTAGTTCTATAAATAAACCATTTTTTCAAAATCTATTGATTATACCTCGAAAAAATTACTTCAAAATATAATAGTATTGCATACGTACATTCCAGGTAAGAATGCGAGTTATACGGCGAATATACCTAAACATTAAAAGAATGCAGCTGGAAAGTATAGGTGCACATTACACGACGGTGCGCACTATATACCGTAAAATCCGGCGTATAATGCGCACCTATACTTTCAAGCTGTATTTTTTAATTTTTAGGTATTTCGCCGTATAAAGCGCACCCCCATTTTAAGTATTAGTATACATTGCTCTTATGTTTTGAAATAATTCATTCGAGGTATTATTCCAGACTTTTGAAAAAATACACTGCTGGACAATTGCTAAGGACGGATAACACTATCATCCATAGCAACCACAAAATGAAAGGAAGCAAAATGTGGAAAATTAGAATAAGTGCGGGATATTAGTAAGAAGAAGTATGAGTATGCAAATTTTTTTCCCACGTCTGTTCATCACGTGATAGAGTTCATAAGAGCTTTAAAGGTTTTGACGCGTGTAGACAGTTGTTGTTTCAAGTCAAAGTTTTACAGGAAATATTTAATAGACGAACTTAAACTTCTTGGCATGTCTTCCCGACATCACATAGATGATTTTATGCGTGGCCGAATTATTGGAAAGATCGAAGAAGGGCGAAAAATAACAGATGTTGCCAGAGAGTTCGACATCGCTCACAGCGTTGTTTCACGGCCGTGGAAGTCATTTAAAACTACTGGAATGTATAGTAGACTGCACGGGGGAGGTCGTGTTAGAAGTACGACGCCTGCAGAAGACAGATATATCGTCCTATCAGCAAAAAGGAACAGGCGCACCACAGCTCAGCAGGGTGGCAAATCAGTTTTTGCTGCCTCAGGAAAGCAGATCGCCCGAAAACTGTTGCCAGACGTTTGAGGGGAGGGAGGACTATACGCACACAGACCTGTTGTGTGTGTCCCATTGACCAAACAGCACCGTACTGCCCGTTTGCAATGGTGGTTCAGTCTGTCATCGGATTGTAGACACCAACTGATCTGGCGCGAGAGTGGTACTGCTTATCGTCCAGAAAATATACAGGAAAAGGACCGATATCCGACATGCAGTATCATGGTGTGGGCCGGCATCATGATCAATGGCCGCGCACGCCTACATGTGGTTGCGAATGGGACTATGACGGGCCAACGATACATTGATGAAGTTCTACTTCCTCATGATCATCTTTTCCGTGGTGCTGTCGGTGATAAATTTGTTTTTATGGACGACAACGCAACATGTCATCGAACACTCGCTGTTCAGGATTGTCTAGACAGCGAGGGTATTCAACGTCTCGTATGTCCAACGCGTTCTCCTGATCTAAACCCCATTGAAAATGTGTGGGATGCTTTGGGGAGGCAAGTTGCTGGTCGAAACTATCCTCCGACAAACAGGAACACCCTCATCCGTGCACTCACAGAGGAATGGCATAAATTGCCTCAACATCTGCTGGATAATGTTGTGCAAAGTATGGTACGACGTGTGGAATGTTGCATCACACTCCACGGTGGACATATCCCGTACTGATACCTTTGTTTAAGGTGCCTGCTGACTTTTAGATGCATTGTTCCATTTCTCCGTACGCAGATCTAATGAACATTTTTTTTCTTTCAGATGTTTCACAGCTTTTGTACTTTTCAGAACAATAAATATTCTTTATTCCAATGTCTGAACAGTGTGGCAACTATATTTTATTCTACTAGGCCTCATGTCTCGCTTAATATTATGCTACATAGCAATTTGTGATCCGTCCTTAGCAATTGTCCAGCAGTGTAGTATACTTGTATAGAACTACAACTCTTTTAGTCCGTAATGTAAGTCGTTTCTTTAAAACAAAAGGTATTTCGATACATATAGAAGTAAATATTTTGTTTTATGCTCATCTCTTTTGTTATCTTTAGAGCTATTCTTTTTATACCCGGCGTATAACGCGCACACTTAAGTTTCGATCTTATTTTTTGTGTTCTAAGTGCGCGTTATACGCCGGACTTTACGGTATATATACGCCAAAATTTACAACCTTTCTATTTTTTAAATTAAAATGTATTTCTCTCCAAACACATACCAATGCACTCATTTGTTTGAAATAAGTAAATAAAAAAATGTGCTTGATTTGAATTAGTAGAGTCTGAGTTGAATGATTATTTACAGAGTAACACACTGGTATAGTTTGCTGTTGTTTACGAAAGATACAATGTTTTTAATAAAGCAAGAAAAGCATTTTAAACAGTTATAATCTCAGAAATGTATGCATGTTTCCTTATAACAAGCTTTTTTTATAATTTCATATATGCTCTTTCGGAATTGGCTTTATTCAAGTACATCTGTATGTACCAACGATCTCTAGCTTAATGAAGTAATCAGTATTAATTTTACTAAGTTGATTATATATATATATTCAGGAAAGGGTTGATAAGATAAGCATATAATAATCTGCCAGAAGTTTGCATCATGTTTAAAATAATGTTTGAATAACTTTTTGAAGAGAAAACACAGGCCACATTTTATTTAAAATATATTAGTTTTGCGATTTTATTGTTTTGTAGCTCACTTTTTGAGTGGAATTTTTAAAGACGAAAGAAGAATGATTTCATGTAAGCCTTTTTACTTAGCTACGTTACCAAAAAAGCGTCTCAATTCCGATTTACACTAGTGTCCAAAAGTTAAGCATAATTGATAATTATGTGAATAAAGAAGGAACTGTAAATCAGAATGGCGGGAAAAGTGATATGCGTGCGTAAGATATTTATAAAATAAGGAACCAAATCAAAAGAATGATAATAATTAATTTTATTATCCAAAGTAGCAGTTAGAAAGAAAACTGAGCATAGAAAGGATTCACAATTTAAAGAAAAAATGAAAGAAAACATTAAATAAAATATTGATCTGCAGTTTAATATGGCGTGTGGTCACCTCTGACTGCCAGGCACGCTGTCCAGTGATTTGCCATACTTGCTATGAGATGATGAATGAGTTGTGGGCTGAAACGGTTCCAAGCTTCTTGGAGAGCTCTCTTCAGTTCTGTAACGGAGCTTGGTGGGTGCGAAAGGGCTGCAATTTGTCTCCCGATCATATTCCATACATGCTCGATAGGATTTAAATCAGGGGAGTTCGCAAGCCACGACATGCGTTGGATGTTTTCCATTTCAAGGAAGTCATCAATCAGCACCGCTTGGTGACATGGCGCATTATCATCCATGAATATGAAGTCAGGACCGACAGCACCTCGAAACAAGCGAACATAAGGCTCAAGAACTTCGTTTCTGTATCTTTGAGCAGTCACAGACCGCGTGTAAAAGAAATGGAGGTCTGTGCGGCTGTCCATCATGATGCCTGCCCCTACCATTACTCCCCTTGATGGAAAATGATGTCTTTCCGTTATGTGTCTTGGTTCAAAACGTGTTCCATGTTCTCTCCATATCGTTAACCGCCGAGAATCACTATTTAGACTAAACCGGGACTCGTCACTGAACATCACATTGGCCCACTCTCCCACACTCCAATGTTGATGTTTCAAAATCCAGTTCAAACGAGCGCGTTTATGCGCAGACGTGAGGGGAATGCAAGCTGCTGGTCTTCTGGAATACAGGCAGCATGATTGAGTCTCCTGTAAACAGTGTGTCTCGAAATTCGTATTCCCGTGGCGACTGTGAGCGCCGAAAGCTGTGCTCTGGCAGTACTGCCCCTCTGACGTCGTGCGCTTATTACCAGATATCGGTCTTGGCGAGGGGTTGTGACTCTTGGTCCACTTGATACTGGTTGTCGGGTAACATCTCCCGTTCCTTGAAACTTCTGTCACAGTCTTGAGATCGCAGACTGGTCCACATTCAGAATCCGAGACACTTCGATTTGTGATCGTGAAGATTCCAGCATTCCAACGATTCTTCCTTTCGTAAACATGTCCAATTGGCGTCTTTGTGCCAACATTCACCTTGTTTGATGGTTAACAACGTTCCTTCGCACAGCAGTTGCACGAAATTTGTCTGAACTGTCTATGCTGCTTTAATCGGTTTCTCCGCGTTCCGACATGCGCCGGTGTTTCGCGTAGGACGTAGTCGACTGAAAAGTTTTGCATAAATCTAATGTTTCTTCTTCACCCAATTAATATCCGCAAGAAAAATTTGGAATAATTTTACGAATATTTACTCCATGTTTTTCGCATTTTACGATTTATGATTAACTTTTGGACACCAGTGTAAATCGGAATTCAGACGCTTTTTTGGTAACGTAGCTAAGTAAAATGGCTTACATGAAATCATTCTCTCTTCTTTCGTCTTTATAAATTCCACTCAAAAAGTGAGCTACAAAACAATAAAATCGCAAAACTAATATATTTTAAATAAAATGTGGCCTGTGTTTTCACTTCAAAAAGTTATTCAAACATTATTTTAAACATGATGCAAACTTCTGGCAGATTATAGTATGCTTATCTTTTCAACCCTTTCCTGAATATATATATAATCAACTTAGTAGAATTAATACTGATTACTTCATTAAGCTAGAGATTGTTGGTACACACACACACACATACAGATGTACTTAAATAAAGCCAATTCCGAAAGAGCATATATGAAATTATAAAAAAAGCTTGTTATAAGGAAACATGCATACATTTCTGAGATTATAACTGTTTAAAATGCTTTTCTTGCTTTATTAAAAACATTGTATCTTTCGTAAACAACAGCAAACTATACCAGTGTGTTACTCTGTAAATAATCATTCAACTCAGACTCTACTAATTCAAATCAAGCACTTTTTTTTATTTATTTATTTCAAATAAATGAGTGCATTGGTATGTGTTTGGAGAGAAATACATTTTAATTTAAAAAATAGAAAGGTTGTAAAATTTGGCGTATATATACCGTAAAGTCCGGCGTATAACACGCACTTTGAACACAAAAAATAAGATCGAAACTTAAGGGTACGTAAACAGTTGTTGTAAACAGTTTCTTGACAATGTATGTTCAATTCTTTTTTTCTCTACGTACAAGCAGCACGCACTTGATTGAAGACAAAACTTTCAATGACAAGTGAGGTTATCAATAATTTGATGGGTTATGGAGACGGACAGGAAGAACAGGATTCTTTGAGAGCGGATAATATGTATGCACACACAGGGATTCAGCTTTCCAACAAATTGGAAAAGAATGTTCTTAACAAAGATACCAATTCCGAAAGGAGTTTGAAATTCCAAAAAGAGCTTCGATCATGCATACCTGGTTATTGTGACGTTTACAAACAACTGAGAAACCGACCGTCCTTACAAAAACTAACCATTTACCTTATGGTGCTAAAAATAAATCAATTGAAATTGTATCTCTGAGTGACGAAAGCGATTTTGAACTAATTCATCATATGACATGAAGACAAGCGCTTTGGATTACGATGAGTAGTAGTGAATTATGTAAGAGTAATTTGAAAATTTCTCCGTGTAAACAATGAGAAATTAAATGTTTTCATGTGAAATTTAATTCTTTTCTTTGTTTGGAAGTACTTTCTTATAAATTTCATTAATAATTGACATATTGTTTAAGTGCGACTTTTTATGCGGTCCCTCTCTACCGAATAAAAAAAATTCAGTAGTATGTCGACAAAGTTGTTAGTTATATGTAAGTATTTATGAAATAATTTCGCAGTTTTTTTTTATGTGGCCCCAGTCTATTCCAAAAAACAGGTTTTACAGTATTAATAATTCATTTTCTCGTTTACTTTTTACTTCTAAAATATTTCTTTGTAGTCCGGGGTACTGAGGAAAATTTCAGAGAAAGAATGTAAATGACGAAGTTCTGATATTAGATTCTGATATACCATTCTTTTTTAAGGTAAAATTAATGAAAACTCCCTAAACATAAAGCTGTCTATAGCTAAAACAAAATTAATCAATGATATAAAATTTCGAGGTATGTAAAAAATTCAATCAAACAAACAAATAAAACTGGAAAACCATAAGACGTGAACACATTATCCATGGACAAAATAGTATATAGAAATTGATCGCAACTGCATGATGGGAAAAAGGTTTAAGATTTACTTCGGTTTTAAGAAACATGTGCAAATTACAAAGATGAAGGCTCTCCTTTGAGAACAAATTAAATCTTCCAAATCCCTCAATCGTTGGAAGGCTTAACAAAATCTTTAACATAGTCATTTTTTCCCTATTGTTTATCAAATCCACGACATTGCTTCTGAAGGATTCCACCACATCTTGCGGGTCGACACCCATTAAGAGCCATTTGCATCTGTAGATAATCACGACATAAATAAAGCATCGTGCGTGAAGAAAGAATGTTTTGAAGGAGGAGGAGGGCTGCTGTAATTAAGGAGTGCTCCGCCCTGAAGATTAGTTACAGGAGTTTAATTGGGAGTCGGTTCGGGAAACCGCCAGGGAGCTGCGATGATTGCTATCAGGAGAATTCGTGAATCTCATTCAATTTATTCGCTCCCGTTTTGTTCCTGGGCGGCAGTTGCCAATTAGGGCTTGGTAAAACTCTCGAAATTACGCCGCTGCCTGGAGACTCCTGGGACTTTTAAAGAATTTTCTAAAATTGATTGCAGTTCCTTAATAAAGGAAGAGAGAGAGAAAACTAGTTTGGGGACTGAAATAGAGTTACTTAAGTTTCAGACCACTTATAAACAGACTTTTAGCTCAAAAACTATGGAAAATTTCTTGAAAAAAACCCACCGAACATTTAATAGATAGAAGATAAGATACTCATTTAGGAACTGCGAGATTGACGTTAACTTGAAGAAAAAATATGCATGTAGTTTGGGCAATGTATACTGCTCAAACTATATCGCAAGATAATATTTAAGTATTTTTAGTAAGCAATAGCTGTGGGGCGCCATTGCTTCATAAGAAAAAGGGAATTTATAAGATTTTTTTAGGGGAATGTTTATCTTTATAAGAATACTTTATATATTTGTAGGGATAAAATTTTCAACAGAATCATAAAAGGGTAATAGAATTTGGATTTAAGGCTATGTAAAGTTAGTGACATCTGCTTAAGAAGTTACTCAATCATCACACTTCTCTACCGCGGTAAGTTATGACCATCAACCATCAGAATGATTTATGCTTATATCATGTGCAAGAGTTTCGTCCTTCAATTAAGCTAAGAAATCAGGACTTTCAACAAAGAAGAGAAAATGTTTGCTGATAACGCAACCTAAGCAACACAAGAAGTCCTAAAGTAGCCGGGGTTTGGAAAATTGAATTATTGAAAGTTCAGGTGTTGTCTTCTAAGGAATGGGATGTCAATCCTCCGACATCAAAATCTATCAACCAGTGGGAATGAACTTTAAAGGAGACGAGAACTTTAGTATCTAAGACTAGCAAGTATCTTTTAAGTTTTCGTGATAGAAGACACTGTTGATTGTGTACGTGATTCATTTTGTAGGAGTCCTGATAAGGTTTTAAGGTAAGCTAGTAACGTCATTCCATTCTGTTCGAACACATCGCTGTACACGCGTGCTTGATTCAAATTCCGTTAAACAAAGTATACACTGTCTTTTTTGCGGTAGCGTCTGCATATTTACTAATGAAGTCAGTGTAACAAAATTATCGTCTGCGATTACCGAATAATGCGTACACGTGTGGCCGATTGGAATAGACCCAAAAAATTACGGAAAGGTTTCCGATCCCCGGAAAAACATTTTATTACATTCTGACGGGTTGTTCTGCAATAATAAGGTATAAATTTAGGATACTTTAAGCCAGGACACCAAATATATTATTTACAGAGAAATCAACAATATTTTTATACGTAAAATTCCTGAAAACAATACATATAATTTGAATAATTTAAAACATGTATGTATTAATTTAAAATATAGCCTAACTCACACACATACACATACAACCGCACTGAAAAATTTAATTCGAATTATAACTAAATATGATATGATGATTAAAAAAACATTTGGAAACCTTCCTTTAGAGAAAACACTGCTTTCAAATTCACAACGCTTCATCCATTCTTTGGGTCCAAAATGTAATTTTTAATTGAAATCCCGCGACCGTGAGTTGAACCAGAATAATGGGCGGCCTCTTTGCTTAAAAGGCTTGAAGAAGAAGGCGCTAATGCAGTTAGGGCCCGGTCCGAATTCAATGAGTGTTTAATGGTATCAACGGAGGCCCATGCTCTCTCTCTAATTGTTGTAGCTAATTTTCAAATTGGAGACCAGGGAACGATTTGGCAAATTACTTTATGGGATTAGATGCGTACCGAGAGAGGCACGGGAACCAGAAGTTGTGTTCCTGTCACACACCCTGATAGAGGGAAGTAATGAGTCGGATACTGCTGTTTACTAACACCCTCAATAGTTAGTTCTTAAGTTAAGGCTAATGCACGCTTTTATGAGGTCCTACTTTGTTGAACCTTTCATTCTTTTTCGATTGCTCACACTCAGAGAAGCAAATAAAATACAGGTTAAGTCTAAATGAATATAGTGATTACAAGCGGCTACCTGTTTATTTTGTTCTTCCGCATTTTTGTAGGAAATTTGAATATTTTTCGCGACTTTTTATCATTTTCCTTGGTGATTGCACAAAAATGTTTTATGGTTCAAGGTTCATTAGGAGTGAGAGAGATATATATTTTACTCCTAACTAAAAATACTTAGAAAAAAACTAAACTAAATATACCTAGAATGTCAGCTGGTGTTACTTCGACACCAAGGCAATTTATTATTATAAATAGCGGTTACTCAAGAGAATATTGTCTACGAAGTAGATACTATTAGTAAAACAAACTTCCTTAAGTTCTATCGCTTATTTTTTTAAACTTTGAATGCAGTGTTTTTGAGTTCACAGTGGAAATGAGTCAATTATACTAAAATTGTTGTGTCTAAGTGTTTTGTTACGTAGTATTTGCTTATCTTCTCATAAAAAAATTCATTCTATTTTGAAACTTATTGCAGATCGGATATCTTGAAACGATGGTCTTAGAAAAAGTCTAACCCCTGATGAAATTGCTAATTTGTAACGAAAGTTTTCTGAGAGTGAATTGACTCTGATTTAGATTTCAATGAAAATAAAAGTTTCTGCGAAGAATCTGAAAAAAGTGCAGATGTAATTGTTAATTTTCCGATAAATCTTGATAGATATGTGGCTGTGGATGACACAGAATGGATAATGCATAATAGTAATATGCCTGGCAGATTTGCGACTTGAAATGTTTTGCGACAAAGCAGTAGGCCAAGAAGCGTCTCGAAACATAATGTCAACGTTAATTTTGTATGATATAAAGGGTCATAATATATGATAATTACATAAATAATATTTAAAAGTCTTAAACTAACCCTGATGAACATTAGTCTTGTAACGATTTAGTTAAAAACAAATACATTATATGTTTTATATCGCGATGTCAAAATGACACTGGTGGACGTTTAAGGGTAATCAAAATTCCGGATGTACTAATGTTAATGTAAAATAATTATTTCTCTATAATATTTACACAGAATGTAGATGGAACAAAATTTTGTATATATACGTCATAAATTTTCTATGTGACTTCTATTGCCCACACAGACAAGGGAAACATAAATTGTACAGTCCTTTTTTTTTCTTCTGTGAATGAAGTGTTACATCAAATGTTTACCTTAACATGCTTTATCTATGGTTAATGCCACAGTCAGACTCTGATTCCACGGATTGCATCTTTCAGCAAGCGGGAGAAAACCAACACTGGGCACGGAGTTTTCCATATTGTTCAATCAAAGCGGTGAGTTGGTCGAAGTGGAGATGTTGATGATATCTTGTGCTCTTAGTCACCGAAACTGTCAGATCGTGCAATTTCTTATGTGGTTATGTGAAAGACTTGTATGCGCTTTCCATGCCCTAAGCAAATGAAAAACTGACAGTATGCATTTGTAACGCGCTTGCGTCGGTGACTGCACAAATGCTTCAGAATGTATGCGGTGAAATGGAGTGCTACCTAGATGTTGTCTGTGTGACAAAGGGAAGTCATTTAGAACATCTATGACGTAAGTGTACAGAATTTATAAGTTCCTTCTACATTCTGTGTAAATCTTAACGATAAATACTTTTCCATTAAATGGCTATAACTTTTTGTAATCACTATATTCATTTGACTTACCCAGTGTATCTCACGGAAACAAATGTCATGAAAATAAGAGGCCTTTTTATGAGCCTGTTATAAAAATCATCTAAAAAAACTTTGGAAAATTTAACTCATTAGCTAGCAACTTCCTTAAATTATACAAAAAGATTTATACGAAAAGAGCAGAATTCCGTTTCAAACAGAATTTATATTCAAAAAAAGAGAGTGTATAATGTGCCCGCTTAAGTCCACTGCCATACCCAATAATTTATGAACAAGAGCTATAGTCTTACAAGTGAGGTTCTACGCATAAAAAAGTTAATATATGCAACACAAAAAACTGCTTACAGCGCCATCTGTTCGATAAATTTGGAGTTAATGTTCTTATCTCGGAAACAGTACGAGATACATGAAAAAATGCTAAATTAAAAAGTTGTTCAGCATCATCGATTTATTACAAAAAAAGGAAAAGAAACATCTTACGCACAAAAATGATGCAAATGAAAAGCACAAAGTACACATGTGGTTGATCGCGCTGAACAAAACTGCACTTTCCGGAAATAACATTTATCTATCTGTCCTGATCACAAAATAGCATTTTTCCACAACAATACATATCTGGACACGGGTTTACATTTCACGCAGCACTTCTACTAATATGAAAGCTTGTACAAGCATTCCTAATAGGACTTCGAAGTTTGTGCAGTGTTGATGGTGGGGTTGTATACACTTTTTGTTTTTTTGTATCAAAGCAGGTGAAAGTCCAATGAGTTCAGGTCAGGGGACCATAAAGGTCATACCCCATGACTTGTTTCTGAAATGTGCCTCGACTGTATGTGTGACACGTGATACCAAATGTGGTGGGTCACTGTTGTGTTGAAATCATACATTCCAGAGATTACTTAACGACAAATCCTACAGGAATTTGGATAATATGTCCTTCAGCAATGACAAGTATGGAGATTCCCTTAACATGTCCTCGTAAAAAAAGTTTGATTTTGAATGTTCCGCACCAAGCATTTATTGACCAGCAAATTTGATGTCGAATTTCGACAACACATCTAAGATTATTGATCCAAAAATGGATGTTCTGCTTTTTGTGCATGGTATGCAAAAGAATACCTCATCCATCCATATGATGTGAGCAAGAAATGTTGGCAGGACCTCCAAGCGTTTCATAATGAAATAGCGGCAATCTGATCATCCACTGCCATTAGTGCCTGCACAGATGTCGAACTGTAAAAATCAGCACCTATCTCCTTCAAGATAGTCCGAATGCAGCTTTGTTTGAGGCCACATTGTGCACTGATACAAATCAAATAAATATGCATTTTGCGTCTTTAACCTTCACCTTTACTTAACGGAAGGTGGCTTCTTTTATTAAATTGATGATAATGAATATATTTGTAATTGACTTTTTTATCTATCTCTCGTACTGTTTTTGATATATAAACGCCAAATTTATCGGTGATTGGTGCTGTAAGCAATTTTTTTAGCAGTTCATGGCCACCTATATTATATTTAGACCCCCAATTTCAAGACTACCGCTCTTACTGCTCATGAATTACTGGGGTGAAAGTGGACTTTAGCGAGTGCAGAGTATATGATTTTTACGGACTTGATTGAGACATTTTGGTGTTCAAATATTTTTGGTTTTGAAGGAATCGTGAAAAAAAACACGCGAAGGTATTTAGATGCTCGACTTCCATAATTTATTAACGAACAAAATGATCCAAGCGGTAACACGAAAAATACAGCACAAACACTAATAGACAAACATGCGCACATTTACGACAGTCACAATGTGTCGTCCTCGTCACTTGACTATGACTCAAAATTACGAAGTCTGTCGCCAAAAGACCTCGCGTAGCTGAACAGTGTGCGACGTTAATATTCACTTTCTCACTCAAGACAATCACAGAAGTATTCAATGTTCGTTCCCGAGACACCGTCTTTTATAGGCATAGTTAACTGGAAGCTATTGAAATCCTGATTTCCCGGTAAAGGCTTTTCTGATTAGTCTACATACGCTTGTGATTCAAAGTTGCATCATACTGTTCTAAAAACGATGAAGGTTTTCAGTTTTATCTCCCCCAAAGTGAAACTTCTTAGTATTTAGAACAGTCATCGTACCCTGTTACGCGGATAAACTAGAAATTAAATACGATACGAAATTTGGGGAGCACCAGACAATTATGAATTAAAATATTTTAAAAGAAAATTTAAGTGAATTATATTGTACATTAAAGTTCAAAACTCTCTTATTGTGAACGTCCCTATTTTAACTTCTATCCCCCAAGGTTAACCTTCTTGATACAAGTGAAAGATTCATAACCCCTCCCCCTGCTCCTCCAAATTGACCAGTGATCTTTCTTTTTTCCCATGGGATTTATTGTCCGTGGAAAACACGGAGGATTCGCTACCGGAATAGCATGGCCATTTTTCTCTATTTCTGACCTATTTCCTTGTTTTTTCATTCCCCTTTCCTTCTTCCTTTTGCATTAGCGAAATTTCTTCTAGATCAAGAATGCACTTTTTTTTCTCATAGACTAAAGCATATTTGGAAAAATATGAGGTCCTTACGCCACTTAAAATAACTAAAAAACTCTAGCCACAGGGTAAAACAAAGACTTAAGAATAAAAATAAATTTATCACAAATACCAGGAAAAAAATTGTAAACATTTGATTTCAATTATTTAAAAATCACGCAGGACAACCAACCTTCTGTTGATTATTCTAAACTAGAGACTGTTAAGTCAATTATATGATTTTTGCTCTAAATTCAAATTTCACACTCTAGGCACGTTTTTTTTTCAGGGAAACCTTCAAATAAGTTATATAATGTAAAACTCTCAGAAAATGTTGCTAAGACAATTTTAGTTTCCAAGTACAAAAAATGTATCAGACACGATCAATTAGCCTAATTCTGGGTAGCTATTGGGTTCAAAATTGCTTTTTGAAGAACGACCCACATTACAAAAAATGACTGTAAAATAAATGTTCATTAGCGTCCAGGGACGTCTTAAGGGCCCTGGGTCCTTAAACAAATGTAGGCCCTACCTACGACCTTTAAAAGAAGACAGTACATTGCATACGTTTTCAAAAACTCGTATGAGAAGTAACCTGAAACAAATAAATGTCATGACTGACAATAAGCTCGAACTGACTCGATTGATTGCAGCTTTTTAACTGAATGATTAATATGGTGATAGGCCTAAGCTTATACATGGACGACGGTCATCACATTTAGCTAGTTGACATCGACCAAAATTTCCAGTTTTACGAAGAATACAGCTCGGATACAGAACTGCACCGATGAAATCAGTCGAATTCATGATCTTGGACCCTTTATCTACCGCTTTATGATTTACTGCGGTTTTTTTCATGTAAAAATTTTTGTTAATCACTTCATTGAAAATTAAAGAAGAAACAAAAACAAAAAATACTCAACTTCTTCATTAACATACAAAAAAATAAGACACTTATCTTTTGACATTAACTTTTTTTTTCGGAACAAAAATGACAATCTTCGCAATCCGCTGAAAACGTAGTTTCTGCTATAAAACTATTCGCCTTCTCCGCTAAAATACTCATCATAGAACCCTTATACTTGGAAAAGTGGATTTAAAAGAATATTCCAGATAAGTATCGTCTAAGTATTCGTAAAAATGTTTATTCTATGTAGTTTTAAAGTGAGTGGTCTTATAAGTACCATCGGTAGATAAAGGGTTAAGTCTGAGTTGAAAAGAAGACGAGGTTCCCATTGCAGTCAAAGCCCTGGACCCGGTCCCATTTGGCCCGTGCTTTAAGACGTCCCTGTTACCATCACATTCTGAAGCAACGTGAGGGCCATTGGTGATAGACTTTGTGATTTTGAACCATTGTTTATTGAGGAGGATGACCCTGATCTGGCATTAATTAAATCTTGATTTCCTGATCTTCATTAAAATTCCACACCATGGTAACATGAGAATATTGGACCGTGACAAATTAAGGGGAGTCGGAAACCTCTCTGTACCTCTATATTTACAATGTTAAATTGCCTATATTCGACGTACCTTTTCTAAAAATCTGCTATATGTACATATTTAAAAATTTTCATACAATTAAAGTTCTTCTTTCTCATTATACTGAAATGAGCCTTCAGCTAATTTTGAATTTTTTCATAATTTATGAAATATTTTATGAAACATAGTGAAATTTAAAAAAAAAAAATTTAAATTTTTTCTTTATAAAAAATTTGAAAAAATTAAATTTTTGAGTTTTTTTGAAAATGCTAATTTCAGTATATATTAGTCAAAATTATAAATATATCATAAAAAATTTACATACCTGGGAACAGTAGTTTTTCAGAAACAGTACATTGAACATCAAAATTTATATTTTACGATAAATTGTTTTAGTGTATGCAGTGAGGCTTCTAATCGGCTAGTAAATAAAAAAAATAAAAGGCTCAATTTACAATAAAAGATAAATGTTTTGGTTTATATCAGGCATTCAACTTCTGAGCACAAAAACGAAGTATTTTGTTTACTTTTTTCACCATTCCAATGTGCGTGTCCCAGTTTAACCTATTATTTAAAAATATGTTTTAAGGGCTTCTAATTACCCTAGAGGTTAAAGTAAGGCATTTTTTAGAAGAGTTAAAATCTATCCAATTTGAAAATGTCAAATTGTCAAAATAAATAAATAAATAAATAAAATAAAAAATAAGATTTTAGCTTTCCAATACCCCTTAACGTATTCCGGCTTCCTTACACGGTGTGTTTTCAGTGGCATCAAGAGTCGAGCCCATGACTCTGCCACACCGGTCAAGAGTTCGTGACCCAGACCACTGAAATACCGCAACCACAAATAGACACCTAAAGGAACATTTTTTTTACAAAGGTTACAGCTTAATTTCTTGAGGTTGGTATCATTAAGGGTTTTGTCGTTGATGTAGGAATAGCTTTCAAGAAACAATAACAGGTAAATAATCTTGGAAGAGATGAATTAATAATGTATCTATATTAATACATATATTTTTTTGATGGAAATAGAAATTTTTCAACAAAG
Source organism: Trichonephila clavipes (assembly GCA_019973935.1). Lineage (NCBI taxonomy): Eukaryota > Metazoa > Arthropoda > Arachnida > Araneae > Nephilidae > Trichonephila > Trichonephila clavipes. The sequence goes on along the minus strand of BMAU01005330.1, from coordinate 1,716,007 downwards.
GGATTCAAGGAAATGAAAATAACGAAATCATCATCATGCCCTGCACAAACGGGAAAGCGGGATTTCTAGCATATGGTTTTTTAATATTTAATATAAACTCTACCAATATTTTAATCCTTTAAAAAGAAAATGTCTAAGATAATCATGGAAAAAATTATTCACTTGATGCAATCACGAGACTGAGTAGATACAAGTTATGTAATCAACATTTCGTTCGACTTTAAAAGATTAGAGATGGGCTATAACTTGAGAAAATTAAGAGACTAAATATTAACGTTATACTGTTCGGCTACATGAGGAATTTTGGCGAAGGACCTCGTAATTTTGCGAAAATTAAGATAAAATGGAGTAATTTCATTTAAATAAATACTATTGTTGTTTATTAAGGTATCCAACTACCCTAAAATCATGATTATTTTTAAAGAAAGTTGACAAAATTTTTATGATTTTGTTTTATAGGCCAACTTATTAGCTTGATAAAAATACCAAGTTTTTTAATTTCCATTCACTACAGCAAAAACTACAAGTGTTTTAGTAAAAGCAGATGTCCTAACTTTACATAAGATGTCACACTTTAAAATGTGGTTTTTTCGAAAAGTTCAAACGGGGGCAGCGATTGTTCAAAAAGGTTTTAAAATAATTTGCTGAAATTTTGTGTGTATTTTCTGTATAACAGTAGAACAGTTTTAACCTTCAGATTTATCGATCATTGTTTCATTACAAAATTTACAGTTCTTTATGTGAATATAATCGCTGTTTTTTTTAAACAATTTCCTATAATAACTAAGATAAATTGCTCTAGTTTTTGTAAAATTATAATATCTTTTATCCTGAATGTCCTTTCAAAAAATGAATGGCAAAGTAATGTATCAAATTTGAAAAATTGAGAATTTGTTCATTTAATATTTGTACAGAGCGGGCCCCGTTTATGTAATTTTTTGGTAGTTTTTACCCATTTCCCCCATTTTAGTAGTAATAATTTATTTTTCTCTTTTTAACTTTAACCTTTTTTTTCTTAAAATGTACTAAATAAATCTAAAAACCTCAAAAAAATCTCCATATCTCCATTTTTTTTTAAAAAAAAAGTTGACGCAAGTAGTAGGATACCTTAATTTCTACACAACATGATTTGGAGGTCATGTGAGCGAGATACCGTTTTTAAGTCTCGCAAGGATTCCTAAATGTTAGTGATAGTAATAAATAATATACAAAGGGAAAGCAACTAGAAGACTGTGTGTGTGTGTGTAATTTTCAATCAGTTCTCTGTTTGAACCCAGTTGCATCCTTCATTATAAGACTGTCTAACCCTTCATCCTTCAATAATATTGTCTTGGACAGTCAGGCTAATACACTATTCAATGGTTTTCTCATGGGAAAGGGACACACTCTCTAGATGTTAATTCCATCAGATGAGGCCTTCCAACGTCAACAGGTGACTGACCAGTGTCCAGGGCGGCCGGACGCGAAACTTTCCGCCCCGCCGAGCCGAAAACTCGTCACAAATTAACTCACGGGAGCGCTCTTTAATTGGAAGGAAAGCGCGGATTTCCCAAATTACTTAATTCCATTACTCCGAGGGGCAAAGTCTTGGGCAGGAACTTCATTACGATTCCTAATGGAAATAGGATTGCAGGAGCCGATATTGGGAAGGAATCGGTGGCCGCGCGCTGCATTGTGGGAGGCTGTCTCAATTAGGAAATAGAGAAGCTATTTCCTTCTTATGATCGAGGAATCGGAAGTAATTATTGGGAATAATACAGAGAGAAGTTAGTTCCGAAAGTAGACGAATACGTATAATTATTCCGGCCACAGATTGCTTGGTTCAGTTTCCAAGTAGACAAACCGTACGCGGTTGCAAGACCAATGATTCTTTCACTAGAATTACTTTTCGGGTAGTAGAAGAATTCGTCACAGTTTTTTCTCTCCCAGTGTGATTTTGTTTCTAATAGCAGAACAGTATTGTTTTGATTGAATTGTATTCACTCTGTCGTTATAATGCTTTCAAAGCAAAATTGCATTTTTTGCAGAAAGAAATCTTAGAAACGCATAAATAACAATAATGTGGTAAAACTTAAATTATATAACAAAGCTTGATCAGCTCATTCTGAAATATGCTAACAGACATAAAATTTTAAAGTTTTTCAGCATTTATAGTAATTATACTTTTTTCCATGTGGAAAGGATAGAATTACATCTAATATTAAAATAATGGGGAAAAAATGGGATGAAGAGATCAGAATATATAAAACAAGTCGGATCTGTAAAACAGATAATTTCATATCGGTTTTATTAAGATTGAGAAGGGGTGGGCAATTGCTTTGCCTCGAGGGCCAAACTGTGGAAGTAGAGAATACCGGAGGTATGCGCCTTTTTGAAATGATTGCATTCATTAGTTAATTTGCATCTCAAAAAAGTATAACGTGTATCATAAAAATCAATACATATAAGGTAAATAAAGTAATGATATTTTGCTAATTTCAAGGTATCTTTAACTGCAAGCACATTTAATTTTAGAATCAATTTGATAAAGTAAATGTACCCTATCACACTTTTCTACATTTTTTTTTTAAATCAAGAGTGAGATTGCTTATTAAAACTATCATCACAGCCTGCAAGTTAATGTCAGCCATCTTGCACCAATATCTATTTCTTGTTGATCTTCATACAAGAAAAATTTTACTCACAAATATATGTCGACCCAAATTAGAAAACACGTTCTCCGTATTTAGTTTCCTGACTGTCTTTCAGAACCTGCAAAAAGAAAATTTGCACGCCGCTAATTGCCCATCCCTCTTCTAAAGTGTAACTTCTAAAGTGTAACTGCCCATCCCTCTTCTAAAGCAGAACTCTCCCCATTTATACATGTCAAGACTGACGTATGGAAGGACAGTTGTCCACATGGGACATTGTGTCTCCATAAAAGACATTGGTTGTTCTGTCCTTACGCCAGGGGCATACTATGCGCAAACTATCTTGAAGAATGTCTATGAAGTCACCACTCCCTTTCTTTATTACCAACATACAGACGCTTGTTGTCAAAACGATGAATAGGAAAGAAGATACGTGGTATAGCCCTCTGCGGTGGTTTCCCCTCGCCCACATAGACGCAGCCAAATTGAATAGAGAGTGCTGCCGGCAAGGCGAGTCATAGATGCACACTCCGTGAAAATGAGACAGGACGGGAAAGAGTCTCTAGATGTTGGACACAAGCCCATTTCGGAGTAGAGATCAACAGTACTGACCGTTTGCTCACACGCACCAATGGAGTGGGAGTACGGTCGGGAGGGCCGGATGCAAATGTGTGGCAACCGCGAATGAGAGGTGACGACGAGCGGGAAAGCAACTCGTCCCAAGAGTGTAAAGAGCTATGAATTGGAGAGGAACTTTCTCGACTTTTCAACCTCCATGAATTGACGTAATCTCCCATTTCCAAATTTTGAGATTGAAGACGCAGCCGCTCTCAAGGATCTACGGATGCATTTTGCCGACTAAAGAACTTTGGCGAATAGTGAATTTTTGATTTCTGTAGTCATCGGTGCAACGGCTGGGCATACCCGAACTGAATCTTGAACAAGAACTTTTTCACGCGAAAGGCTGTATTCTTTATTATTTTAATAGTGAATTGATCGTTATTAATTATTTAATCCAGAAATAAAATGTCTTTTAGCAATTGGCTGCGTGATTATTAATAGTTACTTAAAAAGTAATTCATAAGGACATCATGTTTTTAAGGGAAAACAGTTGGATTCAATTGACAAAAATCGAACAAAAAAATCAAATCTAATTTTTTTAGTCTAAACTATTCCTTAAATACTTTTCTGTAACCTTACAAAATTTGAAAGCTTTAAACTTAAAAAACACAGAATTATGATAGCTTTTACGTTCGTCTTAATTCACCTCCCTATGGCAAATCAAAGCTTTAAACTACTTATCTTAGAAAGATAAAATAACTGGTGTGTCTTCATTTAAAATGCAAAGGCTTTCTTTCTATTGTGCCTAATGCTTTGAATTTTTTTCACCTATTGCTAATAGTACATGTAACAAAAGTTGATATGCATTTTTGAATCAAATCAATAGTAATTTCTTAAAAAATAATTAAACTCAGAATTTGTACATTTTTTTTTGGAATTTTCAATAAGCATTCATAAAAAGAAGTATTGAGCAAATACCAACCATGTTATCACAAAACCCATACCAACTTTTGTTATGCATAGTTGGACCTACTTGTTAATTAATTTTCATGTATGTGCATAAATTTTTGTAGGGGAGGAGTAGCATTTTAAAATCACTTCACGAATTTTGTTTTCTCTTTAAGAATTAAATGGCTAGCTTTTTATGAAATTTTGAGCACAAATTCTGTTTTACATAGTATACACACATAGGAGGCAACCAAAAATGTTTTTAAATTATTAAGTTAAAAATTTTTGTGTAAATCGTACAATGTCCTTAAACAATAAAAACCATTTAGTGAATGATGAGCAATATCAAAGCATCGGTAGTTTGCCAGCGAAATTCTTACTTACACACATCACGGTCATGTGACTATGGATAAAATCCTCTGAAGAGCACTCTCAAGGAGTTAGAACAAATGCTGGGAAGTGAATAAATAGTTAAGGTAAATAAGCATTAGGATATCACATAAAAGTTTCAAAAGGTCGAATAAGGATTTTGATTTACCAAAGCTCCATTAAGTATTTTCAAAAGAACTTAATGAATATTTCATCAGTCGAGATACGCAAAATATTCATATAAGAATAACGAGGAAGAGATTCAAGCAATGAGAAAGAAAATGTTCTTTTTAAGAAAATAAATACCCTGAGGAATAAAACCCATCTGGCAACATTTCTGTTAAAACTCGCTTATGAAATATTCAGTACAGGAGTGGGAAGTATTACAATTTGTGTTCCATTTGTTTTGAGTTGTAAGTTAATAGACAAGAATATTATTCCTTATTGATTCTGTTCCTCGTGTTATGATAACATTTACTAATTCAATTTGCACTACACATATCTGTTTGAAATATAAACCTATAATCCAATTTGAAGGTAAGGCACAAAATTTTATACACTGAAATTCTATGTTGATTCTGGAAATAATTAAACTTTCTTTTAACAGACTAAAAATAAGAATATATCCGTAAGGAGCTCCATTTTCCGTTAGAACAACAGGATGTACTTTGATTATCTTTAATTAGAATCACTTAATGGTTACTGACTATACGCTTGCCACTTGAACCTCAAAATGAGTCGGTGATTCAATTTTTTTTCTAAGTAAGACTAATTGCGTACTTGAAACTACTAAAACCAATGCAGAAGCAAGTAAACTATTGTTAAGAAAGTCCTCATATAGCTTTAATGTAAAGGAATTAATTCAAACTTCTTTTTTATTTTGCTTAAAATTATCATGAATCATTATAGAGAGGAATAAAACTGGTTCTTGGAGCTTATGAATCTTGGATAAAGTTAACATAGTATAAAATGAGTGAAAAAACAAAATTAAAAAATACTAAATTTTATTTCTAATTAGAAAACTTAATTGCTGAGGCTAAAAATAAAACATAATTCCTCTCTTCATATATTTCTCTCAAATAACTTAGGAAATACATTTTAAATTTGAGGTTATGAGTGATAGAGTATAAAAAGACTGATATTCTTGGAAGGTATAGGTTTGTTATTATTATCATGTTTCCATTTCTTTCAATATTTCTACAAAGGCAGAAATTAAGCATTCTGATTTACCTAACCGTGAGATTTTAAATGATTTTTGTTTATTATAAAACAAACTATATACTTTGTATGCATTACAAATTGTTGCTTTTCGTTGCTGTTTTCTGTACGGATTCTACTTCCAGTTACTGCCATATTCTGATGTAGATTCTTCACGAAGCGATACGCATATGATTTATAGTTAAACAGGTCAATTTATTATGCAATATGTTTTTTCTTAAAATTATTTTTGAAATGAAGAAAATACTTTTTCGTAATATCTATGCACAGTTGTGCCTCAAAAATTACTTGTTACCATTATATTTTAATATATTGCTACACACAAAAGCAACGACTTTCAATACAATATTAGAAGAAAAGCATACTTAAAAATACTTCAAAGTGAATTTTTAATAAATTATAGTTTAACCCCCCCCCCAAATTCCGCTTTTATAGCTCACTCTCTAATTGAACTAAAACGTAAAAAATAATTCTTAATATAAGAATGAAATGATTAACAAGAAAGCTAATGTCATTGTGGAATGAGCGTGAGTTGCTCGATATCAATTATTATCATTTCTTTCTAGTTTTATTCCGAAATGCAGAGTTAGTGTAAAAATGTTGTTCAAACCACCTCGCTCACGCTTTTACCACAATGACATTAATTTTCTTGTTAATCACATTGCTCTTATATTACGAGTTACTTTTTGTATTTAGTAGTTCGATTAACTATAAAAGCGTGTTTTTTAGTTTTTTTAAACTATAATTTAATTTTCATTTTGAATTCGATCTACTATAAAAGCGTGTTTTTTTTTTAGTTTTTTAAACTATCATTTATTCATTGATCAACTAATCTTAAATGCATCATTTTTTTAAAATTTGGGATAAACTTTGGCATCTTATCAGTGTGTCAATACGGCCTGGTTAGCAAAATGTAGGATCAGCCAACTAATAGAAATCTGGAAAAGATAAGTTTGAAATATTTCATGCAGAAGAAGGTGTAAAATCAATGATATTTTTACCTAAAAGGATCACTATTTGTATTAACCATAAACATTTTCAATTTAGGGTTGTAACTTAATCTTATAGTCGCCAAGTCTGGAAATGGGATCTGGAATTAATCACCAAGTCTGGAAATGGGAAATCATTGATCCTGATGATCCTGATCAGGACAATGGAAGAAAATTATTGTTATTTTATTGGCATAGGTCCTTAAAAAGTGTGGATAATTTCAAATTAATCTGAAATTTAAAGTGGTTAAAAATCGAGTTCGGTTCACTCCTAGGAGAGCCCACACACTTGGCGCGAATTACTTTGGTTGGCGATAATTGCGCCATTTTGGTAATCCTACTTTTAAACACTATATATGGCAACCCTAACTATTTCTAGCATTTTCGTATTTTGTTGGCACGCATTTCGAATTTCATTTTGTTGTTGGGCTCCGGGCTGGCTGCGTGTGTAAGGGAATATACTTTAGAATTTTTTACTTTGTTGAATGTGAAAGGTAAGAAAGAACAGATTGAATGGTGCATGAAGGAAGGATTGATTGCTTTGAGTTATGAATGTCCTAAATGTAATGATCGGCATGATGTAACATGGGCGGTAATAAAACGCTTTCTTCGAAATCGTACCAGCCACGCCGAATGTATGTTCGACCATTACCTCGCAGAATAAATATGGCGGCGCTCGCACGATTATTCGCTTAGCTTTAAGGCTTTCTTAAAATCGATTGTTACGCTGTACCCTCCACTCAGAAAAGATCAACAGTAAGAAAGAAAGTGCTGTTTTTATATTTTTTATTTTAAACGTTTAATTTCTGTATTGTTTACATATATTTTCATTACTCATCCACCTTATCCCGCTACATTCCCTTGCCGCCATCTTGTTCTGACTTGGCGCTTTTTTCTGTTTGTTGCCAAGGGTGTGGGCTATCCTAGGATTTTACCATCGAGTTCAAAGATTCCGTCACATGCAGGTGAAGCTAACAAAACCGTGTTAAAATTGAAGACGTTTATTAACCAAGATGAATATATTTGTAAGATTTACCGATTTATATCTTTATAGATTAATTTGCTTTCAAACATGGTCATTACCGTTCTCTGTAAAGTAATATCTTACTTTGCCAGAAGGTATCGCTTTCCATCATCCAGCGTTGTTGCCATGGTCGACTTGACATATATCTCGTACTCTGCACATGTCTGAAAGAAAAAAAAGAATATTTTCAATTGAATATTATATATTTTAAATTTTTTTTATTAAGACTAAAAATTTACTTTTTTTAAAAAAAGAAACTGAACTCTTTAGACATATAAAAGGAAATTAACGTTTGGGAGTTCTCAGTTTTTACCAGGGTTTCGAGCCAAAATTTTTTTCGTTCCGGTTTAACTAAAAAAATATATAGGTTCATTTCCAATTTTAGTTCCGTCAAAAATAACGGTTTTTGGTTCAGTTTCGAATGAATAATTTTATATATTTCATGTGTATTCTTATCTTAAATCTTCTAAGAACTTTTAGTTAATTCAATTGAATTAAATTTGCCTTCTATAAGTATTTTCATGCAAAACTAAAACAGAAAAGTACTTGTAAACATCAAAACAAGAAATCAAATCAAGAAATCAAATCAAGAAGTAGTATGCATGTAATGATGATAATTATATGGTTGATGTTAAATTAGAAAATATCGATTAGTTGGTTACAGTAACAATATGACAGAAAATATATCAAACTGAAAAAAGCCAATATTTTTTTCCCCGTTCAGTTCCGGTTTTCGTTCCGATCAAAACGACGGGGTATTTCCCCCGGTTTTCGGTTCAGTTCTGATTCTGGTTGGATGGCCTTGGTTTTGCACTATTAAATTTTTTCACATTGGTGAAAGAATTTAACTCTCTCCTTACACAACTTATTCACACTATTGACAAAAATTTTGTTTTAATTTTTTTGTAACTGAGACATTGGAGAAGTATGTCATGAAAATTCCAATTTTGTCAGAATTCCTTGGATTTTAATATCAAAATAGAATTTTGCCTGATTTTTGAATATCAAACTCGCGAATATTAAGCCTCGTGAAAGAACAGGAAAGTCAAGAACAATGCACGATGAGGAAATATTAAACTGGTTCTGAAATTCCTGCTGATTCAAGAACAAGCGGTTCGGACAGCTCTAGCTGCATAATCCTAATAAGAAGAGAGCTAAGAAGTTTCAATGCGATCCAAAGTCATTAATGTCCTCTTACAGAAAATTATATTATGGCTCAACCGAAACTCTTAACACAACAATGGATTATTGAATTCGTTCTGAAATGCAGTGGATTCCAGTAGAATCCTGTGAAATCAGCACCACAGAAGGATAGTCCTAAATTTGTTCTAGAGATTACAGAAATATTTTCACCAATGAAGCACGAAGGCATTTCTAATGATATCAGTAATATTGCAATCCTCCTGAAACAATATATGAGTTTATTTTACACATTATGAGCAACGAACAAAATCCTGTTTTTGAGTAACTCATTATATTTTGTCTAATTTTTGGGTTTGTGAATAAGCGTTAAGTGTTTTTTTTTTCTTCCAAGTGATAATTTAATTTGTTTTACGCATGTGCAACCGGTATAAAATAAATTATATGACATCCTACCACGAAAATTTAAGGTTTATTGCATTATTCTTGCTGATTTCTTGACACAGAAACTAGTCTGCTAATTTTTCATATATGCAAAGTGTTTTATGCACAAATTCTATTCGAACTTATCTATCTTGTAAAAGCAGAATTATATATATTACTAACATCTGAAAAAAATAACTGGAAAAACAATTTGTACAGACATACTAATTTTATATATAGATTATATTTAATATTTCATAATAAATCATTTAACTTTATATGCAATGTGATTGCAGAGGAGATTAATTAGTTTATAGGCAAAGCAAAGTTTTGAATATATATATATATATAAACAACATTTCATTTTTAACAACACTACGTTTAACTTTAAAAATTAGAATTTATTCTACAAAATACATAATAAATTTCATTTGTCTCAAAATGTTTCCTGATACGGAATGTCTATAGTCTGTATAATTTGCAAATGCTTTCTATTTTAGTTTAATTTCGTAGATAGTTAATAAATTTCGAATTTGTTTTTTCGTTCTTGTTGCAAGTTGACCGACAGTTCCATTATTTCAAGCATTTTTGTGACGCTCTTTAAGAGTATTTACAAATCGCATAGTCCTAATTTATTATCAGTTTTAAAGTTCCCTATTTCAGTTCATAAATTGAATTTTGATGGGAAAGGATATAACACATTAGCTCAACGATTCTCAAACTGTGGGGTGCGCCCCCTTGTGTGGCATGATAACCATACGTAGAGAGCGCAAGCATATTAGAAAGTCAAAAATGTTTTTTAAAATTATTATTTAAAAGTAATTTAAAATATCTTTTATGAAAAGTAACATTTGCAAAATTGAATACTTATCTTGGTAATTTGTGCGGTGTATATAACTAAGATTGTATTGCAGCTTTGTTGGCAAAGCAAGTTTTATTACATTTAATACATTATCATTGTAAGGGTAGAGGCGCGATAAAAAATATGACTGAAAATTGGGTCGCCAATACTGGAAGTTTAAGAAGCACTGCATTAGCTGTTATATAGACTAGTCTAAAAGCTCCGTATGTGAAGAACATATAATCAAATAAAATGTATCTGAAAATAATAGAAATTTCAGCATACAGCATCGTTAAGAAAGGGGAATTTGTAAGAAAAAAGATAAGTACAGCTTGAGAGATACTACGTTGAAAATAAGCATAACGGAAACCGAGAATCATTATGACTCATTATTTGTTCACGACCAAATATTTCTTTGGATCAAGGCAAAAAAAAAAAAGATAAATAAAAAAAATGGAAACATGGAAGGAAGAAAGGTGTTACCGGAGCAGTTATTGGGCAGGAACCTTCTGCTATGTATCTGCTTTCCTCCATGCTGCAGCAGGGGCGAGATGATGGGGGGCCTGTGCATGGGTGATACCTTCTGCTTCATCTCAGAAAGCAAGGGCATCATGGGGTCCAAAGGGTTTGAGGGCAAGATGGGAGTGATGCTGCTACATAGGCCCGTTTCTCCAGAACTGCCGCGAACTTCGAAGCTGTAAGGAAGGATCAGTACATTACTCGAAGTGGTTGCACAAAATAACTGGTACATCTGACATTCTACTTCACGATCGCACTTTGCACATTACCAGAATAAAAATTCTTATATCCATTGGTTAAATCAAAACTATAACAGTGCGTGCGCTTTTTTTTTGCATTATCCAGCATGTTTCCCAAATCTTATACCCCAAATCCAACATCTGATCATGCACACCATTATTCGCTAGTCAATGTAATTGATGAGCTCTGGCGTAGAGTTCAATCTATGTAGAATAATGTACCAGTGTTTGTCCATCTAGCTCAATTAAATTCGATGCCAATCCAAATTTGAGTTATTATTAATGACCGAGTTGTCAGATCTAGGAACAGAATTTTGCACACGCTGTGTTATCTAAAAAACCTGTAAATTTAATTCTGTCTTCCTTCCATTATTCTGCATATGTACAAAAAAAAAAAAAAAGCTTCTCATGTTTGATTTCCTTTCTGGTACAGCATTTGCAGCGGTCATTTTTAAATACTTTAGCCCTTTATCTACCGCATTATGATTTACTGCAGTTCTCTTCATGAAATATTTTCTTTTGAATCAATACATGGAAAATTAAAGTATTCAACTACATTCGGAACCATGATTCGAAAACGGCGCATAAATGGATCATTTTCGTGATATTTAGTGTCACTTAGATTGGAATATATGTATAAAATTGTTTTAAGGACATTTTGACCAAAAAAAAGTACAATATTTAAGTACAATATTTCGGCAAAAAATTAACTTAGAATAACCTTTTTTTCAAAATGTTCTCCTTTTCTGAAAAATACTTCTATTACAATAATATTTTGCCTGTATGTAGCTCAAACCTCTGTACAGAGGCTCAACTATGATTTTTGAAAAATTCATATTATTTTCAGTGTTACAATAATTTGAAATAATTACCAGCGTTTATTTCTTAAAATTTCTCCCCTCTGTTGTCGTAAAACATTGATAAACCCACTTCTAAGTTTATTTGAAAAATTCTAGTTGAGACTACGTAGAGAGGTCTGAGCTATATACAGACAAAATATTATTATAATAGAAGCATTTTTCACAAAAGGAGACTATTTTGAAAATGATTCATTCTATATTTTTTTTGTCAGAATATTGTGCTTAAATAATTTTTTGTTGTAATAGTATTCTTAAAACAATTTTATATAATTTTCTAATCTAAGTGACATTAAATATCATAAATATTTTCCATTTATACGCTTTTTTCAAAATCACAGTTCCGAACGTAGTCGGACACCTTAAGGAATATACATAAAAACGCCCTGAAATTTGGGAAATTTAACCCGTTAAAGCTAATTAGTTAATTAAAGATAATCAACTGTAAAATAAAACTGTTGTTCCCTTAAAATAAATAGTCAAATCGTTTTCTAAGGTCTTCATTTACATACAAAAAGTAAGGCTCTTACATTTTAATATTAGCTATTTTTTCGGAGCAAAAATAACAATCTTAACAATGCGCTGAAAACTCCGTCAACTGAAAGCGCAATTTCTGCTATAAAACTATTCGCCTTCCCCGCTAAAATACTCATCATAGAGCCCGTGCCACCATGTATCTTCTAAGAGTGGATTTAAAGGAATATTCCTGCTAAGTAACGTCAGAGTATTCGCAAAAACGGTTATTCTATTTAATTTTAAAGGGAGAGGTACTTATAAGTACCGTCGGTAGATGAAGGGTTAAAGAACATTCAAAGCAATTAATGAAATATTCTTACTTTTGTCTTTCATCCATGTCCGGCTTGTCTATGGCTAAAATGAAAAGAAAAAAAGTAAATTGGGACCATCATTCGTGCATTAATTCAAACTATTAGATATTAACATAAAATGTAAAACAATTTTCAGCTTGATTATAAAATGTGATAATGACTATAAAATTCAACTGATATATTAGTTTTGCAGAATACTAATATCTAATATGACTACATTCGAAATGTTAACTAGTAGTATTTCTATCCATCTCCTGGATTCTAAATAAATTCAGGTAAAAGGTCGTTCAAATATATATAATTGCCACCATTTTTATTATATATATTAATATTATTTACACATAAACACTAAAAATACCGTTATATACATACGTAAACACCCCCACACATGTACACACATGCACAAGCATGCAAGCGTGCACACACATCATTGTTTCTAAAATATTTCTCAATATTATCCACACGAATAAATTTAAAATAATATTGAATAAAATGAAATGCTGTATTATATATATTTATTCCAATCTCGCCTTCTCACTTTAAATTTATCCGTCTAGATTGAGAAGTATTGCAGAAAATATTTCTTAATATTCTAATATTTCGATATATTTATATATTTCGAATTTTTCTAAAATATTTCTCAATATTATTGTATGGATATTATTTGATATTTCAGGAGACAGAAATATATACCGCAACTGCAGTATATATTTGCCACTGCCACTCACTATCTGTATGTAGTGTCACTCTGTTATATTTGACGAATGCGTGTCATTTATCAACATCTGAATGATATTTCACAAAAATCTGTAATAAACTCCTTAATATCATTGAATTTGTTGTTTCATATCTAACAGCTACGACATAATTTAAATTTTGAATTTTATAGCTTAAATTCCTTCAAACAGCGTAATGGATTTCATCGCATGGAACATAACAGTCGAATGAACTAACCGAAAGCTTTATCAAAATCAATATTTATTTTCAACCTACAGTGAAATACGTTTAACGCGAAAACGCTTAAGACGAAATATCGGTTAATGCAAAATAATTCAGTGGTCCCGGCGAACTGCTATGTATTTCCATGCATAGTTTTCTCTCAACACGAAACGAAAATCACTTAACGCGAAAAGATTTCCTTTCACTTAATGAAATGTTAAAGAAGCTTCTGTATTACTGGGTTGCCCTACTGTATTATCGGAAGAATTCGTTGCAGTAGACAATGATAATGTGTGAACAGCCCCAATTAAGGCAGGCAAAGTCATTTTGGAGTTAGATAAAAGCTCAAAAATGTTATTAATGTAAATTCTGGGGGCGAAAACGAAATGAATATGCAGCTCCTGTTCTCACGTCATCTGAAATGAAGAACATCATGAAAAGTATGCGCAGTTATTTAGACGCACATTTCATTGGTGAAATGAATAAAAAAATGGACTATATAGAACAATTTGTTGACAACGTGATTCTGTAAAAACAATACAAAGAAAAATATAAGATTTTATTTTAGAAAAAAAAACTGAGTAAATTTTTTTCTTAAATTTTATAATTTTGTATTAATTTTCTTTAAATTCTTGTGAAAGTTTTTGTTTCAGTGATTTTTAAAAATTATATGCATATGTACATATCTATTTAAATAAAATAAACTCTAAAAAACTTATCAACGAACTTGTGAAATGCAAAGGTTTTTAAAAAAAGTATAAAGATATTGGATGTTTTTATGAAAATTGCGGAGTAAAAAACCTTTTTTTTTTCAACTGAATTATGGTTATCAGTATGTTCCTTACTTTTTGCAAATAGTTGAAAAGTTCTTCAATAATATACAACAACCTTTGTATGAATATATTCCATTGTAAAACATTAAAAAAATATTCATTTAAAATGCCAGTTTTGTGGCGTAGTTTGTTAGGCGCTGACCCAGTACGCCCAAATTTGCAGGCTCGATCCTGTTCAAGTTAAAGGATATTCCTGGTTGGAAAAAAACCCAACAGAGTCCATGTGGTATGATTATTCGGCGTGTTACAGATTCTTAGAGTGTTCGTTTGACTTTAGTGCTCTAGGCAAAATGAAATTCCTAGTACAATTTTGTATCCGCAGAGCTCAGCTGCCTCCCTCTGGATAAATAAAACCTGACAAAATTACATTCTTGTAATTGGTATCCACCTATATGGTTCCGCACTAAAAAAAAGTGATACCAGCTCCCGGTGAACGTACTAGGTCTGAAATGGTAATTACTAATCCACAACCTCATTTAAAAGAAAAAAAAAATCATTTGTAATCGATAAGTGGTTTTGATCCATAGTGGTTTGGTTTTTAAGTAGATACAAATATAAATTCCAGTTCAAAACTAAAATATTAACTCTTTTCTTTTTCTTTTTAATTTTTAAACGACAAAGAATCACTTTATAGTTTTCTTTCTTTCTTTCTTTCTATCTATCTATCTTTTTTTTTTTTTTTGTAATTGGACTTCTTTTTTGACTTATAGGATCGAAAAAAAGCGTCGCGTTTATGCAGTGAATTACTTTGAAGAGAAATAACAAACTCGGCAAAAATTAATAATAATCTCATTATGCACAGAGCGTTACGCATTTTTTCGGTATGACGTAAAACATGGTTTCACAATTAAAGGGACTGTGTGCCTTGAAAAAGTGCACACACAAAGAATGGTTTGAAAAGAGGGGCCTGTGGTTTGCTTGGAGCGACAGGAAGAATGTGTGTACCCCAGGTGTGAAGATGGCAACTTTCCATTTCAGGGAAATAATGGAAATTTCTGGAGGCAGCCCCGGTTACCTTATCGATCTCTCTCTGTTATGACTTCTTCGGAAGAAAATGAAAGAGGAAAAAAAAAACAATGTTATATGGTTTTGTAAAATCTATTTCGAAGTCTGTAGTGTTCATAGAAATTGGGTGGAATCTGAATGCCTCCGGCTGTGTCTTTTGGAGAATAAATATGGCCTCATCTTTTTGCGAGTCCTCGCGACTTTCTGCAAAGCGAATAAATGCGGAGTGAAATTGATTTGCTTTTATTTTTACCCTTTTTTTATTTTTTATTTTCAGTTTCAGAATTTTGAACAAATGAGGTTGAAGCGCTTATGCATCTCAAAAGAAGGTTTTTAAATTTGTGTCGACACTGAATTTCATTTTTACGAAAGAAGAGTTTTTACCAGTTTTTGTACCGAATAGTTTCCTTTAAAGGAAAAAAAATGTTTTCAAGCTTTTTTAAGTATTACTTGAAGAGCTGTATATGTGTTAGAAATATTTTAAAGTTCGCCTAAAAAATGAACTATCAAATCGGAAATCAAATAAAAATAATCGGATACAATCTCTACGCTGAATATTGTTATGTTGGAGAGTCTTCGACTTTGTTTGGAACTAATCATATAAGATGCGAAACGAACAGAAACATGTCTCGTAAATAATTCAGCAATACAAGAGTTTAAAAATATCTATTAGTATATACATTTTTTTAAAGTTGTGCAACATTTTTATTTTCTTACCGTAAAAAAAAAATAGAAACGTGACAAAAAAAACCCAGATATTCTGAAATCAACATACTAAAACACATATGATTTTCAAATACAGAAGAAGTCCAACCTCTTGAGGCAATGGCAACATTCTTCTGTGAATAGTATAATGTATGGCAAAAGAGATAATGTTATCGTGCCCGGGGTAGCCGATGCGACAGAGGCTAATGCTCGAAGAACTTCTGGTGAGAATTTTGCGACGAGGACACTTATTATTCTACTACAAGGCCATTCTTGCATCTCTTTTTAAAGCGCATCAACACAGGACATGACAGTTCTCAAGCTGTCTCGCTTGTTATCGAGGCTTTTTGACCAATATGTAAATGAACTAAACTAATAGACAAAACAAGAAGAATTAAAATTTGGAGCATAGATACTGGTTTAGGTATTATTCTCGTCATCTGACTGTGGTTCAGAATCACTAGACCCGTCAGCAATAGATATAATGTTGCTATGAAGTGTGCGGTCAATAATCAATAAAACAATCACAAAGCACTGAATCTATGTTGTTCCTGTGAACACTTATATTAAATAAGTAAACATTAAAACAGGAATTAAATAAACATTTAAAACAACAGCGCCATTTTCTCGTTTTTTTTTCTTTATTATTCTTTTGTACACAAACAAAAATTGTTGCCACTCACAAGAAGACATAGTAATTTTTAAACATTATTATAAGAAATAAATAAAATATGCAAGATGGCGTCATTGTTTGGGAGCGTGCAAAGAAACATAGTTTCTAAATGTCTGTCTTGCAACTTAAACAGTTTTTTAAAATGAACAAAAATAAAGGTTAAAATAACTCTTTAAATTAAAAAAGAAAGAAAGTCTGCTAATAAAGCTTATCAATTAAAAGATAAAATAAATTATTGATTTTTTGAGTCGAAACTCTCCGTAATTATAAGTTACTAACTGTATATACCTTCCATACTACTAACCAGATTTATTGACTAGACATACACTCGTCATTAAAAAGTTGATTCAGAATCTGAAGACTCAATATTTGAATTCCCTTTGTACATGTCGATCAAGAAAGACATTGCTTGGAACCCGTGTTAGATAGAGGGCTTAAAGGACCTCTTTATCTTTTCGGATCGGTCTGCTGGGAAAAAGGGAAAAAGGCTGGGGAAAAAAAAGACAGAGATACAAACGAAACAAATCCCTTTCCCACTACACTGAGAATGAGTTTCGGTTAGGAATAAGAAAGTAGCCGAAGAGAGTGCCTTGAGGAGCGAATAAAGAATTCTTTTCTTTTCTGATTAAAATACGAAAGAAGTGTTACAAGTGCCGAAAGAATTGTCAAGTAAGCGGTGGTTGGGTGTTCAGTTTTAAGGGTTATTTATTTCTTTTAGCGAATTATCTGAACAATGTCGTGTTGAAGGAAGTAATGGAGTTCAATGTTTTTGCTCGGTGCTAATTAGTTTCGTTAAGCAACAAAACTTCCCTCGTATTTAGGGAGTTCGGTCATCCGGACCGCAATTTACACACCACAAAGTGTTAATTAATTGTTGAGGCGCGCTTTTTCTTTCGTTTTTATCCAGTTTAAACGAGTACAGGTTTCGGCTGTTAAAATGTTCGTGTGAACTGAAGTGAAAAAAAATGCAGTTGGGAAAATCTTACCGAAATCA
Organism: Trichonephila clavipes; assembly: GCA_019973935.1. Lineage (NCBI taxonomy): Eukaryota > Metazoa > Arthropoda > Arachnida > Araneae > Nephilidae > Trichonephila > Trichonephila clavipes. Next base: position 1,698,273 of record BMAU01005330.1, on the reverse strand, counting down.
GCAAGTTTTTAAATGAAGATTGGATTTGATTTTTACTAAAGTCGTATTCTTACAGTAACGGATAATTTATTGATGAAGGGTCTTAAAGAATCAAGTGATGACCGTACCAGCACCCCTCTCTCCAAACTTCCACAACCCGCCAACGTCACCATCTATGGGTTTTAATGTGAAAGACAGGACTTCAGTGGGACTAGGGCTCTAACTACTAACTCTACAACGCCGGTCATGATTTCGCAACCATTTAATTATTGCGGTCTTTCAATTGAAAAAGAAATAAATGTTAGCTTTTGAATAATGAATAATTTTTAAAATAATGCCCATTTAACAAGTATTCAGACCAAAATAAAAAAAAAAAAAAATATTAAAAAGAATTTTTTGATTGAGCTCAGAAGAGATATATGTGTGTGTGTGTGTATATATATACATATAAACTATTGTATGTCTTCTAACCATGTTTATATTTTTTTTAAACTTCGATAACTCTTAAATAACTATTTCTTATGAGTAAAATTAAAAGGGTTGTCGAAGAAGAGAATGAAATTACATTATATTTCGAGAAGAAAAGAATTTATTTTTTGAAAATATTTCTGCAGTTTTTAAGGTATCCGACTACGTTCGGAATCGTGATTTTAAAAAGGCGCATAACTGGATAATTTTCATGATATTTAATGTCACATAGATTAGAATACATGTATAAAATTCTTTTATATAAGGACATTTTGAAAAAAAATATTGAAATACAATATTTTGGCAAAAAATTAACTTAGAATAACTTTTTTTCAAAATGTTATCCTTTTGTGAAATCTGCTTCTATTATAATAATATTTTGCCTGTATATAGCTCAGACCACTGCACATAGGCTCAACTATGATATTGGAAAAATTCACATTATTTTCAGAGTTACAACCATTTGAAATAATTATCGGCGTTTTTTCTTAAATTTTCTCCCCTCTGTTGTCGTAAAACATGGTTATATATTTAATATATGGTTATATATTTAATATAATAAACATGGTTATATATCTAAGTTATATATTTAAAACATTCTAGTTGAGCCTCTGCACAGAGGTCTGAGCTACATACAGGCAAAATATTATTAGAATGGAAGCATTTTTCACAAAAGAAGAATATTTTGAAAATGGGTCACTCTTTGTTAATTTTTTATTAAAATATTGTACTTAAATAATTTTTATTGTGATACTATTCTTAAAACAATTTTATATACACTTTCTAATCTAAGTGACATTGAATATCATAAACATTATCCATTTATACGCTTTTGCAAAGTCACGGTTCCAAACGTAGTCGGATACCTTAAAAATGAAGAATACATTAATTTGGTGTTGCTTGCATTCAGTAGCGCACACAGGAATTTTTCAAGGAGGAGGGGGTCCGGGTTCGAAAGTTCACCATTCTTGTATCAAGCTCCTTTTGATTTTGTCGATTTTAGGGAACAAATCACAGTAAAAACTAATTTTTGAATAAATAATTAGCATTAATTAATAAAATTAATCATTAATAACAAAGAATTAATTTTGCGTACTATATACTTAGAATTATAATCAATCGGAAAAAAATTCAAGGGCTTTGGGTGGGGGGCAGGTCCAGACCCTTGGACCCCCCCTTGTGTGCGCCTCTGCTTGTATTTCTTACAAGATATAATGAATTAACTATTACATTCACTATTATGTATGTTTGAGTTTTATGTTTTACTGTTTTTATTTAAAACTGTGTATATATTTTTGGTAGCTTATCTAACTTACATGTAAAATTTCTCTTCAATTATTGTACATTTAACTCCACAATCTTGAATTTTAGCATTACGTTTCTATTAAAAGCAAAACTGTCTTTCCTTAAATTCGTAATAATTTATGGCAAAACAAAATACAATCGAAAATAAAATTAAATTTGCTTTTTAAGTTATACAACTTTTAACGATTCCAAATAAAAAAAAAACATTAGTTTCCTAGTTATTATTTCATAAATATACAGTCGAACCTCTAAGTAACGAGCCTCTATATTGTGAATTTTTCTATATAGCGAACTTTTTCCTGGAACCTTGAACATTTCACGATATTCTAACAAAAATAATCTTTCTATAGCGAAGTGCATTTTCTATATAACGAACTTTTTCCTTTGCGATTAAATTTTTTGTTCTCCTTTTTTAAAGTATTTCTGAAAAAAATTCAGGTCATTCTCTCTTTAGCACATTTTATGGTGGTCATAAATCTTGAACTGGCTTTATTAGATACTAACTCATCGAGAGTAATAGAGCTCTGGACGTTTCATGCAAGAAAGGCAACCTTTGACCCCCATTGCCTAGTTCACTAGAAACATCTTCGATATCCTCTTTCACCCACAGTGGAGTTGTCCCGTATCCTCGTACAAAATACGAGGACACGGGATAAAAAATAATGTACGTTTAATATTACTTATACGCTTTAAATTATAAAATATTCTTAAAGTTCATTAACTTTAGAATAAAATTGTTTTCTCAAAATTGAAAATACATTCTTCGATATTCTTTTTTCTTGTTTTACTTGCAGTTTTCTTTCTTTCTTTTTTTTTTTTGATGGGTAAGATATATAACATAAACTTATATTAATTAAAAAAAAGGTGTGACTATTTACTTTTTTTAATAATATTGTTTATGAATTTAAAATTTATTTTGTATGGTTTATAAAGTATATTAAAACATGAACCTCTATGTAACGAATTTTCCATATAACGAACTTTTTTCCGGGATTTAGCGACTTCGTTATGTAGATTGATTGTTTTAATATTAACGTCGCACTGTTCAGCTACACGAGGGGTTTTGGCGACGGACCACGTAATTTTGAACCATGGTCAAGTGACGTGGACGACACCTGATCTGGCACCTCTCTCTCCTAACTACCCCACCCCACCACACCAACAGGAGGACGTTTCAGCTCTCGACAGATTTAACGTGCATCGCTGCCCTACACGGCGGGTCTTTAGTGGTACTGGGATCGAACTCGTGACAAAGCAAGCCATGATCCGATACCTATACCACTCGGCTACTGCGGCCACCTTCGTTATGTAGAGGTCCGACTGTATTAGATAAACTTCATTTCAGCTCTCTAAAAATATGTATACTGACAAAAAACTCTTCTATATGTTCGATAAAGTCATAAAACAAAATTTGGAATTTGATGATTAAACTACTAAATTTCTTATTCATGCTTTGTAATAAGTTTAGTAGTAGTTTATTATATAAATAAATTTTTTACCTTAAACTTTATTTTATATGTTTAAACATAGATGTTACTATCTTTTAATTAGTTTTGAGTTTTATTTTATTATTTTGTTATCGATATTTTCTATGCAAAATACATTGATAATTGACTCAAAAGGTATTATTTACGTTTACCTATTTTTTTGCATATGATGTACTATTAATTTTTTAACTATGGCGTTTATATAGTGCAGTGAGCAGCATCTTCATGATTTTAGAATATGCTGTTTAAGATTTTTTACATGTTAATAATAGTATTTTTGCCTTGGTTTTTGGAGTAAGTTAATATAATTTTTATCTCCTAATTATTTGGTCTAGTAATGTCATCAAAAGAAGGGGACGGTTGGTACCGCGACATTATTTAACCCTACTTGTCTCAGAGAGAGTCCTGAGCCTAAGAATTTATTCTTTATATATTTTACTATTTCTTTGCTTAAAATTTTTCTTTAAGCTTGATAATCAAATGCATGGATGTGTGTGTATATGTATTACAGCATTAAGATTCTTAAGAATTTAAAACTAGCAAAGTGAAAAAAATGTCTATTTCACCTTACTTCCAGAAACATCGTTAAATAATTAAATAGCAGGATGAGATACGAGTTAGTTATTTTTGCTTCTATCTTTTATGTTCTACCTTCCGAACTTCTCTGTAGAAACATTTTGTGCTATTTTCATATCTTAATACAGTGTTTCGCAAACTTTCAGTATTAGCGACACGATTTTCAATCATAATTTTCATCTAGCCCTCTTCCATGTAATGATAATGTATTGAAGGCAATATAATAATATGCTTTTACGTATAGCTGCAATGCGAACTTATTTATAAACCATAAAAATTTTCAATTATTGCATTACATTTTGCATACTTTAGCTTTTAGTAATAAATATTTTAAGTTACTTTTTCTAGTAATGGGATAAGTAATATGCTACTTTTCAAAGTTCAGAATGTATTTTGTTTGGCTTCCTTTTAATAAATTAATAATTTTTTTAAATAATATTTTATTTTCGACTTTTCGATATGCTCGTACCCCCCTCCTCCCCACGTAGAATTATCACGCCTCTTAAGGGAGTTGCTCCTCACAGTTTGAGAAATACTGTCTTAAAAGCTAATTATGTATTTTCGAAACGTTCACATCAAACATTTTTGTCAAATAGCATATACAGTAAAAACAAAGCAAAGTAATAATGAGCAATATATTTTTAAAAAAATGAAAAATAAGTTATTTTTATAAAAGAAAGCAACTTTATGATGCTAAAAACCTGAAGTATCATTTGGGATTATTACGTTCTCGTGTATTTTAGCCCGTGGTGGCGAAGTCCTATCACCATTACCTTGCATCGAGGAATAATTGAAACGATTCTTTCTGCAAAAATGAGAAACAAAAGAGGAGTAAACAAAACAGATGGACGTAGAAATGCGCGAAACTTCATTTCCGGAAAAATGATTTACGAAATGGGGATGCGTTAGGCCCCTTCTGCCGTAATTCACTGTGCCGACAGTGCATCATGTAGCAGGACATTTTCAATTAGAAGGCCCCTGGGCTAAAGATAAGTTTATGAGCATTAAAACAAACAGGAATGCACCTATTCTTCCCCCAGAGAAAAAGTTATCCTTATTCGAGTGCATTCCAAAATCTATTTCCAAATTCATTACATTAGAAAAGAGATGTAAACATTTTTTTAAATCGAAATAGTGAGGGAACTGAATGGAAAAAGAACGAAAGCACCGCCGTGTACCATTAGAATAATTGCGACGTCTCTCAGGTCTTTTAATAGGAAGTCGAAACAGAGCTCCTTCCGAATTATTTTTCCGCCGTGCGATATTTAAAAATGCAACATTCGTATTCGTCTTTTATGGCCATATCTCTAGTATCATCATTTTTTCCCCATGATATGTATACTCAGCGCTTGTTATGCCCCATCTCTTTTTTTCCCCTTTTTCCCTCTTTCAAAATTTCATTTCGTTTAATAAAACAAACTGTCCCCAATCATTAAAAGAGCCGGCAGTTTCCGGCCGAAATTATCCTTGCGTTCTTTCGCGTAATGACGATTCCTCGAAAAAGTGAAAGAGAGAGAGGCTGGGAATAATTCCCTGCCAAATATCGTTTCTAATCTGGATCGCTGATTTCTGGAGAGCAGCGTGTGCCCGGGCAATTATGATTCCGGAATAAATGAAAAGATTTAGCGAAGGGTGAATTATCGAATATTTTCGAGTTTTCTCGGTGCCCTCTCTTCTCAGGGGATGGTTTGTGGCGCAAACGACGTCGTTTCGCGAAAAAGTCTCTCTCTTTAATAGCCGAGTGCTGCTTCCTTTTCACATCAAAAGGAATTCCGCCGCAGTTTTCGAGTAACCTTTTCAAAAGGGTTTTGATTTTTGAAGGAAATCGGTTGTACATAGAAAATCTTTCAAATGTGGTTCTTTTAAAAAATTTCTTGTTGTGACAAGTATTTGAAATAAAGTGAGTGGCATTTTTTCTTGTAGCAGTCTCCATGTGGTATCTTCCCGTCATAGGATTGTCAAATTTATGAAACAACATAGCTGAAAGACATCGATTTTTTTTGTTAATATTGACACACAAACAAATATTAAAGTAAATTACTAACTTTCTCTCTGATTTTAAATTTACAGCAACTTTGGAAAGTGCTCAGTTATAAAAATACGAACGAAGCATAAAATGTCTAAAGGTACACATAATATATCTTGAATATATGGATATGAATGAGGGAGTGAGTGTTTATTACTGTCACACTGCAAATCAACAAGATGACTATTTTGAACAACGATCAAGTGACGAGGAAGACATCTAAGGAGACACCTCCTTTACAATCTACCACACACAACGCCAATGACAGAGAACTACTCTAACACACAGTGGGTCTTCAATGGCACAAGAACTCAAACTAAGGACACACCAGCTACGAACGAGTTAACCGTTTACATTAGGCTTCACATCGGTCATATATAGATTTGAAATACATGTATTTTGTGTACATGTGTATATATAGGTATTTATAAAATGCCCTTCATCTAGAAGATGTTTTTTAATTAGTATACATTATGTCAGTGGCGCACACAAGGGGGGGCGTCCTGGGAGTCCGACCCCCCAAAGCCCTTGATTTTTTTCCGAATGATTATAATTCTAAGTATATAGTACGTAAAATTTAATTAAGTATTTGTTATTAATGATTAATTTTATTAATTAATGTTAATTATTTATTCAATAATTAGTTTTTTACTGTGTTCTCTTCCCAAAAATCGACAAAATCAAAAGGAGCGTGATACAAGAATGTTAAACTTTCGACCCTGGACCCCCCCTGGAAAAAGTCATGTGTGCGTTACTGCATTATGTTCATGTTGTCGTGGCATACTTGAGGAGGTTTGGCGCTTTTTTAATTTATATTTATTGATGTAGAAGATTTGGAATCCAAGTGATTTTCCTGGATGGAGCTAGTTGATTGGTGGAAATATATCGTTCGATAGATACTGATGCAATCTTACTTTAACCTTTATCTACCGACGGTACTTATAAGTACCACTTACTTTAAAATAACATAGAATACCCAATTTTCCGAATATTCTGACAATACTTAGCAGGAATATTCTTTGAAATCCACTCTTGCAAGATATATGGCATCACGGGTTCTATGATGAGTATTTTAGCGGGGAAGGCGAATAGTTTTATAGCAGAAATTGCGTTTTCAGCGGATTGCAAAGATTATCATTTTTGTCTCGAAAAAATAGTTAATGTAAAAATTTAAGTCTCTTATTTTTTTTGTATGTTAATGAAGATCTTAGAAAGCGATTTGACTATTTATTTTATGAACAGTGTATATTATTAATTTTACAATGGAATATCTCCGATTAATAAATTAGCTCTAACGAATTAAATTTCCCAAAGGTGAGCATTTTGTTTATGTATATTCCTTAAATTTCAATGTAGTGATAAAAAAATACTACATAAAAAAACTGCAGTAAATCATAATGTAATAGATAAAGGGTTAAAAACGCAAGCTGCTAATTTTTAAGAGATACGGTTACGATTATCCCGTTATTGGGTAAGCTAGTTAATTATTTATGCGCGAGTCCTGAAGGCCAGGAATATCACAAATTAAAAAGTTGTTTGGATGAAATTAAAGGAAATTATTACATTTATAGCTTTAGAAGAATATCTTAAGTACCTTTTTCTACTGGACTCTTCAATACATCACGTGATACTTTTTTTATCTACCCATACATATTATATTATTTTTAAAATAAAATTAGGGGGGCAGAGAGTACCCCTTGTCCTCCCAATGGTGAATCAATGCCCATTGTACAAATTATACAACTGTTCATACTCTTTTCTCAAATTATAAAGCAGTGATTTACATGTATAATGAAGTTCTAAATTTGTACTTCGACTTGGAGAAATATTGGTGATACAGCCAAGTTAGTATCCTAAATAAATTTATTACACAACATCAGAATTTTTTTTAATATTATATATAGAGAGATTTGAAAAAAAATTACCAATCAAGAAGCAAAATTATTTTGTTTTTCAGTTGAATCTGACATATTTTTTTAACGAGTGGTCGTAAAAGTTATGACGTTTTTCTCGACTACAGAAGTAGTAGAAGTTTATTTACTTTTCATTTTTTAACAGCTGATTCCACTAAAATAAGTTATTACACCACAACAGCTTTTAGAATTAAAAAAGAAAATGTGTTCTTGGAAACCATAGCACAGTTAACACTACAGTCTTATTTCGTGGATTGCACCTTATATCTGATACGGCTTCCTTAAAATATGTTTACAAATAATCCATGACGGAATAATTCTCTCAAACCATACTCTTTACTCTAATGACTTATACAACCATTTTAAAGTTCCCCAAGGCAACATTGAAAATTCGTTATGAAATATTCTTATCTAATCATTCATTAAATATATAAAAAAAATATATTTACATTTTAGAATCTTTCATTATAGATATTTTAAAAGAACATTTATTAGAAACGACTGTTTCGATTCACATAGTTTTCTTTCTGTTAGAAACTCACTTACATGTACGACAAAATAAAATTACAGAAATTCGAATCTCGAAGTAAATGTTTTTTTTTCTCCTTCATATTTTACAAAAGATGTCAGTTCTAAAAAAGTCATTTCGCCATTCCAAACATTTCCCCCGGCATCACTTTAAAAGGGCAGCGAGAAAAAGGGAGCTGTTCAATCGAAATAAGAAATACATTGATACTATGATGATCGAAATTTAAAGTAATGTCTGGAACAAGGCAGTGCTCGAATTACGTTGCACATCTCATTTCTTGGCGGTATTGACCTGTAGTTTCTACGGGGGTGGAAGTGGGGGAGGGAATGATTACGGCATCGAGGACCTTTTGTCGCTCGTTATCTCTTCCCCTTTAAACCGTTTCGAATTTATTTTTTACAATCGAAACCGCTATTTGCAGAGGGACTTTATGAGAAGGCAATAAGAGTTGCCTTTGTTTGTTTAGAATAGTGTCGAGTTTTGCAAATGGCGCACTTAAGAATCCCTCCGTCGTTGTATCCAATGAGTCAGCACCGAAAACAAAAAAATCGTCTGCGGCAGAACAAAAAGAGGACGTAAAGAGTTTCCACTACCCCCTTTTTTTAAAGTGTATCGAGTATTTTTCCGTTTACGTAAATCTCTGTCGTTATTTGTGGGATCAGGTAAAAACTGATTAAAGTACCTTTTTGTATGGGGCCAATGTTTGTGATTTCTTTCTTCAGAGAATTCAGCAAATTGCTTTAACATGAGGAATTGGAGGGAAAAGTTATTAGATGCTACAACGAAGAAACACCGAGGAAGAAATCAATAAGAACTTGGGAGTAAATAGCGTTATAAGTTTTGAAGGAATGTAAGTATAAAAACACCATTAAAAGCAATATTCTTAAGTATTAAAGAGTTGAAATTAATTAAATCCATCTTATGTAAAGAAATGAATAAAATTTTTAAATAAAACTGCCTTTTCTTAAAAATTTGGCAAATTTTATCAATTTTTCATGAGAACATCATGAAAAGACTTTAAAGATATTAAGGCAGGAACGTCTTAAAGCATGGGCCAACTGGGCTCGTGCCCGGGGCCTCGGTCACAATGGAGGCCGCGTCTCGTTCTCGACTCAGTCTTAATAAAATCGTAATTCCAATAATTTCAACAGTCAAATATTATTTTTGTTTGTATTCTCTGGAAAACTGAATTTCGTATTGTATGTCAACTGGCTATATGTGATGACCGTCATTCATGTCTAGGCCTACAGCCATACACTATCATTTCTCATTCAGTCAAAAGAGATGGTCGGTCAAGCCGGTTTGTGCGATTGTAATTCATGCATATGTATTTGATTCGAGTTATTGTTTTTTCGAGCATTTGACAACGTGAGCTATGTATTTATCTACTTTTAAAGGTCATAGGTGGGACCTGCATTTGTATGGGGCCCAGGGCCTCAAGAAGTCTTAAGATGTCCATGTATAAAGGTATGAATAAAAAATTTAAAAATGATGGATACGATCAATTTCTAATATAATTTTTTCTAGTAAACGCTCATTTTTAGTTCTACATGGTAGGGTTAAAAAGTTCCCGGAATATGTCATTTACAAATCATTAAAAAATAGACTTTTAATTTAATCCCATTGGCCTTCAAAGTACTGGCCTCCTGCAACCACAAACTTGTTTCAGCGTTCCTACAATAGTTCAAATCACTCCTGGAACTCATAATTTGAGAAGTCCTTCAGTTGTTTTGACGCATTTTGCATAACTTCATCTGAATCCGGGAAACGATGTCCCTTCAGTTTCATTTTTAGTCATGGAAACAGGTAAAACTCCTCTGGTGCTGGAATCATTTCTGTATGATTAATCAGCATTTCGAGCATCCCAGAAGGTGATTTCTGGAGCAAAACACAGAATTCGATATTCGCACTCTGCTCCAAAATCACATTGCAAAATCCGACGAATGAGAAATTCGCTTTGTCAGAAATTCACTGCAGCTAACGCCAGCAGACCAGGAAATAAATTCCAGGTGGCTGAGTGTTTTTCCTTATTAGAGCTGCCAACCCCCGAAACAGACATTTCCCTTCCAATGAACACCTTTTAACCCTTTATTTACCCCACTATGAGATTTACTGGTTTTTTCAATATAATATATATATATATATATATATATATATATATATATATATATTTTGAATCTCTACATCGAAAATTAAGGGATATACTTAAAAAAAAGTACTCATCTTTGGGAAATTTAATCCATAAGAGATAATTAATTAATTAAAGATATTCAAATGTAAAATGAATTATATACTCTGTTCATGTAAAATAGTTAAATCGTTTTCTAAGGTCTTCATTAACATACAAAAATAGACACTTGCCTTTTGACATTCACTACTTTTTCGGAACAAAAATAACAACCTTCTCAATCCACTGAAAACACAATTTCTACTAAAAAACTATTCGCCTTCTCCACTAAAATACTCATCATAGAACCCGTGCTGCTATATATCTTGGAAGAATGGATTTCAAAGAATATTCCTGCTAAGTATTGTCAGAATATTCTTAAAATTGGTTAAGCTACGTTATTTTAAATTGAGTGGTACTTATAAGTACCGTTGGTAGAAAAAGGGTTAAATGTAATTGAACATTCCGGTAACATTTGGACTCTAGTAGTATGTGTATAGTTTAATGTGCTTAGTATTTCAAATTAATTGGTTTGCACTTACCGGTTAAATAGGAATGTTCTTTTTAGAAATCGCTTTACGGTTGTCAAAATTAAAATGTGGCAGAATGGTGATGTAGCTGCCTTCGTTACAGTCAAGTAGTTGGTCTAAGTGTTGGTACAACCAAAGGACTTGTCAACCCCCGTGAAGATAGGCCCATGTACATTACATATGTTTCAGATCAAAGCCCTCAAGTTGACATTGTATGGAAATTTGAAAAGTGGGTATATTAGCTCAGATATTGATTGAAAAACGTAATAGGAGACTTGTCACCAATAGCTATCATGTTGCTTTGAAATGCGACGTAAGAAATAATCAGTTAAAGTCAAGATTTAAAAATAAATTGTACTTTAATTAAACTTCCAAGAGGAAAAAATATTTATCATAAAAGAATTAGCTTAAAACTTAGAAATTATCTTATATTAATCGTTTAAATTTCCATCCATTCATTCTAGAGAAAGAATTAAAAAAAGAACCGCAAAGTTTATAAAAATGTTAACATTGTTCCTATGTAATTTTAAATAAAGTATAAATTTTATGCAGTCAATTGTATACGGTGTAAGAAATTTATTTAGATATGCTTCACGAAATGTGTGTTTGAATGTGTTTTCAAACCATAAATATAAGTATTTAATTCATGCAGATGAAATTAATTCGAATTTAACAACTCAAAGCGTATAAAATACCCAGGCAAATATTTATTTTTTCCAACATTGTATTCCTTACATTCATGAATATCTTTATAAAAGATTTTATTTTATGGAAAATTTAACTCACGCAGTGAAAAATTAATGCTAAGGGAAAAAATTACAGTTGCTTCTATGATATATATTTTCTAATTGGCACTATAGAGTACATGGATGTCTTTCTAATATAAACGCTAAGGTAATTTGTAGAATTGCAGTCTAATTTTTAACCAGTTTCTAAATATATCAGAATGTATGATAATTTAACATTAATTTGTACCAAAATACCACGAGAGTTTATATTCATGTATATCGTTACCATCATTCTATTTTCATGTGATTGCAACGTAAAACAGAAGCAGTTTGGTAATAGTGATAAACCACATCCTCAATTCTACTGAAACAAAGCCAGCCGCAAGCTTTGCTTTTGGCACAAATTAATGTTAAATTATCATACATTATGCTACTGCAGGTACCGGGATGTTGTACTTAAAATAACATGAGAGCTATATATATATACTCGATGGACCTTGAACTTATAAGCTGGGATAAAGTGATGAGGATGACATCTGAGCCGGTATCAATATCTCATAAATTCCACACTATATTAAAAGACGTCTTAAGGCACGAGCCAACTGAGCCCGGGGCCCCGTTTTGTTCTCGATCTAAGATCCTGAATAATCCCTAATTTAAATGATCAAATATTATTCCAGTGCATATTTACCAAAAAAAGAGAATTTAAAATTGCATGTCAATTGGCAAAAGTGGTAGGACTGTATTATTATGTAATGACCGTTGTCCAAGTCTAGGCCTAGGCTTAATACCATAAATAATCATTTAACTCATTTAATAGAAATGGAGCCATCCATCGAGGCGGTTTATGCCTAGATTTTTGAGATTTTTAGTCGTACACATTTGGTTCAAATTACCATTAGAACGAGTGCTTGACAATGCATGCTTCATGCTTACTTTTAAAGATCTCAGGCAGGGCATACTTTAACACAATGGCTTCAAAATATCTTAATATTTCTCTGGTCCCAGAGCCTCAAAGAGCCCTAAGATGTCCCTGACTACACCAAGAGGAGGACTTCGAGTAAATATAAGGTGCATCAGCCCTTCTACACAGTGGTGGCATCAGGACTAGAGTCGTGACTCGACAATACCGACCACGACACTGACCACTCGGATACAACGGCCACTCGGGGAAGATGAAAATAAAAAAAAAAATGTGGTATCTTGTAAGCTATGATTAGGAGTAAATTTTGTTGTGGCGATCTTTTTCTCATTTAGGCAGTTCAGACAATTATTTCCCCCCTCACATAATGCACAGAACCCAGAAAGTGTCTTTTCACCGTTTGTGCTCCACCCCTCTTGGGACAGGAGCCCATCTTTGTCGGAATGGGTGAGCGTCGAGTGATTGAATCGCACAAGTCTATCGGCGAGACTTCTTCATTATGTGCCTGGGAACGCGCAAATGGGGAGCAATGATAACAGTCATTACGATTGGGGATGTGCGCCCCATTTGTTTTCTCCAACAGCAAATGGGTGCGCCCCTCAAGAAATCATCGGCGAGAAGAAAGAAAGGCAAAAGTCACATTATTATTTCGCCTTTCGTTACCTGCACAGAAAGGAGAGTCAACCCCTTCCCATTAGCAGAGTGCCTGCGGCTGATGCCTTTTGAAAATAATGGGCAGAAATTCGAGCATTTATGCATTACTCATGGGCGGCTCGTTATGTTGAGGTGCAATGGAGAAATAAAAGATTTGCTGTCATTCCCCGGAGTCGAGTGATTTTCTTTATAAACAAAGTCTGTAATTTTTCAGTAAGTTTACTATGGGCGATTTATGGTTTGAGAGACAGAGAAGCGCATTGAAGATGTGAGAGTATTAGAAAAACAATTGGTTGTGTTTACATTTAGAATGATTCTTTTATTACGAGGCTGAAACTTTGTATGATAATGTAAAATAAACTTGTTTCGTTTTTCTTTTGCGAAATTTGCAAAATGGCGAATGGGAAGTGGATCAATTTTACTAGTTAATGAAGCCATCTGGAAACGTACGTTAAGAATCGTGGGTTTTTCTTTTGTAAAGAATGTCATTTAAGAGGTTATCAAGTTAATCGCATAAAGTAAATCCTAAAAAGTATTGATTCAGTTTATTTTCCGCTAAAGTGCAGATTAGCCACACACACACGCGCACACGCGCTCACGCACACGCGCTCACGCACACACACGTATAATCTGCACATTTACTAAGATCAGTGGCGTAATGGATAATAATAGCCCCCCTCCCTGCAAAGTCGGTTTTAGACCGCAAGCCGAAATACGTACTTGAAGTCAGTTAGGCGTAAGGCCCTTTAGAGTCTTTGTCCCCCTACCACGCAATGCGGAGATTGCAGGGGTGTACATTACGCCACTGACTAGGGTGATCCATTAAAGTGCCAAAGTTGTTTTATTCCTCAAATTACCCATGTAATATATGATTACCTATATAATACGCATATTACGTACAAAAACTCCATAATATACACATTATCTACTAGACGGTCGTTAAAGTGAAAATAAGATATTTGGTGGAACAATAGCAAAAAACGACTCAGTAGGCTTAAATTAAAAACTGTTTTTTTTATGTTTTTTTTATCATGGTTGCGATTGCTATATCGGTATGTGCAACTTCACTTTGTAATATTGGAACTTTTAACATTTAATTTATTTCCAGAAAATGCTAGTCATCGTAAATTAATTCAAAGAGTCTTTTATCGAATACACTTATTGTCTCTTCCACTCCATTTTTATAAATGTTTGGGATAAATTATTCTAAGATGAGTCAATGTTCAATCAAAATTCCAAGAAGAAAGGAAATGATAGAAACAAACTTTCGAACTTTAACAATACGGAAACCGCTAATGTGAAGAGTACCTAGTTAAAATGCGGAATGTTTCTACACCTTAAGGTATCCAACTACGTTCGGAACCGTGATTTTAAAAAAAGCGCTTACATGGATAATTTTCATGATACTGACTGTCACTTAGATTATAATACATGTATAAAATTGTTTTAAGGACATTATGACACAAAATTATTTAAATACAATATTTTGGCAAAAAATTAACTTAGAATAACCTTTCTTCAAAACGTTCTTTTATAAAATATAATTCTATTATAGTAATAGTTTGCTTATATAAAGTAAAGACTTCTCCAGAGAGTCTGAACTAGGATTTTTGAAAAACTCATTTTATTTTCGGAGTTACTACCAATTGAAATAATTACCGGCATTTTTCTCTTAAAATTCCTACACTCTGTTGTAGTAAAATATGGATAAATTCACTTCTTTGTAATAAATTTTCAAAATTCTAGATCAGCCTTTGTACAGAGGTCTGCACTATATGCATGTAAAATATTATTATAATAGAAGTATTTTGCATAAAAGAAGAAAGTTTTGAAAATTGGTCATTCTATGTTCCTTTTTTGTCAAAATATTGTACTTAAATTATTTTTTCTCGTTATAATATTCTTAAAACAATTTCATATACATTTTCAAATCTGAGCGAACCTAAATATAAATATTATCCATTTATACGCTTTTGCAAAATCACGGTTTCGAACATAGTCGTATACCTTAAGGCTGTCTTCGTCTAATGTTAAAGTATAGGATCCAGATTCTCGCGCGGAATATTTTTTCAGATGTAAAAGTACTCAAGCATTAATATTATATTATAGCTTCACTATCCTGTAGAGAATCACTTTTTTTATCATACTACTCAATTTAATCCTAGTTGACACATTTTTTTCTTTTATAAAATGTGTTTCACATTATTCTTCTATACCGTAATGCTATTCCTTTACATGTTAAAAGAAAAAACTGATTATTTATGAAATATTTTGAAATTTTAAAAGCACTATAGTATTAAAAAAACGCATGAGTTACAATGTCATATATTTTCATAAAAGTTAAGGCATTTTTTCGGTCCGAAAATGTGTTCCGCGTTAAGTCCACACTGCCGTACGTATAGCGAAAACAACCTTTATCTTCAGATTAACTCGATATTATACACATTAAAGGCTTTCGTGCTTTAACGGTAACAGATATAGTGCATTACAAATCATTTAATTTTTGAGAATTTCAAAAAAGTATTTCCTGCCGCATCTCCTAAATTTTGGGGAGTAATTTTGGGTTAACATTAGAATTAAAAATTTTCGCTTTCAATATGACAACTTGTCTATCAATAACTAAATTATCTTCCACTCTTCAATAACAAATAGCAAATTTATTTTGCATCTATTAAAGCTAAACTACCTCACACCTCAAACAACTCCACAAGCATTATTCTTAGACTCTCTCATACGCTTTCTCTCCTTTCATACATATAACTCCCCCTCACTATTGGGAATACAATTACACAACAGTAATGTTGAAACAGCACCATCTATATCCTAAGCAACTTGAATTGAAATAAAATATTAAATTGAAATAACTTTGAGTAAATATAAAATAGTAATAATGAAACATGGTTAATAAATATTTAATAAGTTGGAAGAATACGTTGAAAAAAATGTGTGCAATTAATGATAATTTTTGAATTTAAATTTGCTACCAGTACTTATATTTCAATCGTAAAAGTTCATTACATTTTTAAAAATTATACATTTTTTTAAATCTAAATATTAATGTGTGTCAAAACAAGAACAAAACATCCGAAATTCATATACTGATGGCAGTAAGGGAGAGACAAATGCTACTAGCAGTGGAGTTTTAATTGATTTACCTGGCCGCGTCATCAAATTTCAGAGAAGAAATGCTGACCACGCTTCTGTCTTTAGAACGGAGCTAATAGCTATCATGTGTGTGTGTGTGGTCTTTCATTAATTAACAATATAAGAGATCAAGCCTTTTCTGAAATTTGGATCCTGACAGACAGCCGATCATCCATCCAACATTTATCGAATTGGCCATCTATCAGTGACAGTACCGGCAAGAATATAGTACACCTTTTTCAACAGCTTTCACATCGGCACCCTATCGATCTACATTGGGTCCCTTCTCATGTAGACCTGCCCGGGAACGAAGTAGTGGGCGACCTGGTGAAGGCGGCTACCAGCGATCCTATGGATCCGGAAGACCACATGGTCCTTATGTCGACTGAAATCTACTCGAGAGCTAAAGAATTAATATATAGAACCTGGGTAGTCCCTTCTGTACACTCATGGTACTTTCAAAGACACCCTGGATTCGTCACATCATTCAAGGGTTCCAGATCATATCAAATGGCATTCTCGCGATTTTCGACTGGTCATCTGAGGTGCATGAATTTTGAGAATGGCTAAAGAAGCTTCCCAATTAGGACCAAATGTAACATATCAGTCCTTTTTCTCCTCCGCACATTCTGCAATGTCTGGGGTGTTCCTGTGAGGAGGCTGTTGCTTCTCCCCTGCGGTTCTTAGACTTTGTAGAGATTTATGGACTCATGGATCTGGTCTAGTTTCACTCGACCAGATGGGGATTAGTCCCCCCACCACATCCGAAATTAAGCTGAAAATATTGTAAATTGTTTCACGCAACTCTTGCATGTTTGATGAAACATTATATCAAGAAATGCTACCTTGAACACCTATAGTTGTATTCAAGGAAGCATACACACCTGATATCCTCCTCTTGACCGCCACCACCGCTGCCGTGATGACCAGTAAAACCATGAGGATGACCAGTCCACCCGCGACGCCAGCCACGATGATGAGATTCTCCTCTTGAAGCACCCATCCAGAGGGAGCTGTAACGAAACAAACTCGTTATTCCTTCGCAAAATGGAAAACTCGCTATTTTATGTTAGGTATATATTATTGTAGATTACAAAATTCTTTTGTAAACTCGTACTATTTCCTAAAAAATAAAATTTATGTTGGTAACACCGAATGTATCCATGCCTTTATTTAATTAAATGATTTTAGATTTCACCTAATATTTTCCATTTTGAATATTTTCTATAAAAATTTCTATTTTTTAAAGTGAAAAAATAAATAAAGCATGAAAATAAGTTTGCATTTTCTTGCTACTTAGAAACAAAAACACTAAGTCAAACACAAAATGCCTGTCCATTAAAGTATTGAAAAATATGTCGAGAAGTCATAATATTGATTAATTTATTATTCGACTCACTAAAACGCATACATGAAATTGTAATCTATGGAAATAAACGCATTAATTTCTCAGAACGAGGCAAGACATGATTAAACTAAATTTCTTTTTTTAAACATAATGCAAAAGGAATGTATGAAATTAAGTTTAATTATGAATAAGACTTCTTCAATTATATAAACAATCTTGACGGGAGCTTCGAATAAATTAAGTGAATTATCAATAATTGATTCTCAATCTTAACCATATACGAAACGAATCGAAACTAGGATAGTAATGAGTTTATTGTTCTTTTTTAGAAAAACGTTTTACTCTCTTCATGAATAGTAACAAATAAGTTCCTTAATAACTGCAAGCGCTATTAAAAAATGTATATAATGCAGTTCAAAATCAAACTTTTTTTTTATTAAAAAAAAACTAAACAAGAATGCAGCTAAGATATTAACAAATCTGAATGAGCTGGCACAAAACGGAGTGAAAACTTATCAGGAGGCAAATATTGAAGAAAATATGACTATTTACATGATGGAGCATGACTATTCACGTGCATTGACATCGGAAGGGTATAATAGTGTAGTGGAGGTGAAAATCTGGGGACAGAACCCGTTGCATTAGGTTCGTAGCCAAGTAACATAACCATTAGACAAAAGTGTGATCACCTCTGTCTGGAGGCTGTTATTGGCTCACGAAGATACCACTACAGTTATTTTTCTTTAGTTTATGTTTTCTGCAGCTTTGACTGATGCTTCGAAATCGATCATATTTATTGATCTCTAAGAAAATCTATAATAGTTTTAAATGATCAATGTTTTTAAACTTTAGCGCAGACTAACGGTTTAAGATATTTGTTGATTTACGTACGTTTACGCTTGTAACATTCACACATTTAAGCAATTACAGTCGAATCTCCATATAACGAACCTCTATATTGCGAATGTTTCTATATAACGAATGTTTTCCTAGAACCAAGAACATTTCACGATTTTCTTCGTAAAATAATTTCCCTATAACGAAGAGCATTTTCTATATATAACGAACTTTTTCTGTAGTAATTCAATTTTTTCTCCCTATTTTTAAAGCATTTCTGGACATTTCAAGTTATTTTTTCTTTTAACACGTATTATGGTGGTCATATATCTTGAACTGGTTTCATTAGATGCCTAACTCACCGAGAGCAAGAGAATTCTGGACGTTTCACCCAATTAGTGCAACCTTTATAACCCCACTGTCCAGTTCACTGTAAACAACTTCAATATTCCCTTTCTTCCTCAGTGGAGTTCTCTCGTGCCCCCGTGTCCTTAAACTATTTTCCGTTCCTTTGTAGTGTTGATCCGTCGCACTGGTAGTTTCGCTTCTCGTAGTTCGAAAATATTATTACGTACGTGCTTGAGCCTCAAACAAAAGCATTTATTTCTTCAGTAAGTGGATAAAGGCGTCCAGAAACTTTCCTTACAGTTTATCTTTTTCTTTTCTTTGATAGGTAAGATATATGACAAAAATATATATTAATTTATAAAAAGGTGCGTCTAATTACTTTTTTTAATTATTTGGTGTTCATGAATTTAAAATTTTTGTATGTGGTTTGTAAAGAAAATTGAAAGATGAACCTCTACATAAAGAATTTTCTTATAACGAGCTTTTATTCGGGATTTAGCGACTTCGTTATATAGAGGTCCAATTGTACTTATATTTTTCTCAATTTTATGGTATAATGAGTGAGAGTGAGTTACATTAACGTCGCACTATAAATCATCAGGGTTGTTATTGGTGACCGTCCTCGAAGTTTTGGTCGTCTCTTGAACTGGCAACATCCTCTCCAAGCCACAACATCACACCAACGGGAGGACTTTGTGATCAAAAGATTTAATGTTCATAAGTTTTCTGTACACGTGGGTCTTCAGTGGTACCAGGAGTCGAACCAATGATGCGCCGGCCACAAGATCGTGACCATAGCCTGTTAGACTGTGGATGCTTAATTGTATGGTATAATTTGTGACGGGGCTTTACATGAATTTCTATTAATCTATTTCGGAACTCTTTGAAGCCAGCAATCAAGATATTTCCCAGCCATCCCTCTCAAGAAGAAACCTTCACATGCAGATTAGTTAGTAAAGAGTGTTTTTTTCCAGGTATAGAAGTTCAAGTTGGGATTACTTTCCAAGATGGCGACCGATTTAACAGCTGTCAAGTGATTTATTCTCAGTTTGGTTTGGCAATTCATCAAAACGATCATCAAGCAAGGCGTAGATTCGTCGAATGGGCCCAAAACGAAATTGCCGTTGTTCCCGATTTTCATAAGCGAATTTTGTTTAGCGATGAAGCGCACTTCTGGTTGAATGGCTACGTCAACAAACAAAACGGCGGCATTTGGAATGAAGCTAATCCACAAGTGTATGTCGAAACACAGTTACATCCAAAAAAACTGACTGTTTGGTGCGCTTTATGGGCTGGTGGAATCCTTCTTCAAAAACGATGAAGGCCACAACGTTACAGTCAATGGTGATCGGTATAGAGCCCTTGTTACCAACTTTTTCATTCCTGAATTGAACAATCATGATATCCAGGAGCTGTGGTTTCAACAAGACGGTGCAACATGTCACACAGCTCGTGCCACAATCGATTTATTGAAAGACACGTTGGGTGACCGCCTAATTTCACGTTTTGGACCTGTGAATTGGCCTCCAAGATCTTGTGATTTAACACCGCTAGACTATTTTTTGTGGGGTTATGTAAAGTCATTGGTTTATGCGGATAAGCCACAAACGCTTAACCATTTGGAAGACAACATTCGTTGTGTTATTGCCGATATACGGCCACAAATGTTAAACAAAGTCATCGAAAATTGGACGTCCAGATTGGACTACATCCGAGCCAGCCGTGGCAATCCTATGCCAGAAATTATATTTAAAATGTAATGCCACAAGATTATCTTTCGAATAAAAAAAATTGTGTCAATAGAATAATACATCGTTGTTTTATTGCAATTTAAAGTTCTATACCTCTAAAAAAAACGCCCTTTAGTTGAAGTTTAATAATCGGGAGAGGATGGAAAGAAGCTGAGTTTCTGGAAGCAGTGCTGTTACGGTAAGGATCGGAATTTAGACGCATGATTATAGGACGGACCTTAGCTATTAAAATAAATTAAGGAAGTTAGGATTATTAAGATATAACTTTGAGTAAAGTTAAGCTGTTAGGATTTCGAGCACTTGTTCACATAAGGTTTTGAGCTATTGTTTTATCACTCTAAAGTTTCCCTTTACAGTTTGCTTGTCTTAAATTATTATATTTGGTAATAATAAATTATATTTCTCATAGCTAGCTTGGGTCATCGATCCTTACCCCCTACAGATCCAGGTCGAGTAGAAGAAGAGATGGCTTGCCCAGGTGGGAGGCCATTACAAATTAATATTACATATAATACAGGGTAAAACGAACTGTGCCCTTCTGATACCATGTCAGCACTTTATTTACATCAGTGAAATGAAGGGTTTGGAAGTTGTCGGGGGAAAATCCAGTTTACTTTCAATATTACCTAAGAAACAAGTAATATAAAAAAGAAAGAAAGGCATTCCTACACACACACACACTTAGGTAAACTAAGGAAAATTTTATTTTAGTTACTTTTTATCAATTAATTACAATTAATATAAATATGTACATATATCTGACAGAATCACAATATTATGGCAAATAAATAAATTATCCTTAAAGTATCGTATAATATAAATTATCATTAAAGTATCGTATTTTTATCTAAAACAATCGTGTATATAAAATTTCAGTCCAACTGAATGCCTTAAAACGTGAGAAAAAAAACTGAAAAAACTTGACCCAAGTCGCTATAAATGAGGCCTCTGTGACTGCATTTGCAATACTTTAAATAATCAGTTTGAGTTAATTAATTTTAATTAATTATAATTAAATTATGAAATTGTCACCCAAAACAATCACGTATAGAAAATTTCAGCACAAATGAGTGCTTTAAAATGTGAGAATAAAACCTTTAAATGTTTTGACGCAAGTCTCTTAAAATAATGCCAACGTGGCTGTATCTGTACTTTGAATAATTAGTTCTAATCAATTAATTTTATCAAATTATAATTAAATTATCATATTGTTATCCAAAATAATCATGTATATAAAATTTCAGCTCAATGGAGTGATTTAAATTATATTTAAAAACGATTGAAAATTTGAACAAGGTATATATAAGGAGATTTTGAATTAATAATAGGAATTGAAAAATGTATGTGAAATCGTAAGAATGGTATTTTAGTGAGTCACAATAAATATTTATTCAATAAAGCTTTTGTTCTATCTTCGTAATATAATTCAAATTTTTACCATACAAATTCAGATCATGCGAAACGATTTTTGCAAAACTCATTTTGAGAATGGAGTCGTACATTTTCCGCCCCTCACCTCTTCACAGAATGGACAAGACATCTCCCAGAGAGACTTTTAATTTCCATTGCAATTCATCATGTCGTAGTTAAGCTTTAATATAATGCGAGGGTACGCTTGTTTAAAGTAGTATTCGGACACATGTGAAAATGCGAGTTATTAATGAAGAACCCAGTTACTTTTTTTTTAATTACACTTCGTGGCTGCGTACTTTGGAAGTGAGGATCCACCAGTTGTGAAAGATTCAATAAATTTTTATGATTTAATGCCTACTAGAATATATATATATATATATATATATAATATATATATATATATATATATATATATATATATATATATATATATATATATAATTAATTTATATATATATATATTATATATATCTTTTAAATTTTATATATGAGAGTAAAATATATTAACGTATTCAACATAGTGAATATGATATGAATCATAAAGCATGAGATTTTTATATAATGTTCAATGCAAAAAAGTTCTAAAAGACAAAATTTAAGTCAATTCCTACTTAGGTCAACAAAGAAAATTTTATTTTAGTTAATTTTTCGTAAATAATTACACTTAATATAAATATGTATATACACATGACAGATTCACAGTATTAAGAAGCAAAATAGAAAGCGATTGTTCTTTCAATTTTCCATTTCCCATTCTATCTAGGGTGTTGGACTGTTATTTTTTTGTTTGTTATTATTTATTTATTAACTAAATTTAACTATTCCAATAAAATAGAATAGTAAAAAGGAAACACATTCGCAGAAATTAAGCCATCCCAGAGGGGATTCGAATACACGACCTACGGATTAGAAGTTCAACTCTCTACCCATAGCGCTACAGGAATACAGCCAGTTACTTTTCTTTTTATATATGGTGTTGGACTATTAATTGTGTTTCTTATTATTTATTCGCTAATTATTCAAATGTTAATGAATTAACATTTGAAAAAATTGTAATAACATCATTCATTAAAAGTTTAAAAAAATATATTTGAACTTGAGTGAATGAATAAGATGTAGTTTATTAACGATTGAAAATTTGAACAAGATTTGTAATAAATGTATATAACTAAATACATGTATAGGGAGAGTGTGAACTAATAGTAGGAATTGAAAAAGAAACGCGCTGGGAAATATTTAACACAGCGACAACCTTTATTTAATAGGAATAGTAGAAGGAAATAAAGATCCTCTTCTCCCTGTGTGTGTGATACAGAATGTTCAGACATTTAATGAAAATATGGCATTTTTTAAATCAAAAAGTAATCCATTTGAATTGTGATTAAAACTTATTCTCTTTTTTATACTGTATAAAGCGACTTCCAAACAATATTTAAAAATTTTAGTGCAGAGTATTGAAATACTTTTCAGATCTTAGTTCATTTTATATAATAGTTTTGTTTATATAAAGAGTGTTTTTTTCCAGGTATAGAAGTTTAAGTTGGCATTACTTTCCAAGATGGCGACCGATTTAACAACTGTCAAATGATTTATCCTCAGTTTGGTTTGGCAATTCATTATGAATATACTCACGCCTGAACAACGCTTTCAAATTGTCGTCGAATGGGCCCAAAACGAGATTGCCGTTGTTCCCGATTTTCATAAGCGAATTTTGTTTATCGAGAAAGCGCACGTCTGGTTGAATGGCTACGTCAACAAACAAAACTGCCGCATTTGGAGTGAAGCTAATCCACAAGTATATGTAGAAACACCGTTACATCCAGAAAAACTGACTGTTTGGTGCGCTTTATGGGCTGGTGGAATCCTTCTTCAAAAACGATGAAGGCCACAACGTTACAGTTAATGGTGATCGGTATAGAGCCATGATGACTAACTTTTTCATTCCTGAATTGAACAATCATGATGTCCAGGAGCTGTGGTCCCAACAAGACGGCGCAATATGTCACGCAGCTCGTGCCACAATCGATTTATTGAAAGACACGTTTAGTGACCGCCTAATTTCACGTTTAGACCTGTGAATTGGCTTCCAAGATCTTGTGATTTAACACCGCTAGACTCTTTTCTGTGGGGCTATGTAAAGTCATTGGTCTATGCGGATAAGGCACAAACGCTTGACCATTTGGAGGACAACATTCGCCGTGTTATTGCCGATATACCGCCGCAAATGTTGGAAAAAGTCATCGAAAATTGGACGTCCAGATTGGACTACATCCGAGCCAGACGTGACAGTCCTATGCCAGAAATCACATTTAAAATGTAATGCCACAAGATTATCTTTCGAATAAAAAAAATTCATGTCAATCGAATAATACATCGTTGTTTTATTACAATTTAAAGTTCTATACCTCTAAAAAAACACCCTTTATAAGAGTTGTATCCAGAATTGTATCCATCCAATTTGAAGCAATTCCTACATTGTATCTGAACCTCAGTAAATTGTATTATCCGCGTATTACATTAAGTAGCAAATATACTTTCAATTGATTCTCTACTTTGATGTTTAACGAAAGAATAGTTTATATTAGTTTCCATACTTAACTAGAGCAAACAATTTACTATTAAGGAATATTAATAGAGATGCTTAAAGCTAAACCATTCTAAAGTAGTTTGCCAAGTTTAATGCAGCAACATTAAGAAAGTGCTTTGGGACAATTAATTTCCTAGACGACATGGATGAGTTAATAACATTTATTTTAAAATCTTAAGACTAATGAAATTTGAAGATGGATTTTGGCAACGGTTTCTTTTTAAGCATCTGACAAAATGAATCGTTAATTGGATTTAAATACTATAATCAAATGCTATTCTAATGAAGCAATTAAAATGCATTTAGAGAGAATGTAGCACACACAAACACACACACAATTACAGAATTATTCCTTAATTCAACAAGCTTAAATAATGTTGATAATTATCAGCTTAAATCATGGTATATTATCATCGAAGAGATTATCACTATGTCTGCTCCTTCTAGAAAAGGACTCGAAGAATTAAACCTGTTTTAATCTCTTAAGCAATTCCTTACGGATTATTCATCTCCCCGATTAAGAACTCGTTAACATATTGCAACATTAGGGAAGGAAATTGTCTTTAGCTTCTGAATGTAATATTCATTTCACTGCTTAGAGATAAGAAAAATCATAATATTTTGCATATATTCAAAAAAGAAGTTTTCTCTCTCTCCTTCCTTATCGCTCTTTCTCTCTTTTTTCCCGCTCTTATTTTCTCTCCCTCATTCAGTCTTCTTTCTCTCTTTTTCTCACTCTCTCTTCCTCATTCAGTTTTCTTTCTCTTTCTTTCTCTCACTCTTTCTTTCTATAATATTTTTCTCATTTTCTCCATCTCACCTTCTCTCTCACTCTTCCCCTCTCACTCTCTCTCACTCTTCCCCTCTCACTCTCTCTTTCACTCTTTCCCCCTCTACATCACACTATTACCCTCTCACTCTGTCTCCCACACTATTTCCCTCCCTCACAGTCTCTCATTCACTCTTTCCTCTTTCTTTCTCGTTCACTCTTTTTCCTCTCATATTTTTCTTATTCTATCTATCACCTTCTCTCTCACTCATTCCTTCTCACTCTCTCTCATTCACTCATTTCCTCTACTTCACTCTTTCCTCTCACTCTCTCCTACTGTCTCTTCTCACTTTCCCTCGCTCTCACTCTCTCTCTTACTCTTTCCCCCCTCTCTCAATCTCTCTTATTTTGTCTCTCCCTCTTTCTCTCTATCATTCACTCTTTCCCCTTCTCTCTGTAAATCACTCTCCGTTTCTCATTTTCTTTCTTACTCATTCTCTCACTCTCTTTCTCAATCACTCACTCTCTCACACACAAATTATAAGCAATTATAAAAGGCACATGCATCCAAATATTTCTTGCTTGTAAAAGCTGCCGACTGCCAGTAGACAGCCGCTGGGCAAGAAATTGAAATATAAATAAGCCATATCGGATTTTCGTTTTTGACAAAATGACATAGAGACTTGAAGTAAATTTGCATAGATCTGAAATTATTATGAAATTGAAGGGAAGTAATCCAGGATGTTTTAAACACATAGATTTAAAGGATTGAAATTGATTACTTTTTAGTAGAGATAAGATGACCTACATATTGTGATGGATTTTCAACGCGCCATCTCAAAAGAAACGTTCTTGTAAAGAAATGACAATGAAACGGCGCTTATATTTTTATGAATACAAAGCATTTTTTTACTGTACATTACCTATCTATATATAGCTGTTAGAAACTTTATTTTTTCAAAACAGTGAAGAAAATAACAACGTTCAGTAAATATTTTCACAGCATTTTAAACATAAAGCGAACAATATATTCTATAAAAAATCATTTAGATATTTTTACGAGCTTTTACGATCCTTGTTGTTTGGAAAAACGCAGAATATGTAAACAGTTTCAATTCTGTTCTTTTCAGTTTATGATTTTGACAGTTTGGATATCGAATTGCAAATTGAAATGACAGAAGTATGCAAATGATTTTCGCAATTGACTTCCACTTCTTTTGAAATCTAGCAAAACGTATTTCTTTCCAGTCGATTCAATGAAATACAGTAAGTGTTATCAGTAAACTTAATAGAAAGCCACTTATTTTTTCACGGTGTAATAATGCAATGCTAAAAATATATTTATGTGATCATGATTTTATAGAATTATATATAATCGTTTAAAATACATTAGTATAAGTACTATTTGTTAAAGTCAGTTGGAAAGCTAAAATCGTATTTTTTTGACAATTTAAGATTTTTACATTTTCAAATTGTATAGATTTTAATCTTTTTAAAAATAACCTCTAGGGTAATTAGAAGCCCTTAAACCTATTTTTAAATAAATGTTGAAACTGGACCACGCTCATTTGAATGGCGAAAAATATGAACTAAGTACTTCGTTTTTGCTTAAAAGTCTTACGTCTGACATAAATCAAAACACGTGTCTTTTATTGTAAATTGAACTTTTTTTTTATTTACTAGCCGGCCGATTAAAGGCCTCACTGTATGCATTAAAATCAATTTATCTCAAAATGTAAATTTTGATATTAAATGTATCTTTTCTGAGAAACTACTGTTAACAGGTATGTAAATTTTTTTATGATATATTTATAATAATAACTAATATATACTAAAATGACCTTTTTTTGTAAAAAAACAACCTCAAAAATTTATTTTTTACAAATTTTTTATGTGAAAAATTGTTTAAATTTCACAATGCTTGATAAAATATTTCATAATTTTTTAAAAATTTCAAAATTAGCTAAAAGCTTATTTCGGTATAATGAGAAAAAGGTGTACTTTATCTGTATGAAAATTTCAAGCATATAGATATAACAGATTTTGAGAAAAGTAACATCGAAAACAGACAATTTAACATTGTCAGTATATATAGAGAGAGAAGTTATATAATTTTAGATAGAAAAGTATTATACACTTACAAAAGTTTAATAAGTGTTCATTTACTTCAAGTATTAATTTAATTGTTTCTTTTTTTATAACGTAGCACTAAAAATCAACACGCGAGCTGTGTTACCGGTGGTACTCATAAATTTGAACCATGGTCGAGCGACGAGTTTAACACCTGGCCTTGTATCTTCTCCAAACTTCAACCGTACCAGCCTTAGACCTTTGAGCATAAACAAATATGACGGTCCTCACCTCCTTACCAAGGTGAATATTTAGGTGTTTCGGGAATCGAATACACAACATGACAATGCCAGCCACGAGTTCTAGACCAGGATTATCGGTCACTGGAACTAACCTATTTTTTTTTACGTCAAAATAACAGAAGCACTCAAGCACTATCAGCTCATTAAAATTGACATGTTTTTGATATTTCCTATTGATTACGCAAAATGTAATCAAAAGCAAACTTTTTCAATTCCTCCTATTATATATATATATAGCTCACACTCTCTATATATTTATTTATTAATCTTGGTGGAATTATCAATCGTTAATAAAATACATTTTAAAGCACTGAATTGAGCTGAAATTTTATATACACGATTATTTTGGATGACAATACAGCAATTTAATTATAATTAACGAAAATGAATTGATTAAAACTAATAATTTAAAGAATTAAAAATAGAGCTACGTTGGCATCATTTCTGGCGACTTGTGTCAAAACTTGAAAAGGTTTTTTTCTCATGTTTTAAAGCAGTGCTTCTCAAACTTTCAATACTGGCGCCCCCCTTTTCAATCACAATTTTTATCGCGCCCTCCCTTATACATAATAATTTACTGAATGCAATAATAATGCACTTTTACGATAAAGCAACAATATTTATTATAAACCGTACGAATTCATGACATAAGTATTAAATTTTGTATATGTTACTTTTAAGCAAAAAAAAGTTAAGTAATAGGATAATTACTAAGTTATTTTTCCTTTCTCTGATTTTTAAATTGGAACATATTACAAAATGCGGTGGTTGCTTAGAAGACAAAATATAGATATCAGCTAAATATAGAAAATGAACTCAGAGGGTCAATTTCTTATCTTAAAACTCCTTTCAAAAACTTTGCTCTGTAAGAGAAGCCCAAGGGAGTAGCTAATAATTATTAAACTTGTACTTAATTTAGTATTAATTAATTAGTCATAAAATACTCTGTGCACCACTCATACATTAAAAGCAGTGTTTCTCAAACTTTCAATACTGGCGACCCAATTTTCAATCATAATTTTTGTCTCGCCCCCTGTACAACAATAATGTATTTACTGCAATAAAATGCACTTTGAGAGAGAGACGCTAAAGTTACAATACGATCTTAATTATAAACCGTACAAATTAATTCGATAAGTATATTAAATTTTGTGTATATGTAACTTTTATAATATATATATTTTAAGAAAATTACTTAAAATATATATTACTAGAATTATGTTATTTTAATTTTTAAATTGGAACAGATCGCAAAAGCATGTATTTAATTAAAGATTTATTTCCTTCAGCATTCATTTCTCAAAGTACAAATGTCATTAGAAAAATAGTCTAGTCAATGTCGCTCTCTATCATATCCATCACATCTGGCATTATAGGGTACGTTTGCGTGAGTCTGGGCAACCTATCGGACGTCTGTGCAAAACATGTAAAAATGCTTTTCCTCGTACAATTCCAGTCAGTTTTGGTCGACTAGATACTCCTATAGCTACCGAATCTAGCTTGAATGTACATTTTTTTTAATTTCCACGTTAATTGTAATTCACGGTAATTAAGTATTTACGGCAGTAGATTAAAACAATATCATACATACATTTTTAAGTCGTAAGCAAACATTCGACCATAATAAAGAATCAACAAGTACACAGACGAACGAGCATGATTCCGAAAATTAAATCAAGGCGATCTTCTCAAAAATACTTAAATTTTGAATTTACCACTACTGAAGTAAATGATGAAAAAAAAAGCCCCAGCTCGATATGTGTTAAAACTTACAAATCTGTAGAACAACATGTGAAAGTTGTTTTTAAAACATGTAAAATCATTTAGCTATGTTGGCAAAGAATTTTAAAAAGTATTTTTTCTGGATGAGGACAGCTTGATAGCAAGTTAGGATTAGGGATCTATTTCAAGATACTCCAGAAAGGCTCTCAACTTCCGAAGAAGAAATCTTCATAGATTTCACATCCAGTGAAAAATTAAAAGGCAATTTTGTAATAAATCACTCTTTGAATTTAGGGTACAGGTGGATGAGGAATTATCTGTACTGAAAACAAAAGCCCTTCGTATACTATTACCATTTTTAACATCCTACCTTTTTCAAACCGGATTTTCTGCAGTGGATGCCTTGAAGACAAAATATAGATCTCAGCTAAATATAGAAAAATAACTCTTTAAGTGTCAATTTCTGTGATATTAAACCTTCCTTTGAAAAACTTCCCTCTACAAGACAAGCCCGTGGAAGTCCCTAATAATTATTAAATTTGTTTTTAATTTAGTAATAAGATTGATTGATTGAATATTAACGTCGCACTGTTCAGCTGCACGAGGGCTTTTGACGACGGACCTCGTAATTTTGAACCATGGTCAAGTGACGTGGATGACACCTGAGCTGGCACCCCTCTCTCCTAACTACCACACCAACGGGAAAACGTTTCAACTCTCAACAGATTTAACGTGCGTCGCTGCCCTACACGGCGGGTCTTTAGTGGTACTGGGCTCGAACTCGTGACAAGGCAAGCCACGATCCGATACCTATACCACTCGGCTACCGCGGCCAAATTAAGTAATAAGAAATTATTTATAAAATACCTTCTTCAGTACTGATGCATCAAACGTATACTGGCTGAAACACCGACTCTTCGCACGAGTTCATTTTTTAAAAAAATAAAACATTATTCTTGATATAATAGCTGAATTGTAAGGAGAGTAAAACTGTGTGCACGACATTGTATACAAAAATGTAAAATATTTTTTTTTAGATAAATGCTATAATTGTAAATAACTGTTTAAAAGAACTGTAGTTTTAAACCTCACACAATTAGCATTTAGAATTAATGTTAAATTATGAAAAAGAATATAAAATTCCGATGAAGAATAATTGTGTTACTTTTTAACATTTAAAGCGAGAAGACTTCTAAATGTTTTAACCGGGGAGCAAGCACGCACTCGATGCTAACGCTAATGGTAGTGCGGGGGGAATCAGTCACCCCAACCATTTGTTTAGAATTATTTTTACTGTAAACGATACAAATCGGAATTCTAGTGAATATTTTAATTTATAGAAAGTATACTTACCTTCTTTCAAGGACTATTCAATTCTTTGATGATTTGAGAAAAAATCCAATAAAACTGAACTAAAATGATTCAAAAGTACAAGACCATAATAAAGGACGCAAATCAGACACTTTTCAATTATCCTACAGAAATGTTAAACCAATCAATTCTTTTCCAAATATCGCAAAACTCAATTATTTACAATTTCCCTAAGCGAAAAGCAAACGCATAAAAGATGGGAGGCAACTAATATTGATAATAACCATACCATAAGATTGAAGGTCAGTCAAATGATTAGCAAACGTACTATGCAGCCTGGCTGAAAAGTGAATCATGACTTCCTTTTCTTTTTCTACAACTAATGTACAGTACTTCAATAATA
Organism: Trichonephila clavipes; assembly: GCA_019973935.1. Taxonomy (NCBI): domain Eukaryota; kingdom Metazoa; phylum Arthropoda; class Arachnida; order Araneae; family Nephilidae; genus Trichonephila; species Trichonephila clavipes. Next base: position 1,666,984 of record BMAU01005330.1, on the reverse strand, counting down.
ATTACAGTGGTGAATTGTTTATCTTCTTAGAATTTTTCTCAGGGTCTGGGTTTCGTTTTTTCTTTTAACGAGTAATATTTTATGTTAAAACGTAATAAAAAAAATCTCTCATTGAGGAAATACAGCAAATAAAACAAAATGGTTTTTTTCTTTAATTTGGTTTTGGGATCAAAGATAGCTATTTGATGACGGAAAAAAGCCAGATAATAAACATAAATTATGTCAGTGTTGTTGCGTGTATTTTTTTTTATTATGGAAGAAAGCATTTTGTTTTACTTCTCTTTCAGGTTATTTTTTTTAAAAAAAATCTTTAAATTTTCGATACGCTAGCGCCCCCAGGGGGCGCGCCCCACACTTTGAGAAACACTGTTTTAAAGCATTCAATTGAACTGAAATTTCATACACACCATTGTTTTGGATGACAATACGATACTGCAATGATAATTAATAAAAATTAATTACCATTAATGTTGTAATTCTGTCATATCTATATACATATTTATATTAATTGTAACTATATTATAAAATGTAGCTAAAATAAAATTTTTCTTTGTTGATACAAGTAGGAATAGACTTGTAGATTTTTTTATATTACTTTTTATTTTCTAAATTATCGCAGTGAAATATTTTCTAATGTTTATGAAACCATTTCCTGATGATTTTTGGTTGAAGGAAAAATGGAAAGAAAATAATTCTCCCTCAGTAAAAAAAAAAAAATCCTTTGTTTTCAATTCTTAGAGACGCATGTACGAGGTATATCCAGAAACTAAGTTCCGTTTGGTAATAAAAATAAATTATATACAGATACAGAAAAAACATTTATTGGACAAAAATGTAAAACTCTTAAACTACCTTTCCACATAACTGCCGAAATTTTGCAGGCATATGTCATATCGTGGCACAAGTTTTTCTATGCCTTCTTCATAGAAGGTTGCCGCCTGTGTCTTCAACCAGTTGGAAACATTTTCTTTCAGCTCTTTGTCATTGTTGAAGTGTTTACCGGCAAGGAAAGACTTGAGATGTAAGAAAAGATGAAAATCGCTAGGAGTGAGGTCAGGGCTTTACGAAGGATGACCAAACACGTCCCAGCCAAATCCTCGTAGGAGGGTTTGTCCGTAAATTCAAAAAATTTGCCGATAAATTTCGATTGGTTTCATTTTCTTAGCATTCAGAAAACGAATTACACTGGTTTCACTTTCTTAGCATTCAGAAAACGAATTACACATCTGATTTCACACGCAGCGGGATTTTCAATCAACACCGACATTGTAAACAAACACAACAAAGCGTACGTGGCTGACAGTGATCTAAAAATGACGCATGTGCTTGTTCTCCTTGATACTGAGCGTCTGTCGGGCATGCGCGGAACTGCGATCGCAGCGCTGGAGCGGATATAAATAGAAACGGAACTTATAGTTTCTGGACATGCCTCGTATATCTTTATTTCATTTTGTCTCTGAATTTTTCACAATACACCCAAGAATAGTGCACTGACACCTCTTTCTTAAATTAGCTTTTTAAAGAAAGTTCAGTCTTAAAAATTTTAAAAGAAACTGTTTTTGAAAGAACGAAACAAGATTCTTCGTTTAACTTGAAATTTTTACGGTGAAAGAAATTCATTAACACACATGCATATTAGAAACTTATATTTTGTGATAGTTGTAATGACCAATTGAATCATTAATCACGTCTTTTTTAAAGTAATACGAGAACTGTTGTAAACGTATTTTCACAGTACTAAACGAAGGTCAAATGACAAAGGTGATATCTGAGCTGCAATCGTATTTTCCAAACATCTACACTGTCCCAGCCTCAGGATTAATTACTGTGAACAAAAGTGTTTCGCGCTTAATTGTCCCAGGATTTCATTCAACACACCCTGGTACTTTAATAAGAATTTCCTAAGACAGCGGTTGCTAAACCTTACAATTTTTATGACGGCCTGTAAGGGGTCTGCTTAAGCAGGGAAAAAAATTGGGGATCCATGAGGTGTTCATGTGGGGGACAACGATTGTGGTTCCCTTTTAATTAGTTCGTAACTTTAATTTTTTAACTTTCAGTGAATGGAATACATGTTCCACACAAACAAGGGCTGTAATTTATTTATTCACGTAATATTTTATTATAATATGAACGTATATGTATGTAATAATTTCCTCTAGCATCCTTTTAATTAACCCTTTTTAAAAATATTTAAATAAAGTTTTAAATTTTAAGTTCAAAACTAACACCCTAATCTCAGTCGTAATAAACTAGTATCATAAATCTCTTTTCAGCCCATTGTAACCAATCAGAGCTCTTGTTAAAAAATAGTCACGCGGTCTTTTTCACCGTGTATATAAAGCGAAAATCTTTGTGATCGATTTTTTTTGTCTTTGTGTTCGTCATGTGAAATGTCGCTGCTGCTTGTCGCTTCTGGTATATGTCTCCGATTTTGTGTTCTTACCAAATAGATGTGAAACATAAAGGTGTGAGAAACCATCTACGTCATGTGTGTGTAAATAAACAAGATGAAAATTAATTCTGAGGATGTTTTTCCTGAGACCTGATATGCCAACAATCCAAACAAACCAACACAGGCCAACAAAACTACATATATCTATCATAAATTATGGAAATTTGTGAAAAAGTTTTGTATTGCTTTTGCTAGTGAAAAGGAGATTCAGTGCGGTTGTCAATCTTTATAGCAAAAAACAGACAGAAAAAAAGACTGAACGCTATTAACTGAGAAGATGTAGGATTCAACGCAACAAAATTGATGCCATATGTTATTTTTTTTAAAGAAAAGCATACGATTAATCCCTCCCTCCCATTAAAACCATTTGTTTGTTGCTCAGTTATTTTATGTAACAATTAATACATTTTAATTTAATTAATACATGTTTAAAATTAAGATGTGTTTGTTTTTTAAAGTTTTTCACACACACACAACACTACCCTACAATAAAAAATTTAAATCTTTTAAAGTAAGTTACTCTATACTGACTATTCAAAAACAAATTTAAGTTGATGAATTTGCACAAATTCAATATAAAGTAAGCAGGGGTCTGTTCCCGAACCGGAAAACATTGCAAGGGGTCTATGGGATAAAAAAAAAGTTTGAAAAATTCTGTTCTAAAGGGAATGGACCCTACAAGAGTATGTTTTTCTAAGCAAAATAGAGGTTTTATTTGAGAGAATTGATTCAACAAGCTTCAAGTTTAATGGAAAGAGATGAAAAGAAAATCATATCGCTTGCATATGTTTCTTGAAACCTACCATAAAGATCGCTCAGTAGATTAAGAACCAAGACGAAGAAAAGTCCTTTGCTGCAAATTACGGCAAATAATCGGGGTGTTGGTTTCTTTTCTTTTTTTTGGTTGTTGTTGTTGTTCTTATAAATATATCACATTAAAGAAAAAATAGAGGGGAAAAAAGGAGATTTCTTTCATTTAAATTAAAACGCACCAGAAAACACTCTAATAGCACTTCCTGGAATGAATATTTAATGAAGGAAAAACACACTCGAATATAAGTTTTTGTATTGGACATGAAAGGGGAAATAAGCACGGAGAGGGAAAAAAAACTCGGCTTCGATTAAAAATGAGACAAGTGCACTTACTTATCCGTACTTAGTCACAGTTTACTAAAACACTCTAAGATGCAGGGGGAAAAATGTTCTTTTCTCAGCTTGTAACATTAGTGTGTAAAAAGGTTCCTTTTATGAAGGTACCTCGTGGTGTAATTCCCTTTTTACATTACACGGCTTGTATGAAATAAAAATTTATCTTCATTAAAAGGTGTAACGTTTTTCGGACTTTTTTCCCTCCTTTCGACTGCCGAGTGTTTTATTTTTTATTTTTTACAAGCTGTAATAAAAGGGCTATTTGCGTGAATAAAAACTGCACTAACTCAAGCGCCGACGGTTAAAAGCAGTTTTCTTTACTGCGAGTGAAAAAAGCTTCTTCTAGGCGCAAAGATTAAAATAATTAAAAAATGCTGTATTAATGTTTCTCGTTATACAGTTCTTTTGCCATAGGTAGATTAAATTATATCGCGCGACACTGGAATCACGTAGGAGGTTCGTAAAAGTAATTTCTCGTTTTTTTAAAAGGTTTTTCTTGTCTCCGAGAGAAAAGACAAATATTATCCCTATAATAGCGGGCTTAATGTTTGCAAAAGGCCAGTGAAGATTCGCGATTAAAAGCTATTAACTTTAAATTGCGCTCCAAAGCTATTAAAATATTGGCGAGTTATAGCTCGATTATTGAAAATATACTTCTCGACAAAAATCGTTTCTCTAATGCACACAAAATCGAAAATATGAACAATAATTATATTTGCTCATACCAAATAGTTTTCAAATTTCAAAAGATCTTGTATTACAACTTTTAGATGAGAGGTAAAATAATTAAATCTTGTGTTATGCAATATAGGAGCTTCATTTTACATTGGAAACATTTTTAAATCAAACGCGAGGCTTATGTAATACTTTAAAGAATAGACAAAGATAGGACACGACATATTTTTAAAAAAGTCGAAAGATGACTTACTTTGAAGTTATTTTTTTATATCTATTAAGTTTGTATATGTATATATTAAAATTCATTGAAAAATTCCAAGCAATATGTTTAATAAAAACAAGAAATAGCTTTTTTTTGAAAGAGCTTTATGTGAAATTCTTTTAATCAAAATTTACAAAGAAATTTATAACAGAACGTGGAAGAGATTATTTTATTCGAGAAAAATTGCATTTGCTCATTAAAAAACGAATCTTAATTTTATGAAATAAATTTGATGAAAAATACCCTTTCAATTCACTGATTCATGGATCAAGAAATCAAAATTAAATTTCAGAATATAGTAATAATAAGTAACATGAGAGAATGAATACTTTGATATCTGAGGTTAGAGAGAGAGAGACCATTTTTAAAATGTAACCGCACGAACTATTTAAATCTTTCGAATCAAATTCGATATTATAGCGCTGTATGTATTCGAACCTAGGTTGGAAACTATGTACCGTTTACTTCTACCAGAACTGCAGCGGTAGCTTAGCAGTTCAACTCTTTCGCTCACATATCTGATTGATTGTCAGTCCAGAGAGTGATGGTATTGTGGTTGTTTTTACACGTGTTAGATAGAGTTCAAAATGTTTAAGACGATTGCGGATCCTGCCGATTGTGAAGGACGTTCTGTAACGCAAGAGGAATGTTAAGCCAGTTGAAATTCTTCGTCAATTTGTTCAGATTTATGACGAACATGTAATGAGTTATGGAATGATGAAAAAGTGGGTTTTAAATGTGGCTTAAAAGGGGGCTTTTTAAAGCAATGGAAACTCAAACTTTCAATACTCGCGACCCAATGTTCAATCATAATTTTCATTGCGCCCCTCCCCCCTCCATTCAATAACAACATATTGAATTCGAAAGTACGATACTTTGATGCTAAAGCTACCACATGACTTAAACCTCTTAAGTGTCACTGGCGTATATGAACGTCTTGCTCAGCTAGTGCTTTAATTGTCCGGACGTATATATACGTCTTTCCAAAATACGATAGTTTCTGATCACTCCCATCCACAATATTATTCTGAAGGTTTTGGAGTGCAATAAAATTATCTTGACAGTGTTTGCGAAGGATTTACTTACTTTAGAGGATTTGATTTTTTTATTCCCTTTTCCGTCCCCCCAATATACGGGAAAAACTGTGGCATTGGGAAACGAATCACGTAACTTTTAATCGGCAACTAAAGGACTAATTATAAACCGTTCAAATTATCACAGTAAGTGTTAATTTTTGCATATAATTTTATATATGATAAGCCCATTGGGTCACTGGTAATTATTAAATTTGTTCTTAATCTAGTATTGCTAAATAAATGATAAAAAATTACACTATGCAGTACTGATACATTTAGATGTATATTATATCAGTGTAAATGTTTTTTTTACATTAAAATTTTTTATTATGTCAGAATGTATTTTGTTTGTTTACTTTCAGTAAATTAATAATTCTTTTGTTTTCGACCTTTCAATATGCTCGCACCCAACTCCAAAGGGTCATCACGCCCTTAAGGGGGGGTGCACCCCACAGTTTCAGAAGCGCTGCCATGCAGTGATGGTAAATTATGACGAAGTACGGAGTGGGCGACTTTCTGTTGTTAGTGATTGTTTGGTTGAAAATGTGTATGAGAAAATTCGTGAAAAGGGATGACTTACATAAGATTGCTTTGTAAAAATTTCCACAAAAACGCCCTTCAGCAACTACTCTCTTCTCTGTGGCATCTTTCTTTAAAGAAAGTACGGAGAAGTTGGTTTTTCAATATGAAAAATATGTCAACAATGGTGGTAACATTGTAGAAAACTAGTTCTCGGCGTGCTTTTTCCTGTCAAAATAAATTTTGTTTTGGAAAAAGATTTTTTAAGCGAGTCTTTCCAATATTGTACTCTGTTTCCGGACACACTCGACGTCAGACCATGGTTCAGAGCCATTAACAACGAAATCTCAATCAATCAACCGCGAATTAAGCCATCAAAAATTCTCGCGAATTAATCAAATATTCTTATTGTTACGTTGATACGGGGTTCGAGGATTTTATACCAATCAGTCCGCAAAGATCATGTCATTTCTTTAAGAACGATGAGAATTTATTGTAGAAAATCTAATCCTTTAAATACAGGATTCAGCAGCAATATTCACAAAATAAATCTCAGAAGTTCTTCACATCTTGAACAGAACTCAGACACATTCATCAGAATCTGAAATACACATATATAAAGGATTATTCACAAGCAATCACTCTTTAAAAAGCCGAAGTAATCACTATTCTCTTCAACAATCAGAGCAATACTAACTGATCGCTAGTCAAAACCAGACTGATTCACTTTCGAAACGAAACGAAAATTGGATGAGGCGGGTGCCAGCGAAATAAATCGCTTATACCCAAAATCGCGGAGAAAAGGATGAAAGAAAGACCAGTATCTGAAATCACTCCCCCGCAGGGGGAGGATGGAGGAAGATAATGGCCGAACGAGGACGAAACTAGAGTACGTCACGAGGGCGAGAATGGAAGAGCACAGGAAGGGGGACTTAACAGCCCCAGATTCACTTTCGGCGAGCTCTTTCTCTATTTATATCCCTCACGGATAATTCGAGAAAAACACGCATGCATCATAGGTCTTGAAATTAGTGGATTTCTCTACTAATTTCTAGAAGAATCCAGAGGGTTCCAAATTCGCCAAAAATGGTCACCAACATGATCGCCGTCGCCAAATATGGTCGCCATCATGATCGCCAAGTCACCAAATATGACGCCAACTTGGCTCTATCGCCAAGATTTCGTCAAGTTCCCATTGAATTACTGTTATAACGCAAGGGACGGCGTTTGCTTGTGAATATTACAATTTTTTCGTAAATTAAATCTAATTTAGAGTAAGATAAAGACATCCCCCACATCAAAATACAAATTACTTACACTATTTTACACAAAATTCGTAACAATATTATGCTTAAATAATTTGCTTCATGAAATATCAACTATATTATTATAAGCAATCTATATTACAATGATCAAATATTCCATTTAGTTCATTAACCAGCAATATATAAAATCAATAGCTGGTATACCCGTTCTTCGCACGGGTGAACTGAAAAATTATACAATACAGATTGAAGGATAAAGAAGTTTTTAATGAGTTAATTTTACGTGAATTGCAAATTAAACAAAAAATTCTTTTGCATATCTCAGCTAAACAAAAAAATAAATAAAAATAAAAATAAAAAAAAGAAAAGAAAAGGAAAAAAATAAAAGAAAAAAAAACCTTTGTTAAATTTTAAGTATGTAGCTCTAATAGCTGATAAAAAGGATTTTTTTTTGTTTATAATTCCCCGTAACACTCTTGAGGGTCGATTTTTGAAGATAACTCCCTAAGCTGATCTCTGCTCAGCAAAAGTAACACATTGTTACAAGTGTTGCGTGATGAACGCTTAAAATAGAGTAAATAATTTATATCTGAAAGTATAATACATTAATATTACTTTCTGTTGCATTTATTTTATGTCAAAATTGTAATATTCGCAAGCAACGCCGTTTCTTAAATTATAATGCCTATAATGGAGATTCAATGAAAAACACAGCGAAATATCACCGATAGTCAAGTTGGCAAATGTCTAGCTACTTTCATAGCTCGAGGTTTATTTGAGCTTTGTAAGACTCCCCGTGTAGGGGAACGATACACGTTAAAGCTTTAACTACCGCATTATAATTTACTGCAGTTTTTTTAATGCAATATTTTTTTGGATCACTACATTGAAAATTAAGGAATATACATAAACAAAATACTCCACTTTGGGAAATTTAATCCGTTAGAGATAATAAATTAATTAAAGATATTCCACTGTAAAATTAATTATGTACACCGTTCACTTAAAATAAATAGTCAAATCCTTTTTTAAAGTCTTCATTAACGTACAAAAATATAAAACACTTAAATTTTGACATAAACTGTTTTTTCGGGACAAAAATAATAATTTTTGCAATCCGCTGAAAACGCATATCTGCTGGAAAACTGTTCGCCTTCCCCGCTAGAATACTCATCATAGAACCCGTGATACCATATATCTTGGAAGAGTGGATTTCAAAGAATATTCCTGCTAAGTATTGGTAGAATATTCCTTCTGAGTTGGTGTGGTGTGGTAGTTAGGAGAAGGGGTGCCAGCGCAGGTGTCATCCACGTCACTTGATCATGGTTCAAAATTACGTGGTTCGTTGCCAAAAGCCCTCGTGTACCTGAACAGTGCGACGTTAATATTCACTCACTCACTCCAAAAAATACAGTACAGTAGTTATAATTATTTTTATACTTAAAAATGCAATTTCCCCCTATTCAATTAAAATTATAGCGTTATAATTAACTACTAACCACAAACAAACTATGGTAATATGTCCAAATGATGTAGTGTGAAAAACAAAGTTTATCTACTGTAAGTACCAGAAGCAATAAAAGTATTTATTTTGAAAAAAGATCAATTTCTTACTACCAAACGTTCATAGTAAAATCATTAAAAAACATTCAAATAAAGAGAGATTTATAACAATATCTCCCTTCAAAACTTAGTTTTATTCTGAAATAAAAAAAATAGGGATTATGCTGTTTACAGGAATTATAGAAGCGAGCGCATTGCGTAGCCAAAACAAAAAGAGTTTTTTCACAAAAAAAAAGATAGATATATGCTGACGTGGGATTTTTCGCAGCGCAAGCCAGAATTGCTTGCAGATGGCAGAATTTTTTCCTACTTACTTGACAAATATCGTTATATTTTGGACACTTTTCACAAATCTTTATAAATTATAGCCGATGCTATAAATTATAACCTATGTGTTATTTTGTTGTATAAGCTATATTACTGTAAAGTTTCATTAAAATCCATTCTGTTGTTTTTGCGTGAAAGACTCCCAAACATCCTCACAAACTTTCGCATTTATAATATATATCTAGATAATATCTCGTTTCTTCAAAGAGGAAACTCGCAAGTAGTGGGAACAAATGGATACAAACTTGCTGCAGTAAATAAGTGCAATTTGAAGTATCCATTCAATTTATGTTATTAATTCAGAAATAAAGAGCGAAAAATCCGGTTATACAAAACCTATTTGAACGAAGCATCACGCAAGGGGACAGATAAACCCTTATACTTTTGCCAATGCCTTCGTTCGAAAATTAATTCCAACAAAAAGCCTCTACATCCCAGGGCAGATAGAGGGGTACAAGACGGAAAAGTAATCTCCTCCCCCCACACAATTGAATCCCCCCTCAGTTTACTTTTAAATGACAATGCGTTTGCCGAGTGTCAAAGCGAACTGCCCCTAAGCGAGTGAATAGGGCGAACGCAGAGATTTGCATTTCCAGTGGAAATTCTTTTGACATCTTAATTAGCTTCAGAATGTGGCTCCGGGGTCTTCATGAATAATTCAGCGGGCGCGATAATTCAGAAACAAATACGAAAGATGTCGGGAGCAAAAAAAAAAAAGTCTGCATGAAATAAAACTTTATATTGGTGGCGAGAAATAAAAGGCACACTTAGCATTTTCATCACGTGATTTGGATCGTGCGATTTTAAGAGACGCGTTGTTCTTTACCGGCAATGGAGGCGATAATTCCGAGGAATAACAATGATAATAAATCCGAGGGAAATAATTCACAGAAGGGACTATGTAGACAACACGCTGGTAATGTTTCGTTGCCGCTAGATTTTACTGGTTGATCACACACAAAGGCACTTTATTTGCGTGGGTTAAGTGGTTATTCGAAATGAAAACAGATTCCGTGCATTCTGCAGACCTCCGTTTCTGTACTATATATTAAATTAGCGAAAAAATGATTCAAATGCATTTTTCTTCCTTTATTGAATTTTTCCTTTCTATTCAAGTGCTTCTCAAGCTGAAATTGCAATTTCGTTAGATTAAAAGAAGAAATAAGATAATTTCAGTTTCATACTTTTAAAATGACTGAAAAAAGTACTAGGTCTTAGTTAAAGCAATATACGACTCATGACATGTATAGCTACTCCACTAAATTCCATTTTCCATTCCTTTCATGTTATTTTGTTTCATTTTATAAATATATAAATGTTAAAGTCTGTTATTTATTATACTTATTCACAGATGCAAATATCAATTATGTAGTGACGTTTTTTACAGTGACGTTAATTTCTGTGCCGAAATGGCCCGGGGTTGCATTCCGCAATAGGCATAAATATTAATGCGTGTGTGGGCGGCATGGGGAGAATCTAAATGTTCGGCAAAACGAAATTTCTATAGAGAAGTGAAAAGGGATGGGAGACCCCGGACCACTCTCTGGCTAACCCCTCAAAATTGTGGTATTGTGTTGGAACGGAACGAAATCGCATAGTTACCATCATAGTTTTCAAAGCTACAGCCCAAACGACAAACGTTATTTAGCCCCTCTTGCACGATGAACGTCATAAATCTCGATGTGATGCTGCTGTCAGTTGGGTGCTATGAGTAACAACACACCTCTCTCTCTTTCATTGTTTTCATAATAATTTGAAAATTTTAATATATATCATATCCTTAAGCATTAAAACCTACACTCTTTTGAAAATAATTCTATAATTGATTAAAGAATAATGTTTTTTACTTTCTATACTCATCGCATGTTGCTATATAAAATAAAGATTTTTCAAAAACCGTTTAGTTTTGGCATATGCGTAATTCTACTTAGAATTCATTAATGATGGATACAAGTAGACTAAGTAAGAAATGATTTGGCTAACTTGAATCTTCTGTACTATATATATTTCATTGCACATAGATTTATAGCCACATTTTCCGCGTTTCCGATTCTTCTAACATTAGTAAAATAAAGTCAAATTTATATATATATATATATATATATATATATATATATATATATAAACTCCATAAAATATACTTAATCTTAGTCCTAAGTGTGCATGTTGAATCCACATCAACGCATCTTAATTTTGTAAATCCCCAAACCAATACGACTCAATCCATTTTCTCAAAATAAAGGTACTTTTACTCTGCCTTCAAAAGAAGCCCGGAAATGTTCTCTCTTTTTCAACCCTCATACATTCAATTCGAATTGTCACTCTGATGACCACTGTTGCATACGGTATGCGGACTTTTATGACTTGGTGTACAAAAATATTAGGTGAACTTAAAATAATACTAAAAGTACGATCAGCGACTGCCTTTTTATTTAATCAAAAGCATTCACAAAGATACCAGTTGAGAAGTCATCCAAATCATTTTATACAGAAAAAAAATATTCTTTTTTTAAACTGGTTTAATTCTTTTTTTAAAATTAAAAGTAATAAACCATATATTAAAGTTAAGTATTAAGTGCAACAGGAAATTGATGGCATTGTGACATAAATCATTCCTAATTTATTGATAATAATATGCATACATTTTACAACAGACACTCAGATTATAAATGCAGTAAATGCTTCCGAATTAATAGTGCTAATGGTTTATTAACTAAGCAAATTGTTGTAAAAGCATGCATTAAATATACGGTTATGTAAACATAAATACACAGCGGGATCGATACATTTTCACTGTGTGTGATGCGTGTGCTCATTTAAATGAAAGATACTTTGAAATTACAGAGAACACCTGAAATCAATTTAACCTTTTATCTACCAACGGTACTTATAAGTACCACTCAATTTAAAATTACAAAGAATAACCATTTTTACGAATGCTCTGACAATACTTAGCAGGAATATTCTCTTAAATCCACTGTTCCAGATATAGGGGAACACGGGTTCTACGACGAGTATTTTAGCGGGGAAAGCGAATAGTTTTGTAGCAGAAATTGCGTTTTCAGCTGACATTTTGATCGAATTACAAAGATTGTCATTTTTGTTCCGAAAAAGTAGTTAATGTCAAAAGATAATCGCCTTATTTTTTGTTTCTGTATGTTAATGAAGACCTTAGAAAACAGTTTGCCTATTTATTTTAAGTAAACAGAGCGTATAATTAATTTTACCGTTGAATATCTTTAATTAATTTATTGGCTCAAACAGATTAAATTTACCAAAAGTTGAGTATTTTGTTTATGTATCGCCCTTAATTTTCAATGTAGTAAATCAGAAAAAAATATTGCACGAAAAAACTGCAGTAAATCATAATGCGGTAGATAAAGGGTTAAAATGTACTAAAATTTTAAAAATTAGTGAAATATATTTTATGTTTCAGCATTGCTTAAGTGATGTTAGAAATTTAGCAAGGTTTGAAATTAATCTTGATCGATCGATAGATTTTTTTATAAACAGGGAACTACGTAGGGAATATTAGTTATGGACACTGTAAAATTGAAACTCACTCCAGTTATACGGATGACACAACTGAGCTGGCACTACTCTCGAACCAAATTTCGAAGGAAGGTCTTATTCCTGAATTTTATACAAGGATGTGATATGCATTCCAAGCGCTGAAATTGAAACGAACCCGAGCAGTCGAACCTCCATATAACGAACCTCTATATTGAGAATTTTCTATTCAGCGAACTCTTTCCTGGAACCAAGAACATTTCATGATTTTCTTCGTAAAATAACCTCACAATACCGAAGTGTATTTTCTATGTAACGAACTTTTTTTCTTGGGATTCAATTTTTTTTCTCCCTATTTGTGAAGTGTATTTCTGGAAATTACAAGTTATTCTCTCTTTTAACACGTTTTATGATGGTCATAAAGGACTTTCTGGTGCGTTGCAAAGATGCGAGGCGTATATATTATGAAACAAAGTATTTTTTCAATAAAAAATTCCAACAAAATTAACAGATTTTATGAGTAAATAAATTTAAGGATGCATGCGGTAATGTATGTTTAAATATATCTAGTTATAAAATAACGTATGCTTAAAATTACTTGTATGCTTTAAAGTAGAAAATATCCTGTCCTTAAAATTCATTAATTTTAATTTAAAATTATTTTCTTAATGTTGAAAATGCAGTATATTCCTCGACATTCTTTTTCTTGTTTTCCTTGACCAGTTTCTCTTTCTTTTTTTGATGGGTAAGATTTATGAAATACATAAATATTAATTTAAAAAAGGTGTAATTAATTAATTCTTTTAATAAATATTGAGTTTATGTGAATTTAAAATTTGTTTTATGTGGTTTATGAATTATAATAAAAGATGAACCTCTATGTAACGAACTTTTATTCGGGATTTAGCGACTTCGTTATATAAAGGTCCGACTGTATTTCGTTTAAGTTAGGCAAATCACATTTATAATCTTTCAAAAGCTTCTTAATTAGAATATTCTATTGTAATTTTGTTGTTGCTGCTGTTTCTAATGCCACCTTTCTCACGTAGTCAGATCGAGGCATCGGAATTCCTCATGGCAAGGAGCTAGAACTACTTCAGTCGTTGGCCTTGAGCACGATACAGGTGACAGTACGATTTAGCTCGGCGAAATTCCCCGAAGGGACGATAGACGGCGTCACCACCTATCTCCACCTCTACAATTTCTGCATGGAACTGAAGGGGAGGGAAATTTTCTCCATTCCCCTGCGCTCGTGACTCAGCCCACAAGACTTCGGACCCACTGATTTAACGAGCACGTACTTCGTGTGTACTCGGAGGGTACTTGGTGGCATCGGGCATCGAACCCATGCCTTCCGGTCTGGAGTCTGATGCCCTAACCACTAGGCTATCCACGGTCTAATTTGCCACGGGTAATTTTTGTTGTTCTAAACGCTTATTCTAACAATCCACGTTCAAGAATGAATAATTAGATACGATTAAAAAAAACAAGATAAAGGAAAAAATGCAAAAGGAAAGAAAACCATTTCAAAATTTATAAGAAATTCGAATATTATTGTTTCGTGAATATTCTTATTTGATATAACGAAAAATAAAATGCAAAAACGTATGTTAAATAAACTTTTCATCCCCGATATAACCCTTAAATTTACTTCAGCATTGTTTTCGATGAAGACCAGTTGACAGGAAAATGAGAAGCAAAAGCTCATTAACTCCGCTGACAAAAGTTTTATTAGTATTTTTACATTATGAGTCTCATTTAAAAAGGATTAAATAGAGAAACAAAATCAGAATTCAAAAATCAGTGTCTCTCTCTCAGTGTTTGCCCTCAGCCTGAGTCGCTCAGTGGGAAAATGGAGGAAAAGACAACATCATTAGATTTTAACAGAGAAATGAGCAGAGGAAAAAATCCATGCTCTGCCACCAACATTAATTGATGCGCATTAATTATTCAGAAGACCAGAATTTTTCGCCAGAGAACTCTTTCCTACCACACTCCCATCTTTTTTTTTGCAGTCCTTGCTCTTTCCTTTTCCCTTTTTTATCCTGAGAAATTTTCCGCTCAAGTTGGCCCTGCATTATGAAGTTTTCGTTTTACTACGCACGCTGTGTAGCCACTTTCCAACCTTAATGTATTCATCTCGTTCAAAACATTCAAAAGTTCCTACTTTTTCTCTTGAGTTTATAAATTATTTTTTCTTAAAAATTATTATAATGTGAGAGTCTTTAAGTGTTAAAGATTACCGAAAAAGGTGTCCTTCTGAAGTCTTGTCGATGTTTGAGACTGTCTTTTTGAAGATAGATAATTTTGATTCAATTGAATAATTAATGCCTCGGTTTTTCAGTTTATCTTCCTCTATTAAAAGATTTCACTAAAAGGTTCGCACATTTCTAGATAATTCTGACTTTTCAACCCACGAGAGTGATTATTGATTGCTTGCTTAAGTCTCGATTTAAGAAGAAATCTACTTGATTATAAAGTAAGAACGACAAGCTTTTCTCTTTCCAACTTAATGGTGTTTTCTTGTTTAAATAAAAATATGTTAAGGCTCTTATTATTACTCAGTGCATTACTTAAATGTTTTATTAGATTTCTTTTCAATTAAACTATTTGTCCACAATGTGGAAATGAATCATAATTTTAGTGCTTAAACATGTACAACTAAATCAAACTTTTAAGCTAGCACATACATTATAAGAAATAAGAACAAAATTACCCAGAATGTGATTTTAAATCACATTATCACCTTTTAATTTATATCTGGAGTAGCGTTATTGTGTGTGTAAAACACTTGTTTCGGTAACAGACTTTGAACGCAATGTGTTCTTAAAAAACTTCCCAGTAAAACATTTTACAAACAGCAAAGCACCACTGACTCATGAAGATTCCGAGGATCTTGTATTATATGCTGATCCAAATATTGCAACATATTCAGATTAGAGAAATTTGGCACTCACTGCAGTAAGTGAAAGTGGTCCTCATACTCTTCCACCATTCACAGACAATTTTTACAACATGGCGTAATATTGTCCTGTTGATAGTCCCCGACATTCGCAAGGTACACCATTGCCACGTATGGGTGTATTTGCTCGGTTACGATGCATAAATATGTATGACAATTGAGAGTACTTTCCAGAAGAATTAGTGGAGCAAAATTATGCAAAAAAACCACGACCCAAATCAATTCCTTACCTCCATCACCCCCTTAGCCTTCTTGGAAGGTGGTGAGTGCTTCCAATCGTTGCTTACCTTTTTATTTCTCGAATCAAATCCTAGAATTATCAATACTCAGAAGGCGATCAAGTCATCATCTTGGTTTTGCACCAGAAGATTTAACATCTTCTTTGACAGCGCCATGTTTGATTCTGAAAACGAATCAAAAATCGTAGAAACCAATATGCTAACATCCAGGACCGTTTTTTCACTTAGGTACACTAAGCACGTACCAAGGGTGCAGAAGACTTAGGGGCGCAAGAAATTAGAGGGAGAGAAGAGAAAAAAATTTAAATTATAGTCTTACGTATTACCGCCTAGAGAATCATGAGTGAGGCATTTCTGCCCTTCAGAAAGTAAAGGTTGAAATTACATTTACTATGAAAAAAGAAAAGCTCGACAGTTCAATGTTACTATGCTCTCAAAATGATATTACAATGGAAATTGATTACAATGATGTCATAAATGATTTTGCAATGATCATAGCTCGAAGAAAACCTCTGTTGTACAAGCACAATGACAGTGACTCAACAAAATATAAGGATGTTTAAAAGTTAAGAATAATAAGGCGATAAAAAAGATGATAATTAACAAGTTGAAAACAGTTCATACAATAAGACATACTATACTGCAATTGCAAACGATTTCATTAATTTACCATACTAATTTACAAAAGGGTGGGTGGGTGGTCCGTGATGCTGTAAGGAAAGAATTAACCAAGAGAATTACCAAACCACATGCCACTATTTTGTTCTTACGGCTGTCTGTTGCCAGTCCAGGGGGGCAATAGGTGTTAGATTATGGAAAGATTCTCCAAATATCAAAAACAAAGAGCAAATAGTAAGAGAGTTAAGGAAAAATTCCTCCCGAAATAAAAAAAAGTAATACCTGACGGCAATACCTGCTAAGGCAATAACTGAAGGAGAGGGATACGCTGAAAATAAGGTAAAGGGCAAAGCAATATACAGTACCTATGGCGCCGGAAACGTTAAACGTCTTTGATATGTGCAGTTCTTCACGAATCTTTCACACGCTGTGAGAATGTAATTCATGTTGTATACTTTTAAGTTTAATGGGATAAACTCCTCCACTTTCTTCAGTGTGACAGCATTGTTTGTTATCTAATTCTTAGATCGTTTGTGAAGGGTGTGGCGAGATTGAAAATTCCATTTTTATCTCAAAACAATGTGATATCATGCGCTCTAATTCTTATTAACAGCCGTTATTTAATACATAGTGAATTGGTTGGGCTCTATAATTATTCAAATAAAGAAGATCATATAATCACAGTAAATTTTCCAAACTACGAGTTATTTCAATACACAACTAACCAAATTCAAACATATCAACATCAAGGACTGTAATTTACAGCATTATGTATTTAAAGAACAATCAATACGTAGGAAAATTTAACCTATATATCAAGGTTTTTTTTATTAATAATTTTGACTTAATGGTCCCCTTACGTTTGTAAAAACATTTTTCCTATTTTTGAATCATGGGTTTTGAATTCAATTTTAATACTATTAAACTACTGAAGAAATTTTCGATTTATATTTATCTTTCAAAGTACGTTCTCAATTAATTATGTAAGAATGCATGTATCTTTTTGAAAAATTAATCTAAAACAAAGCACAAAATCTTCTATATCTATTATTGCACATAATTTTAAGAGAGAAACTCAAGAAAAAAATTAGTTTAAAAATGCAAAAATTTGAATTTTGGTATTAAAGGTTATAATTAATGTTTTATGAATAAATTTTAAAAGAAAAATATGTCCAATTTTTTTAAAAAATATAACTAAAGGAGGAGGGGGGGATACAGCCTGTCCGCCTAATCACGGACCAATCCCCATTGTGCAAATTAAACGACTGTTCATACTCATTGTTCAAATTATAAAACTGTAATTTGCATGCTATTCAGTTCCATTTTTTTATGCATTGTCAGGTCTATCAATCCGTGCATATATTCTGTTCTCAATTGTGCTTGGTTTAATCACAAATAATACAAACACGCTCCTTCAAATTTCAGATACGCATTTATGAAGTAATGTTGTGCTAATATTTGAGCTTGAAGTAGTTGATTGAACTGAAAAGAGTGCCTTATTGCCAATTTGTAATCATAATGTTGAACAGGACTAGCACCCATTTTATTATTGTTCTCGTGTGTGAGATTTATAAATAAATTTATTACATCATCACGAACAACATTATATATATATATAGAGAGAGAGAGAGACAGAGAAATTTACTCCTATACACATTCAAAAATGTGACACCTTATTAGTATAGAGCTGCACAGAAGATTAGAATGTTTGAGATGCTTCTCCAATGATGAGGCATTTATTAATTAAAAAATGATTTATACCTTCTATGTTATTTTATCACTTAAAAAATATTTGTATAAGGAACTGCAACGCCTTATTTTTTTTTGTTTTAGTGTACTGTAGCTTGTTTTAAAGTACCCGACTACTTGCAATAACTTTTTTTAAAAAAATTAAGATTTTTTCTGTGGTTTTTAGATTTATTTAGAACCTTTTAAGAAAAAAGGCTAAAATTAAGAAAAGGAAAATAAATTATTACTACTAAAATGGGAAAAATGCGTAAAAATTGACAAGAAATTGCATAAACGGGACCCGCTCTGTACAAATAGTAAATGAACAAATCCTCAATTTTTCAATTTGGATGAGTTTCTTTGCTATTCCTTTTTGAAATGACCTTCAGGATAAGATATATTTTAATTTTTACATAAACTAGAGCACTTTATCTTAGTTATTATTTGAAATTGCTTAAAAAACAACAATCATATTTATATATAGAACTGTAAATTTTGTCAGAAAACAGTGATGGATAAATCCGAAGGTCAAAACACTTCTACTGTTATATAGAACATACACACAAAATTTTAGCAAATTATTTTAAAAACTTGTTAAGCAATCGCTGTCCCCGTTTGAGTTTTTCGAGAAAAAAAAAACTACATTTTTCAAGCAAAATGCATTTTAAAGTTTGAGATCTTATGTAAAGTTATGGCATCTGTTTTCACTAAAACATTCCTAGTTTTTGTTCTAGTGAATGGAAAATAAAAAACTTGGTATTTTTATAAAGCTGGTAAGATGACCTATAAAATAAAATCATAAGAAAATTGTCCACTTTTTACAAAAAAAATCATGATTTTAGGGGAGTCGGATATCTTAAATTTATTGCATCGCCACTGCAAAAAGTTTTCTAATAAAAAAGTATAAATTATCCTTTAGATTTCTTTGTATTTACAACAATTCCTGCTATACAATTATTTTCTTCTAATAATTAGATCATAATTTCGCGAGCCAAAAACTGGGAGGAAGCCACCCATAGTTTCCATATCATATCGAACAAGGGTACTCAAAGAAAGCTGTTAAGATTCTTTGTACTTTATAATTGTTAAAAAAAATTACTAAATGGGGTGTTAGAAATGAGCCATTGTCCTCCGCCAAACAGCATTGTTTCTTCGAAAGGAACTTGGCGTAATCTGAATTTGATAATCGATAGAAACGCGTACTTAATCGCCAAACTCTTTAGTTCGAATGGCGACGGGTGAAAAGTGCAAAGTAGGGAAAAATATGAATAACTTTTCCATCTATGAGGGAAAAAAGAGGGATATTTCAATGAAAGTCATTAGCGCCGGGCGAGAACCGATAACGTTCATTGATTATCTGTTAAACAGAAAATATTTGAATGAGAATTAAAGAGAAAAAAATGGCGCCTGCATTAAGCTCGGAAAGAAAAAAAAAAAAGTTGGCACTGTGCAAATGAGGTACACAAGAAGGAAAAAAAATGTATTTATCCTATCGATTGAGGCGAGTAGTGGGAAACAGCTACCTACCCTACGTATTTATTGAAAAAATTCCATTCCATTTTTCTTAATGATCGTGAACTGTGTTCCAATTTGTATATATGAGACTTTAGTGCGGGCGGCAAACTAGATAAAACATTCATATCTCCAAAAGAATGCTTGACTCTGAGATAGGTATCGATTTTATGGCGAAAGTTTGAATGCCGAAAGAAAGTTTCGAAGGGCGCGATATTGGTAAATATTGCACGCGCGTTACCTGATACGGAGGCGTTGTTTATTTTATGCTCGCGCTGTTTGCAAGTCGATTCTAATCGTGTTAATACATTCGCGAACATAACGCAAGTGCTTCCTCGTTTATTTACCAGTCAATACTCCTCTTATTTTGTGTTACATAAGCGCATGCTTTTTTTTATAGCATTCGAAGGTATTGTTTAGTGTCGGTGGGAAGTAATTTAATTTTGTGGTGGAAAAGATTTTATTAAATTAAGAAGTAAAGTGAAAAAGCATAGTTTTCAAACTCTTGCATCTTAACTTTCTCCTACCATTTATAAAAATGCTGAATTTCAATACAAGGTGCGCTTAAGGTGGGTGAGTAGATTATTAATATTAAAATAGTTGTTTTGATTTTCATTGAAACGCTTCAGGGGATAGAGATAAGTGTTAAAAACGATGCCGAAGGAAAATTAATAACATGGAACTCTAAAAGGAAATTCCTAAATTTTGAACTCATGGTCCACTAAAAGAACACGAGAGAGTTATTAATCTCATAGATATGGGTCTTATTCTTTTTCATGATGGCAAAGGAACTCAACTCCTACCTCCCTTTTGAGGCATCAGTAACCTAGTGATTATGGTCACAAACTCGTGGGTGGAGTGTCTCGGGGTCGAGCCCTGGTGCCATTGGAGACCCACCGTGTAGGGAGAGAGTGATGCACACTAAATCTGTCAAGGCTGAATGTACTCCCGTTGGTGTGGAAGTTAGGAGAGGGGGTAAATGTGTCATCCTCTTTACTTGACCCAGGTTTAAAATGACATGGTCCGTCGCCAGAAGTCCTCGTGTAGCTTTCTAGTAGAGCGTCAGTGGCCCACACAGGAATTTTTTAAAAAGGGGGGAGAGTCCAGGGTCGAAAATTCATCATTTCCATATCATGCGCCCATTCGCCACTCAACATATTCTTTTGGTTTTGTCGATTTTCGAGAACAAAAACAGTAGAGGATTAGTTATTGAATAAATAATTAGCATTAATTAATATAATTAATTATTAATAACAAACAGTTTTGTTTTGCGTGTTTTATACATAAGACTATAATCATTGATAAAAAATTAAAGGCTTCAAGGGGGCAGATCCGGGGACTTCCCCCCCTACTTGTGTGTGCCATTGTATGACATTAATACAATTCGTAATCTGCTAATCTTGAAGCATCGGGGAATTTCCGAGTGCATTTCCGTTTCACATTCAGAAGCTCCAATAACTTTGCACGACGAATTTTTGTGGAATCGGGGCCCAAATTTCAAAATGCAAAATGTTAGAATTTAGGATTTGCAACTAACAGAGCAATGCTAGAAAATATATTATATAAGAGTTATAATTTTTTGTGTGAGAGATGAATAATAATCTTCGAAGAAAGTTCTAAATCGTCTAATTCTGGGTAAAGTCTCCTTATTGCTGGGGACCACAATATTAGCAACGTTCCCTTTGAGTTTTACCAAGTGATTCTCGAAAACGTATTATTTTGAAGGGAATTCAATTCTATTTGCGCATTTTTAAGGAAATAGTGCTCAGAATAATTTTTCAGATAGGAAAATATCTAATTATCAATATCAGTTCCCGAGCTGTACATAAAGATTTTGAAGTAATTTAACAACCTTTGCTCAAACAAATTTTTCTAAAATTGAAAGCAGGTACTTACAGAAAATTTTTAAAAGTTGAGAAAACTTTAAAATAAATAGATATGCATGCTGTAACTACACAAATTTTTATTGTTACTGGGACATTTATCTTCATGGAACTGCATTTTGAGCTTGGAATAATGCTCCATAAATTGCTAAATAAACACGAAATTATCTCCTAGTTTTACATAATAAAGTTATAACAGTTTTTTTTATGCATTCGCTATGATTTCTTTCTAATAGAAAATGATTAGTAGCTTCAATAAATGTCATTCAAAATCAACACAAAGGCATAGCGCTTCATAATTTAGAGCATCGTGTAAATAAAAGGAATTACATACAAGTCTCAATTCATAAAATTGTGAACTTGGATATCAGATAGGAAAGGATAGTTAGAATTTCCTTTTTTAAAGTAATTTAGAAGTATATGCGCAAATATTTGAATTTAAATTCTTGATACTAGCAAAAAATAATTACTATGCGACAGCACACACACACACACAATACAATGCTCTATTTATCTCTCAATTTAACAAAATAATAATTTGTTTAAGGGGTCACATACCTTTTAAAAAGTTGAAAATGGTTAAAAATAGTGAGCTCTTTAAAGCTCTATAATTTTTTTATTATTGTTTCCTGGAATGTAAATTTTGGAGGAATAAACAAATAGATATTACTTTACTTAAAACATAACCAACAAACACATTGCTAATTAGGATAAATTTTTAATTAGATAATTACAAAAAGAAATTTTTGTTTCCTTTTCGCAAGTGATATGCATTACGCGCAGCTTTATAAAAAAAAGTTACCAATATTTTTTGATGAAATTTTTGCTCAGTGTTGGAAATTGTGTTATCTTTAAAATGACGAAGCATGAAACACTGATTTAAAATTTTTAGTAAACTATAAAAATTTAAAATTTAACTATAAAATTAAAAAAAAAATTTCGCTATTTTATATTTGTAATTTCAAATTTTTTCATTAAAAATTCAAACTGGTTCGTTATTTTAAGTACACATATGATCAGAATCTCCAGTAAAAATTTTATCATTTTCCATGGAACGGTTTTGAAAATATCATGCGCGTAATGAAAAAAAATGACGTTCTGAGAAAATTGACATCAAACGTAAAATTTACCACAGTTTTATATATATATTATTCTGGTAACTCAAACAACAACTAAATTTAAATTAAAACTAATGTGAAGTTTTTTTAGTCAATAAACTTCAATTTATTAAAATTATTATAATTAAAAACATATATTATACCAATGCAGTACAAGCATCGAAACGATATCAAAAGCTACAAAATAATCAAAATGCAACAAAGTGATTCATTTCTCCAAAATAAAGTTAAAAATTTATAAATATTACTTAAAAAACAATCAAAACCTTAATTAACAACTACTTATTATAAATATTAAATAATTTGTGATATGAATGCAGTGTATTACTATGATTCTAAAATGCTAAAATTCGCCACATGCATATGATGTTCCCTCTTTTTCAGTTAATTTCTTACAAGTAGTTTTAAATTGCATTCTTTTAGCCTGTCATACTTCTTTTGTGCGGAGATTAAAATGTACTTCTCTCTCTGCAGTCTGAATTATTTTTATATCCACAAGTGTAACAAATTTATGTGCAAATTGACCAACAGTCAGACCAAGCGATTGCATAATTTTTAGTCTGCCTTGATTGCCATCATTAAAAATGACAATTGCCTCATTTGTAGATTTATCAACAATCTTTCTACCACAACCTAAAGTTTTTGGGCATAATTTCCATAGTAATGAGTTAATGGATTCATTATTATTTGGGTTTTACCCCTAGACATTTTTGTAGGAGTTTAGGTTGTAATAAATCATTAAACACAGATTTTATGGCATCCATTACTGCCACTAGCAATTTGTTACTGTCTCTAAAAGTTTCCACACTGCCCTCTAATACTTGATTTTGATATTTACACCAAGAATTAGGACCTACAGGACAAAAACTTGTGTAATGGTTCTTCGTCGCTTGAACGTATATGGAAATATACAGCCCAAACAGCTTTTCGCATATCTGACAGGCAAGTTTTATTTTGTCGGATTGCATTTCCATAGTACGTTATAATTAAGTCGATCATTTTGTCGGTCAACCTTCCCTTTCCCACAATCAACTTCCCATCACTGAGTTTGGAGCTCCTTTGTTTTAATTTTCGTAAACCAGTTCCCATTCTTTTTTGAACATGTCCAACACATTCAATTTTTTGAAACTGTGATATTTTGTCCATACGAATTGGATGCAGTAATAGATGAGAATGTTTTGGAATCGCCATCCCCGATGTAAGATGTATATCTCACAGAACGATGACTTAATGAACGCTGAAATATACGAACCATTCCCACAGTCTCCATCATGCCAGCTGAACCATTGTGGTTTTTCAAACATTCTTTAATGTGAAGAATTTTCCACTTTTTGTAAGCAGGTGACCCTTTTCTTCGTTTCCAAAATCACATCCTTTACAAAAAGAAGACATCACTTCCGCATCAATACACTTTCCTGTTTTGTCTCCTATAACAGCACACACACCAACCCGAGAAGAATAGCCACGGGTTTTCCACGTTCCATCTCCACTAATTATTATATCGGAAGAATTTGTCAAAGTTACCTCTTCCAAAGCTGCACTTTGCATTGAAGCTTCTGCAACTTCTTTACTACACAATTGTAGTTTGTTTATAATGTTATTATAGGATTTTTCAGCAACTGGAGGAGGAAAGTCCATGACGCCACAGAAAGTTGTCATTGCTGCATAACCCTGTCCAATTGTCCTCATTGCGTATACAAAACGTCTGTTTATTTCTGGAATATTTTTTCTTTTACCCAGCATTTTTGAATTTCTAAACGTACACAAGTCTTTACAGTTCTTGCATTCAATCGGAAAAACACTAGACAAACCTCTAACACATTTTTCTGATAGTTTAATATCACCACCACATTTTTTGCAAGAAGCAAAGTTTTGAATGTTTGTAAATATGATAGTTTTATCAAACACTCTATAGTCATCAAAACCGTCATCATGTTCAATAAAAGATGAAAGATGAATCAACATCTTGCAGCTGAATCTTTTTTCAGATGCACTGTTGTTTAGTGATTCATCCACACTGTGTACAGCTTTGCATCTCGTATGCATATTACCAGTAAACTTCCTTTTCTTAGGACGTTTACCAGATGGTCTTTTAGCAGATTCAGTCGAATTCACACATCATTCAAAAGTTTATAAAAAAATAATATTTTTCCTAAAACTTATCTTAGAATAAGATATGGTATGAAAACCAAAAACGAGCGAGTATAAATTCAAGATTCACTTTATCAAACAAAGTAGAAGTTTATAAAAATAGTAGAAGTTGTAGTTAATATTCAGAACAACAATAATGATATTTGAGGCTTAGATTCAAGCATTTGATAATAATTAGAATGAAAATATTAGAAACAGAGAAACGCAGCTGTCACCAGCGACATGACAACTGTCACCCTGGAGCCAAAATGTAAACAATATATAAATCACCTTTTCTACTCTTTTTATTTTCTTAATAACGTCCCTTCTATTGGGAATATCTGCATGCGGTTTCTTTTAGAACACTCAGAAAGGTTTACTCTATAAAATAAATAATAATAAAAAAATCGATTTTCCAGAAATTTTAAAAGGTATATGACTTCTTAAACCTTGGGTTCTATGATTTTTTTTAAAGATAACCATTGGGATATTGAAGAAATAGCTATAATACTCATATTTAGCTTTCACTGCTTTTGTGTATTGTACTAATAAATAAAGTAAATGGTAAACACACACAATTCTTTTTAAATTTTATATGAAAAACACTGTTTTATTAGACATTGATCCGTTTTAAGGGTTAAATTGTTCCATCAATTTATTAGTTTGGTTATAATCGTGATTTAGAAAAAAAACATGTGCATAAAATAATTTTATTTAAAAAAATATAATAACTGTCATATCAACGAGAAACGCAATTTATATGTATTACTCTATGTAGTATCACTAAAATTCTATTTAATTTTTACTAATAATTGACACAATAGCGAATTACATATAGTGAATGTTTTGTAGCATTACTGTTTAAAAAAATAAATTTCTGTTTCGACGAACAAAAAACAATAATACATTGACAAATAAGTTATTCTTAGTCATAATAAATGCAAGTATTTTGAATGTTTTGGGAAGAACCAGAAAATCCTTCCATCGTGAATCTTAATTTTAAACGAACGGAAAAATGGAGAAAATGCAATCTTTCATTATAAAGTATTTTATATTATTTTTATTCTTTCGTAATCATCTTAATTACGTTCCTAAGATCATACTTTATGATAAATTTGAAGGGTCTAACTTTTCTTAGAGATTATTTTAAAAAATTTATAGGTGTGAGAAAATAAACACTTAGGGTAGGGAGTTTTTGAAAATGTTTCTCAGAAACAAATGTAACCATATTTTCAATTTTTTTTCCTAAGAATCGTGTATTTATGTTTTCTTGTTCAAACCGAATTGATATTTCAACAAATTAGTACAAATACCTTCAGGAAACAAACCATACTGCATAGTTTTTTTAAGGTATACAGATAATGAATCTCTTAAGTATAGTGAGGTGGTGGAATATATGGTGTAAGAAATGGGGTATATTATGGTGAAAGAAAATGACCAGTTCGCTGTTCTCTCATCTTGATCATCTAATTTACTGTCTCCTATTAACATCAGTGAATATCATCTGCAAGAAGTCACGCACATCTCTATGGTAATCCTTGTTGCTTAAAAATCAAAAGGTTTGGTTCGGATTTCTTTCACTAGATGGCAATAGAGACCCCCTCATAAGAAGTTTTGAACGTATCAGGCATCAGTTTCAAAATACTTGTCAGTTCAGCACAACGGGAGGTGCATATTTTCCCAAGAGCAAATAGCGATCGTGCTGTTTTATTTCGCTATAAAATCTCATCGTCATGTGATAAATGTATTTCAGCAGAAATATCCAGGTGAAACAGCACCAAATGCATCAATGATAACACTTTTAGTGCAACGGTTACGTGACACAGGATCGGTTGCAGACAGGAAGCGATAGAGCAGAGCCGTTCATCATGAAAACGATAGTGGCGGATGTGGAGACCTCTTTACAAAGAAGTCCATTGAAAAAACCGTCCGTCTGCATAAACAACATTACAAAATTCATATTCTTGCTGAAAGTAATGAAAGGTACGCTTGGTTGCAGCAAGACGGCGCAATTTGTCACACATCACGGACAGTATGGAAGTTTTAACTGAATTTTTCGATAATCGTGTCATTTCCAAAGGATTTTGGCCAACTCGTTTACCGGACTCGTCAATTCAGGATTTTTTTCTTTGGGGATGTCTGAAAAATGTCACCTTCAGGAATAATTCCCATACGTTTGATGAATTTATGAGTAACATCCTTCATGCAATATCGGACATTAATTACCATGCTCTTCGTAAATGGTCAATTAATCTGGTAATAAGAATTCAATTGTGTGTCCAGGAAAACAGACATCATTTTGAACATTTACTATTATTTTACCATGTCTGACAAAAAAGATAACCGTTCAACCTTTATTTTTCCCTTTATTCTGTTTGTTGACATAATTCCTGTCTTTAAAACTCAACCACAAAGTTTTATGCTCGTGACTTTTGAAACACCTGGTATTATCCGTAATCCAGATTCGAGATGTACATAAGATGTCGAAGTCAAAACAATATTATTTAATGATATTTTACTTTCCCTTTATTTGAATTTTTGTTCCGAAAAAATTCTAGAGTATATACTCAGTCATTCTAAATAATCTGGTACCTTTCCACCAATAATGAGAACCAGCATAACGACGAAACGAGAACGAACTTCACAAAAACGAGTACTTAAAACAATCATTAAAAAAACTAAATTGTAACTCTCATTTTTAGATTAATTTTTATTTTAATGAGGAAAAATAACATTCTTCCTTTTTTTTATCTTTATAAATCAATACTCGATATTTTTTCTTCAAATGGATATCTCGGTCGCTTTTCCCTCTAATTTCGGGGGAAAGAGGAAAATTAAATATAGCGGCGGTAAAAAGTTTTTAATACTACCATTACCATTTACCATTAATTAAGAAATGTCACTTTTCAGCACATTAGAAATGTAATGAAATATACAATGCATAAAATAGATAAATATTCTGAATATATATTTAATTAACGGTCGATTTATTACGAGATAACTTTTAGAAAAAAACCAAAATGCCTCTTTTGTGGAAGCCTATAATAAGTCTGATATTTTATTCATTGTTAAATGAGTTTACCTAATTTGTTTAAATATTCGAGTAGCGTTTGGTTGCCACCGCAAAATCAGCTTACAGTGAAAACAAAGAAAAACAAAACCGGGCCTTCGAAGTAATTTATTTCCATCATGTTTTCGGCAGCGTTAATAAAAGAAACAAATACAATTTTATTTCCATTAAGTGCTGCTGCCGAAAAGGAAGAAAAAACCCTGTCTACAAGCATTTTGCACAAATAGCCTTTGCCTAAAATGCTTTGTTTTAATAAGATTGAATTTGTGGGCAAAAACAAAACATCAAAATAAATGTAGAAATAAAAAGCGCAGATAATTGAGAAAAATGGAATAAAAGGGAGAATTTCTAATCGACTTTTCCAGATAAACAGAGTTTTCCCTAACAAATACGCAGAACGAGATAAATGTCAAATACAGAAAAATCACAGCAATTCCATGCTTGAAAATTGTCGTGAAATCTGCATAATTGAAACATAAATAGTAATTTCTAATTTAAAAAGAAAATTAAATGTCCTTTATTTTTATGAAGTGGAGGGTAATGTTCGTTAAATAAGTGAAGTTTTCATTTCTCAAAAATGTTTCTGGGCAAATGTGGTGTTTCTCTCGCAAAATGTACATTCCATGCTAATCATATATTTTAGTTAGTTAAACTCATCGTTTATTGTGATCGCAAAATAACCTTGGTTTCCCCCACGCTGTCAGAGATGGAAAAGCATACAAGTAGACACCCATAGGGCTTCAGAGTTATTTTTGATTCAATAGCACGCACAAGGCTGTTTTATTTGTCTTTGGCAGAGTATATGCATTGGAAGTACTGAATAATATAGTTTAATTGAAAATGTCATGAAAGTCTTAAGATAAAAAAATACTGATAAAAACCTGATACTGAAAATCAAAGAGGAATCAGCCAATGATTTAATTATTTTTTGTGAATGTTTCTTTGTCACCTGCTAATATAATATGAAATATAATTAAAAGAAATGCTTCAGCACCCTATGCGCATGTATTTTTTAAATAATCTATAACATAATTAGTTCCAATAAATGGTTAAAATATTCATTTCTAAATTGAATTAGTTTATTATTTTACTAGAGGTATCCTTCTTAATAATGTGTGAGATTCCTATTATATTTAGTTAAAATCATTATAAATGATAACGTGATTTTTTTAGAAAATATCGTATATGATTAAGAATATAGTAATGTACAAAATGTGTTTTAAGACATAAAGAATGAAATATGAATTCTTATTTCAAAACTTGGTTTGCATAATTTTTTTTGAATTAATTCTATGAATGAATAGTGCTATTGTACTGCAAAAAGTTAGGGGTTCATACTGTAGATAAATTTTAGGGGAGAAAATCTATAAATAATTTTACAGGAGCACTTTTCACCTAAAGCTACTCTAGAATTGCAAGGAAAGAGCATTGCAACCATCTGTCACTGTGAACCATTATGCATTGAAGACCGTGAAAGCTGAATAAATAACTATGGTCGCTAGCTCATTGTCGGTGCTGTTGCATCGATTCATGTGTTCGAATCTTGACGCTACAAGAGATCCATCCTGCACGTCAAACTTATTGAGACACTAAATCCTCACACTGGTAATGACATAACGTACACCCCCGCAATCACCCCCCATTAGAGGGGGCGCAGCAAGAGTTCTAGGGGACGCAAAGCCTGACTAAGCCAAGTACCCATTGGGCTCTGAACTTGACTTTGCAAGAGGGACCTTAATATTCTCCGTTGCGCCACTGCACACTGGTGTGATACGGATGCCGAAATGTAAGGTAACACCTCGGGTGTTGTCTTCGTCACTTAATCAGTGTTAAAACAACGACCTTGTAATGATTTGGGAGAACTGGTGGGTTCGTAAGACTTAAGAAACTAAATTATTGATTTATGACGTTTAAAGCCATACGCTTTACATATTTACATGTAGATACAAGTTAGTAAAATTATGGAGCATTTCATTTCAACAGAATATGTTATTTTTGAAGGAAGAAGAAAAACACCATACGCTTCTTGTCGAGTGTTTGATGTGGACTATCTCTCCACTCTCTTTGTGTGGAGGTGGTCCCTTTTTACACCTTGAATTATACTCCAGGCTCCAACTCGCAGGTGGAATTCAGCCGTTGGGTTTCTTCAGGATATCGGTCGTCGGAGGGATGTCAGATGAAAGGACCTCGCAATATATTAGGAACTCACGTGTGGATGCGAACGGCGTAATGCTATTTGCATACGGAAGCCGATCTTGTAGCTGCGAAGAGGGAAAACGTTATAACGTTCGTCACCAATAGCCATGTTGATTCTTCGAAGTAGACTTTAATAAACAATCAAGAGGATCACATTGTGAGTGCGCGATTCTTAGTTATTTCTTTGTTTTTGAAACGTCCACATCTCACCATGAAGAACTTCCAGACTCATCAAGAAAAAGAAGACCAGTTATGTTTGTTTTTGAAACGTCCAAATCTCACCATGAAGAACTTCCAGACTCTTCAAGAAAAAGAAGACCAGTTATTTGCTTATTCAACTGCTCTCACCTGTACTTGTCACTTCACAATTTATCTCTTCTATTTTCTGTTTCGCCTTGGCTCCGATGTACCGCAAGACTTACGTTTTTTTATGCGATACTACTTAACATTTGAAAATATGTATCGCACTCTAGGAATTTGAAGTACATATTTCCTACATGTGTTAACATTATTTAGTTTTAAATTGTAAGGGAAGAAATTTTTTGTACTTCGTGGGTTTTAATTAACTAAATAGGTTTAATGAAAGTTAAGTGTAGCATTTCTTTAGAAATCAGTATGTGAATATCTTTTATACGGCGAATCATATGATATATTTAACGGATGTAATATTTTTCAAGATTAAATGTTGGAGTAATTATCTACAAAATTATGCTAGCAACTAAATTACTAAAATATTTCCTTGCGTAACACGGTTTCAATAGTTTTCTGCCACTTTAAAGCGCATTAAAAAGGCAAAAAAGTTATGATTTATATCAGCAGTTTAAGAAATATCATAAAATAGGAACATTTAAAAAAAAATTTGCTTCTTTAAGAAAATATCGAAGCGAACATTATAGCTATGAAAAATCAATCGACTTCGACTGGTACAAAATAAGCAATAAGAACTCCCTTAGATTGAAGGGCTCGAAAAAGTCTTCCAAAAACCCATTTCTCTCTCTCCTGCGTTCCAAAATAAACTCTTCTAAACGCATGCACAGTTTGAGCTCCCGTTTGAAGCCGTGTTGAATTTGAGATAGCTAGCTGAAAAAGAAACTGTTTTAAAGACGCGGAGTGTAAGAAGAGAGAAGTCAAGGTATGTAAGATTGGTCGTGGCGTTGAAATTAAAGCTTAATTATATTAATCGCTAGCCATGACTGTTTTCATTCCCCTGGCTCTGGTTTCTTTACTGTCGAATTTTACTAACAGTTTAAGGCTGTTATCGCCATATATTCGAGAACGCGAACTTAACGCGGAGCACATTTTCAAACAGAAAAAGTATTCAATTTTTGTAAAAATTTGTGACATTGTAACTCATACATTTGCTTAAGATATAGCGTTTTTAAAATTTCTAAATATTTCATAAATAATTAATTTTTCCTATTAACATGTAAAGGGATAGTTTGTTTAGCATTACGGTAAAGGAGAAAAATGCGAAGCACTTTTCATAAAAGAAAAAATGTGTCAACTCGAATAAAATGAGTACTATGATAAAATAAGCAATTCTGCACAAGATAGTGAAACCATAATATAATATCAATGTTTGAGTACTTTTACATCTGAAAAGTATTCCAAATTTTGGTCCTTTTCTTTAACTTTAACCGAAGACAGCCTTAAGTAAGCTTCTTTAAAATGTGTTCTTATGTATAGTTTATATTTATGTCAGATATTAAATATATATGTCATTTATGTCATGTCATATTTATGTCATACATTAAATAGAGTATACTTTTTACGTTTGATTATTCCTTTAGTGAATTTTAATGACTTTCAAAAGCACAGGCTAAGAAACAGTTCTTTTGAAATGAACAGCAGAGCTCTATCATACAAATAACTAATTATCTTATGTAATTATCTTCTACCCCTAATTCTTAGATAAAGACCCATTAAATTAAAATTTAAAATTACTTCTTATATCTGAATGATCCATTCTTTTTGGATTTCTAAGCAGTTTGAAACTATCCGCACTTTAAAATATGTAAAATTTATTTAAATTTAGATACTTTCCACACTATTTCCTTAATACACATACATTTAAATCTAAATAAAGATACAAATGATTAAGCATGAAGATAACAGCAGCAGCGGAGACAGTTTCTCCAGAATACTTTTGGTTTGAGAAATTGTCCTCGCCTCCGTCACAACGAGCCATCCTCGTTTGCAGGAGGAAAATGAGACCTCCCCGTAATCATCGGGGGGCCAAATCGCAAGTAGAAGTGTCAAGCGTGAAACGATGACGCCTCGCATGCAAAGGAGGGAGAGATCTTTTCTTTTTGGAGATATTCGTCTCCGGGGAGCAGATCGCGTTGCAAGGGCAGGTGTAATTAAGCAGTACCTGCCGAGAATCACGAAACTGCCATTAGGCCAGTAAGGGGAGATATTTGGAGAAGACCCATTCATAATTCAGCATCGGAAGACGGGTCTGCTCTGAACTCGCAGAGCCCCGTTCTTCCTAAATGGAACGCTGTCAGTGGATATGCAGTACGTTCTATTCATCTACCAAGATGCCATTTGTTGAGGTAATACCTTGGTTTAGTGTTTGGGACTTTGGTCTCTGTGAAGATTAATTCAAAAAAGAAATGTTTTTAAAGTATCTGACTACCCTAATATCGTGAATTTTGCCAAAAATTAACAATTTTTTAAAATTATTCACTTTTTTTATTATTTTATTTTACAGGACATCTTATTAGTTTTTTTAAATATCAAGGTTATTATTTTCCGTTCACTGGAACAAAAACTACAAGTGTTTTAGAAAAAACAGATGACACTACTTTAAGCGAGATGTCATACTTTAAAATGAGTTTTACTCAAAATGTGTGTTTTTTTAAATGCTCGAACGGGAACAACGATTGCTCAAAAAGTTTCGGAATTAAAGAATTGAAATTTTTTGTGTATGTTCTGTATAATAGTTTAAGTGTTTTGACTGTGTCAGATTTATCAACCACTAATTTATTACAAAATTTACAGTCTCTTCGGTGAATATAATCACTGTTTTTTTTAAAGCAATATCCTATAATAACAAAGATAATGTGTGCCACTTCTTGTAAAAATTAAGATATCTCTTATCCTGAAGGTCAGTTTTAAAATTAATTGTAAAGCAATAAATAAAATTTTAAAAGTGAAAGTTTGTTCTCAAGCTATTTGTACAAAATGGGCCTCGTGTTTATATAATTCTTTAAAATTTCTACCAATTGTTTCACATTTTAGTAATAACTAGAGGCATAGTCCGGCGTTACACGGGCTTTTCTACTTTTATAAATTTCCCCTTTTCCTTCACAAAATCAGCACTCATAATAATCTGTTTCAAAATGACTTCCACCTCCCAACATCCTCCTCTAAAGCGTGGCGTTGCTCTGGCTTTTACAGAGATTAAAACTTAAAATTCCCTGTTTCGAAATTTTTTCGCTTCTTTTCTTTCTTTCCCCTCCGGTGTTATATGAACATTTTTAAATGCATAACGTATTGTCACGGAAACTCCACTTCCCCTCTCGCTATCAGCCGTTCTTGGTATGTGTGTATGATTTTTATATTAACGTCATTACAAAATTCGCGAGGTAATTTCCCACAATTAATTATTACTGCCCTTTTAAAATTTTGGCTACCGCTGAAGACCCGCTGTTGAATCTATCGACAGCATAAACGTCCCAGCGTTGGTGTGGTATGGTAATTAAGAGAGAAGGGTGCCAGCTCTCAAGTCTCATCCACATCACTTGACAATGGTTCAAAATGTCGAGGTGCGTCGTCAAAAGCTCTCGAATAGGTGAACAGTGGGACTTTAATATTCACTATCTAACTTTTTAACTTTTTAGGCCCCGGAAACGAAACTTTTCCTTTTTGAAAATAAATGTATGTTGAAAAAAGTAGAAATTATCATAATTATAAAGTAGCACAACTATTTTAAATGTTGAATTAAAATTTCTGAGCATTTTTTGAAATGTTCGATACACGGGAAAAAGTTTCATGCAATTATTTTTTATAAATGAAGAAGTTATAAAAAATTTGAATTTGATAAGTAGTTGTTATAAATACATAATTTTTTTTTTAAATTCGTAAAAAAAGTTTTTAGCATTTTATTTTTTAAATCACTAATTCTCAAAGATCAAAGTATGAGTTTTTTGAAGATCATTTCATATAAACGCATCGATATTGTTTTGTTTTAGAAAAATCATAAAATATGCAAGTCGTTGTCTTAAAAAAATACTGCAATGTGATGAAATAAATTATCTTTCCAATCACGAAAATGCGGGCGAAGTTATTAAATAGGCGAATAAAATGTTGAGTATTTTTTTAAAAATCATAAAAATTAACCGATGATATTGTTTCGAACCCGGGTACAAACGATAGTAAACAAGCTCTCTGCCGATCGCGCCATGAAATTCTCCGAAAAAGGAGTGAAAGGACCTTTGAAATAAACGGAAGAGCTATGCAATTTTACCAAATCTGGTGATTTTCAATATTTACACACACAGGCGCATCTTCTATTCTAGTGTAATCTTTCGTCAAACGGGACGGGCACAGGGGAAAAGAGTCATTTGGCGCCAAACAGGTTTTCGTCGCCAAACACCCTTGGCTAATATAAAATTGCGTTACTTGTTAAAGTTTTAATTTTTTAGGGCTTCATTTTACGTTAATGCCCTCAAACTTCATATAGTGGCCGCGGTAGCGAGTGGTATAATTATCGGATCGTGGCTTGCTTTGTCACGAGTTCGATCCCAGTACCACTAAAGACCCGCCATGTAGGGCAGCGATGCACGTTAAATCTGTCGAGAGCTGAAACGTCCTCCCCTTGGGGTGGTGTGGTAGTTAGGAGAGGAGGGTGCTGGCTTAGGTGTCGTCCACGTCACGTGACCATGGTTCAAAATTACGTGGTCCATCGCCAAAAGCACTCGTGTAGCTGAACAATGCGACGTTAATATTCAAACAATCAATCAAACTTCATATATCGATTGCAAGCAACGGTAATTTTTAAACAAAAAAATGTAACAAAAATAATGCTTAAATATTTCTCGCAAAAAGAGTAAAAAACGAAACATGCAATTTTTTTTTTTTAAAAAAAAACCTTTATTTTTTCAATCTTTGTTCAAATTACGGATAATATCGTTCTACACTCGGAAAAGAAGTTTCCTGAGATTATTTTTTTATAAATAAAGAAGTTCTGAAGTAGTTAAATAAAATTTTGAGTAATTTTTGGAAAATCATAAAAAAAAAGTTTTGGACATTTTATTTTTTAAAAGAGAAAAACATGAACTTTTTTAGTATAGAATATCATTTCATTAACGCGAAAGAAAATGCAAACGGAATGATTTAGAAATCATTTTTATAAAAACGTATCGATTTTGAGTCATTTTATAAAAAATTGTGAAAAATAAAAAAAAATATCATTATTTTGTAGAAAAAGTTATACCGTATAGTGGCGAAAAAAATGAATCTTTCCGATTCTGTAATTATTTTTTGTCTGAGTTTCATAAAAAAATTAGATCGTGTTTTTAAAAATAAAATAAAATTTCCTCTTCTGGTTTCTCATTCTGTTTGGCCGAAGAAACAACATGCAGGGTTAAAAAACAAAGGTTTTTAATCAATATCTCTTTAACTCATTGTAATATCTGAATATAAATGGTCAAAACGGATTCCTCGGATCATTTTCAACCTTTTGGTACATCCGGTGAGTTTCTATGTCGTACGGTTCATGAGAAGATAGACGCAAGTAGAAACATAGATAGATTTACGAGCGTAGATAATTTCTTTTCCTCATCTTAATTTAGCAAATTTTTCTTAAAATGTAATGATTAATCTAAAAACTACAACAAATCTCAATATCTTTATTTTTTTTCTTTAAAAAAAAAAGTGTCGCGCGTAGTAGTATACCTTAATTATTCTCAGAATTTTTTTGTCGCATGCATTCACTGAAATACATACACTTTGGCATATCCGTTTAATAATAAATCTCTTTTGAGATTAAACTTTTAATCTCAAACTGCTCTAAATATATATGGTGGGAGTGAATTCCATTTTTTGTTATAACTAGAAAAATTATACTAAAATAAAAAAAAAGTAAAACTTAAAATTGC
Source organism: Trichonephila clavipes (assembly GCA_019973935.1). NCBI lineage: Eukaryota > Metazoa > Arthropoda > Arachnida > Araneae > Nephilidae > Trichonephila > Trichonephila clavipes. Next base: position 1,630,620 of record BMAU01005330.1, on the reverse strand, counting down.
AAGATAATACTGCAATTAGTTTACTATTATCATTTAGAATTTGTTTCAGCAAAATCAATGTCAATTTATTTGTGTGCGTATAATGTGGCGTCAATTCAGGATGGTGTGCTTCATATTAAAATTTCAATAGCAGATGAATATTTTTTTTCTAAGGGAGCATAAAATAAATATAATGAATATTCTCCCTTTGCCATGTTAAATAAACAATTTTGAGTTATCCATTACGTGTTGTATTAATAAAGAAAAATTGGAGTAATGAACAAATCTCATTTCTTTTCAAAAACAAAAAACAATTTCGGATTCAAAAAAGTTTCTTTACGAAAAAAAAAATGAAGAAGGAAATTAAATTAATTAAAAAAATTATGTTTTTCTTTTATCTCGTAAAAAAAGGAAAAGAAGAAAAATATCACAAAACTAAATTAGAAATGCTAGCTGAGCCCGTAACTCACCCTTCTCTTTGATTGTTATTCAATTATTAAAATACAAATACAATGTTGAGGTTCATAATTAAAACTTTAATTTATTAAAATCTTCTTGGCTTAAGAAATTGTACTCTTTGAAATAAATACATATTTTTCAGGGCCTTTTTAATTTTCGAAGATAGAACAGCATAAGTAATGCAGTGCTTTTTAATACATGTTTTTTTTAAATGTATTGTTTTAAATGTTACTGTTTTTTTCTTTTATTCCATATTGAAGAATTCTTTGTTAGGAAAAGAATTGTAATACACAGTTTTTCTTCGGGCAAACATTACTTTCTGCATTTTTAGAAAAAAATATTCTAGGAAGAAATTACTACTAATTTATATATATATATATATATATATATATATATATATATGTATAAAAATAAATTTTAAATTTATGTTTCAAAAATTAACACAATTAAATTTAACCCTTTATCTACTGCATTATGATTTACTGCAGTTTTTTTCACGCAATATTTTTTTTGGATCACTACATTGAAAATTAAGGGATATACATAAACAAAATACTCACCTTTGGGAAATTTAATTCGTTAGAGCTAATTAATTAATTAAAGATATTCCACTGCAAGGTTAATTATATACACTGTTCACTTAAAATCAGTGGCGTAAGGTACAAACCCCGCAACCCCCGCATCGCCCAGGGTTCTAAGGGGCCCGAAGCCTGACTGACGCAAGTGCCTACCATTTGTAAAATTCAACGTGGGGGCCCAAAACCTGACTTTGCAGGGGGCTCAAAGGTTCTCCGTTACGCCACTGCTTAAAATAAGGAGTTAATCGTTTTCTAAGGTCCTCATTAACATACAAAAAAAATAAGAGACTTAAATTTTGACATTAACTATTTTTTGGGAACAAAAATGATAATCTTTGCAATCTGCTGAAAGCACCGTCAGCTGAAAACGCATTTCTGCGATAAAAACTATTCGCCTTCCCCGCTAAAATTCTCATCATAAAACCCATGCTGCCATATATCTTGGAAGAGTGGATTTTAAAGAATATTCCTGCTTCGTATTGTCAGAATGTTCGTAAAATTCGTTATTCTATGTTATTTTAAAGTGAGTGGTATTTATAAGTACCGTCGGTAGATAAGGGATTAAACGAAAAATAAAATAACATTTTTTGTTGTTCAAATTTTTATCGAACTAAATTTATATTATTTTGACAAATATATCAAAATTTTAATGTTGTACATAATTTCTGAACCTAAGTTTCAAATTTATATACGTATTTTGTTGGTCACAATTGCGTTGATACATTTTCATTAATTGAATGTGAACGTCGTGTCAATGATTTTTGTTTTTATTAAAGAAAAGTATTTGTCTCAAACTCTTGAATTTTAAAAATAAACAAATAAACACTAATTCTGTAAACATTCCAGACAAAAATTTTATGTTCTTCTATAAAATGTTTATTCAATATTATTATGATAATTTTTCTCCTTTCTTATTATAAGAAATAAATGTTAAATACGATGACATAGAATTGAAATGTCTGGGGAGTTCAACTTTTCTAACAATTTCCTTTAAAATTTAATAAACTGTTCACCTATTTTTCCTTTCAGACATAAAAGAGATCTATAACCGTTCTTAATATATTCCATATTTATGACTAGAAGTAAAAAGGAAACTTTAGTTACTCAAAACCCTTTTCAAAACGCACTTTTGAGAGAGGAATATTCCAGAAAGTGTACTTGGGTCGATCGTAATACGTCACTTAAATGCCATAAAAAGCCTTACAGCTCAGGCATCCGATTACAGCTTTCCTATGTCCTTTCAAGCCATTCCACCATCTCAGAAACTATGTTATACTGCCGTTGTGTGTGTGTGTGTGTAACTACTCCATGAACTGTATAAAATTAAATGGTTTTCTGCTGTCAACTGAGACTATAGTTTGTCAACTGGCATGTGCAGTATCCATGTTGAAAACCAGAGAAAATTTAGCCCTTGCTAAGTTATTTATATATGTGTCTCATGTTTTCTTATACTTATATGTACAGGATATATGACTAATTTTTGTAAATGTGATTCCTATTAAAATAATTTTTTGAATAAATAGTTTTAATTTAATATATTTTATTTCGGAGAATTAGCTGTCTGGGTGGAGTAGTTGGTTTGGCGTTGTGCGAACAAGTTTGCGGGGTAAGCCCCGGCCCAAGTTGGTAGATTTTCATGATGCAAAACATCGACAGCGTCCATGTCGTACGATTATGGAACACTGTTGAAGATCACTGGAATGCATGTTTGGCTTAGGGGCTCTCGGCGAAATTAGATTCTCAGTACAGTTTTGCATCGTCAGAGTTCAGTTTCCTCCCTATGTAGAGGAAGGTAACTGTCAAAATTATATTGGGGCAATTGATATCCACTTATATGGTGCCACATTAAAAAAGATATCAATTCCCGAGGAAAGTACCAGGACCGTAATAGTAATTACCAATCCGCAACTCCATCTGAAAGAAAAGATGTAGTGAAATTATCACTATTGTGTCACATACTTAAAGAGAAACTTGATGTGGGAATCCCAGAGTTCTTAAATAAACAATCTCAAACTGTAATCTCCATTGAGAATTTGATCATTATAAGACACCAGATGAAAGATAGGAAGCACACTACGATGAAACTAAACCTATTGGAGATTTTGAGAATTTAAACTTCATGTGGCAATTTGCACTTATTTTTAGTACTAAAACTCGGCTAAATAAATATTTTCATAATTGTGTTTCATTCATTACTGGAGAAATGATTTCTTATTAGTATAATATGATGGAAGACTTAATAATCTTCTTGTGTGTGTGATTTTATTTGTCTTTATATATGTATCTGATCACATAATTTTAATTCTAATTCAAGAGATGAAGATAAATACTGAGCTGCCATCTCACTCTCCAAACCGGCTCCCCACACCAACGTGAGAACTTTGAGCCGTGGAAAATTTAAAGAATTTCAATCTCTCTACACTACGAATTTGCAGTAGTATCAAGACAGAAGTTGGTGATCACGATCGCAGCCACAACATAGTTTGTAAAATTCTATCTGAAATGATATGCACTCGCAATCTTTATTCGATTAATTCATTAGCAATACTTGCAATGAAAGCTTTTTTGCAATTAAATATTATTTAAGAAAAACAACAGAGACTACGAGAGAACTGGCAATTATCGTCAACCAAACTATTATATTTTCTAAAATTCGTTCATGAATAATTCGTATTCATGTAACAAATGGATGGATGTGTCGTTTCAAGAACTTTAAATTTCATTTATTCAATTAATAGCTTGAATATACTTACACTGAGCTACTTAAGTTTCACTATTTCACGATGCGATTGTCAGTGTCATCAAGAAAAGCCTCAATTACGAATGCATTTGAAAACTTTGAAAGGACCCCATCAATATTATTGTCTTTTCATATCTCCTGGAAATCTTGGGTGAAACTAGGGGCGTAATTATTTTTATTAATGACTAAACATATCTAATTCTGAATTCGGATAACAGTCATTTTGAACAGTAGAAAAAGTTGGGTTCATCATATATAACTATTTTGGTATGTCAGTGCGTAAAATTTGCATGTAGTGTAATTTTCCGAAAGAGGATTTATTGGATATATGAAGTACTCATTATTTGCGCAAGATTAATAAAAATAATATTACGTCGGTTGCTTGTAGTAAATCTACAAAAAATTTTTATCAAAAAAAGGAATCATAATTTTTTTATCGATTGGTATTTTACAGGTATTCTTGGATTTTTGAGAGTTATCGTAAGTTGCAGGAACTCTGTGAACAAGATTATTGAATCACGATGAGTTGTATTAGAGGTTCACACACACACACAGCTACCAATTACATTAAAATCCAATTCTCTTTAAATCAACCCAATATATAAAAAATTGTAATAGATGAAGTATGGAAAATAGGAAGTCAAGTATGTGTGTGTTGGCACAATTATCGTGCTGTGAGCTAGATTTCAAAATACGAGGGTGAGTCTGAAAGTAAGTTTCCCCTGTCGACTGTGGTCAGAGTTGTAAATGAAAGTCAAAACATGGAATGAGACATTAAACATAAGACATAACTTTGTTTTTCCACATACCAAGTACATTGAAACATTTGCCATACATCTTGATAAGTTACAAAAAGCCCTACAAGAAAAATTCAGGGCTTTTTATCATTTGAGCTCGCTCATTTCCGATTTCAAGTCCTTCCTCTACTCCATCGATGATATGCTTGTTTGTTTTAATCATGTCATCCACCTTTCTCAAAAAACCATTCACGACATTCTTAGATACAGGAAAGTGTCAGCTCGATAGGTGTTCTGACAACTGACCCCGGTACACATGGAACAACGCATGACTGTCAGCCTGGAACATCTCGTGTGTTTGCATGATGATAGTAATTACTTTCTATTTCGGATTGTGACGAAGGACAAATCGTGGGTTCATTATTTCACTCCCGTAGCGAAGGTCACATCAATGGAGAGGAAAATTCCGTCATCGCCTGTCGAAAAAAGTTCAAAACAATTCCCTCTGCAGGTAAAATGCTCCTCACAGTTTTCTTGGACACCCAAGGAATTTTGTTGCTGTACTTTTTGTAGGTTGGGACTATCAATGCTACGCGGTACTGTGATACCTTATCGAAATCAAAAAAGGCGATTCGGAAAAAGTTACCTGTTTTTCTCAGATCTGGTGTTCTGTTGTTGGACCACAATGCGATTCGGCAACGGCAACGCAAAACCATATTGCAACCCCTAGTTGGGAGCACCTTCATCATCCGCAATACATTTCTGATATCGCACCAAGTGACTTTCGTTTGTTTCCGGCTTCGAAGGAGAATTTCGCCGAAAGGTGCTTTGGAAGCAATGCTGAAGTCACACAAGCTGTTAAACGCTTCTTCCGTATGAAGCCCTGAATTTTTCTTGGAGGGCTTTTTGAAGCTTATCAAGCTGTATGACAAATGTTTCAAGTACTTGGTACTTATGTTTTGACTTTTATACACAACTCTGAGACTACAGACAACAAGGGAAACGTATTTTTCGACTCACCCTCGTAGATGACCCATCAGAAATGCATAACCGACCCTTAATTACCAACGGGAGAGAAAAAAAATAATAGCAATTGTCTCTTAATAAAAAAGATAATAATCACTTTAATGTTTTTGTTTACAATTTGGGTTTAAGCAGAGAGAACAAGCTATCTCAAAAATTGATGCGCTTGTAACATCTATTCTAATTGTGATACATTTTATTTTAATAATCAAAGATATTTATAGCAGTAATTGCAATTAAATTACACAGTCTTCTAATATTCCAACTTACCTGGCAATGAGCTCAGTTGCAGTTTACAGGGATCGGAGGGTCCGTGGGAATTGCTGCTGACGCAAGAATATCTGGCCGGGTTGTCGTCTCCTTTGAGAACGAGGGTGCTTTCGTGTCGTCCACTTCTCTGGAGAACATTGAGAGAGGCGTTGTCCCTGAACCACGAAAAGTTGGTGACGGGTGGGTGTGCCATAGAGCGGCAGATCAGCACCACATTGCGCTGATCATCGTAGTCCTTGCGGATGCTGCACTCGGGGCGGTCTGCGTGAAGAGAGATGATGGACATCAATACAATTAGGAAACAAAACATTAATTCAGCCGGAAATAAAAAAGAGTAAGTCGTAGAGTTGTTGATTAGATACAAATGATAAACATAACAAACATTTCATGCTTCTTATTTTTGACAGGATACACTTTTAACCCTTACGCCGGCTGTTGAGTTTTCTCCGTTCAGATCTTCCTTTAGCATTGTAATTTTTTTTGCATCTACCAAGGCACGCGTTAGTTTAGTACACTTCTTATTTAACCCTAATCAGAAAAACTAATAAATCCTAAATAAATAATGTATAATGCAGTGTTTCTCAAACTTTCTATGTATGCGACCCAATTTTCATAGCACCCCCCCCCTTCCATACAATAACAATGTATTGAATTCAGTTATAATACACTTTGACGCTAAAACTACAATACGACTTTAATTATAAACCCTTCAAATTGTCAAGACAAGTATTCAATTTTGCATATAATTTAATGACATGCCCATGTAGGGTCACTGGTAATTATTCTGTGTTTGATTTTAAATTAGTACTGTAAAATTAATTATGAAATACATTGTGCAAAAATGATACGTTTTTAGTAACAGAGGGAATATTAACGTCGCACTGTTCAGCTACACGAGGGCTTTTGGTGACGGACCTCGTCATTTTGAACCATAGTCAAAAGACGAGGACGACACTTAGCTGGCACTCTTCTCCTAACTACCACACCACACAAATGAGGGGACGACAGATTTACCGTGCATCACTCCCCTACACGGTGGGTCTTTAGTGCTACTGGGCTCGAACACGTGACATGCCTGCTATGATCCGATACCTTGATTAATGGGTTACTGTAGCCTCTGATACGATTTTAAGTGTATTATATCAGTGTAAATGTATAATTCTTTTTTTATTATATCAGAATGCATTTTGTTTTGTTTCTTTTCGATAAATTTGTATTTTTAAAATAATCTTTTGATTTCGACTTTTCGATATACTTGCCTCCCCCCCATGGTGGGTTATCACGCCCTTCTAGGGAGGTGCACTCCACAATTTGAGAAGCGCTGGGTTTGATTGATTGAATAATAACGTCGCACTGTTCAGCTACACGAGAGCTTTCGGCGACGGACCACGTAATTTTGAGCCACGGTGAAGTGACGGGGACATAACCTGAGCTGGCACAACCCTCTCCTAACTACCACACTCCACCAACGGGAGGACGTTTCAGCTCTCGACAGATTTAACGTGCATCGCTGCCCTACACAGAGGGTCTTTAGTGGTACTGGAGAAACGCTGGGATAAGAAAACACACACACACACAATTAGTTAATCAAAATAAATAGTACTAAAAATAAAACTTTTGTTATATAAGAATGCGTATACGGTTGGACCCCGAACCCTAATTCAAAAATTTTTCCTCTTTCCCAAATTACAATCAATTCACTATTTAACCCTAATTTCACGAATTATTTCAATAGTTGAAATTTTTTTATCAGTTTGTATTAGGAGAAATTGGATTTTTTTTTTACTTTTCAAAGGGCATTTCCTTTTTGTCCGGAATGCAAAGAGGCTTTCCCTGCAAGCAGCAAATTTCGACGGGAAAGATTACAAACCATTTTTAGACTTTACAGGCGCAGATGAATCAGGTGCGTAACCTATAGTATGAGTTTTGAAAAGGACCGAAAATTATTTTTAAAGATTAGGTTAGTTTTGCTGATGGATTGCCTATTTCTGCAATTGAAGTTGAAGAAATTGTCAATTTGTCACAACCAATGGACAGCTATTCTTAAGCAGAAATTGATATTGAAACTTCTCTCACAAAACTTTTATATTTTCTAATGATTTGCATCATTTGGAAACTGAAAAAAATCTTCACGCAGTGTTTTCTTCCTCTGCATAAAATCAAAAAAGAGCTCTTTCGAGTCAGGAAACAAAAAGATTGTCAAACGTCTATCAGACAGTATTTTAAAATTTCCGATTGACTAGTGCGCGACAATTCGCTAACAGTATTTGTAGCTGATGAATAAAAAGTTTTTGGTCTCTAGCTATGGATATTTTTCGTGTACTTGCTTACTATAGAGTTTTCAAAAGGTAAAAGCAAACAATATGTATTTATTTGGACTTCAATACAACGAATAAAATGTTCAGTCCCGATGAATTCGTTAAATCGAGGTCCGAATGTATTTTCAGTCGATCCTCTAAATAACGAACCTATCTATAGCGAAGTGCATTTTCTATATAACGAACATTTTCTCTTGTGATACAGTTTTTTTTCTCGTTATTTTTTAAGTATTTCTGGACATTTCAAGTTATTTTCTCTTTTAACACATTTTATATTGGTCATTAATTTTGAAATGGTTTTTATTAAGGGCCCAATTCTCGCGTAGAGCAATGTAATTCTTGGCTTTTCATACAAGAAGTGCAACCCTTGATAGTTAAGATAATAAAATAAATAAATATTAATTTACAGAAAGGTATGGATAATTACTTATTTTAATGTATAGTGTTTATGAGCTTAAAATATTTGTTTTATGTGGTTTATAAGGAATATTGAAAGGTGAACCTCCATATAACAAATTTTCCATATAACAAACTTTTTTCGGGATTTAGCGACTTCGTTGTATAGCGGTCTGACTGTCTTTGCATAATGTACAAATTGTTATTGTCCCTGAACATTTCCCTCGTTTTAGCTTTCGAAAGCCGCCTGAAACCAGGGTACCTTATCATACAAATAAAACGAAGTACACATTTCTATGGGATACTGTTTTTTCTCTTATCTCTATCATTCAGTCTTGCATTGGTATTTATTATTATAAAAGAAATCACTACTTTAAAAAGGTGATACACTCTTTTGTAACGTTGGAAACAGTACAAATTCTAGATGGATGCATGTAGAGCGTCCATAAGATTGAGGGATAGATTGAGATGAATGCGTTCAGCGCAGTGCTTCTCAAACTTTCAATATTTGTGACCCAAATTTTAATCATAAGTTTCATGGCGCCTCCCCCCTCCATACAATAACAATGTATTGAATTCAATAAAAAAGTACTTTTATGCTAAAGCTACAATACGATTTAATTATAAACTCTATAAATTATCAAGATAAGTACGATATTTTGCATATAAATTTGTACAAGCCCATGAGACCAGTAGTATTTATTAAACTTGTTCTGAACTTAATATTGTTAAAAATTAAAGATCAAATACATTATGCAGTACTGATAGATGTATTAGTATATTATGTCATTGTAAATGTGTGTTTTTTTTATTACATTAGAATGTGTATTTTATTTTGATTCCTTTCAGTAAATTAATAATTTTTTAAATGTTTTATTTTCGACTTTTCGATATGCTCACCCCTCCTGGTCGGATTATCATGCCTCCCTGGGGGCACACAGTTTGAGAAACACTGGCTTAGCGCGTTTGTGCTGTTGTTGCTAATGTCGCTTGTCTGGCGATGTCAGATCGAGGCGCACGAAATTCACCGCGGCAAAGGACTAGATGCTCGACTGTCGTTAGCCGTATTTTTGAGCGCCATTCAGATGAAAATACGATTTGACTCGATCCCATCCCAATTTTGAGGGAAAACAACACCCTTCAGGTGATAGATGACTCCCACATCTCTTTCACTTCCTCCAATATCACGAGAGAACTTGGAGCAATGGCTATTTAGAGTACCCTCTTGACACACAGGCACGATACATTTACAAACATCCATGCTTTCTCCGGGATTCGAACTCAGGCTCTACGACAAAGCAGTCAACGTCACTAAAAACTATGCTCAGCGCGTTTGTAGTGGCCTAATGGTCAAGAAAAGAATGACTCACCATTTTAAAATTTTGCTTCTCATAATTAAAACTAGTGATAAAATACTATTGCATTTTCACTGAAAATAATTTTTCCTGAAATTTTAATTGACTGTTAAGTTAAAAAGTTATCATATGAAACACTTCTTTACATTGAAAATATATCTTGACAACTGGCGCAATTTAGCCGAAATCGGCACTTCGCTATTAAATTCCCTATTCACTTACACACTCACCAATGAAGTACAGTTTTTAAAATAACAGATTAATCCAGTGCTTCTCAAACATTCTATGTATGCGACCCAATTTTCAATAATTATTTTTAATGCCCCCATACAATGACAATGTATTAAATGCAATAAAAGTTTAATTTGACTCTAAAGATACAATTCGCCCTTAATTATGAGCCTAAAAATTATCAATAAAGTACTAAATTTTGTATACACTGCTTTTTAAGTAATAAATATTTTAAGTTATCTAGATAGAATATATAGGCATTGGCACACGATGAAAGGGCAGGCCAAATCTTAGATGGATTGATGGCCTAAAAAAAGATCTCCTTGTTTTGAAAACTAGGCATTGGAGAACACTGGCAGGAAGAAGGCTAGCCTAGAAAACGCTTATTGAGAAGGCCAAGGCCCACCCTGGCCTGTCGAGCCACTGAGGAAGGAAGGAAAGTTAGAATAAAAGAGTATTATATGTTACTTTTCACATAGTTCAAAATGTATCTTGTTTTTCTTCCTTCCAGTATATAAATTAATAACCTTTTAAAATAATAGTTTCTTATTGACTTTTCAATATGCTCGCGTTCCTTACGCAGGATTAAAAAACGCGGGATTAATCGACTAAAGAAATTTCCCTTTTAAATGATTTTGGAGTAATGTTTTTGATCAATTTATACTTCTTTAAACACATCGCATTTTAACAGTTTTGAAACGGTACATGTTGTAAATTATTGTGCCCTGCGTGGGCGGAGCGTATTGGTCACTGCGCTCAGACCACCGTGGGGTGCATCCCGACGAAAACGATATGTAGCTGATCCTAAAAAATCTTGAACCGGGCTTCAGCGCGTTTGGTCGCTTTTTTTATCGCGGATATTTTCTGTTTAAAATCTTGATCTTGGCGTCGGCTTCTATGAGTGCCGTGGTTTTCTAGAACAATTTCAGTCTAATATTTAAACTGAGGATTAAATTTTTGTAAAATTATTAAGTTTTGTTTTATTGAAGTTTATCGAAATTTTATGAATAAATCCAGGAAAAGGCAAAACTTGGACTCCAGTATTATTTTCCAGAAAATACCCATGCACGATACCAGTATCTATGTACCACCACACACATTTAGCTTTAGTACAAACTTATATTACATTCTGTTGAAAACGAGAAAATTCATCTTTTATAAATTACTTATAACAATTCCAGGTTTCTTTCCAATCTTAGAAAACATCTTATTTTTGTGTGTGTGTATGGGCTCCTTTTTTAAAAAAATATTCTAATATATCAAGAAAGAAAACTGGTGTTAGTTAAGTTACAGAATGAAGAAAAATGTCACCAAAAAAAAAAAAGATCTCAAAAGCTTTTTTTACATTACTTTTAGTCATCCATGCCCAAATCTTGGTACGTAAGTAGTTTTTAATATATGCTTGCTTTTTTATGTTTGAAGCAAACGAATTCCTTTTCTTTTTGCATAGAGTAAACTTGGATTTTTTTAATCAGCCATTATTTATTCAAGTTGCATTTGCGATAAATATCACATTACCAACTAAATACTCGTGTATCTAGTCCTACAAAATACTTAATAATGCCGTTCCCATGTAGATTCTTCCAGACTTTCCTAAATAAGTTTTTTTCTGATAATATTAATCCAATCTTTATTAAATAATCCTTATTTATTTCGCATCAGCAATTTAAATATTTTAAAAGTTTTCGAAAACCATAAAATGAAACATTAGCTATAAATTGAAACTAAGTAATTCTTCATGGAGTAGAAGAAATATATGTTGCGAATACAAATGAGATTTATTGAACGAAATTAAAATTTTCTTTACTTAATGTCAAGTATACAAATATTTAAGTGTATAAAAAAGGATCGGATGATCTATCAAATTAGAATTTACCCAATGTGAAAGCGACACAACACACTTTTCTCGGAAAATTAAACCGTTCTAAGACAGTAAACTTTTTTTCTTAAATCAAGTCTTCTCTTATGCCTATTCAATTTGATACCATTTCCAGACTTCCAATTCGAGAATTAATTTATTCCTTTTAGAGAAAGAAAACATTTAAAGAAATCTGAAAATTCGATGTAATCTAGGTTACTAAAAATAAAGAGAGTCGTCTGTCTGTAGTTGTCTTTAGGGAAATCCCTTAAAAGATTTTTAAAAAGAATTCCATTCCAAAATGTTAAAAATATCGCCCAAATATTTTAAGACAATACATTCTAAAATCTAGAATAAAAAAATTGTAAATCTTTTTCGCTTAATAACCCTTTGATAAATTAATGTTTGACATGGAAAAAATATTGTAGTTTTATAAAAGAGTATTTTCTAGACACACACAGATATTAACTTCTTTTGGAGTCCTTATTATACAGAAAGTTTAAACTATGTACTTAAAGTTTAATAATTATAACTAACAGTTGAAAAGTGTACTATTTTTCTTATAAAACGCTAATATAATACCTCAGACAAATAGTTCTTTTGACAAAGTCATTAATTCTAAGATATCAATCAAACTTGGTAATTTCCAAATACCAATTGCCCATTGACTTCATTTTTGGTATTTAACACATTCTAAAATAAAGTGTTTCATTTTAAAGCTGAATTTTTTACAATTCTTAATTTGTTATTAGGGATATTCTAAAAATAACCCTACATTGGGGGCATGAGCATATCGGAGCGTCAAAAATGAAATATTATTTAAAGTTATTAATTTGCTGAAAGGAAACAAATTGAAATATATCCCGACATAATAAGAAATGAAATACAAAATTTACAGATAATGAAAGTTATATTGTAGCTTTAGACAAAGCGCGTTATTATTTCATTCAATACATTGATATTGCAGGGGAGGGCGTGAAAATTATGATTGAAAATTGGGTCGCAAATATTGAAAGTTTGAGAAACACTGGATTAGAAGGATAAGAAAGAAAAAGGTGACTATTCTTTATTCTCAGTTTATAACATAATTTATAGTAAGATTTTGACACATTACTCTTTTTTACCAGACAATACATTTCAAGTATTTATTTAATTGCTTATGCTTGCTAAATTGCATAAAAGGGCTGTTTTGTAGCACTATAATTGTATATTGGTAAAACAAGTATTATTTTTTTAAAAGATTTCTTACGGGATATATATTTTTATTATTTATTCATTCATAGGATTGTTTACATTTTTGCTTTTGAAAGGGATTCCTTTTCATGATCAACTGTTTGTTGTGTCTAAACCTTTTTACACAAATATATGGATTCATTTATGTAAATTTACCACTTCCGAAAATACGGGTTTAAAATAAACATTTTGACTGAGAGAGAGAGAGAGAAATGGTGGTGCTTCAGGAATTTTTTTTTATAATATGCATTTGACTTGTTTTTGCATTTTTAAAAATATAATATTAACAGAATTATGTGAACAATTATCTATATCTCACCTCATCTATTGTCTTTTGAAGAGCTCACTGAAAACGAGGCTATAAAAAATGCGGAGGCAATGAAAAGGGAAAGAATATAAGAAAATTATATCTTGTTTAACTTAATAATATGTAAGATTAAAAAAATTAATTTCGCGTTAAATAGTTATTGTCACTTCCTGTTAACCTCATGGAAGTTGAAGTTTTTTTTTTACCTTTAAAGTTAATTATTATCTTACACAACCAACATAATCCTATAAGACAGACCTAAGAAAATTGTCGGAATCACTCTTTTTTTTTATTTTTCTAGAAGACTCAACTAGCCTGTCTAGACACCCTAGATTGAATTGGCAAAGTGTATTATGGTTTGTTTTACAAATCCTCCCCTCGCTAGGTTCCTTTATAAGCGAGACATGTGCAAAAAGAAAATTTTCAATGAGAATTCCCGAATGTCTTTAGCACTATGAAAGTTAGAAAAAGAAACGGGGGAAATTTTCAGAAATCTTGAAGTGGATTCTGAATACAAGACAGGCAGGATGAATTCCCCTCCTTTTCTAAAAATGAAAATATCAGGCAGAAAGGATCTAAGCCCTTAGAACCAATCCGGGAGAAAAAAAAAAGAGTAGATTTTCTTCTTTTTCCATTATGTACCACACGAAGCAAAACACCCACGAATCCAAGCCAGGAATTTTAAACTATGAGAATGGATATAAAAAAATCAATTAAATAAATAAAAATGGAGTGAGGAGAAAAAGTTTAAAAGCTTCTCCTTTTCGGTCAATAATCGATATTTATCAAGGTTCCTCTTTCCTTGGAAGTGCTTTAAAAGTAAAATATTATGTAAGAGCGCTAAAACCAACAGAATGTGGAAGGAGGGGAAAGAAAATTCGACAAAAGCGTTTTTAATGTCAACATCGCTCACTGTTTACGTAGGGGAAGGTAAAAAGGGACGTGTTTAAATTTTGAAAGATTCTTTCAGGAGGTTCGACGGTCTAGCTTCAGGCTCTCCTGGAGGGCTGCGAGAAATGCAAAAACTCGAGTGATAAAAAGAACTATTTTTATTTATTCAGTAATCAAGTGAAATTGAGAATGTCCGGGTCGCCAGAGAGCAAATTTGTTAACTTTTTGTTTGTAAGCATTCATTTTCTTTCGTGGTGTTTGTGTTGCACCAAACAAAGCTTCTGGAAAGTTGCGTCCAAAGCAAAGTTGAACTGGATCCGGAAAAATGTTTGCGTTTTCACCAGTCTGAAAGCTTGTTTTGAGAAAGGATTTACACTGTTCGGAATAACGAGAAAACAGTCATATAAAGGCGCAATGAAATTCCAGTACTGCTGTCTGTTTAATTCATTGTGTTTCGGTACACATTGTAGAAAAATCAGAAAATAGAGTGTCTGTAGTATTATTCCACGACAGCATTTTTCGAAATAATATTTTCTCACAAACTTTCTTTCTGATTTTACTCGTGAAGAGAATCGTACTTGCATTTATTTTTAAAAAATGAATCTAATTCAGTTTCCTCTACCTTAAGATGTCCAATACAATTTTTTAAGTTTATTTAAAGACATAAGCACTTAGATTTTGAGTTCCAGTTTGATGTGATGCAACATTTTAAATTTGATCTTGGATATCAAAAGCTGAAATAAAAAGGTAGCTAGATACTTTAAGTAAGGTTCGGTATAGTTCAAAAGATATAATTTATTTAAATACGATTGGAAAAAAACTGTCACTTACTACAGAGATAATAAAAGGTAAATATCATCTAGATTTAATGATACATCAATTTTTTCCGGGTCCTTCTGGAAATTATTTGAGGAATATTTCAATATTTGCAGTATATTTCTCAGTATCAGTTAATCGTTATTAAAATTTAGGAAGAAAATGAAATTCTGCGGACTCCTTAGTTTCTGTGAAAGAGTAGTAGTACAAGAAAATCATTTTTCGATTTATTTTTCTTAGGGGTACTACCTGTATTGAGACACATCATATTATTTTTTAAACACTATTAAACAATTCCGATGGTTTTAAAGGCACTCTCGAGAAATCGTGTGTGTTGAAAGTCATACGTTTTAGTTCTGTAACAAAAGACTTTTTAAACATGAATTATCCCTTTATTAAATGCGAAATTTATAGCAATTTTTTTGTTTCAGAACGGAGTGAAAATAAAATATATAAAATAATATATATTATATATTCGGTTAAATCAATATATAAAAAAGTATTCTTTTTTAAAAAGGAACTTTTCTCTTCCTCTTTAGAGCAAGGTATTTTATCAAAATTTTGAAATTGAAACTCAATGAGACATAATTTCGAACGAAGACATTCAACTAAAAGGCAGATTATTCTCGTATAAGCTCTTATATATCTTATATAAAGAAATTAACTTACTAAAAAACTTTTCACTATAAACTTTATAGAAAAGACAAGAAAGCAATAAGAAATCATAATACATATGATGAAAAAAAATGTTGTGTTCAATAAGACCAAGAGACGTAAGTTCGGAAAAATATCAATTAATCGCGTCAATTTCTCAACAAATAACATGAGGTCCACAGAATTGGATTGGTTCAGAATTTAGTTTCGCTTTATCGATTATGGTTAAAACATCCCACTTTCTAAAAATAAAACAATATTAAGAAGAGGTGAGGTTTCAATATCTTTATTTCAATTTTAAAAAAATGTTCAGACTTCTATTAAGCCCTAAAATAGTTAGGAACGCCCTACTACTCACCAAGAATATCATGTGAGACAACTTTTGACTTTCAAGGCAGCCCATATTTTTTCCCCAAAGTTAGACTCTAGAAATTGCTGAGACTATTGAAGTGAAATATCATTCTTCACACACACACACACAAATGAAAGGGCAGCGCCTAATTACCCTCAGATTAAAAGTTGATGTTCAGAAGCTTTTAATGCTGTTTTCGGCAATACGAGAACCTGTACTACAGTGCTTCTCAAACCTTCAATGTTTGCGACCCAATATTCAATCATAATTTGCATCGCACCCACCTCCATACAATAATAATGTATTAAATTCAATAATACTATACTTTGTGATGCTTAACCTTCAGTACAACTTTTACCTTTTACGTCCCCTCGACGTTTATAAACGTCTTGCTCATCTTGTATGTTAATTGCCCCAGACGTATATATACGTCTTTCGGAAGTACTATCTTTTCTGAGAATTGCTATCCGTAAAACTATTCTGAAGGCTTTGGAAAGCAATAAATGACCTTGAAAGTGTTTGCTAAGGATTTACTTATTTCAGAGTATTATGTTATTTATTCCCCTTTTCTACCCCTCCCCCTTCAATACACCGCACATACTTGTCTACGTTCTAAACGGTGGCATTGGAGAACGAATCGCGTAATTTTTAATCGGCGTTTAAGGGATTAATTATAAACCATACAAATTATCAAGATAAGAGTTAATGTTGGCATATAATTTTATATATATTTCAAATCCATGAGATCACTGGTAATTATGAAACTTGTCTTTAACTTAGTATTGTTAAATTATTTATAAAATAGATTGTGCAGTGTACTGATACATTTATAAGTGTATTATAGTGTAAAATGAATATTTTATTTTTTATTATGTAAGAATTTATTTGTTCGTTTACTTTCAGTAAGTTAATGAATTTTTGAAATAATCATTTGTTTTCCACTTTTCAATATGCTCGTGCCCCCTCGTAGGGTAATCACGCCCCCTAGGGGGTGTCCGACAGTTTGAGAAACACTAATGGAGCACATTTTCAAACAGAAAAATGCTTAAACTCTTACGAAAATGTGCAACATTGTAATTCATACATCTCTTTGTAATACAGAGTTTTTAAAATTTTAAAATCTTCCATGAAATATTATTTTTACCTTTTACATGTAAAGGGATATACCTTATTCAACATTAAGGTATAGGAGAAAAAAAGTGAAGCACATTTTGTACCATAAAAAATGGGGCAACTAAGCTAAAAATGAACACTACGATTAAATAGGCTGCTCTTGAAAGGATAGTGGAGCCAGATATAGTATTAATGTCGGAATACTTTTTTATACGAAAACATCTTCCGAATCTGGGTGCTATTCCTTAACGTTACACTGAAGACAGCCTTAACACACCTTTCAAATTATCCCCACAAATGCTCAATGGGGTTGAGATCGAAAGACTAACGGGTACAGTGAAGCAACTGAAACTCGGATTCCTTTTTCTGAAATCAATATAAGATTGTTCCAGGACGGTGAAAGGATGCATTGTTATGCTGGAAATAGCCATATTCATCATGAAACGTTTTGGACATAAACAAATATACGTGGGCAACAATGATGAAGAAGTAGGCTCTTGGATTTAACATATTACCTATGTCCCTAAGACTACACCAAGAGAATGTTTCTCAGATACCTAAGAATTTTTGGAACTATACGCAATACTTATCCTAGGTTGCGTTTCCTGAAATATTTCTTTGCATATTCTATCAAAATATCTTATCAAGTATCAAAATCACTGGTATATATTTATAAAAAAAACTTATACAAATGAATATTGAGACTTATGTCACTTATTCCTTTTGAGTGAGTGAGCGTGAATATTAACATCGCACTATTCACTTACTTCAGGGGTTTTGGCGACGGATCTCGTCATTTTAAGAAGCCCAGTGGCTGAGTGGTAGTGTATTGTGCTTTCACAGCACAGGTCTGGGGTACAAAGCCTGGGCTGGGCATGGTCGTCTCAACTTTCCACCCCTTCAGTGGGTCGATAAATGAGTACCAAGCTTGCTTAGGAACTGGACACTGGGGGGGTTCGCGTTAGATTGACCACTTGACCGAAACATCTGTACATGCACCCCAGTGCCTAAGGTCACGTAAATTGAGATAGGCAAAGAAGGCCTTGGCCTTCATGGCCTGTTGCGCTCCTGAGTTTAGTTCAGTTCTCGTAATTTTGAACCATGGTCAAAGGCCGAAGCCACAGCTGAGCTTCCCCTCTCCAAACTTGCACACTTCAACAACGGAAGGGTGTTTGAGCCTCGACAAACTTAACGCGTTGTGGTGCCCTTGGCACTCTGTTAACGGTACTTGGATCGAACTTCCGATACGCCTGTTGCCAGTCCGTTATCTTGACCACTAGGCTACCGTGGCTACTATTCCTTTTTTGAGATATGTTTTTTTTCTAAATTATCTCATGAACAATTTAAGAGCTATTAAAATTTGAAAATCATTTTGTAACGGGCACACGCGTCTTTTCTTAAACATGTCCTTTGGGTTCTTTGAAGCCAGAATCAATGGCAACTCTTTTCCAACCAAATCCAAGAAGTGAAGTGTGAATGAAAGATGCAAATTAAGAACCTTTTAAATATCAGAAGTTAGAGTAAGCGCGATGGCAATTTGAGGAATGTAAACAGTCCGTGGTTCTATATTGATGAAGATTTGGATAACGTTGTGTGGTGAACAATAGTAAATATACGTGATAGAGATCCTGTAATCAAAGTGCATACTATTGCATACTAAGTATCGCAAGACCTCATCTAAATCTAGTGTGATCGTTTACTGGTACTACAACAGAGTAGGTTGATTACTTAATATTAGGATTAGTGATTTTATTAGAATTGAGTGTAAGTGATTCAGTTATTGATAGTGGTCCAATTTAGGTAATGTCGTTATTATAAATATATTGTGTGTGGTGTGTTTTACCATCGTAGATTCTCTCACGTAAATTATTATAATTTAATTTGTTAAGTGTTTAAGTTGAATATCTTAATAAAGTCATATTAAGATAATGTTTTCTTCTAGTTCTTTTGTTAATCCTACGCCTCTATAGCTCACGCTGATACTCCGAGAGATAATCACCCTAGGGAGGGATTATCACAACTTTATCATAATTAACAGAGTAACGTATACATATATGTCTTGTTTGATTAATTTAAGAGCTTCGCTTTCAAAAAGAATTTTGCTGTGTCAATGAGTATTGTTAATTGAAAACATCCGAAGAAAGTAGGATGATGAGATTATTATTTTAAGGTATGCGTTATTTTTTGATCGGAACCTGCGAGTTAGAAGGATACTCACGTATTGTAGGTATAGGTAATCTGTTGTTGTTTCTTATTCCACTAGATCGATAGAAAAGTCCATGAACCCGTGCGTTTTACAAACAATGAAGAGCTGTATCAGGACTTTATAGAGCAGCTGGCTCTTATGGCAACCAATACAAGCCATGATGTGGGCAGGAGCGGCTTGGGTCACATTGCAATTTGGACAGAAAGGGTAAACTTTAAGACCCGCAACAAGCCGGTGAGCTCGAGTACGTCCATTGCGAAGCCTAGCAAGAATAGGGTTTCATCTCGCCTACTGCCTGTCCCAAGCAAAGCAGCACCAGTTTCCTTCATACCACTCATGTATGGGGGCCTGGTTCCAAGGAGAACTGATATCTTGTTTGGCCTAAATGAAGGTATAATGCCCCATTACTTCTGATGTCTAAAACTCAAAGTCGTCTGTTCAAGTAAAGTGAACACTTATCCTGTCGAATAGAGCTCGATTGTTGATGTCGCTCCTTTGCATTTTTCCTATTTATTTGAAGGTTGAGTTTAGATTAAATAAAAATTGTTGAGTGACAATGCGTGTTGATTATTTAGCTCCAGAAACTACTAATATGAAGTTCTCTTTATTTCCGCATATACGCACACAATTCCAATTTTTCTGGTTACAAATGAACAAAAATGTTAAATGCTGAATGCAGGCTTTTTATACATCATCAAAGCAGGTCATTGGGCAACTAAGAACATTGAGGTTCTACAGACAAAATTTCTGACATTATAAAAGTATACAACCTTACAGAATTATAATCCATTGTTCAGCACACCAGTTAAATTTTGTATTTGTTTATATCAGGATTCTTTGGGAAATAATAACTTAAATTTTTGTATCTAAAAACTAAACCTTTCAAATATGGATTCAAGCATTGTTTCGAGGAGGCGCTTCCAAACCCCCCTTTCATCAATAAATTTTAGAGTAGTACCTTAGCACAGTGCTTCTAAAACTTTCAATATTTGCGACTCATTTTTCATCCCCCCTACAGACAATATCAATGTATTGAATTCAATAATAATGTACTTAGAGGTTTAAGTTACAATACGACTTTATTGAAGAAAGGAAGGTTCGTTCTGGGTACCTTCCGTTCTGAACGCGAATGTGAGTACTTTACCGATCCCGCAAAACGATCGATCGTCTTCGTGTAATGTTGGTACTAGTTCATATAGATATCACAACGCCACATACTCCTCTGCTAGTGTTTCAGCGAATAGGCGAACGAACGATACCATATCCGTGGCAAGCAAGTAAGCAGTTGCGTCACTTGGTGGGTTGCGTCATTCATGCGTGACGGCTTGATAATTGCGTCATTTGTGTGATGTGGTTTAATTGCGTCATTTGCGTGAGACGGCTTTAAGAAGTAACGGCTTTTTTGCGTCAATGTTTGATGGTTTGGTAGCCTTTGCGGTTGATAGATGGCGCCACGGTAGCGGCGCAAGAAGGGTGCAGTTAAGATAACGGCCAGTGTCACCAATGAAGGAAGGAAGGTTTGTTCTAGGTGCCTTCCGTTCCGAACGAATGCGAGTACTTTACCGATCACGCCAAAACGATCGTCTTTGCGTGATGTTGGTACTAGTTCATATAGATATCACACTGCCATATTATAATTATAAACCGTAACTAAGTAATTATCAACTAAGCACTAAGTTTTCTATATAATGTTATGTATGTCAAGCCCATGAAATTACTAGATATTTTTAAACTTGCTCTTTACTTACCTTAGTTAAATTAATCACCAAATACATTGTGCTGTATTAAAGAATGTATAAGTGTATTATATCCGTGTAAATATGCATTTTATTTTTTATTATGTCAGAATGTATTTTGTTTTGGTCCTTTCAGTAAATTAAATTTTTTTTTAAAAAAAAAAATAATCTTTTGTTTTCGACTTTTCGATATGCTCACGCTTCCCTTTTAGGGTAATCACACCCCTCTAAGGGAAAGCGCTCGCAGTTTGAGAAACGCTTCCTTAACCCTTTATATATACCTACAGTATTTATAAGTACCACTCACTTTAAAATTATACATAGAATAACCATTTTCCCGAATACTCTGACAATACTTAGCAAGAAAATTCTTTTAAATCCACTCTTCCAAGGTATAGGGCAGCAAGGTTCTATGATGAGTATTTTAGCGAGGAAGGCGAATAGTTTTATAGCAGAAATTGCGTTTTCAGCGGATTGCGAAGGTTGTTATTTTTGTTTCGAAAAAGTAGTGAATGTCAAAAGGTGTCTTTTTTTTTTGTATGTTAATGAAGACCTTAGAAAACGATTTGACTGTTTTAAGTGAACAGAGTATATAATTAATTTTACAGTTGAATATCTTCAATTGATTAATTGGCTGTTACGGATTAAATTTCCTAAAGTTGAGTGTTTTTTTATGTATATCCCTTAATTTTCAATGTAGTGATTTTAAAAAAAATATTGTGCATGAAAAAACTGCATTAAATCATAATGCGGTAGACAAAAGGTTAACCAATCTCTTACACATATGTTTGTTGTTTTATTTTATAAGTATCAACATTATACTATCTAAATACTAGTTCAAACACTAAGCCAAGAAAATGGATAAAAACTGAAGCATAATATTTCATTTTCTAAAAATAAGGGCTAGAAAGTTAGAAACCTTCATGTTTTTCTAGAGAATTTATTTAGTTTTTTTTTTATTATTATTATAAACGGCTTACTTCAAAAAAAATGGGAAACATACTTTTAACGAGGGAATAAACAGGAACAAATTTTGAGAAATTTATCCGAAAATTTCTTTGAAAAATTGCCGCATCGCTCTATGCATGCATTTCATTTTTCGCGTTATTTCGGAGATACGTTGGAATGGATTTGATAATTGCACAAAAAATGAGTCATTTCTCTAAAGAAACGGGAAATTACAGCTCGATACCTCAATGATCTCCTTGACCGTAACTCACTTTATTTTTTCGATACCGCCATTCAAAGTGAAATGAGTTCATCATCAAAACATAGTCTATAACAAGCCATAAAACCTATCTCATATTTGTATGGAAATAAATTTCAATTTTCCTCCTCGCTCGCACCCAAGAATACATCAGATTTTTTTATTCTTTTTCCATCTCCTTAACACTTTTTTTCTTACTTCTTTTCTTACAAATCAGATAAATATCATCATCCCAAATAGCCGTAATCAATTCGTTGCTATCATCTGTGTGAAATCTCTAGAGGCAAAACTGAAATACTACAATTACCCTATCAAACTAAGTTCGTTTGTAAGTGATGTTATCGCCAGATGGCGCGGACGCTTGGGTCTCGATGCTGCATTGCATTTTATCCTCTAGCCATATTTCTGTTTCTTTTTTTTTATGAGGAAGCTTCAAATGACGTGTCTTTACCTTTCATCAAGCTTACGCAGCTGATGTATATCGGACCCAGATATAAATGCAGCATTTTTCTCTCTTTTCTTTGATATTCAGAGCATTTCGGAAACTTTGGTGATATTTTTTGTTTGTTTGAGAGAGAACGAAGTTTCTTTTCTTTTCAGTCCTGTTTTGATCGAGAAGTACTTTCCGGCTGAGTCTACCCTCTCCGCCGACCCCCTTTTCACATTTCCGTTGCTGTTGCCACGCGCCATTCTCTTTTTTTTTTAAAAAAAGGAAACAAAATAAAACATAAATAAAAGAGAAAGAACGAGTTTTATGTTTGTATTTTTTAGCAATAATCTTTATGGAAAAATCGATATTTCAAGCAAAATATAGGTTTCTTACATCGTTTTTGATTTTGATGACCTGTTTGATACAGAGATGTATTGGAAATAAAGGGAACAAAAATTGAAAGGGCTTCCTGAAAAGTTCTATATCCTGGATTTCTATATTGCTATTTTTACAAGCGGTAACATTTTATCGGATATACTTAGAAATGGGAATTGGTATTGTGTTTTAATTTGTTATGCTGGAACATATATTTAGTTCATGAAATGAAATTGCTTGGAAAATAAAAAGAAAAAGGCTTATCTATCATACTATGAAATAGTTTAACAAGTACCAATGAAATTTCCATATAGAAGAGAGTTTTCTTAATATTTCATTGGAAAACAAAAATTAACAATCCATGCATAATGTGCTACATAAACCTGTAGAACGTCACACCACATAAGAGAACATTAGTATGGATCGGAGCACCTTCATTTAGAATAGTTGGTCATACCGGAGACATTATGACGACTTAATGAATTCATGTGACGTGGTGCTGTTGTCAGCACTATCCCTCAGTACCCTATATTTTTACCAAGAAGGCGTTCAAAACTGCATTCTCTTAAGATGTTCAATGCATACTGGTATCCCCAAATCTTTCACCTATTGATCTTTCACCTATTGATCGCATCTGGAACGTGATTGACTCTCATTTGTATGCGTTTCCATTATCTTATCCAGAAGATGAACTGCAACAAATAATTAAGAGCGAGTTGTCGCCCATCTCTCTAGCCCAAAATTCGCATCATCATTGGCACAATGTTTTACACAACATAAATGTCAGCGGCTGTCAACCTACTAATAATCTCATGTGTTTTCTTACTGTATTTTATCGTATTGAAATAAGAATTATTTTTTTGTACGACGCTGTTCCTCTTTGTTCGCTCATTTTCGTCCTTTACTATTCTGGCGTGGTGTTACATTTTCCTTTTTGGACAGTGTAAAATATATGTTGTTGTGTTGTTACTAATGCCACTTGTGTGACGATGTCAGATCAGAACCCACAAAATTCATCGAGGCAAGGGGCTAGATGTACGACTGCCGTTAACCATAGCTTTGAGCACTACACAGGTGACAGTGCATTTTAGCTCTGTGCAACCCCAATTCTGTCGGAGAACACCCTTTAGGTGATCAGAGGTCTCCCACTTCTCTTCCCTTTCCATCAACTTCACGATAGGACTTGCGGCTGAACGGCTATTTAGAATGACCACATGCAGCAAAGTCGCTATACATTTACAAACATCCAAGCCTTCTCCGAGATTGTAACCCAGGCCCTACAGCACAGCAGTCAGCGTCGCTAATCACTACACAGGATGAGCGACACAAAATATCTCATCAAACGTAAAAACTTTTAAATGCAGCTACTGTTGAAAGTAATTTCAAATTACGGAATAATTTTAGTTCTAAGTACAAGACTTTTATTTACAATATTTTCAGCACAATACTTTCTACATTAATTAAAAGAAGAAGAAAACCCAACAAATTGTATTATTTTATTGAAGGTGGCAGCACTCGAAATGATTTTTCATTTATTAAACGTAACTTTTTTTATTACTTTTCAGTTTCACTTAGAAGAAATAGAAATTTTGGCCAAGAACAATTTCGAGCTGTGCGACGGGAATTCAACGAGTAGAACATAACGAGAGAGAAGTTCGTTCTTTAATTTTTTTCCCTTAATTTCACTTCGGAAATAGTTATTGTTTTTAACGAGTTTGCAAAATAAGCCCGCGGCCCCGGCAGAGAGGAATCTTAAATTTGGTCGGAACTTTAATTATTCTTTCCGAAGCTGTGTTTCTCTCTCTGTGTCTGTGTCCTCGGTGATCAATACCTCGGCGGGTTTTGAAAAGCGTCAGTAATTATTATTCCGAAGAAGGAAAAGAGAAAGGACAAAAAGAAAAAAAAGAGAAAGAAAGAACAGTTTTGGGCATTTCCCGCAAATGACGTCGCCCCACAATGGGCGTAAAACTTTAATTACACCACAATTCGCGATGCGATCCGTTCTAAAAATGGTTCCCACTCAAATGAGAAAAGTTTAAAATTTACTGCTGCTCCTGACACAGCGGAAAGAATTTAACGGCATTGGGAGGAAAAAAGGGGGAAGAAAGATTGTTTTCGGAAGAAGTTACAAACATTCGAATTAAAAGCACCGAATGGCTTGGCTCGATCTCGAGTCGGTCAGCGGAACTCTTAAAAGAAATAGATGTAAAAATGCGCCAACGACGCAGTAAAACCTATTTAGGCTACATGAAAGGCTTACGTTAGATTATCGCCTAATTCCCTTCTTTTTTCTCTCTCTTTCTATCCCTTCGTACAGTAATGGCGTTGTAATTTACATCTAAAACAAAACACGGCGTGTAGCCTTTTGCTTGCTCAGAATTTAATTTCTTCTAAAAGAAAAAGCAATAAGCATTCACATCAATAAATGAATGCAGGCTCTTCAAAGTTTTCTTTTTAGATCAAAGGTAAGAAACACGCACGCACACAAAACATATTCATATAGAACAATTTTTATATAATAATGAATTTAAGGTATTTCACTACTTGCGACAATTTTTTTTAAAAAAAATGGAGGTTTGGGGATTTTCTTGTGGTTTTTAAATTTATTTAGTACATTTTAAGAAATATATGCTAAAATTGAGAGGAGAAAAAGAAATTATTATTAATAAAATGGAAAAAATGGTAAAAATTTGCATAAACAGAGCCTGTACAAAAACATTATGTACAAAAAGTTTATGATTACATTTTAAATTTTGATGAGTTGCTTTATCATTCATTTTCGAAATGACCTCCAAGAAAAGAGATATTTTAATTTCTTACCAAAACTAGGGCACTTTATCTTAGTTATTATATGAAATTGCTTTAAAAACAGTGATTATATATATATATATATATATATATATATATATATATATAAATCCCATGAGGGACTGTAAATTTTGTAATAAAACAGTGATTGTGATAAATTTGAGGATTAAAGCACTTCTACTATTATACAGAAGATACACAAAAAATTTTTTACTTCCAAAACCTTTTGAGCAATTTCTGTCCCCGTTCTTGCATTCTTTAAAAAAAACACATTTAGAGCAAAACACATTTTAAACAGTGGCGAAATCAAGGGGGGGGGGCTCCTTAAGTTAGAATTCCCCCATAGCCCCTGATTTTTTCTGATTAATTATAATCCAATGTATATAGTTTGCAAAATTTAATTATGTATATTTGTTATTAATAGTTAATTTTATTATTTAATCTGTTTATTTATTCAATAATTAATGTTTTATTGATTTTTGTTCCCACAAATGAATAAAATCAAAGGAATACGTTGGGTGGCGCATTGGAGCATAGATGGACTTTCGACCATGGACCCCTACCCCCCAAGAAAAATTCCTGTGTGCGCCACTGATTTTAAAGTATGACAACTTGCTTAAAGCAGTGTCTTCTGCTTTTACTAAAACACTTGAAGTTTTTGCTCAAGTGAATGGAACATAAAAAACTTAAGATGTAATATATAAAAAAATAATTTTGGGGAAAATTCACGATTTTAGGGTAGTCGGATATCTAAAGTAATGCTACATTTAATCATTTGAAGCAAATTAAGGTTAAATGACCCACACGCGAGAGAGCTTAGTTTTAATATAACATATTTTTTACCTTCCAAAAACATTTATTTAGGGACTGTAGGTATGATGCTTTTTCAACATATTTCATCTGTTACTTAATATGAAGTAGAGAGTTTTATTAACGTCATACACTATAAAGCAACATGAGAGCAACTGTTGCCGGACTTCGCAATTTTAACCTTGGTCAAGAATGAGACGACACTTGAGTTGTGTGGCTATCATACCTTAATAATAGGAAGACATTGATTCTAGACAGATTTAACCCTTTATCTCTTGACGGTACTTATGAAAACCACTCAATTTAAAATTCCCTAGAATAACTATTTTTACGAATACTTTGATGATAATTAGCAGGAATATTCTTTTAAATCCACTCTTCTAAGATATAGGGCAGCACGAGTTCCATGATGAGTATTTTAGCGGGGAATGTGAATAGTTTTATAGCAGAAATATCGTCTTCAGCGGGTTGCGAAGATTGTAATTTTTTTCCCGAAAAAATAGTTAATGTCAAAAGGTAAGTGCCTTTTTTTTTTGTATGTTAATGAGAACCTTAGAAAAGATTTGACTATTTTAAGTGAACCTTGCATATAATTAGTTTTACAGTTGATTATCTTTAATTAATTAATTAACTCTAATAGATTAAATTCCCCAAAGTTGAGTATTTTGTTTATGCATACATCTTAATTTTCATTTTATTCATTCAAAAAAAAATGTTGCACGAAAGAAACTGAAGTAAATCATAATACGGTACATAAAGGGTTAATGCGCATAAACTCGTTCACATAGCGGGGCTTCAATGGCGCCAGGACTCAAATCCGTGATACTTTGAGTACTACAGAATTTCGGAGGAATAGAACTTTGAGTCTATTACCCATTAGCCATCATATAAATAAATTTTTTTTGAAGGGGGAAGGGGATTTCTTGCGTACAGTAAAAAATATCAGATGAAAAAAAAATTACTTCCATTTCAGTGGTACATTTACACACAGACAGGATCAAAACCAAATTAAGGAATTTTTAAGCTATATTATGTTTGAAATACAGTCGATTAAATTTATACAGTTCTTACTAATTTCCGTTTCCACTAATACATACCGTAGATTGTAATTCCGATAAAACGTTGGAAACTAATTTCAATCAAACAATTTTTTTCATAGAATACTCTATCGTATTTTATTCCAGCTACTGCTCCGTCACTTGACCATGGTTCAAAAGTACGTGGTCCGTCGCCAAAAGCCCTCGTGTAGCTGAACAGTGCGACGTTGATATTCACTCACTTCAGCTACTGCTCTCCGCAGACACTCGTTTTTCATGTATTTCTGACTTTACATCATGCCTATGTACTTTGGTGTTCTAACAGACTCGTTTGCTATAAGAACTTTAAAAAAATGAATTTTTCGAGCGTTAAAATTGTGTAATAAATCTTGAAATTTTGAAGCAAGGGAAGACGTCTCAAGAATTACAACATTTATTAATTTGTTCAAGTGTTTTTATGTAAATACCATATTCCTACTTAATACACAAATTAATAGCAAATAATCAGTATTCATAAGTTCGCTAGTGTAAAGAAGGCAAACATTGTAAAATTGAGATTTTAACATAATGCCTCTGAAAAATAGGCATTCTGATTTTCAAGAATATAATTCTAAATGAAAATATTGGTGACTAATCAATAAACGTTTAATGTAATCTTAAAACCAGAACAATTAAAATTTTTAGATTGCAAAATACCTTTGGTGCATTACTCAAATTAGAATTAGATTACATGTTTATTTGATATATTGCTTTGAATTATATCGCTGGACCAAGTGAAAAATGTTGCATCTTCATCATACGTATTGTTTTGTTCTATTGTCATTTAAGAATCGTTGTGCAAAAGGATAAGGGAACTTAATACAGAACACGTGATTTTGAACCTTGGTCTAGTGCAGAAGACGATAGTTGTTCTAGCAACCCACTCTCCAAACTTCCACACCAGGAAAACTTGATTAATTTGAGCCGCGATAGATTTAATATGGATCAGACCCTTGTGGCGAATGTTGTTCCGGCACCGTTTGATTACGTCGGAAACCAGAAGCGAAAGGTGTTACTGCCTGAGGAAGAGGGGGAGAAGGGTCTCCTAGAATCCCGTTCACCTACGAGGCAGAAGGCAAAAACGTGGGCTGGATGTAAGATTGTTTTTTAGAATATCTGTAAATAAATTGTACATATTTATATCTCTAGCCTGGCTGTGAGTTTTCGTACTCAATACGTCACACCCTTTACTTGGTGAGTCTACTGGCTCTAGGAGTCGAACTTAGGACTCACTGGAGATAAGTTTGTGACTATGACCATTTGTCAATCAAGGCCATGGTGTGGAAGGAGAAGAGGTCCGGAAGGCTGAAATCAAGTATCATCCTCTTCCCTTTACCGTAATTCAAATTATAAGTTTTCATTGTAGTACTTTTGTGACTTCTGAATTCGACATTAATACACTTTAGTGCTTCTCAAAATGTGGTGCACCTCCCCCCTCCGAGGGGTGTGTGATAACCTGCGAGGAGGGCGCGAGCATGTTGAAAAGTTGGAGGCAAAAGACAATTTAAAAAAAATTATTAATTTATTGAAAGTAAACAAATTACATTCTAACACAATAAAAAATAAAATTTGCATTTACATTGATATAAAACATTTATATATCAATACTGCGCAATGTATTGTTTAATTAATTTATAACAATATTAAGTTAAGAACAAGCTTAATAAGTACCAGTGACCCCATGGGCTTGTCATATAAAAATTACATGCAAAAAAAGAACTTATTTTGCTAATTTGTGCAGTTCATCATTAACCCTTAAATGGCGATTAAAAATTACGTGATAGCTCCCCAATGCCACCATTTAACATGTAGGTGAACGTATGTGGTGCGTTACGGAGGGGGAGGGGTTAGAAAATGAATAAATAAGCAAGTCTTCTGAAATAAGTAAATCTCTCCTGAACACGGTCATGGTCATTTTATTGCATTCCAAAGGCTAAGGAATAATTTTATAGATCACAGTTCACAGAAAAGATCATACTTCGGGAAAACGTATATATACGTCCGGGGCAATTAACGCACTGGCTGAGCGAGTTGTTTATATACGCCGGTGGCCCTTAAGAGGTTAAAGTTGTATTGTAGGTTTTTAGCGTCAAAATACAGTATTATTGAATTCAATACATTGTATGGAAGAGGGGGAGGGGCGATGAAAAGTATGATTGAATATTGGGTCGCAAGTATTGAAAGTTTGAGAATCACTGGTGTAAAATTGTTTGTATATTATATATTCATTTGTAAGAAGGAAACAACACAGGAATCTCTACCAAGATTTCATCCAATCGAGACTTTTGAAATTACTGCACAATGTAATCAAGGCAAGGCATCATTATACCACTATTACATGCTGTTTTTTTTATCTCTATTCTAAAACCATAAATACGTATATATTTACACACACACATGCATATATGTGAATGTGTACGTATTTATATTACTTCAATTATTTATTTATTCAAGGTATTTTAAGAGATTTGTGTACAAATATTTATTCTTTCTAGAAAAAGAAAACTAGCAGTGTTATTTAATTCAGTGAAAATTATTTCTTGAGATCTAGATATATTTTAATGCCTAGCAGGAAAGTGTAGTGCTGAAATGTAAATATTTATTGTGATTCAGTTTCCATCGGTGAAAGCGTTTTTATTACTGTTGATTTCATTTATATAAATTGAACCCATAATAAACTGTCTGAATCTGAATAATTCGCAAACAAATTAAAGTATAAATGTGAATTATTTCGGTATTCTTAAATAAGTTTTGATTTTTAATAATATGTTTGCTATTTAATATATATATATATGCTTGTTTCTTTGATCTAGAAGTTTAAATATTTGCCTTAGATCTTTTAAATATATCTCATTTACTGAAAATCATTTTTTTAACCAATAAAGATAATTTTTAATGTGAGTGCAAAATTAATCTGCTTAAATTATGTGATACTTTGGAAATTAGAATGTTTCCCAAAAAAAAAAATATTTATATTATTTTGCTTTACTTAACTCTTAAAAAAATTCCTAGGAAATTATTCAAATAGAATTATTATGTTGTTTGCTTTTGTGATCATGTTGCATACATTTTAAAATCTTAACATATTATTTCAGAAATTTTTAAAATATTTATTCCGTTTTATCAATACATTGATGGTGTTTAATACGGGGGAAGCAGAAAACGTATTTTAAGTATTGAACTTTATACACACATGAGTGCAAAACTTAAAAAACAGGTTTTTTTGCCATAACTCCCTCAGAAGCCCCGTGAGAGGCATGGAATTCAGAAATGAGAGACAGCATTTTGCACTTGAACGATGACGAAATAATAGTTGCGCGAAAATGAATATAATGCGCATAGTATGCAATTGAATAAACGAAGACTTAATTGCACTTTTAGTATTGTTACACATGCTTGTCTGTCCAAGAGGAAAAACAAGAAGAACATGTTCCTTAGTATAGGATGTGATCTCCTCTTACTGCAATGGTTGCTTTGCACCGTTTCTCCATACTCAGCACCAGGTTGTCTAACAGTTCTTGAAGTAAGAGTTTCCATTCCTCAATCAACATCTATTTTAGTTGTTGGCTGCTCCCCGGATGATGTAATCGTACCTCAAGGCGTTTCCCCAAAGCCTCCAACACAAGTTCTACGGAATTTAAACCAGGAGAAAACGGAGGCAAGTTCATTCGAATGATACTATCTTCACTTTCCAGAAGCTTCTGTACATCACCAGACTGATGTGATTGGTATTAACATACACACATAAAAACGGTCTGGTTTAACAGTATCTCGAAACAGACACACATATGAGTGAGTAAGTGAATGAATATTAACGTCGACCTGTTCAGCTACACGAGGTCTTTGACGCACATATCGAAAGATCATCTCCTTACAATAGCAATGTCCAGTTAAAGACCCCCGCCCCCGAAAACGTTGAGCTCAGTCCACCCGTCCAGCATAATGCCTCTCCAGACCACAAAAGGACCTCCGTAACGGTCTTTTTCGGGGTGATGTTGCTAGGATAAGACCGTGTCCCGATCTCTTTCCACATCAACTGGTGTTGAGAATCATTTGTATAGAGGACATTGAATCTCCTCATCTCTCATCCCTATAGAGGACATTGATGTGATGTCCAGTTTTTGTGCTCCTTACACAGCTCTAAAAGGTTCCACCGATGATCAACTTTACCAGGGATGTAGCTTTCAGAACGGCGGCGAACAGGCTTCTTTTGTGAAGGCGTCTGGTCACAGTAAACCGCAACACTTGTAACCCTGTTGCTGTGCACAGTTAATGAGCTATGGCATTTGTTGACTTGTATTGCCTCTTTTAGCCTGCAGGGCGACATATCTGTCTGCAGTTGCTCTCCTAGGATGGCCACCACCAACCTATCTAAGAGCTCTATATATGGTTTGGAAGTTTTTCGTGAAGCGACACTCTTTGGTTCATTCCGAACTCTTCAGCGTGCTACACATTAGTCAATATATACCCATCCTCCAACTTTGCGATCATTCTTTCACGTAAAAAGTCATCCAGGTGATTTCTTCTAGACCTCTCTCTCTATATTTCACCAATCAACTCAAATTCACTTTCAGCCAATGTCTTTTATTTTGCTTCCATTCTTCCTTTTATTGTATTCCTTGTTTTGGGCTGCGAACGTCGAATGCACGCGTTTTGCGTACACTTTCGTCGCCTATAACGTTTGGTTCCTGACACTTCATCTCTACTGAATTGAGATAACAAAATACCATATTTTCCTGCTATATCGTGGTTATCTGCTTCAAATTTACATTGTTGTTTATCTTTTGCCCGCCAATGTATATGCATATTCTGTGGAACTTGATTAATCGGTAATTTCTTAAAATGAGCATTTACAATAATTAATATTCATGAAAATTTTACTTTTGTCAAAAAGAATTCATCTTATTTTTTTATCATGTTTATATATGTGTGTTTGGTTACTCTTCAAATACTTTATTTATAATCCTTTATTTTAGTGTATGCTGTACTGTGAATTAAGTTTTTAATGGTGAAGTAGAGTAATAAGTAGATTACATTGTTTATTATATTAGAATATGTGGTTTTAGATTCACAACAGATTAATTTTAATATATAATTCTACATTTAATAAGAAACCTAATCAGAGTTTTAACCGCATTTTCTCTTTTTAATTACATTCCTGGAATGCAGGGAAGTAAAAGTGTAGATGATGCTCTAAAATATTCTTTAATCCTGGATATTTTGGCTAGAATTTTCTATCTTAATTTGTCTTTATTATTTTTTACTGTGGCTTTTATTTAAGTTAAATAAATGAATTAGTGTAATATTTTAGATTTATGTAAGAGAATTTCTACTTTATTTTTATATATAAATGACAAAATTATTTAAAACAGATTTCTGTAAATTTTAATATTTTTAAACATTTCCGCGTGATTTTTTGAATTAAAGTTAAATATATATATAATATTTTTGCTGTTGTTTATACCTTATAGTTAATGTAATGCGTAATTAATAAAATGTAACCTTAGAACATAAGTCTGTGTAAAAATATTTTCGTTTCAATGTTAAAAACTCCTACATCAAATGATTATTCATATTTCAGTAAAAAGAAATACCATGCCCGCTGATAACTAAAACTATTTTTTTAATTAAAAAGTTTGATACTTTTATATTCTTAGTTATGTCAAAAGACAAAATACTCACATTTATTAAGCTATAATCCAATGCATAAATAAAAATAAGCAAAGAAAATTAATTACTTAATTTGAAATAAATTAAAAGGAATTGTTGCTGTTATATATATATATATATATATAGAAGCTCCTAACAAACCGCAGTGCGAGATTCAGCTAAGAGTAAAGGAGATTGATTAATTTGTATGGATGGTGGTTTGTTTTGCTGTAAAAGAATTTGAGATAAAAGGTTAATTCCCCGAGACTAATGAAGGAACTTTTCGAAAAGGCTGATAGAAATTAATTTAGCGCAGAAATATTTCAGACTATGTATATATAAAATAAACTGAATTTTCCGTAATTTAGTGATATATTCTATTTAAAATCTTGATACCGTTTAATTTTCTTTTTTTTTTTGCGTGTATTAAATTTTACTGCAAAGTATAGTCAGGGATGAAATAAAATATTCAAGGATAAAATTATTAGAGCAAGATTTTATTTAAAAAAAAATTACTCTCTTTCCTGCTAAAAATTGCTAAAGTTAATGAACGCCTAGACATTTTTTGTCAAAACCATAACAATAAGGATTCTTTTTGTGAGTATAAATATTGAATGATCCGTGTAGCTTGAGCATGTTTCATTTAAATTTTATTTCAAGCTTCATAAGGATCAATTCGTTGGAAAAGTTTAAAAAGATATAAGCGTTAATTTTTTTGCGTTCATCCTCATTTTGTATTCAACATTTAGTCAAACGAGACACGGTTCCAGTTGATAAGAGCTGATAGTATGGATCAATTGTGGTGTAGGCTTCATAAGTCTCAGGAATCCAAGTTAAAAATAAGGCATTGTTCAAGCTGGTGATGGCTCCTTAATGGTTTTGTCTTTTTTTTATATGGCATGTATCGGTCAGGTTAAGCAAAGCGTTAACTAAAAATGATTATATTCAGCTAATTGGAGATCATTTTCATCTATTCATGGATTTCACGAAGTATATAATGATGGAATTTTTCAAAATGACTATGAGTTGTTTCACTAGTCCAAATTTTCACAATTAGTTTGCTGAAATATTTGTACAATTCCAGCGAATGATTTGTCCACTTAGACCGCTTGTCATCCATCCCATCGAATACATATAGGGTGTGGTTGAAAGGTTAATTTGTTAGCAAAATTCAGTACTGACAACACATTTGTAATTATGAATGACTGTGGAAGTAGTATTGATTCTTCAGGATATACGCAGGATAACTTGTTGAATCAGTTTTACATCCAACGAATTTCTGCAATCTTTGGGCAAATAAGAGTACCACAATGGGTGCTCAAAAAGTACGTTAGATTACTTTTTTGAGTTACACTTGTGCCTCCTTAGATGAAAACACTGACAAACAAAAGCAAAGCGGCGCAAACGTTAATTAAGTTTGCCACTTCTACGCATTGTTACGCTCTTAAAGAGTGACATCAGTTCGAAGTAAGTTGCACAGACTTAACGAAATTGGTAGGTAGTGGAGGTCAAAAACGGTGAGTACATTCTGTAGTTTTTGTTTCAGATGCCATCTTATTGACAGTATAGTGAGATCACGACCCAAGAAATTCATCGTGGAAAAAGAATAGTTCTGTCGATAACCGCAGCTTTGAGCGGCGTACTGGAAACAGTATGATTTGGCTCAGTTCTTCTTCAATTATACGGGAGAATAACGTCTTCCACCTCTCTTTCCCTTCCACGAACCTCAAGAGTGGCAGCTCGACGAATATTTAGAGTATTCGCATGCTGTACAGGCGTTATATATTTACAAACAAACATCCATGCCTTCTCCAGGATTGAAACATAGGCTCTTAGACACAGCAATATGCATCACTAGACACTATACCGGAAGGGCGGTGGGCACAATAGACATAGTGAAGTGGGTAGAAGGCATTATTCTCAGAATTCATAGAGTGAGTGGCGCAGACATTGGGTATAAACAGTAGTAGTGCTAATTCCATCGTCCATCCCCAATTGTATTGTCACAAATTGTCTTCGCGATGAGTTCCTTATTCTTCGAATTCTGTATACAAAGGTGTAAAATCTGATCCCTGGGTAAGATGTTTTAATTGCATCATTACAGGTGACGAGCATGTCATTCCAGAAAAGAAGAAAGCATTGATAGAATGATGACAGACATCATCGCCTGTAAGACCAAAATCCAAAGTTCTCCAATCTACACATTAAATTATGGCTGAAGTTTCTTTCTACTGAGAAGAAGTTTCCTCCACTAAAGTGGAAGGGCAAGCTATTAATACTGATTCATACCACGAATCAGAAAGAAGTTTGCTCAAGCCTGCGAAAAACAAGGGACGAGGAAAGTTAAGGAAACACATTTCCATAGTTCACGGTAATGCGAGACTTCTCAAGTCAGTACAACACGTGTTTCTTTTCACAGTTTCAGAGGGAAGATTTGGAAGCATCCGCCTTACAGTTTCAATCTAGCACCCTGCGGCTTTCACGTGTTTAGAAAGCGCAAAGAACATTTAACTAAACAACAATTTTCTGACGATGACCTGTTCCTCAATGGAGTTAATTTCCATCTTCAAGGCATCATGTGATGTCTTGTAGGGCTTAAGAATACGTTGACAGAATATTTAAATGGAGAATTATTTCATAGATGATGCTCCTAAGCCCATGGTTCACACATTCGGAAATGATAGATAAATAAAATCACTCAGCAATCTATGGACGAAAAAAATTCAAACATACATTGCGCTGAAGAGGGAAGCAATAAAACGCTTTTCACAACAGTCATTTTTATTTCTGCTATATATCCCCGAGAGAGGTGCATGGGCAAATCCACAGAAGAATGGATAGTATTAAATACAAAGGGCTGTCGAGAGTAATAAAAGAAAAACTGAAAGATTGTATCAAGAATATTTTCCAGCAAGACACCTCCCAGATGAGAGAAAATTTCAATGATCTCACCAGCAATTAGTGCGAAAGAGGCTAGATTTTAAACAACCTACAATATTTGATTTTATTATTAACGTCGCACTAAGTTCACGCGAGGAATATTGACGACGAATATTCGTAATTTAGAGCTACGGTCAGGTCAAGTTACAAGAACGATAGATCTGAGCTGGCTCTTTTCCCTTCAAAAATTCACACCAAGTTAACGTTAGGGCTTTGAACCACGAGAGATTTAACGTACATCAAGCTCTCTACACGGCGGGTCTTTCGTGACATCTGGACTGAAAATAACGCTTCACTGACCACGGGTTTCTGAGCATGTAAAGATAGTTGTAGTTCCCGACTCCAGTCGAGAAATGCATTGTGTGTTTGTTAATATTCGAAAGTATCTTTTAGCTGATGCAATTTCAATCAGTTTCTGTATCGGAAGATTTAGTTAAATTTTATTTAATGATAAATTATTTTTTAAAAATAATTTCATCGATCTTCCGACGTCTATTTATCATCGAATTTCGTCTATCTTGTGCCAGATGCTTTTGCGGTGGTCTTCAACAAATAACCCATTTCCTGTTAGGGAACTACTAACGTCTCAAATGTCATGTTGTTTCACGTGGGAAAGTACTCTAGACTGGACACCCCAACGCTTATGTCAACCTTTTCACCTCCCTGGATCCAGCTGATAATCAGGTGGCCGCCGCACTTCCCACATCATCCACTGGCTTCAATGTCCACCGTTAGAGGGGGACTTGGATCAGTAATGAAACAGTTGTTTCGGCTATGTCCTAACAGATGTGGTTCTGCAACACGTGTCCCTTTTGTGTCCATCTTTAAAGACACCAGAAGGGGAAAACCCAGATACGCTAAGAGGCCTCTCGGACCCAAGAGAGACACTTTTACAAGCTTCCACTCGGTCT
Source organism: Trichonephila clavipes (assembly GCA_019973935.1). Classification (NCBI taxonomy): domain Eukaryota; kingdom Metazoa; phylum Arthropoda; class Arachnida; order Araneae; family Nephilidae; genus Trichonephila; species Trichonephila clavipes. The sequence continues at coordinate 1,593,162 of BMAU01005330.1, read as the reverse complement.
CTCTCACCGAATGACTTAAAACACATTCCTAAAACGCTCTCTTTTCTCACTTACTGTGACCGACCAGACAAAGCTTGGAGACAGTTCACGTGGCTTTAGGGCCATTGTCCATTGTTTAGCCTCGTTTCGGCAACGTCAGTATATATGTAAGCCATAATAGACATAACAGTATCCCATTGTTTGATAATTAACGGGGGTCTGTCTGACTGAGGAGACTGACGCCTCACAAGCTGGCGGGATACTTGCTTCAAAGGAAGAATGGCGACGAGGTGGACAAAGTGTTCAGATGTGCAGACGAGCCACCTGGCCCCGGTGTATTCAAGAAGAACAAGGGAGAGTTAGGTCCGCGCCAATAGGGCGCTAATGAGTCCGAAGGTCGTGTTCAGACTTCCGTGGGCCTGCCAATGAGAAATGACGAGGGGCATGTAGTAGACCCACCCTTGAAGTTTTAAAAGGGTATTTTCTAGCGAGATCGGGATGGGATTTGAGACGAAAGTGAATTTTCCTGAAGTAAGAGGAAAGAAAAGTGGATGAACGCTGGTGTCGTTGTCTAACATAACAAGCGGAACTACAGAAAACTACGGGGAAGCGTCCTTTGGACAATGTAAAGATGTGTTGGAGAATAAAATCCAACGTCGGAAAGAGACTGATCATACCGGCTTGGCGCAAAGAGACATTTCCACGTCTCACATTATTAATAACTATTTAGTTGATCAAATAAAAGTTTATTTTATTTCTACAATTTGCTGTGAGCTCATTCTCACGCTACCCGTGCACGACGCTACAGTACTCACCAACATCCCGGTACTTTCTCGACATGTATCGCTTGTGTTGCCACCACTGAGTTTTGTGCATGCTCAGTTGTGTTATTTGAATCTCTAACATATGTACCATAGATTTAGAAGCATCTCTCATGTGCATGTATGAAGAATTTCTTTTTTATCTTCTATGAAAGAAGACATCGTTTATCTTTAATTTACTCTCAATTCATAAAAGTGAATACAGCGCACAAATGAAAAATCGCTACTTGTTTTAAGTTTAAGAATATGTAGAAGAACAAGACAATTAAATTTATTACTTTTTAAAACCTTCTAACGTAAGTAATATACGAGAGATTATACTTACATCTTTCAAAATATTTTTACTTATTATACGATTTATATCGACATTAGTTCCGAATTAGAAATTTTTAAATGCCATAAATTAAATACTATTTTTTTAATTTGAATTATTTTTAAGGCTTAAGGAAGTTTTTGTCATAGTTTTGTTTTTAATAATTTATAATACATATCGCATCATAAAATAAAACGTTTCTTGGTTATTTAGAAGGTATGCGTGCTTATTATGCTTAATCAAAACTTGTATACATTTTAATAGAACTAAATTTTGGGGGAAAATATGGCACAAACTTTGAAAAAGAGAATTTTAATGCCCAAAAAGACTTGGAATAAATTGTTTCAGAGAACACAGCTAGCTTGGAATGTATTTTATATAAATAGGTAGATGTAAGTAGAGGTGCTTAAAAGTGTTTTAAATTCTGTTATAATAGTTTGGGTGTGTTTAAAACATTTTTCAAACAAACAATGTTTTTACACGTTTCTTCTTAAAGTTTATGCTAATTATGTGTACACCAAAAAAATATTCTGGACAAGGCGTTGGAGCGGAATAAAGAAGTGCATAAGAGAATAGAGGAGGAATACATTATAGTTTAACTCAGATGTTTCAAAGTTTCTACCTTAAAATATACATTAAAATTTTGCCCTTGCCCTTCCGCTTCGTAGGTTATTTCATGATTCTGTATGATTATGTACTGACTTTAAGTTATTGGTATCTAAGTTCCAGCATTACATGATTGGAATCAAAAACATTATTATAGCCCTCACAACTTAGATTTGAAAAATCCAGGATTTTCTAAAAGGGAAATATCTTTATCATTTACACCCACTTCACCCCTCCCCCGTCAGAATCTATTTCCGCAAAACCCGTTCTTACTGGGCCCCTACCTAACAAAAGAAACATGACTGATAATTTTGAAGTCCACAGGCATTCCGGAGATTTCGTGACGAACGAGTACCTTTTTTCACTCAAGAAGCTCAGAGGCTGAATGGTAGTACATCGCACTTCCACACTACAGGTCCAAGATTTAAACCGGACTGGGCAAGGTCGACTCAGCCTTTCATCCGGTCAGAGGGTCGATAAATGGGTATCAAGCTTGTTTGGGAACTTAACACTGGGCGTTTCGTGCCAGACTAAAATCCTGACTGGAAAATCTACTCTTGCACCTCAGGGCTCAATGTCACATATACACAGATGGCACAGTATAGACCTTGTCCTCATGTGCTGTTGTGCCACTGAGTTATGTTGAGTTTAGTCAGTTTACCTTACATATATATAGGTAACAATAAAAAAAACGAAAATACAGTCTGACTTTAGTTGTTAATTAAAACATTGTGATCCTGAAGAGTAACACTGCTAATCAAATTTTGAAACGAAATTATCGAATCCCCCCCCCAAATATATGGCTCATTTCCAATATAGATAAATATACTTTTTTAAAAGGGCTACATTTTGGAGTCACGTTTTTGCTCGCACTATAAGTTCTCAAGTGTGAGGGTCATTTCAGTGATGGCACTATCTAGTGGCGGCTTTTGCTTCGAAATTTTTGACGCTTGTATTTATTTAATCCAAGTTTTCGCCGCATGCTCAGTATAGCCATGATTTAATTTTGCCGAAGGAACCAGAAATAAATAAAATATTATAAATAATTCTGTGTGACGGATCTATTCGTGCACTTTCCACTAATCCTCTTGTGAAATATTTGGGCTGTCATTTGCTTTTACTTAAAACCAACCCTTCTGAAGAACACGTAATATTGAAATTAAATCTACTATATATAGTCAAGGTTTTCTTGCTAGCACGAAGAGAAGGTGAGAAAGAAAGCCAGTAGTCAGGTGAGATATCCACTGATCAAGTGTCACTATAAATTATATTGAATATTTTAAATATTAAATAGACGAAAATTTAAAGTGACGACTGGTCACTAAACTTATCGTAACGTTAAGCAAATTGGGATAGTTGAATTGATCCTAAATTAAAGAGGTCGATATTTATAGTGTTCGTATAATTCATGTATCTCGTTATTGTTTCACTTGTATTGTTTATATTGAGACATTTTTTTCTTGAATTTAAAAGAATCAGTGTTGTTAATTTGGTTGATCAATAAATAACTTAATTTTGAATATGTCTGGTATTCCTGCCCTTCCACCCACACATTTAGGCGGGCAAGAGAGGGGGTAATCTCTCATAATTTAAAAAAAATCAGAAAGAAATTATCAATAAAGTTTATCTAGTATACAATGCACTCAAATAATGTTGTTCATAAAACATTACTTATTTGCATAAACGCATAAATTTTTCAATCTGCACAAAATGAGCTTTAATTCTAAAAATGAAAAATAAACTTTTTACTCTTTTCATTCAATTACGCAATGCACAATGTATAGTAAATTCTAAGCATTTGAAAGTAATAACATTGTTTACAGATTTTTCTTGTTCTTTTCGTACATGTATGGTTTAGACCTGTCTACAAAACGTTATAATATGAAAATTTTATTTAGCCCATTTAGTAGCTTAGTTCTCTTAAAACACAGGATCGCCTTATTCAGGATATCTTTGATCTCGGTTCATTGGAAAGTGGAACTCCTTTCAAGAAATGGAGAGAAGAACGAAGATGAAGGAGAGAATAACTTTGAATAAATAAGGACAGGACACACTCTCGACAGCGTAATGGAGAGACCGTAAAGAGCAACATTTAATTCTCGCGAACTCTTCAAATGAAATTTGGAAGACGAGAATTCGGAATGAAAAATTGCAAATCAAAATGGAATTAGGGTGATGGAGTTCATACGAGAATACAAAAGAGACTTTATGAATGGAATCGGAGTGCATTCGAAATTTGATTTGCTACGGATAAAAAAAAATTGGCGCGACGGAAAGGTAAAAACAGAAAATCAGACCTGAAAATGGAATTCTAAATTCTTTTGTAAGTCGTTTGCTTTGCACACGTAGGATGAAATGGCATTACTTTCAATAAAAAATGCATTTAACAGTTTACCTCGAGCCCGTGTTATTTTACTTATTGACAAATGAAATACAACAATTATTGATTCCTGATACATGTGTTGATTATTTCTTAAAAATAGGAAAGGAAGTTATGTTGCACTAAGACTTGAAATAAAAAATAAACTTATCATCTATAAGTTAAGAAGCTTCTACGAAATTTAAAGCTAATAAACAATGCCAAAAATCACTAAAACAATCAATTCACCTAAATATCCGAACGTTCTTCTTTCCAAGTAAAAAAAGGAAAAAAATAATTCCACAGGAAAATAAACATTTATACCATAAAAATTGAAGTTTAGATGATTTAATGGATTAATCCAGCGTCTCTCAAACTGTGGGGCATGCCCCCCATGGAGGGAGGTATGATAACCCTTTGTGGAGGGCGCGAGAATATCGAAAGTCCAAAATAAAAGATTTAAAATAATTTTTAAATTACCAAAATGAAGCAAGACAAAAAACTTTCTGACATGATAAAAATAAAATACATATTCAGACTGACATAAGCTACAGTGCGGAAAATAATATTTAATAATTGATTTATCAATACTAAATTAAACGCAAGTTTAGTTATTGCTAGTGACTCCCATGGACTTGTCATGTACAAAATGTAATACATTTATAGATAAAATATGTACAGTTTATAATATTAAAGTCACATTTTAGCTTTAGCGTCGAAGTACGTTACATTCAATACATTGTTATTGTATAAAGGGGCCTCAAAATTGGGTCGCAAATATGGAAAGTTTGAGAAGCACTGGATTAATCAGATTAAGATATAAACCAGAGGTAAAATTAAAAGATCTCCAGGGATTCTTTTTAAACTTTTATCAAACATCATTTTAAAATAAAATAAGAAAATTATGCATGCGAAGAAAATTTCGAAAACAAGTTTCTTATTTTTTTTAAAGGTGAGATGGTGCGTCATTTGAAAAAAACAAACAATCGCCATAGAAAATCGCCTTGACGGAAGTATCGACGCAGTGAGATGAATGACATACTCAGAACGTCAAAGAAGAAAGAGAGCAGCAGCAGACCGGTGTGCCCGAGGTAATTCGAGAACAAATTACAGTGGCAGGCAGACGGGTGCTGAAGAAGTCACCAATGAAAGTGCATGCAGTTATCCGATATGAATGGGCAAGTAGGACTAGTGCTTCTGTCATCTATAAACGCCTACAGACCTGGTATGGTGTCTCTGGTGCCTGGGTGATTTATATACTTGGTGAAATCGTCAAATGGTTGATCTCAGGGGTAGCATATTTAGGGAAGGAAAGCGGGCTGTTGAGAATGATTTCGAAGTGGACATCCCTCTATATCCACAAATACAAACAGTATTTCATCATCGGACTTTCACCTTTTTCTTGAATTGAAAATTGCATACTTGAGACAAAACTTCCAAAACATTGCTGAGGTGAAGCATGCTATGCAAAAATTCTCAGCATCGGAAAGCACACGAGTTATTACTTCAAACTGATTACACGCTACGATAAATGTCTCAATGTTGATAGTGGCTATGTCAAAATATAATGCAAAATGTGTAGTCCATGGTGTCTTGGAGTACTTTTTCGGCAATAAAGTTTTCGAAAGAAATAAAAATGACGAAACGTGCATTCGGAATGTCTCTGATATATACAGGGTGAACCACTACCCGACCGACAAACTTGCAGGGTGCGTAGGGGCTACAGAGACGACTCAGGATCACACAAGAATGAAGGGTCGTATATGCCGTAGTTATGAGATAGGGGCCAAAGAAGCAGAAAAAAAGAGGAGAAACAGCATCAAATTAAAGGGGCAGAAAGCATTTTGTTGAAAATTTGTACTACAACAGCTGATCAAAATTATTATCAGAAGTCACCTGGCATGTCTGATCGCGGCGCTGCATGGAATTTCTTAAGTTCTATAAGATTCCTGGCACGTCACGTATCCTCCCAGCCGCTACAGATATCCGAGCGGCGAGGTCTTTAACTGAAGGAACGGGCGTCTCGTATACTTAACTCTTCATGTGACCCCCCCAAAAGAAGTCCATGCACGATAGGTCCGGTAATCTGGCTGGACAATAAACCGGGCCACTACAATCTATCCACCACTGTCCAAAGTTAACGGAGGTGTTTTTGCGGACGTGAATTCCATAATGTAGAGCAGCGTTTCTCAAACTGTGGGGGCGCCCCTCTAGGGGGGGCCGTGATAATCCTACAAGGAGGCTCGAGCATTTCGGAAATAAAAAGTTTAAAAAATTGATTTACTGCAACGAAGTAAACAAAATACTTTCTGACATATGAAAAAAATAAGCATTTACACTGATATAATATATATTTTTCAGCTGCGATATTACTTCATCAAAAATGAAAGATTCCACTTTCATACGTTAATTAACTATCTGATCCTATAACTAAATAAAAAAACCAATTTTGTTTGATTTACTATAATTGCACGAAGAGAGTTTTTATTACGTTTTCTTTTTAAACCTAAAATACTACTTTTTCCTAAAAAAAACCTCAGATCCAGAGAAAAGTTCTAGGAAGATAAAAAATTCATCACTGTTATTATTATTGAAATGTTGTATTTTAGCTGTAGAAAGAAAAGGAAGACTTATTTGCTTTTCACCCAGGAAGCAGATTTGCGTCAGTCATCATCGTTTGACTTTAGAACTTAGTGGTATGATTAGGTCTGTCCTTGAGGATTATTTGGCTAAAATGTATTTTTACGGGTATTCTGAAACATGTAAAACATGATGAAATACGCGTTTTACACAATTCTTTTTTTAGAACTAAGATCCATATTTTTATATTTTATCCACACTTTTAACACGGGAGTGATCGCGTGGAGCTCAAAGTCAAAGATCAGATAAACTGCAATAATTTGAACAAAATATGACGGTTTTGCTTGAAAATATCATTCATGTAGTGAGAGTGAAGAGTGTCTGTGATTTGTGTCCTTTATCAAGGTTACGTACCTTTGAAACATTTTAGTTCTGCTTTAACGGATTTTTTCTGAAATTATTAAAGAAAAAATGAAAAGTCCTTGAAAATAGGTATGCATATTTTCTCTTAGTTGAATTATTCACTGGAATTGTGATTTTTATCGTTTACAATAAAAATAATTGTAAAAAAAACCAAAATTACATTGGGAGGACTCAGTCACCTCTCCCGACTATTAACGTTAGCATCGAGTGCGTGCCTGCTTTCCCGGATTAAAACATTTTAAAGTTTTCTCGCTTTAAATATTTATGCCAAATGCGATGGATATGATAGAGAGCAACATTTACTACTCTTTTTCTAATGACATTTATACTTTTAGAAATGGATGATGGAGGAAATAAATTTTTAATTAAATGTCATTTAGCAATCTGTTCCAACTTAAAAATTAGAGAAAAGAAAAATAACAATAATTATCCTTTAACTTAAAAGTAGTTTGCTTAAAATAAATATTACTTAAAAGTAACAAATAGAAGATTTAATACTTATCTTGTTAATTTCTACGGTTCATAATTAAGATAGTATTGTAGCTTTAGTCCCCCCCCGAATAAAAGCACATTATTATTGTATAAGAGGGACGCGATAAAAATTATGATTGAAAATTGGGCCGCCAATAGTGAAAGTTTGAGAAGCACTGATGTTGAGGAACCCGACCATCCTGGTACCACACGAAGGCGCAACGACGGAGAACCATGTGCAGTTCAGGAGGAACTTATTTCACGAAGATCAGAAATTCCCTACCATTTGAGAAGACTGGGAAGAAGGTAAGGTCCAATGAGGTAGTCTCTAAGAATGTCGGCTCAAACATTGCCCGAGGAATGCTGTTGAGCAGCACGTGGTTGAGTGAGATGAGGGTTCTCCATATCCCACACAAAGGGATTAATTAATGATTAATGTGTTGCTTTTTCTGTTCTATTTTTCTGCCTCTTTTCTCTATAGCTTGCAAATTACGGCATTTACGACTCTATGTTTCTATGTGATTCCGAGCCATCTGTGCCCCCTCCTACACAACCTGCATTTTTGTCGGTCTGTTAGCGAATCACCCTGTTAGGGGCTACTTAGTTTAAATTAATTATTTATTCTACGATATTTGCGCTGCCCCACCTAGTATGGTGGTTATGACACTCGGCTTGTAATCGAGGAAGCTCGGGTTTGAATCCCGTATAAGGCATGGATGTATCTTCGAAAAAAGAAGGCCGCATTTTGACTGAAATGGATTCCCGTCTCGAATGGAAAGCAGCGCACCCTTTCTGTTCTGTGCTGGGATCATCGTTTGTAATAAAGGTCTATATTCGTCTGTGTTTGTGTTTTATGCTTCTGTTCATCTATTTCTCGTCCTCCATGTGTATCCCAGTATAAAAACACAACAACGATATTTGCGATTTTTTTAATGCATGCTAAATACGAAGGTATGTGTTTTTTTCATTAAATTCAATATCTTAGTAATTATATGTATATATTGAAACCATATTTCTAGTTTCTTTATAGTTTTTTTACATTTATAATTGTACGGACAAGATAATTTACATTTAAAATCTTATAAATTTTTGCTAATCATTAGTACATTAATTAAATATGATGAGAAAAACATGCACAGCTCCGAAATTTTAATGATACTATCAAAGATTGTACCTCTCATCTCTCACTATATTCTTTCACGGCGATACTCAAAACCCTCATGTCGTCGGCATGGTACGCAAGTTTGGTGGATTTGGGACAAACTGACGTATTGTCTTTGTAGATTAAATATGGTTTGAAATTACGAGTCTTGTCCATATTACTCGTTAGACGTATGAATAATTAAACAATTAATTCGCCAAGAAAAAAAGTTAATAGTTAATGGCTTTAATGTACAATTTCAGAATTAACTGGATATTTTGAAATTACAGATTTTTAGAGAATTTTGTACGAGTGAAACACCCGAACGATTTTTCATTTGGTGCAGTAACCTATATTTCTTCCGACTTATAAAAAGACGAAAAACCTGAAACAGCAGATTTTCATTACTGTTACTTTCTCTATCATCATAATAAATATGTTTCTAAACAATAAATTAATATGTTTATATGAAAAAGGCAAAATATATTTATGGGGATTTTCTTAAGGGATTGATAGCAATATTGCGCAAAATAAATTATAAACTATTATACGCTTAGGTAATATTTTCTGTTTATAAAAGGTTATCATCTGTTATGGCTAATTATATGTTACTGCCATCGCAAACAACTCATTAGTGTGATTCATTCATCATTCGTCTCCTCTAAAGGTAGATACTCGTATATCAGACACATATAGAATTTAATTATTACACTCGAAGGCTCTTTAATAAAGCCACTATTGTGTGTACAAAATGGATGATATATTATAATTACGTAATTAACATGAAGGTGGGTTGAATATACACGTTATATGAACAACTTTTAGTGTCTAATAACAAAAATGACTCCGCTTTGTGATCGTTTGAAAAAGCGGAAAAGTCACAAGTGCCTAATTCTTCCATTATTTATTTATTTTATTTTATTTATTTGTTTTTGCTCTTAGTTTTGAAAATCATACTACATTTAAGATAAGGTAGATTGATTGTGTATTTACTAACGTTGTCTTACGAAATTAAACGAGAATCATAGGTAATGAACTTCGTCAATGTCATTCACAATCAAGGAAAGTGAGCGACATTTGAGTTGTCTTCTTCTCGAAACTTTCACATTTTATGAACGTAGGACTTTGAGCTTCGAAGTGGAAGGTTTTCAGTGGTACGAAGATTCGAAAACATGATTAGACAGAAAGAATGACATTCATGGGTTCTAGATCAAAAGCAACCAGCTTCAAAGTTAAGCCCATGGGAAATAAGTAATTTTTTTTAATTTAGCTGTGCGAAGCATCACATGAAAAGCAGAAATTCTACAGTAAAAAAAAATGTCAAAGTGAAAGAAAATGTAACATACTAAGAAGGATGTTTAGATTATGATGCGTGAAAAACAAGCGAAGTAGGTGCCTAGTTTAGAGAACAAATGAACAGTGAGATGAATGTCTAGATTGGCAACTTAGGAATTCTTTTCTACCACTTGAGAATACAAAAAGAGAGGAAGAAAATTTTTGTAGTGACCAAGAACAATATGTTCTAGTCCAGGGGTACTTAAACTTTTTTTTTTTCTAATGGGCCGCATACATATGTTAGTTCTTTCACACGCGCCGCAACATGATGATATGGGGGGAGATATGCTTTAAGACTAAGATAACAATTGAAATTTAAAATGTGGAAAATTGATCAAAATATTATAACTCATGTTTTTCTTCTTAAATTATTATGTTTTATATTTTTTGACATTAACACAAATTAGAAGCATTTAAGAAACACTCCTTCACAATTTCTGCATCAGTAAACGTTTCATATGATTACCAATAATATGATAAACTTCATAGGATGTCTTTGTTACTGCTGTGACATTACCACTGACAAAACACTTGGCTGCCGTTGTAAAGATTATTCATGAAATCATATTTATTACGTCTTGAAAGAAATCTTCGGGGGAAAATTTTCATTGAGTGTGATTCCTGTTTATTGGTATTTTTTAAATGCAGCAATTTCGTGATAAATCAAATAATTACTGATCCATGCTTGTTTTTCACAACAAAATAGTCAACTTCACAAACGTTTTGAAACAACACGGGATTTTTCGCTTTCAAGATAGAAAAGATACTTACAAATTAGTTCCACTCATAAAAGGGTTATTATGCTATTCCACTGTGATCTATTATCACTAATAAGAAAACAAAGTAACAATTCTCACCCACATACGACATCGACAGCAAAAAACAAAATTGACATATTTGATTTCTTAACAAAGAATTTTCCACTAAATTTGATAAAGAAATTAATTTCTTACAGCAATAGGCCATGACCGGGCCACTTAAAAGGGTCTGGTGGGCCGCATGTTCAGTATCGCTGTTCTAGTATCTTAAAGCAAGAGCTTCTTATTTTAATTTCATTATCACCAATTTCCTAAGCATATTATCTGCACTGAATTCGAAAGATAAGGGGGGGGGGGAAACAGGATTGAAAAATCGTATAGATTAAAGAGTTTTATTATAAACAGGATTAAGAAATTTTATCCATACAGATTTCGAAACAAGATCAATACATCGCAAAGGGATATTATCTTTCAATTTAGAAGAGGAAAATTTTTTTAAAAAATGTTGAAATAACTTTTTTTATGTGAAAACTGCACAGTAGGTTATTGTGACCTTGAAACTCATTGTTTTTAGTCTACGTTTGCCTTTCAGAAACATTTATTTTAGCCACACTCGCCACATGTTTTTAAGTACCATACTTTACGACATATCTCAGGCCCAACGCTTTCTGAATGTTTAAAAATGTTTCGATTATTTGCATTTGTGCAATCTTACTCTAATAACAGCATAAGAAATACTGCAAAAATAAGTAGATCTATTTAACTACAGTTGCATCCCAATTTAACGACTTTCGCAGTTTAATGAGTTTTTCTCTTTCCACGATTAAAACGAAGTTAAAACCCCCAAGTTAACGAATAATAAGCACCAAATTAGCGAAGTATTTCAACAGCTGAATTTTTCTTTTTATTAGTTTGTAGTAGAATTTTTTTTCATATTATTTTTTGTCCGGAACAGTGAACAGATTTTTCTTGTAAGGATCGAGTTTCGGTGGGGAAGGGTGCAGAAGATTTATGAGTGCAAACTATCGTGTGAGATTTAAATAGAACAGGAAACTCCCTCCTTATTTCCTTTCACACCACAATGCAAGGGATATCTTAAGATTTTAACGATTATGCTAATATTGATGACGGACTGCCTATCTGTGCGATTCTGTTGAAGACAATGACAGTGAAACTTATCAAAACCGTTACATTTTCTAATGCTCTACATCAGTGGTCTCCAACCTCCGGTCCGCGAACCCGTACCAGTCCGTGGATCAAATACTACAGATCCACACAAGAAACATAAGTTATTTCCATTTTATTTAATGTGTTATATTTTTCTTGGGTTTGGGCTGCTTTTCTTATGCAAATCACTTTATATTCCTTGCTAAATTCCTTTATATTCATTTTTGGTGTACTATGTGTTATTCTGTGGGCACGTTTAAAAACTATTAAAATAAAATTATTAAATCAAAACAATCAACGTCCTCCCATGCAGCGGGCCACGTTAAAATTATCCAACGTTGACCGGTCCGCGGCGATAAAAAGGGTGGTGAGCACTGGTCTACATTGTTTGTAAACTTTGAAATATACATCATGCAACAGGATATAAATGACGCTGTACTTTCTTCTCAGCATAAAGTCGACAAAAATAAAATTAAAAAAAAACACCTCTTTCGACTGAGGAATCAAAAAAATTGTCCAACATGTATTTATGAGTATTTTAAAAATTGCAATTAACTGCTAAGTAATAATACACAAATGGTATTTTCAGCTCTTGAATAAAAACCGTGTACCTTCTATCTATATGTTGTATATTTTTTGTATACTCGCTTATTATAGAATTTCCAATAGGGTAAGTGTACAAAAATTTGCATTTTGTTTGGACCCTTATTTAACGAAAAAAAATGTTCGGTCCCAGTGAATTCGATAAATCGGGGTCCGACTGTATGTGAATCTAAAACAATCTGACACATTGCAAAGAAACGCAATAGAGAACTCAGATAGATTAGAGCATTTTATGGGGAAAACCAATGAAACCCAATATTTCCACCAATTCAAAATTCAAATATGATTATCCTATTTTCTCAGATGGATGCATTGCAAATGTATTGAAAGCATATTTTTTTCTGTTTTAAATATACCTAATTAATTTATGTTATCAGATAATGTAAACAAGAACACCTTATTTTATTATTGTTTGCATTGAGGTGCTTTTCTTAAAAAACTAACTCTGTAGTTGCACTCTATGAATGATGTAGCGGTATCTTCATAAGCGAGTAACAATCTCCGGACTGGAGTGATTATACTTTTGTATAGTGGTTATGTTATGCGGCCCCAGATACGTAGGTCGCGAGTTCTGTCCTCAGATATGTGCCACTACATTGGTAAACTTGGCTGAGAACCGCAGACTTCTGATCTGTAGCGGCATCATTTACCTGCTAAAAGAGCAATCAAAGCTGTCAGACCCATTTGACGCAACAACCAACATCGTCAGAGTCACTTGACACACAACATCCCAAAATCGCCACACTCACTTGACGTAACCCCTCCAATTCACAAATACAACTCACACGCTACACTCACTTGCCAAAACAGAAATCGTTCACCCATCCACCGACTCACTGGTGGGAGAGTACTGTAGCGGTAACTTCATAAGAGAGCAAGAAACAGCCTCCGGAGAGGAGTGATCACTTTTAACAAGTGGTTATGTTATGCGGCCTTGGATTCATATCACGTGGGTTTTGACCTAGGATATGCGCCACTACAAATGACTAGTGTAATATTTATCCTAATGTTCTACAATGGAATATTTATATTCAAGAAAGAAGGGGAACACAAGAGGAGAGATAACTTACGACTAACTCTGAGCAGAAGGTCCGCCCTTGCATGACCATGCGCGTTGTGCACGATGCAGGAATAGTTTCCCGCCATTTCTCGGGTTACAGATGTGTTGAAAGAAAGCACACGGGTCCGGGACAAAATCGTTTCACCCATCGTCCACAAGAAGTGTCCTGGGGGAAAGGCTGAGGCCGAGCATACCACATCCTCAGGGGTGTCACCTTCCATCACGTCCAACGAACTCAAAGAAACCCGAATATTCTCGGGGGGATCTAAGGATGGAAGAAAAGATAAAATAAATGAAAATCAGTTATTAGTTGAGAATTGTAGACTGCAGTAAAATAGCAAATATATATTCCTAATGTTTTCAATTCATTATTATTCTAATTTTGGAAAAGAAATGAAATATCGGTTCCAAAAACAGTTGCCCACTCTGGCACTACACGACTGTAGCTACTTTAAAATTACATTAGTTTCAGAGTTTCCCATCCATTTTCATTACAAAGCCCTTCAATTACAAGCGTTGCAAAAGCATGACATTACCAAATGATAGCACAAAATTTTGTGATACGTTTTCACAATGTCTCTCTTCTCTTTTCGGTTATTGTACACACGTGTGCTTGTATATTTTTTAATAATATATTAAGTTACTATTAAGAATATATAAGAAGTTAATATGTGAAAATGTAGTTAAAATTATGTCATGAAAGAAACTCTAGAATCGACACATTTAATTAAATCTTCTTTGCAAAAAATATTGGGAGGTCCGAATTTTGTGCCAAAAGTTGGTGATACTGCAGCTTGTCACAGTAGCTTTTGTACATTAGTTGAGGTGTTAAAAAAGGTTGACGTGGTAAGGTGACTGTATATATATATATATATATATATATATATATAATGAAATATATATATTAAGAATATTTCATCAGACTACATATATCTTTACAACCTGAACGAAAATATAAAATACTATTTTATGTGTGTTTGATACTATTGTGTAAATAAGAAAAATTCTAGTAAATAGTCTTGATAAAAGCCTGAAATATTTTTTTATAATAAACTAAAATAAGTAAATAATACAAAAATGTATACTTTTAAATAATTACTACTCTTTCAGTTCCTGGCATTTAAACTAGTAACCTTCTTAGCATTGTACTGTCAAATATGGAAGAGTCAAAAATTAATTAAAACACTTACATAGATATGGGTATACCTCTAAAACACATTTGCAATGATTACTTGTATTTTATGGTATTCAAAACTCTTTCGATTGATCATTCCATTTATTTATTTCTTATGGATGATGGAAATGAATGTACTTTTTTTGAACAATTCCATACAGTAAATTGATACTTTTTAAAACATCACATATCAAATAAAATTTTTCCTTTTTTGTAACTAACTTTTTTAAAAGCCTATATTTTATTTCCTTGCTCAGAATTTTAACTTTTCCAGTTTTGTTTTGTCTTAGCATCTAAAATTAGAATATATATATGTATATATATATATTTCACATACATTATTTTTTCTGTTTTTAGTTCAAAAAGCTTCCTTATAAGTCGAACTTTACAGAAAATTAATTGTGCATCCCACCAAAGAATAATACTAAACAACAAGTAAATAAACAAATAAATATTTTAGATGTTTTTGTTTGGAAAAAAATGTCTCTCTCTCTCGCTATCTCTCATATTCTTCTATAACGAATCTTTTTAAAAACGATTTGAAATCTTTTTATTCGTATGCACACAGCCGGCTCCATTTTTAGATTGAAAAAAAGAAAAAAAAACCCAGCGTATATGTCTTCCCGAGTTTGTATCAATGCTAGTAAAACAAAAAGACAATTGCCTTTCCTCGGTCTTGCAGCTGAATAAAGCCGGCAGTAATTCAAAGAAGTAACAAAGCATAAGAAGTAAAAAGGAAAACTTTCCGATTCTGAAATTCCGACCCAAAATAAATCTCCCCACGATGCATTTGATCTTATTTCTCAGAGAAATCCATTCATAGCCAGCGACGACAAAAATAAAAATGGAACGAAAACAAGCCCCCGACAAACCATCACTTAATTCTAAATTCTTTAGAAAGTATGGCGTCATTTTTTAAGTTTGTCCCAAATCAGAAATTCTCGGCGGGAGAATTCTTCCGATAGAGCTTTTCTTTTTATTCGGGATATGATAATTATTTTTTCCCATTAAGCCACATTCCTGGGCCCGTTGCTGTCCACGGGGCGCAACAAATGTAATTAGAAAGCAGGGGCGCTTAATGACTACAAGAATGTTTCGCAATGATGAATCTTTCTTTCACTAATTACTGGAAGAATCGGAAAGTAATGCGTTTCTTAATGTGTCGCCACATATAATTCCTTTTAAACGTTCGCTTACCCTCCTCCCTACCCCAATTTAATTCGTTCTTCTCGCGAATAGTTAAGAGGTAGCATGTATCAATATTTGATAAAGAAAACTTTAACTTGTGCTCTGGCTGGATTCGGTCGCCTTAACATAATTCTAAGACAGTGAATTGAATTATTGGTACCAGAATGGCGATATCCTAGAATCCGTTAGTGGTCAAGGTAATGGACACGTAGCCGGCGTGTCATGAGTTCGATCCAAGAGCTGCTGAAGATCCGTCGTGTAGGGACGCGATGCACGTTAAATGTTTCGAAAGCTTAAACGTCCTCACCGTTGGTGTGTGGTGGTAAAGAAAGGAAGGTATCAGTTCAGATATTGTCCTGGTCACTTGACCATAGATCGGTCCGTCACCCTACGGTGGGTTTACAGCGGTACTAGGTTCGAACTCATGGCACGCTGGCTACGAGACCGTTACCTTGACCACTAGGCTACTGCAACCACATCCGGATGATTGCCAAGTTCTGAGTAGACGTGCCTGAAGGCTGTATTTGAAAGTTAAGCTTGTTTTTTTAATACCTCGATATAGTTCGATATTTTATTTCTCTCTTATCGTATTTTTGCCATTGCGATTTCTGAGGGCGTTTTAAATAAAATTGATGTATATTACAATGTAGGTCGATCATTCATCCCACATTATTAGTATGGATTCGCATTCGTCTTGGAACGAGACAAATTAGATTGTCTGAATATTAAATTTTTATTATAATTAGAGATTTTAATATGCAAAAAGTATTATTATACAATAATCCAACGTAGATATTTTTATAATTTTAATACTTTAATTTTATTTATTCTAACCGAGAATCATCAACTTGATAATCTATATATTTTTTAAAATTTCTAATGACAGATTATGAACAGTTCTTAACAGAGTTCATCAATCTACCTAGTACATTCCCGGAAAAAATGTATATCTTCTTAGTACGGCGCCATATAGGCGGATACCAATCACCACAGCTAATTTTGACACCTAGTTTCCTCCCTAGAAGGAGGCACTTGAGCTCTGACGATGCGAACCTGTACTAGAGTTTACTTTTTCCTAGAGCACAACCCCTCTAGGGATCTTCTACATGTCGTATAATCATACGACATGGCCTTTGTCGATTTTCTGCATCATGAAAATCCATCGACTTGGGCCAGGATCGAACCCGCAACTTTGGGTACAGAAGGCCAGCGACAAACAAAACACGTCACCAGCCGACTCAACTTCAAAATGAGAAATTAATTTACTTTGTTAACACTTCGTTTCTTAGAATATGAAAAATTAATTAAAATACTCGAAAAAAATCTCTCTCTCAAGGTTACTTTTTTCATTCATACTATAGAGAATCAAGGGAATAATATCAGGATAAAATCAATAAATTATAATAATTTGCAATTCTTTTCTTTGTTATATTTATCCTCACAAATTTTTTGAATTCTTGCTGCATTTCTTCTTTTAACGGATTAAAATTTAATTATATTTGCTTGCAGGAATTTCTTTATAAAAAAATTTTAAAAAAAAACTTTTTCCACCCATAATGAATTTGTTTCCATTTATCTGTTTGATAAAGATAAGAGGTAAAAACATTCTAAAAGAGAAATAAAAACTTTCATCATCGAAAATATAAACATTTTTCGAAGTACAACTCGGATTTTTCCATTTCATTTTCTTCTTAAAATTCTAATCAAGACATCCTTGAAGAATTAAAATATTTTGAGAAAATAAGAATTTCAAGAAGCACTTTTATTTACTTAAAAATTTAATGTTAGAAAGAAGTAACGTGAATAGAAATTTAAATTATCAAATGTATATGTTTTGATATCGCGCGTGTGTGCAAATATTGATGGAAGTCTTAATTTATTTATTTAAAAAAATGGAAAAAATTAAAAAAAACATTTTTAATACAATCTCTAGTGATAAATATTGTCGAGTAGATTAAACTACTGTGGAATTCGATATTCAAGTAAAATGATTACAATTTTTGCTAGTCACAACTCTCTCTCAAGACTTTATTCCACGAACTGAGTCCTTTCCTTATATATTGCCATCGAAAGTTCCAGAAGTTTTCATAACTATAATTACAGTTAACTTTTTTAAATGCAAGTACATTAATAATTAAAGCCCTAGAGAAAGAAAGAATTACAAATAATAAAAATAAGCACGAGACACAAAAAATAAAAATCAATACGAAGAAAGCAAAAGTTATTCTTAAAAGTCACCCTCAGCCGAGCGCATGGATCTGAGCAGTAGATCGTGTCCATGGTAACTAAAACCTATTTTTGTGAGTAACACAAGATCTATTGTGCGAGAGCATTTTGAACCTTGGTTAAGTGATGAGAACGACAACTAAGCTATAGCCTCCCTATCCAAACAACCACCCTAACGGAAAGGCAATGAGTCTCAACAAATTTAACATGCAACAGTCACCTTTACACGTCAGGTTTTCACTTGAACTAGGAATCGAACCCGCGACACACCGGTCACGAGTTCGTGATCATAGCCTCTAGGTAACTGCAGGCACAGCATCCCGAGAAAACATCCCTCTTTCTGTAGAGAATTATGATTTTCACCAACGTTGAAATAATGAAAATGATGACACTACAATGATGTGTTTTTATGAGAAACATAAAGTTGCGCTCTTTATTTCGCTAACATTGCAAATTACTCTTATTACAGAAAATGATTAAAATAAAACATAATTCAACATAATTTATGCTGAAAGAAATTTAGCAAACATAAATGCATTAAAGTTAAAAAATTTGGGGTTTTTTATTGTTTAATAATTAATATAAAAAAATTATGTCAATTCCTACTTAGATCAACAAAGAAAATTTCTATTTTAGCTACTTTTTATTAAATAGTTACAATTTTTATAAATATGTATATACATATGACAGAATCACAGCATTAATTGGTAATATGAATTTTTATTAATAATCATTAAAGTATCGTATTGTCATCCAAACAATACTGTATATAATATTTCAGTTCAACAGAAGGATTTAAAACATTAGAAAAAACATTTTCAAGTTTTGACCCAAATGATACCAACGTGGCGGTATTTGTAATTCTTTGAATAATTAGTTTTAATCAATTAATTTGTATTAATTATAATTAAATCATTATATTGTCATCCAAAATAATCATGTACATAACATTTCAGCTCAATTGAGCGCTTTAAAATGTATTTTATTAACGACTGAAAATTCCTTCAAGATAAATAAATAAATAGAGAGTGTGAGCTAATAGCAGGAATTGAAAAAATAATTATCCAGATTGTGTCAAAATTAATTTTATTCGCTGATTTGATTTATTTTTTTTTGAATAATTACTCTAAGGATTTTTATTCACCGAAAATAAATTTAAGAGTTTATTTCAGTCTAAGAAACTTTTTATATTATCTGTTTTTAACTTATTTGAAGATTTTTGAAAATTATTTGAAAATACTTTTAAGAAGAATAAAAAATTACTCTGGGATATTATTAAAAAAGGATTTTTCACGAATTCCTTTTGATTAAAAAGAAAAAAAAAACTAAAATAACTGTGTAATAGGGTTCCTTTTTACAAATCAAGTTTCATGCATAAAGAATGTTGGAAAGGAAACCAAAAATTGCTTAAATTGGATAAAGAACAAAAATTTGGAAATCTTTTATTTTCATATGAATGAATTTCACATTTATTATTAAATTGGATTTGTTACCATTATTATATATGCGAAATTGAGAAACGTCGTCAAGCACATGGGTTGATAAAAAGTATTAAATCTTAAGTCACGGTATGTAAAAATTAATTTTCGTTATTTTATGGCTCTTACTAAAAGAAAGCGAAAAAAAAAAAAATTATGTTTGAATAGTACTTTAAGTTCTGATTTCATACTGAAAGGTCTAAAAGAGTTCGGAACACGTTTATATAATATAATAAATTTCTCCCAAAGATTAACTATTAAAAGATATTTTTATGACTTTTACGCGCGATAAAGTAGATTATTCTCTCGTAACTATTACACATAACTTTGCCGGGCAATTGAGTTGTAACACTAATTAAATTGTTCATTGCTAAAAAGTGAATATGTCTTTTTTTATATTAAATAAGCCATAATGACATAAAACTTATGCACAATATTTCAAAGAATGTTGTATAACCATTGAACTAGCACTAAAGAGCCTTAAAATTCCACATTCATCAATTTAATGAGTTGGAAGTTTCATAACCTTTTTCCGGCAAGTTTTCATATCGACCAAAAGAAAAAAAATAGTTTTCAAAATTACTTTTGCTGAAGATCATTATCAGAAATGAAACGCTTCCTAAAATTTTAAGAGTTGGGTGAGAAAGTTATATTAACGTCTCAATGTAAACCTAAACGAGGGTTATTGACGACGAACCTCGTAATTTTGTGCCATATTCAAGTGCCTCATGTCTTGAATCATGTTCAACAAGACACGACTGCGACCTAATCCGCTAACTTCCACATCACACCAACGGGAATATGTTTGAGACTCGACGGATATAACCTGCCACCTCTACATGATGGATCTTCAACGGCACTAGGCTCGAGCTCATGATACGCGAGCCATGAATTCGTGACCTTGACCATTAGGTTACCGTGATCACGAAATTTTAAGGCGACATCTTACCCTAAAAATAACCTGAAAATCAATCATTTTAGCACTGTGCGACTTTTATATGAGTACAAAATTTCGTACATTATTTAGGCAATTGTTTAACTTTTTTTTAACAGTATGTTGAAAGGAAAATCAAAAGTTGAACACAAAAAGTCTGCATTTTTAGTTCTTTCATCTACTTAACTGATCTTTAAAACTGGGTTTTTATCAAGTTTTTATTTGCATGGTAATCGTACATATATAAAACGCAAAGGCGTTATTTATATCCAATATAAAGTGTTGAAACTCTTTCTGGTTGTTTTGTACAATATATTTAATAATTTTGTTCATGGAATAAGAATATGTGTGTGGGGGGGTGGAGGGGGGTGAATTTTTTTTTTTAAATCCTCATAGTTAGAGATGGATTTTTATTTTACCTTTTAAAATTGTAGAAATAAAAATATTACTCATTATTCCCCAATTCTATCCACATAATTATGGAAAACTCTTTTGAGAACATGAATAAAAAATATTGAAAAATATTCAAATTTCTGAGATTGGTCAATATTTTAAAAAACTGAAATATTTCTTAAAAATAGAAAATACTTTGTTTTGTTTAAAAGTGGTGTTCCATTTTTTCTCAAATAGGGTACATTTTATCATTTTCATATAAATATAAGTTTAAAAAAGTTGTATACATTGGAGTACCGTGTCCTCATAATCCGAGAAAAGTAGGGTAAATTCTCTTTAGTTTGGGTGTAGATAACTATAAGGGCAGTCGTGTCCTGACCCTGAGAAGGACCGTTTCCCTTCAGAAGAGGTCCTCTTTTCTTTGAAGAAAAGAAAGGTATGTCGCAAGAGCTGTAGCTACAGACCCTTTGTGGCTATGCTCTTTAAACCATTATGACTTTATATCCAAAGGTATACGCACATCTCTGCAACCTCCGCATTGTGAGGGGGTAGGGACTCCAGGGGGCCCAAAGCCTGATTTACTCCAAGTACGTATTTAGGTATGGGGTCCTAAAACCTGACTTAGCAGGGGACCCTGTTCTCCGTGACGCCACTGCCCAAAGAATATCTGGTCCCATGTTTATATTGATAATTCTTCCTCGCACAGCTAGGCTGGTTTCTATTGGGAAAAGCTTTTAGAAAGCTCTTTAGGAGCAGGCTTAGGCGCTACAAACTTTGATGCAGAGATAGAGGCTGTGCGACTAGCAATATGCCATCTGATCAAATTATCTACTTCCTACACACGAATAGTTTTCCTTGTGACTTATCGGTCTGCGATCCTCTTTCTCTAATCCTTACGCAATAGCGACTCAATAGTGGTGGAGGAGGTCGGAAAAGTATAAATGAAATTAACGATGCTGATCGGGCTATTGTCTTCCAATGGATCCCTAGCCATCGCGGCATCCCAAGCAACGAAAAGGTGGACTATCTGGCAAATTATGGCTGCTAATCGCATACTGCCTTCTGGTGGCTTGTCATGTAGACAGTTCTTTCCAAATATCTCCAGATCCGTGGGAAAATACATTCGCTGAATTCAAGAGAATGATGCTAGGGGAATAGGGGAAGGATATGGGAGACTGCTCCATAGTCCAGTACCAATGGATCTTCCTAGACAAGTTTTCTCTGCTGTTTTTAGAAATTTGACCGGTCATGACTCTCTTCAGCAGCACCTACATAGAATTGGTGTGAAAGACACTCCAGACTATCCACTGTGTTTTGGAGACTATAAATTTTGTTCACCAGACATTTGTGCTTCTCTGGCCAACACAGATTTTAATTTTTCTTCTGACAACTTTGCTACAAAAGCTGGTTTATATTGGGCCGCTCGTCGAGAAATGACCCTTACGGTCTATTCCTCAGCATAATTAAAACATAGTTTGGGTATAGAAGTTTGTAGACAAAGGAAGGGGGCGTTTTATTACTAAGTTGTGACCCCAATATCTGAAATTCTAAACTTAAGTCAAATATTTAGCTCCTTCACAATCTTAATGAAATAAATTTATAATATTGGCTTATATAAAAAATAAGGATGGAAAATTATTCCCCCCTTTTTTTCTTGTAACCGCATGGAAAAATATTAGAAATTCTCAAGCTTGAAATCTGTGTTGAGTAATTTATTAATAAAAGTGATACGTGTAGAATGATGCAAAGAAAGAAATATATTTTAGTTTAAAAAAGAATGACTTAAATCCTAGACAAATTAATCACGAATACATGCTCTAGAATAACAACAAAACAAAAAAAAATTTCTTTTTTCGTATACGATGCAAGTTTGAAAATCCCAGACATTGCTTTTGAAAAAAAAAACTTTTTTTTTCTCCCGACTCGGAACATTTCCTAAGTTATTAATGTAAACTCGCCATTATTTATCACGACTTTGATCGGTGAGTGTAGTTTCTTTCTTTATTCATATTTCTTTCTTTTACTTCTGAGAAAACTTTATTTTCCTGAAATTTATTCCCTAAATCTCCCAGTCACGCAAAAGGGGTTTGAGAACAAATGTAAAATCTGTCAAATGGGAGCAAGAGATCGAAAGGTATTATCGCATCAAATTACGAGCGGCAACAAAAGAAAGGAGGTAAAAAAAGGAGCACTATAAATGATCGTTGCCATTTTTCGTGCGTTGGAAGAAAGGATAAATCTCCTGCAAAAGCGGCTTATGCCTTTTTCTGGGGCACAGGATTAGGAGGTTATGAACAACACCTGATCGCTGCTATGTAAATAAATCGATCTTCGCAGGTCACCTTTTAAAAGATCATCTCCTAAGAAGATTTTTGTCCCTTCACCAAGTCTACCGGATTTTATTTTCCAAAAGGAAGAAAGGATTCTCTTGTTTTTCGGTACTCAAATAATCAGATTTTTGTTACTCGGGTGTTATCGTCCAATCGATAGGCGCTTTTCAGAAACATTTTGCATTAGAGTACCCATTATCCTATTCTTGTTTGCTGAATTTACAGCATTCGGTTAAAAGGGCAAATATATTTATTCGTTAAATATTTTAAAATGTAAATAATATATACGGAGTTGTGAGTGTTTATTTACTTCGCTTTAAAAGCAAATCGGAGGAGGACGGATCTCGTATTTCTAATCCGTGCTCAAGTGATAAGGAAGACACCTGAGCTGCAACCACTTTCTCCTAAACTCTGCATCCCTCCAACGGGAGGACTTTGAACACAACGACAGTAATGGTCATAGAAACGTACTTATTACTGGAGTATTAAGGGTTTTAGTCCTGGTGTCATTGAAGAGCCGCCGTGTAGAGAAGGTTATTTAACGCCCAATCTGTCGAGGTTCAAACGTCCTCCTTTTGATATGGTAGTGGTGCCAGATCAGGTGTCGTCCATGTCACTTGGCCATGGTTCAAAATTACGTGGTCCGTCGCCAAAAGCCCTCGTGTAGCTGAACAGTGCGGCGTTAATATTCACTCAATCACTCACTCACTTGATGCGGTAGTTAGGAAGGTGGACTCTGTAGCCTAGTTTTCAAGGTCACGGTCTCATGGCTGGCATGTTACGAGTTGAAGCTCAGTACCGCTGAAGACCCACCGTGTAGGGAGGCGATGCACGTTAATCCTCCCGTTGACGTGGTGGGGAAGTTAGGAGAAGGAGAACCTAGCTCAGTTGTCACCCTCATCACTTGATGAAGATGAAAAACTACAAGGTAATGTAGCCCAAACTCCTCTCGTTAGTTTATAGAGCGACATCATTATAACTCCCATTCATTCATTCACTTGAACAACGACAGCTTTATTATTTATTTCTCTACACGACGAATCTTGAACGACATCAAGACTCGAACCCACGACTCGACAAAACTGGCTACATGTTCCTGACAATTACAACTAGGCTGTTGCGTCTGAATCACATGGAATATCCATGGGAGTCTAGTGATCAAGGTAGCTTATTCGTGTCTGGTATGTCATGAGTTCAAGCCCGGTCCCTCTAAAGACCCGCCAGGTAGGGGTGCGATGCACGTTAAATCTGTCGTGAGCTCAAACGTCCTCCCATTGGTGTGGTGTCGTAATTAGGAGAGGGGGCAGTTAGCTCTGCTATCGTCCTTGTCACTTGACCATTGTTCAAAATTACGATGTCCGTCGCCAAAAGATCTCGTGTAACTAAACAGTGCTACGTTAATATTCACTCACTGAATCATTGGACAAATAAATATTCCGTTTCGAACAAAAGGTAGGAAGTTATCTTCCATAAATTATAATATCCAATGCCAATAGATTTCGTGTAAGTCACAAATGCAATGTTAATAAACAATTCATCAATCAAAAAAAATAATGATGCGTGAACGAAAAACTAGGACGGGAAACACTCCCTCGAGCATCTTTTTCATATTTTCTTGTCTTACTTATGGATGAATTATTCAGAAGGATACACAACCTCTTTCACGGATTATTATAGAAAGGTCATAAATATATTGGAGCAGCCTGGTTTATCCCAAAAGTTCAGAATTTTCATGAAGTGGGTACGAAACTTAATGATTAGTTGACATAATATGATACGAAAGTATGTAATTTCGACACTTAATGTTGCTTACATTACATAAATATTTTTCATGAGTATATAGTATTCAATTTTACTGTTTTCAATTTTATAAGGGTTGCCCAAATAAAAAGTGGACATTTGCGATTGCGTTAGGATGAGTGCAGCTGTTGCAGAACCGCTAAAAAGGGACACGAAAGGACTGTAGGAAGTATACACAGCATACGATGTTTAATATTAGAGAACCTTTAATTGTAGAGGAAATTAATCAAAAGTATAGTCGTGCCATATAATGATGCGTCCAGATTGGAACAATGTTTGGCAATACGGTTTATTACCACAGGAAGTGAGTTTAATGTGAGTATCTATTGACGAAAAGTGGCAGTCTATGGCAAGCCCTGTTTGGGTCGAACGTCTTGGATCAGTTGGTGTAATAAGTTTTCGAGAAGGACAGCTAACGATATCGGATCTCTGCGACAATGTCCGCAATGAAACTAAGGCAACCTTAAAAAATCCATTACAAAATATTAGAACACCAACCGTACAGTCAAGATTTGTCACCCTGCGACTTCTAGGAATTTCGGCTACTTAAGGCGGTATTATGTTTGTATTTGAACAATGAAGTGTGTGTGTGTGTGTGTGTGAACGAAGCTGGGCAAGACTTCCTCAAAAATCAACCACGTTCTTTCTAGAGTGAAGACATAGATCTTCTATCCAAACGATGGGATCTGTGTTACAGCCCCCTCCCCTAGAGGAATTTCTTTTGATTTCCAAAAAAATCATTCTTTTTATTGAACTTTTTCACTTTCCATTTGGGCAAACCTTATAGTATATATTAGAGTTGTTTTCAGAGTACATCAAAACTCTGATAAATAATTAGATTTAAAAAATTAAATTAATTAAAATAATTATAAGTATTTATATATTAAAAATAGTTATAAGTATTTGATATTAATACCTTATATATTGTGCGTCAATTACTTCTATTGTAATTGTGAGGTAATTTTTCTCTTTTTCTGTTAATATATTTTAAACTCTTTTTTTTTATTTGAGGAGATTTTTAATTACATATCAAATTACAGAAGGTGAGGACTGTTATACCTCAAAGCTAGTGCAATCTCGTTTATTAATTCTAAGCCTAAATGTCGATTTTTTTTCTTTTTCTTTTATTAAAGCCCTTTTCTTAATTTGAGTGACAATATATCTCATAATACAAATCAAATACTCACATTCAATTCGAAAAAGGGTGGAGCTGTTGACGGGAGGTCCCAGTTCGTTGGCGGAGGACAGGCACGTAAAAGTACTGAAATCGAAAGATGTGGCCGGCAGGTGGCTCAGGCTCCAGGAAAGACTGCTCACCACCGATCGGAGCACATTTCTCTTGGGATCCGGATCCAGGAGCAGGGTCTCGGTGACGAAGAACTTGGACTCGTGCAAGGAATCCCCACCTCGGAACCACGTCACGTTGCAGAGAGGGTCACATTCCACGTGGCACATGAGGCGAACAGAAGAGGCGTTCCTCGCTGCTCCGGACTCGGGTGGTAGAGCACGTACGAAAGATGGAGGAGCTGCAAAATAAAAAAAATGGTGTATTAATTTAAAATTACAAGTGAGGAATTATGTTTAAAAATTAAGAGAAGTAACCATCAAACGTCACAACTACCACATGGATAAAAATTAATTTCTTTCGTGTAGAGAGGCTGAAGTGTGTTACATACCGTAAACTCCGGCATACAAGTGCACTTTTAACACAAATATTAATATCGATACGTGCGCGTTATACACCGAGAATAAATATGAAAGCTTTAAAAATAAAAATAGAGATGTGATTAAAGAAAAAAAATAGAAATCTACATATCGTCAGCCTAATTATCAGAATGCGTAACTCCACTAGAAAATTAATTTGATATACTAGTGCTAAGCACTGTTTGGCAAGATTCCTTAATCGCGCCAAACAGTCGCATGTCGAAGCGAAAAGGCTTCAAGTTGCCGAAATGCGAATATATTTGAAAAGTAGGATGCGCAGATGTTCTCATCGTTAGAAAAGAGGAGTGTCAACTCAAATGTTGCTTTTCTCACTTGACCGTGGATAAAATCGCGAAATCCGTCATCAATAGCTCTAATACAGCTTCAAAATGTGACATAAATAAGGAATCAATAAACCTTTGAATTGATCGATTGCTTGTTAAATTCACACTCTAAATTAACGCGGGGGCTATTGGTTGACTGATTGATTGAATATTAACGTCACACTGTTCAGCTACACGAGGGCCTTTTGGCGACGGACCTCGTAATTTTGAACCATGGTCAAGTGACATGGACGACACCTGAGCTGGCACCACCCTCTCCTAACTATCACACCACACCAACGGAGGGCGTTTCTGCTCTCGACAGATTTAACGTGCATCGCTGTCCTACACGGCGGGTCTTTAGTGGTACTGGGCTCGAACTCGTGACCAGGCAAGCCACGATCCGATACCTATGCCACTCGACTACCGCGGCCACACTGGGGGCTATTGGAGACGAACTTTGGAATTTTGTGCCATGGTCAAGTGACGAAAGCAACAACTCCTTCTCTCGAGGATTCACATTCTTGATAGATCTGATTGATATGCATCTACAGGGCAACTCTTGAGTGGTAAGAGGACACGAAAGTACGGTATGGATATGTCCACTTCTATCACGTGTTCTTATCCTTGCCCACTTTCGGGAATATCAATCAATAGAAATTTCGCACAAGTAAAGTCACTCATCCGATATAGTAGTTAAGAACGCTGACTACTTTGCCATTAAGCATTGGTTCGAATCCCGGAGAAGGCATGGATGTTTCCAAATGTGTAGTGTCTTCGCTCCATGGAGGTACTTTAAATAGTCACCAAGCCGGAAGTTCTCTCATGAAGTCGGTGGAAGGTGAAAAGAGGCAGGAGGCCCTTGACCACCCCTAAGGTGTTCTCTGTCAAAATTGACGTGGAAACGAGCCAAATCGTACTGTCATCTGTATGGTGTTCAAAGCTACGGTTAATGTCAGGTGTCACTTAGCCCTTTGCCATGATGAACCTTGTGGGGATCGATCTCGAATTCGACGATCAGGTAGCGTTAATAACACCAAAGAATTGACGGTTTCAACCACAAAGCGAAAACTTACTGGAAATAGTTATTCTTCGCAGATTTTGAATTATTCTTCCAAAGGATTTCTTATACTTTGGAAGAACTGTACCTTTTTAAAAACTTTCGTGAGAAACGATGTTATTCTCTTACAATGATCTAAAAAATTAAGTTATTAAATTGAACTGAAAATTAAAATAAAACTTCCATTTTCTTTTCTTTTCTTTTTTTTGAAAATTTATTTCTTGAAATGCAATAAAAAAGATAAACAACTTAAAGTTACGATAAGCAAATAGCAAGCGCTAATTTTTTAAAAAAGTATTGAGATCTATACCAAATGGTTTTTAACTAATAAGGAAGCTAATTAATTAACTTTACAAATATATAGAGAAAGCGAACACATTTTTTAAAACTTTTTGCCTCAAAGTCGAAGAGAGAAAGAGAGGAATAAAAACTACAATTGATCCATGACGGAAAAAAAATAGGAAAGAAAATGCTTTAGCGGAAAGAATAAAAAAAAGGGGAAAAAAGGGGGCGTGAAACAAAAAAGAAGATACCATGCATTCCTTACTTTTTTTTCTTGTTCTTTCAATATTTTCCCCCGCTTAAGTATCCTCCCCGTCATGGATCAATTATGCAATCTTTTTTTCCCTCTCGCGTGGATTGCGATGACGTCAAGACATGTCTCGGCCAAATCGAACAATGTTTCAAATGGAATGAGATTCATTTTGACCAGCATTAAATCAAAATTCATGTGCGTATTATCTCGCCTTCATTTCACCGTAATTCTTTTGGTTTTAGCAACAATTGTTTCACTTAAAGGTTGATAAAAAAAAGAGCATTGGTACAGGTGTCCTATGAATTATTATAGTGTAAATGAAATTATAAGAAACAAACTGAATAGAAAAGGTTTCTTTGTTTTTTGAAGGATAATTGTTAAAAGACTCGATAAGAAGGATTTCAAGAGGTGATTAAAAACTGTTACGTTTCATAACACAATTGACAAAGAACATATTAAAGAAATAATACTTCATATTTCACGATAAGATATTTTTAAATTAATATAATAGTAAGTTTGTTTTATGACGTTTGCTTAGACTGAGAAACAACATTCATTAAAAAAAAAAACAAGTTCAAAACCTTTTGGTGAGTTGTTACTAATGCAGCCTAATCGGCACGTGCCAGATACGGGATCACGAAATTCATCGTAACAAAGGGCTAGATCAGGGGTGGTGACCCTTTATGGATAAACGTGCTATTTTTCATAAGAAGTACCTAATGAGGTAAAGACGTATCGTGTGTGTGTCAAATTGATTATATTGGTAAAATTACAAACTAAAACTAAATACAAATAACAAAACTCTATTTAATACGAAAAAATACTTTATGCGCTGAATAGTTATAAATGTTTTAGTTATTCGTGTAATTCAAATTAAAATACCATTAGTGTAACTTCTGTTGTTGCCGATAGGATGACAAATAACTTATATTAGAATTGTAAGATATTACTTTTTGTAGAATACATGCTGAATTGGAGGCATCTGCCAGACGGTTTCTTAGCAATTAATTATTTTTACTGTGGTTCAATTTTTTTGACAAGAGGGTTTGTGATTCGATTCAAAATACCGTTTTACGGATGATGTTCTGCTTACCACTATTCCAGAACATAAAACGCATACCGCTTTGTCGCCCTTATGAATAATGCCATGTTTCTCGGTACACCAAATTTGAAATTCTATGCTACACTTACTAACTTACACTTTTGGTTCTTTTACTGAACTAGCCATGTCAAACAACAGTTAAAAATCGTAAATACTACACATGCTAACTTTAAAATACAGTTGTGTCAGTGAAATTGACTGTGCTATGCGTAGACAAACTTTACATCATAAAAAATTACGGTCTACGACGTAACTGAGGCAAGACAATAACAAACGAGTGTTTCTTTGTAATACTTTATAGTGAACTTTGAAATTTTGAAAAATAAAATGCAAACCATTTTGATCACTGGCGTGCCAAAAATATTATGTCGCGTGCCACTGGTTCACCATCCCTGGGCTAGATTGTACACCTGTCGTTATCCGTAGCCTTGAGCACCATGCTGGTCGCAGTAAGATTTGGCTCGATTCCACGCCAATTTTGAGACATCCTGGGGCGGTCATTGGTTTTCCATTTCTCTTCTCCTCCCACCAACCTCACGAGAGGACTTGTGGCTCAACGGCTATTTAGAGTACACATATGTCATGACGGCATTATACATATAGAAATTTCCATGCCTTCTCAGGAATTCGAATCCTTTTCCTACGGCACGGTGGACAGCGTCACTAACCACTATACCGGATGGAAGGCTTTGGGAGAGTAGTGGATTGATTGATTATTAAAGTCATTCTCTGATTCAACACGTGCATTGGTTACCAAGTACCTCGTTATTTTGAATCAGGGTCAAGAAATGAAGATGACACCTATTTCAATTTCACTTGAGGACTTAAAGTTTTAAAGCATTAAACGGGCATCAGCCCCTTTGTACGACGGTTCTTTAGCAAAACCAGGACTCAAACCTGTAACTAACAAAAAAAAAATTCGAACATGGGTTCTCTACCATGACTACTAGACTACCACAGCCAAGTGAGTGAATATTAGCGTCGCACTGCTCAGCTGACTGACTTTGTCGATTTACTTTGAAATTTTGAGCCTTGGCCACGTGACGAGAACAATACCTGAGACGGCACATTCCTCTCCTAACTTCCGCATCAACGTAAACATGTTTCAGCCTTGATAGATTTAAAGTGCATAGGGTACCTCTGTACGGCGGGAATTCAGCGGTACTAGGCTCGAACTTATGACACGCCGACCACGAGTCCATTACCTTGATCACTAGGCTACACCACGACCCTACCGCAGCCACAAATGAGTTGCTAAGAAAATTGATGTTTAAACTTAGATGTTAACTCTTCTCATAACTCTCTCTTGGTCCGTATTTTAAAATTAAGACATTCGTTTCCAACTGTAGAACAGTAATGAAGGAAACCAAAAGAGACCGAGGTCTATGAAATAGTAGCACAAAAGCCAGAATCACATGTTATATCGAATCGTGCTGTCGAGTCCTAATGTCACTGTGAAAATCTTTCATATAGAGGCATTGATGCACATTATATATGCCGGGTTTTAAAGTTCTTACGTTGGCAGGATTTGGAGAGATTAAAGTTATAGTTCAGGTGTCATCTTCGTCACTTGGCCGAGGCTCAATATTACGAGACCCGTTACCAAAAATTTCCCTGCAATTCAAAGGGCGCCAAAAAATACAATCAAACAGTCGGCACGAATCAAGATTTTAACAAAAAGTAATTTTTTTCATGCACTTCGTTGTATACAAGTGTTTAGCTAAAATTTTTCAATCTTCCAAGATTTCCTATATCTTCTACTAACTGTTAAACCATTTTAAAATATTTTCTTGTTTCTCTTTGTATATTTAAGGCATCCCACTGCCCTAAAACTGTGAATGTTGCCAAAAACGGCTCAATTACTGTTATAATTTGTAAAGGCCATCTTATTAGCTTTATAAAAATACTAAGTTTAATATTTTCCATTCACAAGAACAAAAGCTACAAGCGTTTTAGTAAAAGCAGATGCCACTAATCTAAGCAAGACACCATACAAAATGCGTTTTACTCGAAATATATATATATATATATATATATATATATATATATATATATATATATATATATATATATATATATATATATATATATATATATATATATATATATTGAAAATGCTCAAACGAGGAAAGCGATTGCTCAAAAAAGCTTGTAAATAATTAACTGAAGTTTTACGTATATGTTCTGTATAATAGGGAAGTGTTTTAACCTACAGATTTATCCACACATCACTGTTTTATTACAAAATTGTCAATCCCTTATATGCATATGAAGGAAGGTTCGTTCTGGGTACCTTCGGTTCCGTATGAAAATGCGAGTACTTAGCCGATCACGCCAAAACGATCGTCTTTGCGTGATGTTGGTACAAGTGTATATAGCTAGCACATCGCCGCACATATAATGACTGTTTTTTATGCAATTTCATATAATAAATAAGATAAAGCGGGCCCCAGTTTTTATAAAAATTAAAATATCTCTCATCCCGAATATCATTTTAAAGTTGAATACCAAAGTAATACATCAAAATCGAGAATTTGTTCATAAACCTTTTGTGCAGAATGGGCCCCGTTTACGTAATTTTTTGTAAATTTTTACCCATTTTAGTATTCTTCTCCCTCTTCTTAATTTTAGCCTATTTTTCTTCAAATTTACTAAATAAATCTAAAAACCACAAAAAAGTCCCTATATTTCAGTTTTTTAGAAAACAGTTGTCGCAAGTATAGTCGGATACCTTGATTGAAAGAATTTCTAGAAACAATGATGAAATTTATTAGCAGATCAAAAGATTTTCGAATATAGAATTTGGACACACCAAATATATACTAAGTAGTAAAATCGCAGATTTCATCTGTTTTATACGGCTCAAAGCAGAACTCGGAATATGGAACGTCACGTTTTTAAGAAAAACATCCAGATAGAATATTCTAGATTTTCGTTACACTATAACGCAAAAAACCATTCATAGAAATGCAGAAGTTAATCCTAGTGTATATCCCCCTAGGCGATCCATATTCCAAGAGACAAATTAAAGTTTTAATTAATTCTCATATAATTTTTACTCAGCAATAAATTCTCAAAACTTTGAATTTTAATTAAACACGAGAATGAATGAAAGAAATACGCGAGGGCAGAAAAATGCCTGCTTCTGTCCCCTAAATCAAAAGGTAATTCTCTGTCCGAGCACTTTCGAGTCATTTGATATTCATGATGTCATCTGCCACAAAGCTGAACTTAATTAAACTTCCACTAGAGTACTGCCTTTAATCTCATTTTAATTAAATATCCCACCAATGAGGCGGATCACTGTAAATTTTGAATTACACCGCAGCTTAATGTGTATTGAATAAAACACAAATCTGTAAAATTTACTCGCATCGGAATTGAAGTGAAATAATGATAATTAGTTTCTGACCGGAAAGAAAGAATTATTCATAGACAAAAGAAGTAAAGCACCTTTAACATCTAATCGAAACTAATTAACACGGTATTCTAATTAATAGTTAGTTTACTAATATTTGTTTAAAAGCTAGATACGTGAGGTTGGATACGAAGAAAAAATATCCAAAAAGTGATAAATGGGACTGACATTGAAAGTTTCAACTTCCTTCGTTGAACAATTGAATTTCACTTTTTTCGAATGTTTCTAAATTTGTCTACTGTGGCAGAAAGGGTGAAAAATGTTAAATCACGCATATTTGATCCTCGCTCGAAGTTGTATTTTAACTTGCTAGGCTCAATTTTGTCATCTTTGTTTTAATTTAACATTTCATAAAAAACTGTTATAATTCAAGTGTTATTTACATTCCCCTGACAGTTGTTATACGTAAGAAAGCTTGATTACACGGCAAACATTAATGCTCCAGCCACACTCTACTCAACATGGAACTACAGCGTTATGTGATACATTTCCATGTTATCCGTGCTATCAGAAAACTTGGTCTTTTAGGTATGGATATTTCCTGTCTTCTTTGATGGGTAAAGTCGCAGAAGTACATGAAAGGACAACACGTGCTACCAATAACGTTGATAGTATCATGTTGAGTAGAGATATGCTGTTATTGGACTATCGCATTGATGTATGCCGTGTGACTAATTTAAAACTAAAAACTCCCTCCCCCCTCGGGCAGCCACTCTGAGCCATTATCCTCACTTCCCAGCATCCAATAGGAGGACTCTCTCTTCACCGAACTCTTTTCTCCAAAAAATCTTACAGATGCCAAGTTTTATGCCTTGCAGTCCCGCCATCGCTCGTCCAATAGCCATGAAGAACACCTCTAGCATGAAAATTCCACAACAGTCATTTCATCTAGCAGACTATCAGATACGGGATTAAGGATTCCTAGAAACCCTTATATATATTACTCTATACATATTTATATTGGACAGTGGCGCACACAGAAATTTTTCAAGAAGGGAAGGAGAGTCCAGGGCCGAAAGTCCACCATACACGTATCATGCTCTAATACGCCATTTAACATATTCTTTTGATATTGTCGGTTTTTGGGAACAAAAAACAGTAAAAAATTAACTATTCAATAAATTATTAGCATAAAATAATAAAATTAACTATCAATAACAAATAATTAAATTTTACGCACTATATACAGAGGATTATAATCAGACTAAAAAAATCAAAGTGTATAGGGAATCTGGACCCGGAGAGACCTCCCCCTCTCTTGTGTGCATCATTAATACAAGTGAGAGTAACAAAAAAGTCCACAGTAAATTTTAAAATGCAAAAAAATGTTGTTTTTTTTAAATTTCTTGTTATAATTACTATTAAACAGATGTTATAATATATATATATACACTGGTGTGCAAAAATTAAGGACGAGACGGTTTTTTCAATATAACTCTTTTCAAATCAACAAATTTAATACCGTAAGATCCCCAATACGTAAGGACACGCGTGATGTAAGCAACACTTACTAAAAGAGAAATCAGAGGGATAAAAAGAAGCTTGATTGAAAAAGTAGCATGGAGCGCAATGCGACTGAAGACCGAAACATCCCTGTGATGGGTGTCCAGCAAGAAACATCCGGTCTTTAGTAGGGGATATGATCTCCCCTGACTGCTAGGCAGGTTTCACAACGTCTGCCCAAGCTGAGAATGAGGGTGTCAATGAGTTGTTGAGGCATTGCTGCCCATTCGTCTTGCAGCGCCAATCGAAGCTCCCGAATCGTTACTGATGTTAAGGTACGAGCTGCCAAGCGTCTGCCTAGAAAATCCCATACATACTCGATAGGATTGAGATCCGGAGATCGTGCCGGCCAAACCATACGTTCAATATCCTCACTCTCTAAGAGCTGTTCGGCAGCTACTGTGCGATGACATGGTGCATTGTCGTCCATGAAAAGGACCTGCAGACCCATAGCGCCTATAAAAAGACGCACATATGTAAGAAGAATCTCGTTACAATAACGGGTCCCGTTGACTGAACCTGCGTCGAAGATGTGAAGGTCTGTACGACTACCAAGCATGATGCCTCCCCAAACGAGAACACTGCGACCTCCATACCTGTCCCTTTCAATGATGTTCGAGGGATGATTGCGGCTTCCCCGCTCTCTCCAGATGAGTATGCGATGAGAATCGCTACTCAAACTGAATCTGCTCTCATCTGTAAAGAGTACTCGTCCCCATTCATTGTCTCTCCAATTTCGGTGTTCCCGGCACCACATAGAACGCCTTCTCCGATGGGCAGGCGTTAAAGGTACACACCGTACAGGGCGTCGTGCAAACAGACCACCACCGTGCAGTCTTCTGGCCACGGTAAAACGCGATATCGGTCGTCCAGTCACCTGTGTCGTGTGTGTCTAGCGATTTCTCCCGCTGTCTGCCGCCTGTTTCTTCTGGCCTGTAAGACAATGTACCGGTCATCTGCGGGTGTTGTTCCTCGTGGATGACCACTACTGAACCCCCGGATAGCTGTTCATGTAGTTTGAAATTGTCTCTAAAGTCGTGAAACGATGCTGTGAGCAATTCCGAACTCTGCAGCCACACTTGTCACACTGCGGCCTTCCTCCAGCTTCCCAATGATTCGACCTCGGGTAAAATCATCCATATGTCGTCTAACAGATTGATTATTTGCCATTTCTCGCTGAGGCAGCAACTCGGTGTGGTTTTTACTGCTATACGGCGTGCAATCTCTTTGACAGAAATACTGATCTTACACCGACAATATCATTTATACTACTCAGACACTCCCCCATTATGTCTACCTGCATATCTGCGCATGTGCTACCGTACATCACCTTACTTAATCTCCTGATTGGTCTTTCTGTCCGCTCTGCCTCTTCGTTCAGCTGATATGCTAATTTTTCAACTTCTTCCTTAATTTTTGCACACCAGTGTATATTAAGTGTTAGCAAAAAAAAAAAAAATATTCAAATGCGATGAAAATGAAATCTTTGTGCATTTCAATTATTTGTAAAACATTATAAACAGTATGTGGTGTAGGAATTTGATGTTTAATAATAAATTAAAGTCATTAGTAACAGAAAAATGGTTTTTAACTTATTAATCCCTTAAGAATCATAAGTACATAAAATGTAATTCATTCCTTTGAAGAAAAAAAGTAATCTGAAAAAAAAAATAATTTTGTCGTACTTCATCAATAAATGAAAATATTGAAATATAAGTGTTTATATAACTTAAAAACTAAATGAATTTGAGAATAGGAATTGATGGTTAATCTCGTTTCTTAATTATACAGGCAAATCAAATTATTTAACTGTGCGACGAGCTTCACTTTTTATTGATCATAATTTAGGTGTCATATTACAAAATGTCATGGTCGAAAGTTCAGTTTTTCCCTGCTAAGAAACTTAAAAAGTATTTTATTGTTTTAAACCTTTGACGAGACGTTTACTATAAACTGCTTATGCTCTCTTTGTGTGTTTTTCCCGGTGTCAATGACCTAGTCTTTGATTAATCAAGGGTCTCTGGCAAATAAGTCCATCCTCCGGAGAATTAGTTTGCTCGAGTGAGGGTAAATTGTTTTTACTCCTCTCTGGCTTTCGTAAACACGCATCGCTGATGCTGTGTGCTTGAGGACGAGATGAATGGTTCTTTTTCAGCGGAAAATCCCATTCGTTAAGAAGGAATTTTTACCGCGTTCATCTCTCTTATTAATCAGCGGGGGACGTTCTCATTGAAGAACAGAAATGCGTTTCGTTGCGCTGCTATGAATCACCAGTTATCTAAGATTTTTCTCGTTTAGCAATTTCCTTTAAAATATTTTCCTTTCATATTGTTGTGGAATTTCTTTGGGTTATCCTTATCTATAATTGCACTTAAATTCCCATAATTTCTTACTTTGAGGAGTATAAAACTCGGTACCTTCTGATTCGTAAGCATGTAACATACCACTAGACAAAAGTGATCACCCATGTCTGGAGGCTGTTACTGGCTTTTGCAGTTATCCGCCACATTACTTCCCCGCCAGCGTGTCGGTGGATAGGCGAACGGTTTTTAATAGCAAGCGTGTGTAGCGAGTGAGTTTTTGCTGTTAATTGATTGTGTTGCGTCAAGGGAGTCTTCCAACTTTGATTACTGTGTCAAGTGAGTCCGACCACTTTGTTTGTTGCGTTAAATGAATCTGACGACTTTGATTACTCTTGGTGCGGGAATAGTTGGCACCACAGCAGATCAGAAGGTGACGTTTTTCGTAATTCAATCAAGTGCACCAATGAGCAGGAAGGAGGCTGTGACTGGCTTATATAGGGACCCCTACAACTTCTTCAATTGCACGACAGCCCTGGCCGTGCCTTGACTTTCTAGAGAATTTTCCTCATGGCTTCTGTTTTTTTGGTTAGGGTCTTCCCGAAACCCACTAAGATTGAATCGACCCCTAGTTCTTGTTCCTGTGGGCTTGGTCAGGAAAAATGTTCTGTGTTTAATGCTCTTTTTCATTCTAATAACGTGGTCAGCACATTTAATTCTTTAGATTTTCATATACACTTGCTCACAAAAGTAAGTATGCAACTCATAGCTTAAGTGAAAAACTCTATTTCTCAAATAAATATAAAAAAAATATTATTTTAGAGAGTGTTGTTTATAGCTTCTGATTCAAGTCATAAAGTAGTGAAAAATAAACCAAATCATTATATTTTAAAAAAACTTTAAGAGTAATTTTGTTAACTACTAGTAGAAATTTAAATCACAAAAGTATGTATGTACTCTGAATTTTTGACTTTTAAATAGGCTGAATGAAACTTCTCGATGGATTTTTCGTATTTCAGAGATAAGTTTAGAAGTTCTGCTTCAAAACTTGTAAGTTTGAGCTTTAAGTACATCAACAATTCACCAATGCCTCCACGTGGAAAAGAATTATCAAAATACCTAAAGGATGCAAAAAGCTCTATAAGGAAAGCAAGTCCTATAGACAAATCGCTAAAATCGCAGGCAAAAGTCCGGCAAGCGTGCAAAAAATAATTGAAAAGTTCCAGGCTGAGGGAAATACTCTAAACAAGCCAAGAACAGGACGGTCGTCCATTTTCACGGATCGAGAAAGGCAAGTTATTGTTGGAAATGTGAAAAAAATCCAAAGATTAGCGCACCAAAATTGACAACTGATGTGAAAAACAATTTTGCGAAGTCATGCAATCCTGAAACAATTCGCCGTGTGTTACGGAAGGCAAGAAACCATGGTCGCAATATGCGAAGAAAACCATTTGTTAGCAAAGTGAATCGCAAAAAAGAGAATAGATTTTGCAAAAGAAAATGAAAATCAGGCCAGAAATTTTTGGAATTAAGTGATTTTTTCGGAAATTCAACATCCACGGGTCAGATGGTCACCAACAAGTTTAGAGGAAAGCAAAAGCAGCTCTAAAACCAAAGAACATGAGAGGAACTGTAAAACACTTTGGTGGTTCGATTATGGTTTGGGTTGCACGGCAGCAACTGGAGTAGGAAATGTAGTTCTAATCAATGGAATAATGAATCAATATAGCTATTTGAATATTTTAAAGAATAATCTAGGCCAGAGTGCTTCTAAATTGGGACTCGATTAACCCTTCTCTTTCCAACAAAATAATGATCCCAAACATACTGCTCGGGTTGTTCGGGAATGGCTGCTATATAACGTGCGAAAACAGGTAAAAACTCCACCGCAGTCACCTGATCTTAATCCCATTGAGTACTTGTGGGATTATCTCGATCGACGAATTAGAAAGCAAAAGATCAAAATTAAGAATGATTTAAAAAAAAAAAACCTTTTTGGAAGAGTGGCTGAAAATATCATCTTCTGTCTTTCAAAATTTACTGAAATCAGTGCCATCTAGATTGAGAGCTGTTATTAAGGCCAAGGGCTATCCAAAAAATAACTAATGTTTTTGAAAAATTCTAAAATTTGCAATATTAATGTCTTCGTTTTTGTTTGCATATTTACTTTTATGATGTAAATTACATCTTATTTTAAGTTAAGCTCATCTTGCTAATTAAATATTTGTATCTTTTAAATATTTTCATTTTGTAACTAAGCTCGATTTTGCTGTAATTGAAATGCATCGTTAATTTGAAAACTCTAATATTGTAGGTTTTTTTTTTTTCATACGACATCATCACATACACTCTACATACTTACTTTTGTGACTAAGTGTACGTGGCAATGTCTGGTTTCCTGAAGGTATGTTAAAAATCTAAAATTGAATGTTGATTCAAAGGCCATCAACTTCAGTCCCTCCAAAAATGGCTCTTTGAATCCAACGCTCAAAGACTCTAGCAGTATTTTCATTATTTTGTGTAATTATCTAAGTTTCTGTTGAATATGTGAGAATGAGTGAGAGTTATATTAGCGTCGTATTGATGAGTATGTAAGTATAAA
The DNA here is from genome assembly GCA_019973935.1 of Trichonephila clavipes. Lineage (NCBI taxonomy): Eukaryota > Metazoa > Arthropoda > Arachnida > Araneae > Nephilidae > Trichonephila > Trichonephila clavipes. Next base: position 1,553,476 of record BMAU01005330.1, on the reverse strand, counting down.
TCTAATTAGACATTTTTAAATGTATAGTTTAGTTTTTCTTTTAATTAAATTTGATCTTAAGTTTCTCCTCAAACCCTAAAACCATCTATGCCAACACTAATTGTCCTCTGTATTTTAGATATGATATTATTATTAATGTGTACCTCTGAGTCCAGATACAAAGAAAGAAAAACTATCAAGTTTAGCAAATTTATAAGAACCAATTTGCAAGGGAGTAGCAAAGTCTGTTACCCTAGTTGATATCATATATTTTGTTTTTCCTGGTTAACAGTAAGGTGCACCCATATTTTACCTGCCTTCTTTTCCAGGGGTAGGAATGTACATTTCAGATCAAAGGGTGTTAACGGAATAAGATATACAGGATGTCCTGACTTAAAGTATCTAAAAGTTATGGCTTATTATGAAGGATATACCCATCGGAATGTAATAAACTGTTCATCCGAAGATTGGAAATCCTTTTGAGATTTTTTGGGGTCCCATCGGCTGCATGTGAGCGCATTATTCGGCAATCACAGACGATAGACATGTTACACTGACTTCATTAGTAAAGATGTGGACGCCACAGCAAAAGATGCAGTGTGTACTTCTGTTAACGGAATTTGAATCAGTCCCCCTGGACACCCTGTCGACCCTGTATATCATCGCTAAATGCAAAAATTCGCGCAGATTTAAAAAAAAACGTTTCCCTTGGGTTTGATCTTTGAGTGACCAATAACCTTCTCCAATGCTATGTTGAAGAGTAGGCATAACAGGGCGTCACTCTGTCTGACACCATTTCCTATTTTGCTTAACTTCCAATGCCTGATGTCCACATTTTTCTTAAAATATACGTTTAATGCTTATTTATTTCTTAACAGAGTCAAACAATATTTTTTGAAGGAATCCTCTATTAACTGGCCTGAAAATATGTTCTATTTACTTAGATGAAAGAGCTCAAAAGAGACAAGAATGATTCCTTCTATGCACTTCTTTGGTCGAGAGGAAGAGGTGCATGGAGAATTCTAAGACGTGTATGCAAAAAGAAATTTAAATGATATACGCCTCGGGATTTTCCGGAAGCCTTATCCGAAACCGGAATATCGCGTTTCTTTAAACATTCTGCAATTCTCCGAATAAATTTTCCGTCCCTCGAAAACTCTGAGAAAGAAAAAAGGGCGTTTAACTTTACTCCTTCTGTGAAAGGAGAAAAAAAAAGTGCAAAGAATGAAACATAAACTTTGGAGATCTGTTTCTTTAGCTCCCCCCCCTTCCTCGACCTCCTCTCTCTACATTTGAAAAAGAATATAATGGGGAAGGGGAACGACAACACACACACATACTTTTTATTTCTCTCTTCTTTCTGTGAAGGTATATTTTATTAGAGAAGCAAGCAGGGCGTTCAGAGTCCTTTTTCGATGCAAATATCCCTCGATAAGAACAGAAGGGAATGATGTAAACTTTAGGTCTTTTCCCTCATTTAAATCTCTTGTTCATCAATGACTGAAAAGAGAGGAACCATACTCGATGCGGATATTTTCAATGGGGTTCAAAATTCGCATGCAAATCCGGAGCAGCAAAAACAAGGGGTGGCGGCAGTGGCGAGAATTAAGCCGGGGTGGCTTACTTCGACTCCGGTAGACGGATGCTTGTAATACACTAAGAGGATTTAGGTTTCCAGACACGCGTCGCGAATTATTTATTTTCCCAGAAAAGAGACCGGGAAGTTAGGTCTACACTAGATTTTCCTGCTTTTCGACGATGAATTTTTATGGTTGGTGAATGGGAGTACCAGCTTAATTCGACAACGAATTGGAATTTTCAGTGAAGAAAAAAAAAAGAGAACCATTTTTTTAAAGGTATCGGTGCAACGAAATCATATTAAAGGAATCTCTTTCCAGTACGCAATAAGCTGATTTTTCATGAAAATATTTGAAGAAATGCAAATGTGTTTTCAAATCTATATCAGCATACTAACATTGGGGAATTCGTATGTAACTGGTTACCGTAAAGTCCGGCGTATAACACGTACCTATACTTTCAAGATGCAGTTTTTAATTTTTAGGTATAATTTTTAGGCAACCCTTTTTCTACGAAAAAACCTGAAACGTAAGTGCGTAGTGCTGTTATGTTTTGAAATCACATCACGTATTTGAGGTATTATTCTGAACTTCAGAAAAAAAAAATAGTATACCTTTAGAACTTCAACTCTTTAAGTACATAAGGAATGTCATTTCTTTTAAATAAACGTTATCTCGATATACACAGAACAGTGCTTCGCAAACTTTCAATATTCAATCAGAATTTTCAGGCAATAACAATGTATTGAGTTCAATAACAATATGCCTTAACTTTAAAGTTAGAATGCGACTTTAACCTCTAAAGGGCCACCAGTGTATATAAACGTCTCGCTCAGCCAAGACGATAATTGCCCCTGACGTATATATACGTCTTTACGAAGTACGATCTTCTCTGAGCACTGCTATCCATAAAATTCTTCCGAAGGCTTTGGATTGCAATAAAAAGGCCATGACAGTGTTTGCGAAGAATTTACTTACTTAGGGCATAATCGTGCCCCCCCCTCGTACAGTTCTCACGCTCCCCTTTGGGGGGCACGCCCACAGTTTGAGAAACGCTGATATTTTTTCATGCCCATCCTTTGCTATTTTTAAAGCTCTCACTTGTATACCGTGCGTGTGGCGCGCACCCGTAGATTTCGATCTTATTTTTCGTGTTAAAAGTGAGCGTTATACGCCGGATTTTACGGTATTGATAAAATCTTGACGCCACCAATATATTCGTCCTAGTACATGTTTGATATTGTACGTTTTTATCTGATATAAAAAAAAGAAATGGGATTTTAAATAAAGTTTAATTAGGCATAAGTTGAATCAAAGCATGCAATTCGAAAAAAGAATGAACGAGGAATTCTTAACTCTTCATGTATAGTGAACATTTAATCGAACGAATTAAATATATTTTAATTCCATTTAATTCAATTCAAACAGTGAAGCATTATGATTTTACAAAGAAAAGATTATCACAAATATACAATGAATTAGGTTATGAAAAATATTTCTGAAATGATATCTTTATCTCCAGACACTATGGGGAAAACAAACTTTTATTTTTTAAAACTTATTTTTAATTATAAAAAGAGAAAGCTATTTCAGAACAATTAATCATTCTATAAAATATTCTAACTACATTTGAAAAATCACTTTTGATTAAAGCTTTATTTCGTAAAATTTCATAAAAAGATAAAGCTTACTCTTTAGTATTCTGACACAGTGTTTATTTTGCTCCGTATTCAAAACACATATAAATTTTATCCATAGTACTTTTAAAGTTAAAGTAAAAATTCATTAGAAGAATGACACATAGAAAAAGTAAATTGAGCATTTTCTGAACTTTTTATTATTTTATGAGAATAACAAACTTAAAAATACAATTGCTTAACCGTAATTTTACATAACTTATGGAGTTAAATACTCTTTTTGAATATTTTTGTCTCTTTTTCGTACACATTTTTAATAACAATGTTCATCGTTATTTTACTAATCAATGAATATTTTTCATGAGCATTAACAATTTAGGAAACATTTGTCAATACAAAGTTGCTGCAAAACAATTATTTTATTTAATTTGGGGGGGAGAATTTCAAAATGAACTCTGAAATAAAATAAACTTTTATTAAAAGCCGAAACAATTCAACAAGAACATATAGTGCATACCCACGTATTTATAAAACGGCATATTAATTTGACTACAATCAGCGCTAGTTAAAAAGTGTGTTAGATACATTTTTGTAAATAGTCTACACATATCCGGGGGGTTTTCTCCGAATGATACTGATATGCAAAGCTAACTGTTATACATGTTGCAAAAAAAAAAAAACGTAAAAAAAACATCTATTTAATTTTTCTCCTGTATAAGAACTGATGGATGCAAAATATAATTCAACTCTAAATAGTGACTAATTTTAGCAAAAAGTTAAATTCTCATCTTTTTTATTATGCTTTTTACTTTTAATTGTTCTTATTTAAGTTCATAAATTAAAAAAAAATTAAAACAATGAATATAAGAACCACTGACGTAGCTAGTCCTGAGTGGGCCTTGTATCAAAATTCCTTGAGGAACCTTTTCTGGAATCCCTTAACATTTTACGAATTTTTCCTTACACATTTTGGGGGCACTGTAGTGTGGGGGCTCCGTATCATTAATATAGCTGATACGGCGGTAGCTACGACCCTGACAAGAACTCAATGGAGAAAGATTATTTAAAAATATTTTTAGTTATTCAAACATTTTAAAATTGTAAATATTCAACACAATTTAAGTTAGGAATGACGAAAATTTACTGAAACACTTCAGTACATTATCAACTTCAGTAATTATTTATCCTTTGTAATTCTAAACTGTTTGCACAATTAGAACCTATCAAATAAAATTGTTACTCTGATTGTGTTCTTGAAAAATATATTGTATAATTCATCAATACATATATCATGATGTTCTTTCTTCCAAAATTACATTTCTTTCTAAAAGTTTACAAATTTTTAAACTGAATTGTAAACTTCTTTCACTTAAATGATACTTAAAGCAGTTTATAATTATCATTTAATGATAAAGTCCGACCCAATGCGTACGCATTTGAAATATTTTTAAAATAATTCAAAAATACAATTGAAATTCTAAATTCGATTTAATTTTGAGATGACTGATATACTTTAACACAATTTTTATGATTAAAATCATAAAATGTTTAAGTTAATGTATAAAAATGGAAATAAATGTATTGTTTTATTTTAAAGTAACATTTTCTACATTTCTAGGGTTCACGAATACCGATATCAAATTCTAATAGATATATCTAAGCTACTTTAAAATGAAAACATGACATTTTCAATATACGAAGTTGATTTGCATTCTTCCTAGAAATTCGAAGGATTCGTGTAACCGAACAAGCATTTATGAAGACGTTGGACAGGCATGGCATTTGTCCTCTCGTGTCTTACAAGTTGCCGGAGGCCATCCAGAGTGTCCTCAAATTGATGTTTCAGCTCTGTTCTAATCGAACACTATATGAACAGTTACTTTTAAATTAGAATCTTGGTAATTGTGAAATTTGACTGTTAGATTATTGGAAAGTTGAACAATTTATCTCGACTTTAGTATGCAGTATTCTGGAAACGGGAACAATGTAGGAATCATTAGCACACAGTTATAATTTTAAAGGCTTGTGACGTTTTAATTAATTCACAAAAAAACCCGTTAACAACAGAAAAAAATATTTTTGAAGAGGAAGAACGTACAATACTTGTTCCATTGAACCCACTTTAACACAAACCCAAATTTGGATACGATACTGTTCTCCATCTTTTGAACCTAAGCTAATTGAAAATGAATGCATGATGTCCGGGCTTAAAGGATTCAAAAGTTATGGCGTATTGTTACGGAACTACCCATCAGAATGTTATTAATGGTTCATCCCTAGATTAGAAAACTCTCCGAGATTTTTTTAGGTTTGGTCTGATCGGTCGCACGTGTGCGCATTGTTTCGAAATCGCAGACGATAAGCCTGCTACACTGATTTCATTAGTAAACATGCGGATGGCACAACAAAAGGTGCCATACGAACTTTGGTTAACGGAATTTAAACCAGTCATGCGTGCACAACGACGTGTTCTAACATAATAGAATGTCTTTACTGTCTTGTCTAATAGACTTGTTAGAATTCCTGCAAATGAATCAAGCACACAATCACAGTGTCTTCTATCACGAAAACTCTAGGATACTTGCCAGTTTGAGATATCAAAGTTCCCGTCTCCGTTAAAGTTCTTTCCCATTGGTGGATTGATTTTAATGTCGGAGGATCGACATTCCATTTTGTTCGTACACGTTGCCCTAGACGCGTGACTGATTTAAATTCCATTAACCAAAGTACGCACTGCACCTTTTGCTGTGGCGTACATCTTTACTATAGAAGTCAGTGTAACAAGTTTATCATCTACGTTCGTCGAATAATGCGCGCAAAGTGTTTGGTTAAATTCTTCATAGTAGCACAGTATTCGTATTTCTATTTTCTCTTGTTGCACTACTATTTCCAAGTCACAATAACTCAATGGTTATGATTTTGTGACGGGTAATGTTGAAGTCCTGAGAGTGTTAGGAGGTCTCACACGAGCAAAGTTTGTGAGAATTAAAACTTTTACTTACACAAAACCTCTGGTATGGAAAAGAGAGAGAATTCCTGTCACGAGAGGACGCATAGTTGACCAAGAAGGGAGTGCTGCAATTATCGAAACAATGATAGAATTCGAAGAAGCTATAAAAAGCTTTTTCCATATTCAGCACACACGTAGCTTTATGTAGGAAGAACGTAGCTTCCCTAGTATTATTTTAGTTGAGTCAACTAATGGATAGGAAAACGTGGGTTTTGAGAACTTGAGGGAGTGGGATTGTAACGCGTGCCGTTAGATCACGTGTAAAAGGACTCTCACGATTTCTGTTCAAAATAGCTTTTCCTTCTGTTCCTTTTGTTAGTTGCGGTACAAGTTATCTCGTATAAAAGGGCCTTGATAAATTTAAGTTTTTGTTCTACTTGGTTACTTGCTGAACAGAGTTATAAATTATGTGTGTAAAATAAATCTCGTAATACAGAGGTGGCATTGTAGGGAGGTTAGAAAGGTTGACGATTGTTATCTCGCTGCTTGAAAATAGTCATCTACAGTGGTGGCAAAAAGTCCTGAACACACTCATTTTTTAGCGTAATTTTTATGTTTGACTTCATTTTTCGTTGTCAAATTATCGCACTATCTTAAATATTGTTATTGATTTTAATGTATTTTTTTATGCTGATTTCAAATCTACTATTAGTTTCTTAATAACTAAAATGTTTTTTGTAGTAAAGCTGCCTGTACACAATAATGTGAAATATGTGCAGAATAAAACAATATCGATTAACATAAAATGCAAAGAAAAATAACACGAAAATTGACAAATACGGTATATTTAATATATATATATATATAAACATTTTGAAAATTACATTGTTGTCACATGTTAGAAAATCAATATTTTATGGGCCAGCCGTTTGCTTTAATTACTGCTCTACATCTTTTTGGCATGGAATGCACCAATTTCAAAAGAAGATCTTTCGTGACAATATGGTTGAAGGAAAATATTAAAGCATCAATTAATTCACGTTTGTTTGAAGGTTTTTTCTTTGAATTTCATAACCAATTTTAAACCATAAAATCTCTATCGGATTAAGGTCGGGAGACTATCCTGGCCAGTTCATTCTATTCACAGTATGGTCTTCCAACCATTTCTGGTCTACCTTTGCACGATGGCAAGGGGCGTTATCGTCCTGAAAAATCCATGACTGAATCCCCAAAAGGTCTCTCGCAGTTGGTAGCAATTTTTTTTGTAGTATTTCAATGTAATCCATGGTTTTCACTGTTCCGCTAACGATGTGAAGTCTCCCAACACCATGAGAAGACATGCAACCCAATACCATCACTTTTGTCGGGTACTTTACTGTGGGCTTCAGACACTAAGGGCTGAATTCCTCATGAGTGCGTCGTCTTACATAGGCACTACTTTGGTTGCCAGAAATACAAAACTGACTCTCGTCACTAAATATTACCTTTTTCCCTGTCTTTAATAGTCCATAATGAATGTTCTCTTGCCCACGTCAATCGCCTCTTGCGTTGAAATTCAGTCAATAATGGTTTTGGGCACGCCTTACAGCCACGTAACCCAATTTCCAGTAGTTTTCTTCTAACAGTTCTTGGGCACACACTTACATTTGATGTCAAAGTCCATTGTTTCAAAATTTGCGAGGAATTAAGCTTTCTGTTTGAAAGAAATAACCTGTCTTCACGTAAAGATGTTTTTCTTGATAGTGTCCTGATCGCCCCCTGTCCGCAATAAAATTTGTTTCAGAAAATCTTTTCAAAGTTCTCACAACAGTAGAAAGGCCACATGGTCCTTTAGCAGCAATTTGGCGCATTGAATAATCTTCTTCCTTCAAATGTATTATTTTGTACCTTTAATTCTCAGGCAGATATGAAAATTTAGCCATAATTCCAATATTTTCCATAAACGCACTTCAAATTGCTTTCAATACACTATTTTCCACACGCACGCAACTGCATTCAATACAATAAACCACGTTTCACCTTTTTCTTTCAACCATTTATCGCTACTGCTCTCTGATTGGTTGAAATAATGGAGCATTTCAATGGTGGAAAACACACTTATTCATTCTTACAGTGACCTTATGCTTTCTTGTCAAGGTTTTTTCAACATACAAATCAAACTATTTACTTTAGATGAAATCTACAAACAGATTTGAAATCAGCATGAAAAAATACATTAAGATCAATAACAATATTTAAGATAGTGCGATTATTTCATAACAAAAAATGAAGTCAAACACAAAAATTATTTAAAAAAAATGAGTGTGTTACAGGACTTTTTGCCACCACTGTATAGTGTTCGGAGTCGTACTAAAGAACTCAAGTGAGCAAAGTGGAATGTATTAAATGTTAAAGTATATTTATTGAATTGCGTTAGAAGCGCATTGCCTGCGTCCTTTCTCCTGCGTTAGCGTTGAGTCTTCTCCCAACTTGATTCGGAGTGGGGTTACAATAGTGACAGTGGCGTAACGAGAATATTAGCCCCCTGCAAAGAGTTCAGTTTTGAGCCACAAATATATACTTTGTGTCAGTCAGGTTTTGGGCCCCCTAGAATCCCTGGGTTCCATCGCAATGCAGGGGTTGTGAGGGTGTATGTTACACCACTGAATAATAAGGGATTATAGCCAAATATATGTGAGCAAACGGGGTCTTTCCTTAACCAAGACACTTGACTATGGAACAAATAGCAAGGGTTTCTGAGACAATAAAAATTCCATTATAACTTATCCATGGCAATAATTGATGCCATTAGAAATTTAAAATGTTTTGAATTTATATTTTAGCAGAATTTACATAAATATTTTTTATCGTAAATTTCTTTAGATGGATGTCTTGATCGATTAGTGTTAGACAGTGGCATACACAGGACTTTTTCAACAAGGGGGGGGAGCAGGGTCGAATTTTCACCAGTTTCGTATCGTTCTTCAATACGCCGACGAACATATTATTTTGATTTTGTCAATTTACGGGAACAAAAAACAGTAAAAACTCCATTGTTGAATAAATTAATAGCATTTATTAATAAAATTAATTATTAATAAGAAGTACTTAACAAAGTTTTACGTGCTATTTAGATAGGATTATAATCAATTGAAATAAAATCAAGGACTATGGGGGGGGTCTGAACCCGGGGATCCCCCCTTCCCTGTGTGTGCCACTGGTGTTAAAGATGTATGACAATCTGAAAGGATAAAATGTATCTTAGGTAAATATGATGTTAAATTCTGAAACTTATTAAACACTTGAAAAACGAGTAAGAAATAAAAACAATTAGAAGAATATTCCAGACACAAATCTTCTTTTATCTCGTACAGGAATCGAAAATAATGTATTCGCTTCAGAAGCCGTGGAACAATGGTTGATGATTTAACGCAATTTCAGTTACAGTAATAAATCATCTTTTGTTATATTACTGAATTTATTTCTTATAGTCATGTTACATTCATGATTTGTTCATGGAATTTTGCTTCTAAATAAATCTATCTTGACGTTATCATTTTAGATCTGTTGTTGCCATGTCTGTTACCATTACTTTACATCATAATAATAGAGATGCGTCTTGATTATTAAGAATGAGATGAAAGAAATTCAAATGGAACATCCAATGCGTATCCATTATCATATTGCATTATTTACAAATATTCCGGACAAAAGGAGATGAAAATGGATGCTGCTGTTTTTCTTATGTAATACAGCGGAAATAGCGGAATAACTGAAGCATTAAAAAAATCTTGAAATTGAAGGATTATTTTGTGTAGTTGTTAGTAGAATAAAATATCTTACTTTTCAAAGGGTTAAAAATAATTTTTTTCCTGATGTTTTAAAAAGTTTTTTATGCTGCTTACACGTATAAATTCATCTTTTTTAAAGGCTTTCATTGTAGTAATTTTATAGCATGAAAATATTTTTAGTGCAACATTATGTTATATAATATTGAAAGAATGAAAAATAAAGATAAGATTTCATCTTTTCAACATAAAAAGAAGAGTGAAGAGTTTATAAAAATACTCATGAGTTGATGATACAATTGTCCATTTTCATCTCCTATTGTCCGGAATATTTGTAAACAAGTTAACAAGATAACAAAATAAGTTGATTACATAGGAAATTCACACATTTTTAAACTTTAATGAATGAAGTAGTAACGTGTTTGTTAAAAATTTACTTAACTAAGTAAAATGCAGAGCTTCAAAGAAATGTGTTTATATTTAATAAGAATATGTGACATATATATTTATATATACACACACACACACACACACACACACACACACACACACACACACACACACACACACACACACACACACACACACACACACACACACACACACACACACACACACACACACACACACACACACACACACACACATATATATATATATATATATATATATATATATATATATATATATATATATATATATATGGAATCAGTTGTGAAGTCGCCACCCAGTTGAATCTCTCAACAAAGCAAAGACAAAACAACACGCTGTCTTCGCGCGCAGGCGCAGCTAATCCAAGGTTCAACACGAACTACTTTGTTTTATGAAGGAAACGAGGAGAGAGAAAAAGTGACTGGGGTTGCGCGAGCAGGCATTCCCGTTGTCACATCATGGAAATCTATTTGTTAAAAATTTAGTTAGCTGCCTTTTTAATTAATATTTGTTACGTTTCAAACAAACCAGAAGAAAGACAAATGTTTGGCCCCCTTGTTATCTCCCAAAGATTATGGGGGCTCGGAAGGGATAGATAAAACCTAGATTCAAAGTTTGGAACTCGTGAACAAAAGAAGCTTCCGTGGAGAAGACTCGCCACCATTTTTTGGAAACTTCGCTCAACCTGTGTAGAGGTTGAATTTCATTCGAACCCAGCATGAATATTCCGCCTGTGTATAGGTAGGATCTAGTGATTTAACACCTGCGAAGAGGTGTCATTTTAACAATTTCAAGAACTATTTTTCGTCTAACGATATAACCTGCGAAAAGGCTAAGGGAACTGTGTTCATCTGCGTAGAGGTGAGTCAGTGATTTTCTTCAATTTAGATACATCGTTCATGCGAGCAACAAGGGAGCTATAAAAAAAACGTAGGATCTTTCCATACTTTTTTTAAAAAATTTATAAAAACCCTTTTAAAGAGGATATCATAAGAGTTGTAGAGGATCTAGACGGTACTGTGGAGAGTACGGACACCACAGTTGAACTAAAGACTAAAATTGAGGAGAATAGAAAAGAGTGTTTTTTTTCAGGTATAGAAGTTTAAGTTGGCATTACTTTCCAAGATGGCGACCGATTTAACAGCTGTCAAGTGATTTATTCTCAGTTTGGTTTGGCAATTCATCAAAACAATCATCAAGCAAGGCGTAGATTCGTCGAATGGGCTCAAAACGAGATTGTCGTTGTTCCCGATTTTCATAAGCGAATTTTTTTAGGGTTGAAGCGCACTTCTGGTTGAATGGCTACGTCAACAAACAAAACTGCCGCATTTGGAGTAAAGATAATCCACAAGTGTATGTCGAAACACCGTTACATACAGAAAAACTGACTGTTTGGTGCGCTTTATGGGCTGGTGGAATCATTGGTCCGTAATTCTTCAAAAACGATGAAGGCCACAACGTTACAGTCAATGGTGATCGGTATAGAGCCATGATTACTAACTTTTTCATTCCTGAATTGAACAATCATGATATCCAGGAGCTGTGACAACAAGACGGCGCAACATGTCACACAGCTCGTGCCAGAATCGATTTATTGAAAGACACGTTTTGGACCTGTGAATTGGCCTCCAAGATCTTGTGATTTAACACCGCTAGACTATTTTCTGTGGGGCAATGTAAAGTCATTGGTCTATGCGGATAAGCCATAAACGCTTGACCATTTGGAAGACAACATTCGCCGTGTTATTACCGATATACGGCCACAAATATTGGAAAAAGTCATCGAAAACTGGACGTCCAATTTGGACTACATCCGAGCCAGCCGTGGCAGTCATATGCCAGAAATCATATTTAAAATGTAATGCCACAAGATTATCTTTCGAATAAAAAAGTATGATGTCAATCGAATAATACATCGTTGTTTTATTGCAATTTAAAGTTTTATACCCCCAAAAAAACACCCTGTATATATATATATATATATACATATATATATATATATATGTGTGTGTGTGTGTGTACGTATATATATATGTATGTATATATATATGTATATATATGTATGTATATATATATATATGTATATATATATGTATATGTGTATATATATGTGTGTGTGCTTATATATATATATATATGTGTGTGTGTGTGTGATGTGTGTGTATGTAATAATTCCCCCTAGCATTCTTTTAATTAACTCTTTTTAATAATATTGAAATAATCTTTTAATTTTTTAATTCGAAACTAACACCCTGATCATAATCGTAATGGATTAATATTATTGCATCAGAAATCCCTGTCCCGCCCATTCTATCCTATCAGAACTACAATTACGTAATAATTACGCGCTTGCACTGTTGGTATAAAACCAAACACCTTGTGTAATCGCTTTCTCTTATTTTTGTCCGCGTCATGTAAGAATGTAAATAGCTGCTCTCAGTGTATTTGTGTGGTGTCCGTCAAGATGTCACTTCTGCTTGTCTCCAGTTCACTATGATTTGTAATCATCGCAAGTTGTCTCGTCAACGTAAAAATGTACCACACACACACACACACATATATATATATATATACACTCTGTCGCAAAAAAATATATGCACCCAGAAGAAATAGAGCTACATTCACGAAATTTGGTATGCATGTAGTGTATATGAAAATAAACAAATGATTAAAAATTCAGAACAAAATATCATTTTATTAAGCGGTTACAGCTTGCAAAAAGGTTAAAAATCAGTAAGTAGTAAAGCCACCTCTGGCAGCTATACAAGCCGAAATTCGGCGTGGCATCGATTCAATTATATCACTTATGACCCCCTGTGGAAGATCCTGCCATAGTCTTTGCATTTGCGCAGTTAATTCTCCTGTATCTCGGGACGGCTGCAGTTGCCTTCCCAACGCGTCCAGACATGCTCTATTGGCGAAAGATCTGGTGACCTGGCAGGCCATGGTAGAACGTCATATCCTTGAAGACATTGTTGGGAGAGTCGCGCAGTATGTGGACGAGCATTATCCTGTTGATAAATGGCACCTGGGCGACTTGATAGCATGGGTAGCACAATCGGCGTTAAAATATCGTCCACGTATCTGCGAGCTGTCAAAGTGCCTTGAAGGACCACTAAAGATGATCGTGTGTCCCAAGAAATTGCTCCCCACACTGTCACATCTTGTGAAATTGCTGTATGCCGCTCAATAATAAATGCCGGATCGGACCGCTGGCCGGTGCGCCTCCAGACACGTGTGCGGTGGTCATCAGCACTGAGACTGAATCGGGATTCATCACTGAAGATGACACGTCTCCAGTCTGTCACACTCCAAGTTGCCCGAGGTCGGCAAAAATCCAGTCGACACTGCCTATGATGTGGGGGTCAGTGGTAAGCGTCTTAGCGGACGTCGGCTCCTCAAGCCAACTTCGGTCAGTCGTCTCCTTATGGTTTCTCTTGATGGCACTGGATATCTGGAAGGAGGTAAGTGGCGTTGAATCGATGCTAGCGACGTTGTTGGTGCCGAAGTGGCCACTCTTCTGATTGCACGATCCTCGCGATCATTTGTGTTCCTGGGACGTCCTGACCCTCCGCGACGGTACACTCTACCTTCTGTGATCCACTGTTGCCAACACCGAGCAACTACCATATCGCTCTGACCGAGGTGGCGGCCGATACGTCTATTCGACCAACCTGCTTCTCTGAGGCCTATTATACGGCCCCTATCAAAGTCCGTCAGCAGCTCGTACTGCCGCCGGTTACGTCTTAGAGGCATCCTAAGTCTCAATATCGTCTATCAAAGTCATCAGATTCGTTTGGATAGCCGTACGGCGCTCGTACTCATGCTTTTAAACTCTCCCAGTTGCGCAACTAATATGCGCATAGCACACTTAGCCTTGCCTCATTGGCTTCGAAATTTTAATCATTTGCATATCTCTTACCAGACTACATTCTTGCCGAGTTTCGTGATTGTAGCTTGATTTCTTCTGGGTGCATATATTTTTTTGCGACAGAGTGTATATATATATATATATATATATATATATATATATATATATATATATACATATATATATATATATATATATATATATATATATATATATGCTATATATTTTCTCGCGAAAAACTTACATTTTGATTAGAGGTGATTAAGTGGTCGTGGCCGAAAAATTAAAGAAGCTTGTTCGTGATCCTATCATTTATTTGAGTATTCTTCTCCTTCAGTGCCATACGAGAGGGAATTATTCAAATATCAAGTTATTATGTACAGGGAATAGCAAGGAAAAACGCATTACAAAAAACACAGTCACGTGTTTAGGCGAAAGGAATAAAAAGTTATTCATAGAAATGACATCATTGTTTAGGGAATATAAATCCTTGTTAGAAAGTCGCATGAAAACAATTAAGGAACTTGTATGTCTTGGAATCGCCAATAAATCTACCAAAATTCAAGGTCTAAAATCAGTTATAAATATACCAACATGATGCTTCTAACCCTTTGAGGGGCACAAAGATAAAATACACTTTTCTGTTATAAAGTACTTTTGATAAATGTAATATTCTCATCCTCTTTAAACATTATTTAGTCACAAAAATATCTGATCAAGGGTTTTTTCCCCCTAGGTGATGGCTAGACATTATAGCCACTGCGCACTTAGGACATTTAACTAAGTTTTAAGGACAGAAAAAAATAAATCGTATTACGATAAACTTTTTTTTATTAAAAATTAACATTTATGCTAACTATTTCAATAACAATTAAATACAAAGTATAAGTATAATTAAATAATAATTGAATAATTGTAGAAGCAGTAGAATTGTAAGTAGAATACTTACTAAAATATACATTGAATGTTGTACATAGATCCACATTTTATATTACATTTAATTTTAGTATAAAAAGTTAGAAATAAAGTAATATTTTTGAGTATTTAAATTAGATAATTCACAAATATGAGGAACTATTTACTGTGGAACTTTTCAAAGCAAGAATAACCATTTGCTTGAAGAGACAATGTTACATTGTAGGACCCACACAGCTATCGTGAGCGATGAACGTCTTTTCTGTTATTGCAAAGAGAGCATCTCTTGTACAGATCACCTTCTGTTTTGACTTTCTCAAGTGGGGAAAGAGCGAAAATTTCAAGGTCATTTTTCTGTTCTATGTGGGCAGTGGATAGAGCCTCTATCCACATATAAAAGCTTTCCAAAAACCGAAATAAAACCTTTGTTTTTCAATTGCACATTTGCTTACTTCATTCAGAAAAGAGAAAAGTATACTAAAGACATGCCAAATGTTTTTTCAAAGATCAGAAATTTTATTTATAGAAATCAAAATACAGTTTGTAGATTTACACCGAGAAAAAATGTTTTTAACTACCCCTCAGAGGATATGAAATGCCAAAATCGTGCGGCATTTCGTATTGACCTTTATGTGTTTTAGCTTCAATTAACGCATGTATATAGACTAAATATCCACCGCCCGCCTGGAGAAAAATTTTTTTAATATGTGGCTTGACCTACTGGCCACTGCCCATGAAAGGATTAATGCTTTATAAAAAGATAAATTGAGACGCGTTTCGAAATAGGGTATTAGGATATTTAAATTAGATGTTATAAATAAAGAAGATATTTGAATTACCAATAAGATATCAATTTAAGTTATTACGTATATATAATATATAATAATATATACAAATAATTATAAACTTAAGAATAACTAGTCACAACTGAGTAAAAAATATTAATTCCAGTAGTACAAAGATTTGACTGCAGGCTATGTCTGCCATTTAGAACCTTAGCGAACCCGAAGTGGTGTTATTCGTATTCTTTTGGTACATAACAAGTATCCACAACACGAAATTTTAATTCGTGTTTTTTTTGTCTACTTATACATAAATATCAGGAACTTTTTACCACCGTTATTATACTGAAATCATTATAACCAATTTCAGAAACTTAAAAATTGCAGTTGACTCTAAGACCGAATAATATATTTAGAAAATTGGAAAAAATTGAGGTATGTATACTCAATAAGAATTAACGAATTCAAAACAATTCAAGAAATAAACATAATCAAAATTATTTAATTTACTGCGCATCATTTTTGTAGACCTAATAGTTACCATAATGATTATTATTTTAACACTAGATTACCCAAGGAAGTCATTTTGACTGCATTTTAACTTCAATTAGAAAAAATACATATATAACGAACAATTTCTTAGAATTTTTAGAATATATTTTTTTTCCAAGAGAAGTAATTTTTTTATTGTTAATATTTACTCATAACTTGTTATATAACTGTAAATAATATAAAAATATTAAAAATTAATTTTAAACAAATCTCTTTACACTTTAATCATTCTTTCATAATGCGGTCATTTTCACTGCTTGGGGGCAATATAGGTGCATAATAAGCTTCAGTCTTTTTAGTGTTAATTAACCAGTAAAACATCAGCTATCTCACTTCATAGGATTGCTATATTCTGCAAAGTACAAAGAAAAAACCTTTGGGTGCTTGTCATCCTAAATTCGATCGACACTTACACGAGTCTACCTCTACAAACACCCTGTCTGGAGCGAAGCTAAACAACCTAAAAGGAAAGGAAATGGAAGAAAAATCTCCGCGGGAAATCCTACCAGCATCGTCTCGATTTTCCGCTCCGCTCCGTTAAATGCGATCCCAGCAGGGGCACTGCTTAAAACAAACGAACATAAAGATCCAGCTGGCAAAGAGCCAGTCTCCACTGCACCTGATTCTTTTATTCAGGCATAATCCAGCCCAATTCAACAGGGCCGGCATCTGGACCGGGCCGATAAGGACGCCGTTCGTTAGCCCCAGGTCACGGCGTATGTCCGGAGTCCTAATCCGGAAAGGTGCCTACTTCTGTTAAGGAGTCCATTTATGAAATAATCTCCCCGAATGAATGCGCCACGGAGCTCTCTCGAGGGATTCCACACGTCTCACTCCGACTACGATGGGAAGTCTTAATCATAGGATGGGCGTGCATAAATACTGCCAGTGAAATCGCCCCTCGTTACAAATCGAAAGAACGCGGGCAGTAAATAAAGGCTGCTGTCGCCTTATCTACGTGAGTTCTTGCTCATTGGGGTGAGTCCACCGCGGTTAATAGCCAAAGTGGTATAAACTTGCTGGAATAGAATAATATGAAAGAGGTCAAGGCTTCTTAATCCGGGAGCTGGCGCGAACTCAATACTAACTTTAACGGTCGCACGGAGTGACTGTGAGTCAACCCAATCCTTTTTTTTATAATTATTTTTGCTCTACACAACAAAAATAATTATCCCAGTATATAATTTAATTAAGAGAAAGTATACTTACCTACTTTTAAAGACTTTTCAATTTTTCTTTGATAATTTGAGAAAAAAATGTTAATCAAAATGAACCAAGTAGTTTCAAATGGGCGTGAGCATAATTAATGACAGAAATCACTCACACTTATCGCTAACATTACAGGAATGTTGCTTGCAGGCAAAACTATCATATTTTATTCAAGTTATTGTAGTTTTATTATCTTTTCATGTTCGACAACTAGAATATTGATTTTTTTCTTGCTTGAGTCTTTTTGCCAGGGTGAAGTGTACCTTGTGCTACACTTATGGCTTCACATTTTACATAATGAAGCTCTTTAGGTAGCATTTGTAAATTTTCCTTTCAAATCAAACTTTCATGTTCTTCACTTTTTTGAAATTTACTTTCGCTATCATAATATCCATTATATTATCAAGTTCTTCCCTTGCTTGATCAGGAATATTTAAATATCTTAACAAACTTGTGCCGCAGTTTAACCAAAGTTGGCTCCTGCGCCATAAAACACCACGCTCACGCACACTCCCTTGCTTGATCAATTTTAACTTCATTCAACACAGATCCCAGACGTTTATTTCTTTTTTTATATTCTGATCAATTACATTTATAAACATTAATAAGTCGTACAACTCAGCGATAAAAATGACTAGGATATTCACAAGGATAAAATGTAGCACGTTAAGAGAAAATATTTCGTAATA
Organism: Trichonephila clavipes; assembly: GCA_019973935.1. Lineage (NCBI taxonomy): Eukaryota > Metazoa > Arthropoda > Arachnida > Araneae > Nephilidae > Trichonephila > Trichonephila clavipes. The sequence continues at coordinate 1,535,116 of BMAU01005330.1, read as the reverse complement.
AAAGAAGTTGCGCGGGGTACTCAGTCAAATCAAATACCTTAAGACTATAAATAAACGCTTTCCACTCTTAAAAGGAGGAATACATGTTACAAATACATTTTATCTACCTTGAAGACTGGCATATAGGAGGATACTGCCAAGGTCATTGGTAAAAAATAAACTGTTTTCTCAAAATTAACGATTTCGTGAGCCTGAGGTGATTGTGTGCCCCTCTCGCCTGCTCCCGTGTTACAAATTGGTCCGTGTTTATTGATGACAGCAGCACCAATAGTTATCTTTATCCATCAATAAAAATCACGATGAAGCTTATAAAATACTGAGTAAACATTATGATATTTGTTTTATCCGTTCTCAAGAAGTACATACTAAATCTTTTTCAAGATTAAATAACCACATCATCCTGTCTATATAAAGAGTGTTTTTTTCCAGGTATAGAAGTTTAAGTTGGCATTACTTTCCAAGATGGCGACCTATTTAACAGCTGTCAAGTGATTTATTCTCAGTTTGGTTTGGCAATTCATCAAAACGATCATCAAACAAGGCATAGATTCGTCGAATGGGCCCAAAACGAGATTGCCGTTGTTCCCGATTTTCATAAGCGAATTTTGTTTAGCGATGAAGCGCACTTCTGGTTGAATGGCTACGTCAACAAACAAAACGGCCGCATTTGGAGTGAAGCTAATCCACAAGTGTATGTCGAAACACCGTTACATCCAGAAAAACTGACTGTCTGGTGCACTTTATGGGGTGGTATCATTGGTCCATACTTCTTCAAAAACGATGAAGGCCACAACGTTACAGTCAATGGTGATCGATATAGAGCCCTGATTACTAACTTTTTCATTCCTGAATCGAACAATCATGATATCCAGGAGCTGTGGTTCCAACAAGACGGCGCAACATGTCACACAGCTCGTGCCCCAATCGATTTATTGAAAGACACGTTTGGTGACCGCCTAATTTCACGTTTTGGACCTGTGAATTGGCCTCCAAGATTTTGTGATTTAACACCGCTAGACTATTTTCTGTGGGGCTATGTAAAGTCATTGGTCTATGCGGATAAGCCCCAAACGCTTGACCATTTGGAAGAAAACATTCGCCGTGTTATTGCCAATATACGGCCACAAATGTTGGAAAATGTCATCGAAAATTGGACGTCCAGATTGGACTACATCCGAGCCAGCCGTGGCAGTCATATGCCAGAAATCTTATTGAAAATGTAATTTCACAAGATTATCTTTCGAATAAAAAAAATTCATGTCAATCGAATAATACATCGTTGTTTTATTGCAATTTAAAGTTCTATACCTCTAAAAAAACACCCTTTATTTCTTTCTTCAAAATTACATTCAATTTTCATACATTATTTATTTTTCATCTATCAGTATTATTTAATGCATTAAATTTTAATGTAGCAAATAAAAGAATATGAATTAATTTAATGTGTTATATATATCAAGTTGTTTTTAAATGTAATGTGTATATGTGTGTGTGCCTATGTGTGTTTCATGCTTCATGCTTGCTGGAAAATTACCTCAAATACACCTGCGCTTAATTATTGTTGACGCATAACTATTCCAACATAGTGACCTCTTGGCGCCTAATTGGATAGAACAGAATACATCGTTACAGCAAGGAGTCACCAGCCTTTCTTCTCGGTTATTTTCCTTTTTACTCCAGTGCACTCTACCTTAAATAGTCCTATTCAGCCTGAAATCCCTACGCGGTAGTAAGGAGTCTGGTCTATTTTTATTATTCAATTAATATTTAAGTTTAACTTTCAGGTCTGACATATTTATGTAATCGTAATAAATCTTATATATATTGCTGCAAATCTGCGTGGGGAAGAGGCAACCGAAGATTCTAGTTATTTAAATGAAAACAGATTTATTAATTGGAAGGACCACCTACGTATATACACAAAGAAATATTTTAACAGATTTACAGTACTTTAAAATTCACTCATTACAAACAAGCTGCACAGCGCTCCAGACAAGGCTCTTCTAGAACAGTTCCACTAGCAGGAACTAAGAAAAATAAAGTTTCTCTGCCTTTTCGCAGTTAGCGCACAAATAGTTTCCGGTCTCAACTAGTGGAAATTTCGAAAAAGGTGGATTTCAGAGACTTTTTGATCGTTCCAGGAAGACATCATTTATCTCCAAATTTGTTGCCAAGTGCGATAAAGTTGCCAACCTTGTAATCCTGATCATCTCTTCTAAGTTTGTGACGTCTTACGCGTATTTTTTTTAACAAGTCCTTTGTGTTCTTTGGGCCAGAATTAATGGCAACTCTTTTCCAACCAAATCCAGGAAATGAGAAGTGAAGAGATGCAAATAATATAGGATAAATATAGGATCTTAGAGTAAGCGTGATGGCAATGCAAGGGCAATGTAAAGGAATGTTAGACAATTGACGTGCGTTGTGGCAGTGGATGATTATAGAAGTTCGTCGTTCAAGATTTAAGTTCTACGTGTCGTGGATAAACATATTGGTGATCTATTAGAAATTAAACGTCAAGCTACATACCATTGTAGATATAGAAAAGTTTATTACAGAATAATATAATTTAGGATTGATTACTTATTAGTATATTTGAAGATTAGGTGGTTCGATTATTGAGATTGGTCTGAATTATATTGTGTGTTGCGTATTGCGTCATCGTAGATTCTCTCATTCATTAATAAGATTATATTTGTTCAAAGTTTAAGTTGAATATCTTAATAAAGTCATATTAAGATAATGTTTGATGCTAGTCCTTTCGTTAACCCTACACCTCTAGCTCACGCTGATGCTTCGAGGGATGTACTTCCAAGGGGAGGTACATCACAAGTTTGCCGTAATCTTATTTAAGTTCATGGAGGGAGACCAACTTTTCATTTCAACTTAACTCAATTTTTCCACAAGCAGTGTATCACTGCAGGGAAAGCAAAATACGTTTCTTGTTTCCGTATATACGTATGTATGTGCATGTAATGCATAATTATATAAGACGATGGAAGAAAAGGAATAAAGAAATTCCTCTCTCTTTCAAATGGATCTCTTTTGCTGTCTAAAATACTTTGGTTAAAAATTGCTTGTTTTGATACATCTTTTGTAAAAAAAATATGTGTATGTGCACATAAATGTGTGAGGAAAGAATGCGTAAGGAGAAGATTTCTTTTGAAACGGGTCTAAGATTTCACTCATTTAAAGAAAGGATTCTTGGCAGAAAATATAATTTCGGACTCCTGCCATATGTGATTTTAATGAAATATTTCTTCATTCTCAAAATTACAAATAAAATTACGTTTTACAGCTACGAAAGTTGTAACGAAATCATTTGCTATAAAATAATGAAATGAATTTAAGTTTGCAGGATCTTATGCATTACAAGACGTCTGATGCGATTGTTGATGACAGCTGAACGTAGTTCGATTTACCAATAAATAGTTTTGAGTGTATTTTTAGGGAATGATGCGCAGGATTATTTGAATTATAGATTTCGTCAAATACCATTGAGAGTATATCTCAATGGTATACTCTCAATGACTTTTAACTTTAGACTTTAATAAATAGATGTGTCACAGTATGGTAGAATAAAAGAAACTAAAAGTATCTTTCTAAAGTCCTTAAAGAATCATTTTCAGTTTATTTACAAGTAGGAAAGTTTTTTATAATGAACAAATTAAGTGAAGGAGAAGTATTTATAATTGCTAAGAGATAAGGGCGAATAAAATCAATTAAAAAAGAATGAAAATATATAAAATCGTTCCTTCATGGGAAACTGAATATTAATAACAAACTAGAAAAGTTAACGCTGAGTTAAAAAAATATTTCAATTGTGTGCCCACCAGTTAAATTCATCGGTGAGAAAATAAGATTCATTCCACATACCCGTTAAAGATCATGTTGTTTGATCATCTTAATCGAAAAGGGGTTTATTTCAGTCAATTGCTCTTATCTAAAATTTAATCAAATTCCATTCCGTTTGAAATGCATTTTTCATTTCATGCTATAAATGTAAATAGTTATAAACACAAAACTTTCAAAATGTTATAATTAATTAAATTTAATTCCAATATAAAATTTGTATTAGTACATATATTCCGTAAAGAAAACGTTTGAATGGAATTTCAGAATATTCAGGTTTCCGCCGTAGCGAAGACAAAAGCGCTTATGGAAAATCTGTGAAGTGGAAAGCAGTGAAAATAGAGAAGTTTGTAGTTTCTCCTGTTGGCAGCTGTTTATCGCCGACGCAGAAATTTGAATGCGTCGGCGGGAATTCCAATTGTCTTCTGCTGTGCCACGCATTCCTCACTGACCCCTTGTCAACTCCGCGCTTTCGGACTTCCTGTTTCGCTGACGTTAGGATAACGGGACGCAGACAGTTGGTGGAATTTGCAGACTAAATGTGCACTTATTTGAAGGTGGACCCAAAAAATTCACCTTTAACTGTATTATTTAAAATTCCTTAAAGATACGTTTCTAGTGCAGGAATATATTAGGGAGGTAGTGAAAGAAAAGTATAAACAAAAAACATCCCAATAATCCCAGAATAAATTTAAGGTATCCGACTACGTTCGGAACCGTGATTTTAAAAAAGCACATAAATGGATAATTTTCGTGATATTTAATGTCACTTATATTATAATACATGTATAAAATTGTTTTAAGGAAATAATGACAAAAAAAATATTTAAATACAATATCTCGGCAAAAAAATAACTTAGAATAACCTTTTATTCAAAATGTTCTCCTTTTGTGAAAAATGCTTCTATTATAATAACATTTTGCCTGTATATAGCTCAGATGTCTGTACAGAGGCTCAACTATGATTTTTGAAAGATTCCCATTATTTTCAGAGTTTCGACCAATTGAAATAATTATCGGCGTTTTTTCCTTAAAATTCCTCCCCTCTGTTGTCGTAAAACATGGATAAACCCACTTCTAAGATATATATTTCAAAAATTCTAGTTGAGCTTCTGTACAGAGGTCTGAGCTATATACAGGCAAAATATTATTATAATAGAAGCATTTTGCACAAAAGGAGAATATTTTGAAAATGGGTCATTCTATGTTCATTTTTTGTCAAAGTAGTGTACTTAAATAATTTTTATTGTAATACTATTCTCAAAACAATTTTATATACATTTTCTAATCTAAGTGACGCTAAATATCATAAATATTATCCATTTATACTCTTTTACAAAATCACGGTTCCGAATGTAGTAGGATACCTTAAGTTATTTAATGTATATGAATATATAATGAGAAACTTTCTCTCTCTCTCTCATGAACTCTTTGAAATTTTCAAAAGTCATCTCTCCCTAGAACTTCTAGAATTTGATGATATATTTCGTGCCTTAAATAGTGACGTTTCGTTGTAAAGTAAATGTAACGGAGTTATTAGTTAGACAGGTAGACGATTTCAGGAGAAAATAAATCTACAAATACGGAATTTCAAGAAATAATAATAAAATAAAAGTAAATTAAATTTAAAAAAAAGATTTTGCCGAAAGTAGCCGTTTTTTAAGCGTCTAATAGGAATATATTTGAATAATATTTGCGCTATCAGCAATATATATCTACATATACAGCTAGTATTACTCTACTTCACATATCTTTCTACAGCAATATCTTGAATTTATACGAGAGGTATGAATGAGTGATAGCCGAGTAAGTCGAATTCGAATTCGAGTTATGGTTTCGCATATAAATACATATCAATTATTTTAATTTGGTGGAATAGACGAAAGAAAGTAACAATTAATAGAAACTTAGATAATACAGTTTAATAGAAACTTAGTTTAACAGTTTAATAGAACTTAACAGTTTAATAGAAACTTAGATAATACAGATAAAAAATCTCAAGCCGAACTTATTTTGATGTAGAAGGTTTCCTAAAACCTAACAAAGTAGGCTGCCAGCTCAAAATCTTTTGTGCTCCTGCAAAATTTCCTCGTAGTATGCTAATAATTTTTTTCTGTTCCTCGTTTTGTTGAAAAAATGTGCTCATCATTCGAGTCTATATTTTCTAAAATTTGTAACATCTTTCCAATTACTGAGGTTTTCTGTCAAATTCCAAACCATTATTCAACTTTCTGATTAAACTGGAGATCTAAAGACCCCAAGTTCTTCAATGCTTTGCTCTTGCTCATGCATTTCTATGAGATCATCAACTTTCAGCTTCTGATTTTGAGGATCCAGCAGTTTTTGAACGTCCTCACTATCGACGAGATTTGAAAACCGCGTAACTTAGTGTTCGCGTAAATCGAGCCAGCGTAAGCGGAGGGCATTACTATACTTGCAAATATAAATCTAAATATTTTTGATGCCTTATTGCAATTAATTTATTTATTTGTGTGTTAATTTAAAAATATATATCTATATTCCTCTTTTTCTTCACTTCGTCTTTCCCAATTTCATCGTTATAGTTTTGGTTTAGAATGAAATAAAATCGCACATAATAGAGATTCGAGAGCTATAGTGATAAATGGCGAAGTAATGAAAAACGCTCAAACTGGTTATCTGCTTTCTGAAATTCTAAAACAGGCCAAGGGGCTGTGAACTCCAAAAAAATTAAATTACATCAATCCCACTACATGATGGTTTTTACAAAAATAAAATCCATTGTGTCCTGGCTATTTTAGAACAATATTACGCCCTACTTAGAATCAAATTACTTATAATGTAATTATATCTCTACAAAAATGTTTAAAATTGTATCTTAAGGATAATTCAAATATAGCTTCATTTTTTTTCCTCGCAACTTATACTAAACAAAATTTTTGTTTTTTGTGTCATTGCTAAAATTTGTTTTTCTTTTCTTTAAAATATAAGTCTACTGTCTCGAAAGAATCTATGAAATTAAAAAAAATAATCTTTTAATTCCATTTTATGTAATGTGCAGATGAAGCACCATTTATAAATAACCATCAATGAAATCCACCGCGTTGTCCTATTTCTTGTAGAATTAAGAAATAGTGGAGTAAACTTTATAGATATTAGCCAGTGTTTAATTGTAAGCTCATTGTATCAGAATGTAATTAGTAGAAGTTTTAAATTTATTAATCAAAAGATTCAAATGATTCCTACACTCTTTAAAGTAACTTATTTTTTACACATACGTCTCTTAGAACAACGAAAGCATCCATCATCGTAATCAATAACGGCGAAACATATTGTCGCAATGAATAAAGATTTAACATTTATCTTGCTTTATAATTATTTCGTCTTAAAAATTATTTTGTAAATATTAGGCGTGTTCAAATTAAAGTGATTTTTGAAGCTTCGCATGCGAAAAATTTTCAATGTATTTTCGTGAAATAAACGCGATAGTGAAAGTGTATGTACGATGCACACGTGTGCGGAAATATATTTCTGATAACTGCATACGTAAGGATGTGGCATTCATTTAAAAATGGCTGGCATGGATGTAACTGCATCCAAAATGGATCAAAAAGCTGTAATAAAGTTTTTAATATTGGAAAGTGTAAGTCGGAATAAGCCTGAGTTTACAATATTTCTTGCGCTACAGGGATGACGGCGTCGAGTTTATTCAGCATATAGTCGCAGAGAATAAAACTGGTGTCACCATTTCCAGTCGGAAATCCGTCAGCATGCAATTTAAACACCCCAACCCACAAAGGCCCTAAAAATTCAAAGCTCAGCAGCCAGCTGGAAAGGTGATGTTGATGACCTAATGGGTCAACGATTTGAATACAACGATGATGTACAGGCTGCAGTTCTTAACTGGTTCCATAATCAACCGAAATCGTTCTTCGCGGACGGTATTCGTAACCTTCCTAAGCAATAAGACGCCTGCCTCAACACCATGGGTTATTTCCTTTAAGAAACTGAGTATATGTTTTTCACTCATTATATATTGTTGTTTCTATCTATGTATCTGCTTCATTTCCAATCCTATGCATCTCATGGATACACACCTCTAATCACTTGCATTTGAACATCCCTTATAATGAGTGATCAGTTATTTCATCACTTATCATTTGATTAGTTATTACATTCTCGTCTATGAAATTTCATGTAAAATGAATTGAGAAAAGCGCCACCAACCGCTGAGCTTGAGCGTGAAGTGTCCTAAGGGCCCCGTGCCCACGTCGTTTCTTCCAGCGCAGAAGTAGACCCCTTCCGCCGACGCATTCACTCGGCCCATGCTCAGCACTTGATTGGAGGATCCGTTATTACTGATGGTTCGGGTGGGACTCTCCCACAGGTAGCGAGATGCTGGCGGGTGGCCCAGATCACCTAATTGGCAGGACAGCGTCACCGTCTGACCCTTGATGGCAACGGGCTCCAACTGGGAAATGCTCGCCGAACCAGGAGGATCTGTTCAAGGTGAAAAGAAATCATCAGATGAGTCATGCAATCAAAGATTTCAACCCTGAAAGAATTTGAAGTTAGAGTATGAAATAAGAAAAACTTAAACACTACAAAAAAATGTGCTGCTATTGGGAATTTAGTTGATATGGACAATGCAAATCCTAGGTGCATATTTTGTGTGAAGAATGAAGGAGAAACCATCTTCAAGTAATGCACAGTGTATCGTGAAAAGAAGGAAATTGATCTTATAAATAAAAAATCTAAATTTTTACTGAGCTAGACAAAATTGGTTTCAATGCTAAATGCTTAAAGATATCTCAATTGTGGAATGTTGCTGGGAAAATTAATATAAATAATTAATTTACAAAACAGGATTTCTTCAATACGTAATTTGATATTTCTAAAATAAGGGGGATGATGGATCGAGCAATAATTACATTCAAAATGTCCTTCTAATCTGGTGATCAGTTCTGGAGATATTCGGAAAAATCTATGTGTTAGAGAATAGGGTACTAACGTACTTTCACTACACCCTTTTTTTAGCATTGTACGCTGATTACACAAAAAGTTACGATATATGAACTGAAATGCAAGTACTTAAGGTATTCGACTACGTTCGGAATCGTGATTTTAAAAAAAAGCACATAAATGGATAATTTTCATGATATTTAGTGTCACTTGGCTTAGAATACATGTATAAAATAGTTTTAAGGACATTATGATGAAAAAAATCATTTAAATACAATATTTTTGCAAAAAATTAACTTAGAATAAACTTTTTTCAAAGCGCGCGCGTTCTCATTTCCTAAAAAAATACTTCTATAATAATAATATTTTGCTTATATAAAGTAAAAACTTCTCTCTCCAGAGAATCTGAATCAGGATTTTTGAAAAATTCACATTTTCAGAGTTACCACCAATTGAAATAACTATCGGAGTTTTTTCCTTAATATTTCTCTTCTCTGTTGTAGTAAAATATGGATAAATCCAATTTTCAAAAATTCTATTTATACAACCAAATATTATTATAATAGAAGTATTTTTCGTAAAAGGAGAATGTTTTGAAAATTGGTCATTCTATGTTCATTTTTTGTCAAAATATTGTACTTAAATAATTTTTTCTTCTAATACTATTCTTAAAACAATTTTATATACGTTTTCTAATCTGAGTGACACTAAATATCATTAATATTATCCATTTATAAGCCTTTGCAAAATCACGGTGCCGAACGTATTCGGATACCTTAAATCACCTCTATTTTTTAATTCTAACCAATAGATTTTGAGTATATATTTCCTGAATTAAAGGAATTCGTATGAAACATGGATTTCTCTTAGTTTCACAACAAGACGAATTCAAATACAAAAACATTTTGTCATTACTGTTCGCTTTTCAGCGAGAAAATTCACACACATTTAATTATATAAATATTTTATAATAATTTCTTTGTTTTCAGTCTTCTATATAGTTCTAAAGCTGAGAAAGAAAGGAATTGATCCTTTGATATAAAAAGTTCTTAACTGAAATTGTTTATTATTTAAAGCTTAAGACATTCATTTTTCGACTAGGTATAATTTTAAACGTTTTAATTCAGAAATATATGTGCATAAAACTCGGAAATTTAAAATACAAGCTGATTTTAGGGCAGGAATTCAGTTAAATATAAAAATGAGATTCCATAACAGGAAAATGGTGTACTGGAATTTAATTATGTTCAAGAAAATTTATTAATTCATTCAATAATTAAATAATTTTGTGACTGAACCACTAATACAAATGTAGTTCTTTTAAGTGTGTGGGAAACCGTCAGAATAGTCAAAGACGACACACACTTTGATCAATTGCAGTAGAAAGTGTTGCTTTACATTTGAGATATTATAGAGGGAATTTAAATTTATACTTATATTAACATATAATAATTATTTTTCTAACGTAAATTTATAATATGTAAAATTATTTTTCACCTACATATTCGATAAATAGTCTATTTCTAGTTTTCGCAATAGATCGGCAAGGTGCAAAAGTTTTAAGGATAAAGAAAAATTTTAATCTATATTACTTTAGTAACTACATTAAAAATTATTAAGCCAAACAGAGTCATTAATTTAATTTTAAATTTGCGAGTCAAACATAGTTAGAGAACCAAATAAAAAAAAGTAAATAAAATATTTTTCTCGAATAGATGATTTAATTTTACATTAACTCTGAACGATATTTATAATGAGATGCAGAACTGTAAAAATAATAAGTACAGATTGTATAAAAACAATAAGGCAATTAAAATGCAAATGAAAGATATTTGTCATTTTAAGTATTAAATAAAACAGCAAGTTAAAAGAGACATTTTCAATAAAAGCATAGAAAAGATATGAATTTTTTCTCCCAACGGAGAAACAAGAGCCTTTTTCCAAGAGAAATTGCTTAGCAAATTCTGACAATCTATGATTATGTTTTATATTACGGTAAACGAATAGTTTTCTTAATTAAATAAAGAAAAATATTCTTTTCCTCTTTTATCTGTCATGATATATTTCTGTGGAAACGTCATCTATGCATGTTAACAAGGTGTTTATACCTTTGATGCATTTTATTATTGAATATTCACTAAAAAAGATGGAAAGGGCGTATTACGTAATGCAAATCCTTGCTATTGTTATTGAGATAATTCTGCCATTATAATTGGATGCTTAAATATTTTGGTTCTAACAGCATACGATATACAAATTGAATTTTCGTTTGACAAATTTAATATATCTTATTTCTACGAATGCACATGCTTTTTTATTAGAACTGTTATATCTCTGCCACCTCAGATTCAATTAGTTTCTTGTTTAATACGTGGCAGGGGTGGACAGACTTTTTCATTGAACAGGCTGCTTCTAATTTTTCAAGGTGTTTTACTCCACTCAGTGGTGTTGGTGAAATGTCCTTCAACGTTTCTTTTTCTTTCCTTCTTTTTTTTCGAAGGGCCACACTTGTGTGACACTACAAAAAGCACTGATATTTTGCATTCACAAAAAAAAAAAAAAAAGTGTTCTTCCCATTTCGTATTAAAATTCTATGTTTTTCTTTCATTAACACTTGTTTTCGACATTGTACCTCTCTTTTAAAATATGACAGATTGCTTAAGTAACTCACAATTTTCAAGATGGATATGTGAACAATTATAAGTGACTGCTAGATCGTGAAGCGAGAACGTATGCAATGCAGCGAACATACGTGAAACAATGAATCTGTGACCGACGTACGTACTTAAAGACGCTCCCTGCCGATTCACACGCTGTCGCGGGACATGGCGTCTAAGCGAGAACCTAATCAAAGGGAAGAGTGGGGATAAAAGGTGATGTCTGAGTAGCCAATCCCGTGCTGTTGCTGGAAGAGCTGATCATCAACATTTATTTTACCCTTTAGTCGGCGTGTGGGGAAAAATTTATTTCTCCGGCTGACATCGCGTTGATCATTTTTTTCCACACAATTGTGACAGTAAACGTGTTAAGCGTCACCATGCGCTTCTAATGAAGATACATGTGTTATATAAAGAGTGTTTTTTTCCAGGTATAGAAGTTTAAGTTGGCATTACTTTCCAAGATGGCGACCGATTTAACAGCTGTCAAGTGATTTATTCTCAGTTTGCTTTGGCAATTCATCATGAACAGACTCACGCCTGAACAACGCTTTTAGATTCGTCGAATGGGCCCAAAACGAGATTGTCGTTGTTTCCGATTTTCATAAGCGAATTTTGTTTAAAGATGAAGCGCACTTCTGGTCGAATGGCTACGTCAACAAACAAAACTGCCGCATTTGGAGTGAAGCTAATCCACAAGTTATGTAGAAACACCGTTACATCCAGAAAAACTGACTGTTTGGTGCGCTTTATGGGGTGGTGGAATCATTGGTCCGTACTTCTTCAAAAACGATAAAGGCCCCAACGTTACAGTCAATGGTGATCGGTATAGAGCCATGATTACTAATTTTTTCATTCCTGAATTGAACAATCATGATGTCCAGGAGCTGTGGTTCCAACAAGACGGCGCAACATGTCACACAGCTCGTGCCACAATCGATTTATTGAAAGACACGTTTGGTGACCGCCTAATTTCACGTTTTGGACCTGTGAATTGGCCTCCAAGATCTTGTGATTTAACACCGCTAGACTACTTTCTGTGGGGCTATGTAAAGTCATTGGTCTGTGCGGATAAGCCACAAACGCTTGACCATTTGGAAGACAACGTTCGCCGTGCCGTGTTATTGCCGATATACGGCCACAAATGTTGGAAAAAGTCATCGAAAATTAGACGTCCAGATTGGACTACATCCTAGTCAGCCGTGGCAGTCCTATGCCAGAAATCACATTTAAAATGTAATGCCACATGATTATCTTTCGAATAAAAAAATCATGTCAATCGAATAATACATCGTTGTTTTATTGCAATTTAAAGTTCTATACCTCTAAAAAAAACTCCCTTTACATACATTGAATCACATTCATAAGTAAACACAGTCGCATCGATTATGAAAAGCCGATTCTCCAGTCTACCTGGTATCGGTATTCCTTAAAAATATTTCTTTTAGCATGCGCGTGTTGGGTCTTAATAAAGGTGGTCATACTAAAATGTTTTGGCGGCTCACTGGTCGATCGAGGTCTACGTAATGTTTACCCCTGGTATATGTAAATGTTTGACTAAATTCCCAGAGGTATAGTAGTTTCTTAGAACTGCTTTCAAATATTGGATTGCCTGCTGACGGGTGTGTGCAAGATCTCTTACGAGAAGTCAATAAAAAGGTATTCCAACATTATGTTATGGTCAGGGCTCAGGTGCCTCCCTCTAGTGAGGAAACTGGACGTCAAAATTACCTGCGGCGATTGGTATTCACCTATTGGGTGTCACTCTAAAAATAGCAACCAGCTTCCGGGGAAAGTCTGCGATGGTAAAGCATCAATTCTCAGCACATTAAAAATAAATAAACATTATGTATTGAAGAAAAATAAATGTTTTACTACGTTTAACAAATCAAAAGTTGCTTTTGAAAATTTGGATTTATTGCAGTGCTTCTCAAACTTTATATATTTGCGACCCAATACTCAATCATAATTTTCCTCGCCCTCCCCCAACCCTTCATACAATAACAATGCATTAAATTGAATAAATCTGTACTTTGATGCTAGACATGCAATACGACTTTGAACTCTTAAGTACCACCGGCGTATAAAAACGTTTGACTCAGCTAGAGCGTTAATTGGCCAATACGTATATATACGTCTTTTTGAAGTACAATTTTTTCTGTGAACTATTATCCATTCAATTATTCGAAGGCTTTGGAATGTAATAAAATGACTTTTGAAGTATTTATATACGAAGAATTTTCTTATCGTTTTCTCACCCCTCCCCCAATACACCTCATACCTTCGCCTACGTTGTTGTTACGAATTGCACTATTGATCGAATGACAATTTTTAATCGGCTGTTAAGAGATTAGTTATAAATCGTATAAATTATCGAGATTAGAGTTAATTTTTACATATAATTTTATATATGATACGCCCATGGGGGGTCACTGATAATTCTAAAACTTGTTCTTAACATAGTATTGTTATAAATTAATTATAAAACACATTGCGCGCAGTATTGATGCGCATTTATAAGTGTACTATATCAGTGTAAAAGTATATTTTGTTTTATTATATCAGAATGTATTTTGTTCTTTTACTTTCAATAACTTAATGCTTGTTAAAAATAATCTTTTGCTTTCGACTTTTCAATATGCTCGTGTTCCCCTCATAGGGTTATCACTCCCCCTAGGGGGTGCACCCCACAGTTTGAGAAACACTGATTTACTGGGTCTCAACTACCATCATTAACCAACAAACTAGAAGTATTCTTAAGAACTGGTAGAAAAAAGACGTAGTTATTTTGTTAGAGCTCGCTGAATTCTTATATGTAATTCTACTTGTACATACTCTTTTCTAAAACATATAAATTTGCTTAAATATGTCTTACTCGAAAATTCAAACAGCCTCTTCATTTTGAAATTAGCAATTTCATTTGAACCAAGAACACTGACTAACTGCCCTTCCTATTGGGAAGAAGGCAGGTAAGAAGTTTTTCTTTACCTGTTTATATTTTTAGAATTACTTTCATAACTTGTTTAGAAGTAATTGTGTTGATAAAAAATAAAAGAATATATATATATATATATATATATATATATACACACTTAGAAACATTGAAAATAGCGACCCAAGAGAAAAGCATCGGATTGAAATGAAATTTAATACACATAATGACACAGATGAGAGATTCACTTGATCTCAAAAACAAGACAATTAAACGAATACAGGGTGTGCAACAACACAAATTCGGGACAACTTCAATAGCGCGTTGTACCACCTCCAGCTGCAATACCTGCCGCCACACGGTCCGGCATTGAGTTGATTAGACACCTTATGTTGTCCTGAGGCAGAAGGGCCCATAAATCTTGAACAACCAACTCTAAATCATGTACAGAGTGACACGATGGCATCTGCCGTTTTAGCTGATCCCACACGTGCTCTACAGGGGACAAATATGGGGAGCGGGACGGCCATGGAAGAGTCTGAAAATGACGTAGGAAGTCTTGAGCAACTCTTGCTGTATGCGGACTAGCATTATCTTGCTGGAAAATTGCCCTGGGAGACCATTTAGAAAAGGTCCTACATGGGGTTGAAGAATATCATCCACGTAACGTTGGCCCGTTAAGGTTCCACGCATCACAATTAAAGTGGACCGGCTATCATAGGCTATGGCCCTCCAGACCATTACACCAGCTGTGAGGGAAGTGTGACGTAGAACAGTGTGGGGGGAATTGTACCGCTCACCAGGGTGCCTCCACACCCGTACACGGTTATCATCTGTCCCCAAAACAAACTGGGATTCATCACTAAACACAACCTTTTGCCAATCTATGACATTCCACATTGATCTGGCTTGGCACCACTGCAGACGAAGTGGCCGTTGTTCCGGTGTTAAAGGGAGTGCACGGAAAGGGCGCTTGGATTTAACATTTGCTTCTGCAAGGTGTCTGGAAATTGTTTGTGGAACAATTGCTACGCCTACGTCTGCTCGTATCGTTGAACGAGTCACTGTGGGGTCCACAAGTACTTGCCACACGATCCTTCGATCCTCTCTCCTCGTGGTCATCCTGTTCGCTCCAGACCCGGTTTTCTGCGCGTGGGTACCTTCTCGTATCCACTGCTCCCAACAATTTCTAGCGGCACACTCCAAACGATCCACCTGGCCATCAACACGGCGCGTCGACCAGCCTGCAGTTTTTATCCCGATGATCAGGCCTCTCTCAAACTCGCTTATATGTGGGAAATGTCTTCTAGCACATTTACCTGGCATGTATCGCTTACCAAAGTCTTCCTACAATCGGTGAGTAATCGTCACGTTTATGAATCTTCGAATTTGCGCTGGCTTATATAGCCCCCTCTTCCTGATTGTAGCGCCACCTCGGCGTGTATGAGCATGCTTATTGGCACAAAACTTGGATCATTTGCATATCACATTACGCTGTACTTATTTGCAAAGTTTCGCGATTGTACTTAGCTTTCTTCTTGGGTCGCTATTTTCAATGTTACTGAGTATATATATATATATATATATATATATATATATATATATATATATATATATATATATATATATATATATATATTAAAAGTATTTTTAAAAGATTTACGCATATGCATTTAAAATGGGCCCAAAATTTTTGATGATATTATAATTTTATTCTGTAATTTTTAATGAACACTTTGGAGACATTTAAAAATCAAATACGAGTGTGATCCAAAAACTAAATTCCAACGGCTCGTAAAAAATTAAAAATACATGAAAAAAGATTTAAATAGCACAAGAACTACAGTATTATTTCAACTGTTTCTGAACATAATAGCTCCGAGAACTGTAACGTTGTGTCCTATCGCAGGAAAAGTTTTTGTAGTGCTGTGTCACAGAAGTACTCTGCCTGGAACTTAAACCATCGCGTTGTCTGCAGGTTTTCGTCTGTGAAAAATTGAGGACCAGTCAGGAACTCCTTCAGGTACCAGAGCTGGTAGTAGATGAAGGGAGCGAAACTGGAACCATAGAATGGTTAGTCAAACATCTCTAAGTGAAAATTTTGCTGCAGATATTTAGTGAAATTTACCGTATGCGGACGAAAACTGTCGTGAATCAACTCAAAACCAGCATTGAGAATCCCAAACTTGAATGGCTCATAGTTCTTTTTTTTCGAAACATTTATCTGTAATCTCACTTTTCTGTCGGTGGGAGAAGAAATGGCAGCCGACGTTTCAAACTTTAATAACGCCAATGAAAATGATTAGAAGTTACAAATACCGTATACGATAGACACATTCACGATCTATCTGGTTTGTGCATTTACATTTCTTGCTTTTAGCAGCACCATTTTTCGGCAAAGGGGGTCTCTTTTTGGTTGACTTTTGCAACTTTTAATGAATACTGGTCTTAGCTTATTTTAGAAATGAGATTTGATTTGATTTGATTTCTATAAAACTAACTTTGCTCTTTCAGGCAACACGAGGGCTGTTGAAGAATGAGCCTCGTTATTCTAAAAAAATGATCAAAACATGAGGATGGTATCTAAACTGGCTCCCACTCTCCAAACCTCTGCAACACACCAACGCTCGGACTTTGAGCATAGACATATTTAACGAGCATCAATTTCTCTACATTGTGTGTCTTAAGTGACACAGGACTCGAACACGCATCTGTGTGGGGGAGGCGGAATCGAGTTCACGTTCATGACCATATAGTTACTGTTGCCACCACACAAGAACGTCTTTAGACTTTTCAAGTCCCTGAGCCCTACACAAATGTAGGTCCTGCCTAGGACCCATAAAAGTAGATAGTGTGGTGAAAAACTCGTATAAACAATAACCCGAAGCAAAGAAATGTGCATGACTTACAATCGCACAAGCCGGCTGGACTGACTGCCACCTTTTGACTGAATGAGTAACGATGGTGTATGATGGTAAGCCTAGGCATATACATGAACAACAATCATCACATGTAGCCAGTCGGCATAACGTTCGAAATTCCGAGTTTTTCGAAGAACACAACCAGAAATAACATTTTACCCTTGAAATTATTCCAATTCATGATCTTATTAAGGCTGAGTAGAGGCCTAGAAAAAGGCCTCATTGTTGCCAAAGGTCGAGCCCAGTTTTCCCATGCCTTAAGACGGTGTTCCGCAACCCCCCGTCCACGGTTCGGTTCCGGTCATTGGTTCAAATGATGCCTGGCCGCCTAAAGTACATTAAACTATTACCATTTTATGTAAAGTGGTGCATTTATCTCGGATTTGAGCAACTTTTCACAGAAATCACTTTATATTCCACGTTAAATCACTTTTATTCATTTTGGGTGTAACTATATTTTATTCTGAAGGCATACTTAAGTGTAACTAAATTAAAATTGTTAAATGAAAACGATCTAAAATATAAACAATCAACGTGTCCCACCCTCAGCGGGCCGCGGTAAAATTATCAAACGTTGACCGGTAAGCATCGATAAAAAGGTTGTGGAGCAATGCCTCAAGACATCCCTGCCACTACATCAATTGGAAATAAAAAGCTTTTAAATATCTTGGATAAACAAATAAACAGCCGGAAAGCCTATCTTCTAATGGTTGTTCCTGCCGTATATATATTGTGTTGGTATTTTATTGGAAACTTATGTAGGATAAACTTAGAATAAGAAATAAATATAGTGTGGTACAATGGTGACATACTTACAGTGTATGTCAAGGTACTGCGGTTCCGAGTCTTCACTCCATCCAGCTGTGTTGAGTCCTCTGCAAGTGTAGTTTCCACTTTGGTCCCGGGTCAAGTTACGTAGGGTGAGACGAGTCTTCTCCCCTCCGCCGGACACTGGCTCGCCGTCGTGGTGCCAGCGGACGGCCATCAGCAAGGCGGGATTGCCATCTACAGGGTCACACGTGAGCACAGCGTCAGACGACTCGGCGGCCACTGACGGGGTCACGCCCACGCGAACCGTTGGAGGATCTGTGAAAAGAACGGAAACATTAATGGATTCAAAATAAGTGATGCGTAATAAAACCGTAAATGTATAAGCTTAAACGAAGTACTATTTCAATACATCTGTAGATTCCAGCTAACTGAATCAAGTTTCTTCAAAAAATTACTGTTAGAAACAATGAGGAATATAGGGCAAACAAATCCATTTGGAGCGCCACTTTCAATTGTTCTAAATCAGGGGCGGCAAACCCAACTGTCCTCGTGGACCACTTTGGAAGAACTTTACAATCCCGCGGGGCGCATGTAAAAAGATATATCTTTATATTAGATTTGGATCCATTACAAACTTTTGTTGGAGTGAAAATTTAAAACAGACTGATGTATTATTATTTTTTTCATTGTTTTTCATGTATACAAACATAGATAGTATAATAATAATAATACAATGATCAAACAATGTTTAATTTATTTAATGAGTGAGATATTTGTTTCTCAACTCTTTCACTTAGTTTAAGCAAGTCGATCTCAATGCATATGTGTTTGCGCATCGTAATTGATGTTGCAGATTTTCGTGCGTTAAGTTTGAGCGCGATATTTATGTTTCATAAATTTCAATTTAGAAAAAAAAAGTTTCTCAGTAACAGAGGCAACGTTATAAAAAAATAACAGTTATGGGATTTTTTTTTTTAAAAAATCCTTAAACAAAAAATATTGTACAAAATAGTCGAACTTTCTAAAGTTGTAAAGAATCTCGCGAGCCACAAAATTATTCAAGGTAGGCCACAGGCTGGACACCCCTGTTCTAAACGATAAAATTAATTTCAAATATCTATTTATTTACATTCAGTAAAATATGCTGATATAAAATCATATACACGAACCTTTTAAAAATTAACAACACAGCTCTTACATATTTTCGTAACTACTTCAGTTTATTTGCTACAATGGTGTTCCAATAACAATTACTAGAATCACTTGTTTTGGATGCCATAAATTTGTGAGCTAGGTGATTTTTAGAATCAGAAGTAATATAATTTTTTTAGAGGAAAATTTGTTTTTGAATGTATTTGCTGGCTTAAAATATACTTAAATGTTTTCCTTCCTTTGTTCTCATGTAAAGTAAATAACCAAGTTTAATACACACGAAAAGAAGTTAGAGTGAATAAAAGAAATATAATTAAAGATATTCACTTAGCTCCATTTCACATTATATATGAGAGTGATACAAAACAAAAGAAATGCATGATTGCTATTATTTGATTCATACTGAAGCAAAATAATTAAGAAAATTCTGAACAAAAAAAGCTATAAGTTATTGTTTGCATTTTAAAGGAATATTAGACAAATAAAAGTTTAAAACAATATTATATTTGTAATGATACCAAACAAAATAACTACATATGAGATAAAACAATAAGCATTTATTTCAAACATCTATTTTCAAGCACTTTCAAACAAAAACTTTTAGATTACAAAGGGTTTGTGTGTGTGTGTGCATTTTAATTTATATTTACCCCCATTAAAAGCCAAAGAGCGTGATGGAACATTTGAAAATCAAATGTTCTGTGTTGATTCCGTTCGCAAATATTTGTTTCTAGGAACCTGACAAAGAAAAGATCTTTTTAATATGAACAAATGAGTGTCATCAGAATAAATAAGAAATACGAAACTCGTTATGAAGAATCCATGCATGAAAGCATCTGGTGAAAACTCATTATCCTAACGATCAATCATTACTATTCCTTTATCATGCTCTGCTCGGTGATTCGTTCACAGAATCAACTAGTTAAAATATTTTAAGTAATTTTTTTGTGTTGCTTTATTTATATTCTTTTTTGAATCAACAAAGCATATGAATTTACGCTACATAAAACTCTCTTTCCATCAAAAACTTTTATTAACATAACATTAATAATTTGGGCAACACTCTTTACGCGTCTCTTCAATTTCCAATTTAAATATGCAAAATTCACTTTTATGATTAATTTAATTTTATGGCAAACTTTTTCAGCTGGATATTGTAATTTTTGAATACATTATTCGATAAATATTTTTTTCTTGTCAAAATCAATGAATTTTTAATGTGTGAACCTATATTATGAGCAGAGTTTGAATGAATAATAAAATGATGAAGAGGCATTAAGGGGGTATTTAATTAAGATTTAAATTCGCTGAATTTTTATATTTTGAGCTTATAAATTACATATAGACAGGAGTTATATTTTGAAAAATATCAGAACTGTCTAGCTTAATGGATTCTTTCCGTTGAAAACGTTACGCGTATAAGAACTTTTTTAATTTGTTTAAACTGTGGATAAAAAGAATGTAAAATATTTGTAAGAAACTATTTGAATAAAATTATTATAGTCAAACACACACACACACAAAGAAGTAAAAGCAAAAATATCCTTAATCAAATATCTGATGAATGAATATGTATAAAGTATATATTTTGAGATGCTTTAATTTTTAATATCTAAACTATTCACTTCTCTGTCTTAGAATTACAACCTTCGATTAAATATTTTAGAATAGTATTAATTTTAAGTTAATACCACGCTTCCTAGTAAAAACATTTTTCTAAGGGCAAAGAATGAAAACGTTCTAAGTAATTTTGAATCTTATTAAAAGAAATGCATATCTGAAACACAATTTGTTTATTAACATCGTATCAAACAACAAATAGTGGTCATAATCGTAATCATAATCAAACCTCAGTTAGTAACTATTTAAACATGTCTACAGTGTCCAGCTGTGATAAAGATAGTTGAAATAGGCAATGTGGTGATGTGAGAAATCACGGTATTACCAAATCGTCATCAGAACGCATAGATTGAAACATCCATCAAAAAGCGATTGCAATTCCACCAGCCGCTTTTGCTTCAATTTTTGCGGCACGGGCAGAACACATCCTTGAGTTTTCCATATCGACCAGAAGCATTACCACATAATTAAATGCCAGTGCCTGAACTCCAGACGTCCATTAAGTATGCTAAACGATTCACACCGGTACGCAGACACAGAAGACAAGGTGGTGGAATGGTACAGGATCCTGTTCACAAAGAAGTCATGCATCTGTTTATGCAATGATAGTTGCAGAGTACCAGTGCCATACCGTTGTAGTAAAAGGTTCAATTTGGTCACATATGTAGAACCCCACCTCTTCTGCGATAATGCAGGATCTTAGTTTTGAGTGTCATTACATTTGATATCAGGTCACCTTTGGTTCGCAATCATGGTATTAGGATGGCCCTAAGATACGTGGATAATGTATTGTCATTGGCGACATTCCCCTTCTATGGGGGCGTCATATACTTATTTCTGGCAAGATAATGACTGATTTTACACTAACCAAAGTACTCTGAACGACGTCCAGATATATCTTTAACCACCGTTCTCCCCTGATCACTCAATAATGGAACATGTTTGGGATGTGTCTGAATGTCACTAGAACGTCTTACCACAACAAAGTTCAGATCACGAACTATAACAAAGGGTTGATGGGGGAGATTGAGAGAAATCTTTCAAGACGCCATCAGTATTTTCATTGACTCTATATCGAGACGTTTTACTCCATATAACGGTGGCCCTGCAATTTATATTGTGAGCCCTACATTATTCTCAATGTGTGCACAAATATCATTTGAAATAAAACATTCCTAATTGTTAGCTGTCGTTCATTATATATATATATATATATATATATATATATATATATATATATATATATATATATATATATATATATATATATAATTACTTAATTTTGAATTTCATTTTCTATTTTTTTACAATTATTAAAAAACATTTCCAACAAAAATATGTTACAAGAAACAAAAGATTCGTGCATTCCTTCAATTATCTGAATCCAAACATGTGCCTTCCGTTTATTGTCAGTCCAGTGACGCCATTACAAGCGAATTGTACTGTTTTTACACTTGTTAGGGAGTGCTCAAAATGTTTCAAGATAATTGGCTTTTCCTCCCACAGTGAAGTGCTTTCTGTAATCCTCTTTTTTGAGCAGAAGGAATGTTAAGCAGGTTGAAATTTTTCATCAACTTATAGAGATGTATGGCGAAAATGTAAGGGGTGCTAAGGTGGTGAGAAAGTGGGCTTTACAATTAAATGATGAGCGCCACAATGTTCATGGCGATGCACGGAGGGGACACCTGCATTTGATGATGGTTTGGTTGAAAAAGTAAATGAGAAAATTCGTGAGAACTGACGATGTACAATAAAATTGCTTTGTGATGAGTTTCCACAAAGAGCTGCTGTTCACTATTAGCATCTTTTTTTAGAAGAGAGTACACAAGTATGTCGTCCGATATGACAAAAGTCTGAAAGTTAGTGGGAACTATGAACAAAAAAAAGTTTCCGATATGCTCTGTCATGTAAAAATAAATTTTATTTTGAAAAGAGAATTTTATGCGAGTTTTTTTTTTAAACTGCACATAGTTTTTGCTTATGCATATCGTAATTCTTTTTTGACGGAAACACAACACATTTACAAAAGATTTTAAAGAAGTTGAAAAGTTAAAATCTGATTTCTTGACAATTTGAAATTTTTACATTTTTAAATTGTATTGATTTTAACCTTTTTAAAAATACCTTACTTTAACCTTTAGGGTAATTAGAAGCCCTTAAAACCTATTTTTAAATATTAGTTGAAACTGGGTCACACCCATTTGAATGGCGAAAATTGCAAACATGTAAACTAAGTACTTTGTTTTCGCTTAAAAAAAGCTGAACGTTCCATATAAACCAAAGCATGTATATTTTATTGTAAAATGAGCATTTTATTTTTTTATTTCTTAGCCGGTTAGAAGTCTCACTGAATACATTAAAATCAATTTATCTCAAAACGTAAATTTTGTTGTTCGATGTACCTTTTCTGAGAAACTACTATTCACAGGTATGTAAATTTTTATGATGTATCTATAATGATGACTGAAATGAACTTTTTGTAAAAAACTCAAATTATTTCTACAAATCTTTTAATGTGAAAAATGGGTCAGGTTTCGCTGTTTGATAAAATATTTCAGAAATTATGAAAAAATTCAAAATTAGGTAAATGCTCATTTCAGTGTAATGAGAAAGGTGTACTTTAATTGTATGGAACATTTCAAGCATGTACATATAACAGATTTTGAGAAAAGGCACATTGGAAACAGCCGATTTAACATTGTCCGTATAGAGAGAGATACAGGTTTCCAGGTTAAGCTGAACTCTCTAAAAATAATGGTTTTTAAGGAAATATTTAAAACTATATTTAAATGAAATAATATTCACAACAAAAGTGAATTTAAAATGTTTATAGACAAGTTATCTTATATCTATGTATATATATTATATTTAATAAATCTTAAAAACCACAGCATTCTTTTTAGATACTTTTTACTCGTCATCGGGGTAATTACACATAAAAAGCACTAAATGTTTATTCACGAATGAAAAGGGCTTACAATCAAATTTATTTCTACGCTAAAGCGAAATCGATCCCTCTATCAAATATGTGTGAATGCAAGATTAAATAGCTAATTATGAAAGCGGAAGTGTCTGAAAGAGTTTACATTTTTTTGCTAGCGGTTAGTTATATACACTCAAAGATTAAAGTAATAAGCTGATATATCTCTAATGAGTGCTAATTTAATTAATCTCGGTGATGTTTCACAACATTTATCTGATGATATGTATCGAGAAAAATTTAAACATGAAACAACGCTACTTTGTATAAAATAATGATACATTTTACATAGTTTACGATGGAGCTTAATTTATACAATTGCCCTTAGGTATTTGAAAAGTGCTAAATTCCGTAGAATACTGCAACCTCTTCTTTAATTGACTCAGTCATAAAATTGTAATTGTATTAAGGATTTGCATTGGGAAATACTTCCATTATGAAACCTTTGTATGCATTATATATAAGTTTGGGTTCATTTAAACACAGTTGCGACGTCACATAATGCACATTAACTTAAATTAGCAATCGCGGTTGTCGTTAGTTAAACTGTTACCTCAAATCCAATCTACATTTATAGTAATATTATAATATTTGCATTGAATTATTTAATTAAAAAAATGTTGCGTACTGTCATATTTGAAATTAAATGTAAGGAATGATAACAATTCAAAATCTTTAATTCTACAAAGTAAACTGTTTATCTGTAGTTTTTTTTAGAGTACAATGTGAATATATATATATATATATATATACACTGGTGTGCAAAAATTAAGGACGAAGTCGAAAAATTAGCATATCAGCTGAACGAAGAGGCAGAGCGGACAGAAAGACCAATCAGGAGATTAAGTAAGGTGATGTACGGTAGAACATGCGCAGATATGCAGGTAGACGTAATGGGGGAGTGTCTGAGTAGTATAAAGCATGTTGTCGGTGTAAGATCAGTATTTCTGGCAAAGAGATTGCACGCCGTATAGCAGTTAAAATCACACCGAGTTGCTGCCTCAGCGAGAAATGGCGAATAATCAATCTGTTAGACGACATATGGATGCTTTTACCCGAGGTCGAATCATTGGGAAGTTGGAGGAAGGCCGCAGTGTGACAAGTGTGGCTGCAGAGTTCGGAATTGCTCACAGCATCGTTTCACGACTTTGGAGACAATTTCAAACTACATGAACAGCTATCCGGGGGTTCAGTAGTGGTCATCCACGAGGAACCACACCCGCAGATCACCGGTACATTGTCTAACAGGCCAGAAGGAACAGGCGGCAGACAGCGGGAGAAATCGCTAGACACACGACACAGGCGACTGGACGACCGATATCGCGTTTTACCGTGGCCAGAAGACTGCACGGTGGTGGTCTGTTTGCACGACGCCCTGTACGGTGTGTACCTTTAACGCCTGCCCATCGGAGAAGGGTTCTCTGTGGTGCCGGGAACACCGGAATTGGAGAGGCAATGAATGGGGACGAGTATTCTTTACAGATGAGAGCAGATTCAGTTTGAGTAGCGATTCTCATCGCATACTCATCTGGAGAGAGCGGGGAAGCCGCAATCATCCCTCGAACATCATTGAAAGGGACAGGTATGGAGGTCGCGGTGTTCTCGTTTGGGGAGGCATCATGCTTGGTAGTCGTACAGACCTTCACATCTTCGACGCAGGTTCAGTCAACGGGACCCGTTATTGTAACGAGATTCTTCTTCCATATGTGCGTCTTTTTAGAGGCACTATGGGTCTGCAGTTCCTTTTCATGGACGACAATGCACCATGTCATCGCACAGTAGCTGCCGAACAGCTCTTAGAGAGTGAGGATATTGAAAGTATGGATTGGCCGGCGCGATCTCCGGATCTCAATCCCATCGAGCATGTATGGGATTTTCTAGGCAGACGCTTGGCAGCTCGTACCTTAACACCAGTAACGATTCGGGAGCTTCGATTGGCGCTGCAAGACGAATGGGCAGCAATGCCTCAACAACTCATTGACACCCTCATTCTCAGCATGGGCAGACGCTGTGAAACCTGCCTAGCAGTCAGGGGAGATCATATCCCCTACTAAAGGCCGGATGTTTCTTGCTGGACACCCATCACAGGGATGTTTCGGCCTTCAGTCGCATTGCGCTCCATGCTACTTTTTCAATCAAGCTTCTTTTTTATCCCTCTGATTTCTCTTTTTTAGTAAGTATTGCTTACATATTACACATGTCCTTACGTATTGGGGATCTTACGGTATTAAATGTGTTGATTTGAAAAGCTTTTGTACAAAGTTATATTGAAAAAACCGTCTCGTCCTTAATTTTTGAATTTTTCCTTGATCAGAATCTTTATAAACAGATCAAAGGATTACCTCAGGGTGGTCCAGCTAGTAATTGTTTAGCGAACCTATATTTACATTTTTTTGAAATAGATCATGTTGTAAATGATTCTTACTTAATTTATCGTTATATAGATGATATAATAATTTTTGGTAAAAGTAGTGAATACAAACCAAATATTACGTTCTACCCTGATTATCTCAAGCTCCTTAAAACTAACTTCAACTCTAATATGGTGGAATTCTTGGATTTAGACTTGCATCTTATTAACAATAATGTAGTCAGTAACATTTTTGACAAAAGAGATTCGTTTAAGTTCCATATAATTAAAATTCCCGTATGGAACAGTAATTTACATATATCAATTTACAGAAATATCATTTTGAATTTTTTATTTAGAAATGATAACTTAACTACCCACAAAATAGATAAATACAATAATATAAAACAATTTTTTCAATGTTGTTTAGATCATGAATACCCTTTTAATTTCTTAAGAACTTATATTCATCACAAATACATTAACCGTCTTGCTACATTGAATTCCAAAACCACCACACTACAATAGGATTTCAAAGTCAGCATGTTAGTGGTCTTGCTGTGAAGATTATATCATAACACTCATATCACAGTTTACATTTTTTCCACATACATCTTGAACATCTTACACATTGTTGACAACCAACCAAATTAGAGCCTAGCAAATTTACATTTTTGACAATCAACCAATTCAAATTCTACCGTATTTGATTGTCGTCTTTTTTTATATATCTGTCTTTGCTGGCTGGTTTAAAAGTCAGCTCAAAAGATGTGTTTATGTATTTTCGAATTTTTTAACTTGGTGAATAATCGATTTTCATTAATGTCAAGACGCTTGATTCTCCTCGTAAAAGCTGTGTGAGTAAAGAAATTTTGTTAAATTATTTCTTGAAAGATACTTTTCTTATGTAATTGTTTTAGCATTTTTCTACTTTTCTTACGTAATTATTTTGTCATTTTTCTGCATTAAGAGTTTGGGAGAGTTTGTTACATAATAGTAATGAGTGGTTTTTTCATACTCTCTGAGTTATCCAAACTCTGAAGTTTTGTTTATTTTATTTTATTTGGTTTACCTACCGAGTTGCAAAGGGGGAAGGTTGGCGCCTTCAAACTAGTTTAACCCCACTTATTCGGTCCTAAGTCCGAAATTGCTTTCTGACTCGCTATTCTTCTTTTTTGTAGTTTCTTTTTTTATTTCTCTATAATTTTGTTCTTCATGTTCAGGTTTTATATTTTTATTATGCTATTTCTTGTTATGTTCTTTATCTATTATTTCTTATTTTTGATATATAATACATATTTCTTATATATATATATATATATATATATATAAATATATACAAATAGCTATAAAGCTAGGTGTAACTAGTCAAGATATATATATATATATATATATATATATATATATATATAGTAGGAAATACTAGTCACAGTAGTACAATAGCAAACTTCTGGTCTTAGGAACCAACATTGTAGGTTTAAACAAAGTTTTAGGGGTATCCAACCTTCACCTGTAGTTTACCTATATTCTGGGCATAAGATATATATATATATATATATATATATATATATATATATATATATATATATATATATATATATATATATATATATATATATATATATATATATATATATATATATATATATATATATATTAAATAATATTATACAGGAATATTTTTTTTAAAATTGATGAATTCATTTTTGATATGATACTATGAATTTTAACAGCACTCCAAACTGATATTTTTCTGTTCCAATTTTTCGATAGACCTCGGGATAATTTCGAAATAATTCTACATAGTCACCATTATTTCGCACGATGGTAAGAACTTCACGGATAATTAGAAATGTAAAATAATAATTTTTCGCAATCACTTTCACTCAATCTTAAGTCTTCAACGGAATCTAAATTAGAACAAGGCAACACAGCACCGTCCGATTCATTCTCAGAAATCACTTGCAACAAATTAGCAATTTCATCAGGGCTTAGCCGTTTTTATTTTTGTGAGTCATTGTTTCAGCAAAGTTCAAAAATAGAATGGAATTTTTTTTATGACCGAGCACTTAGACACAATGATTTCATTATAACTGGGGGCTGCGGTAGCCCAGTGGTTAAGATATCGGATCATGTCAGGCATGTCATGAGTTCGAGCCCAGCATCAATAAAGATCCACCGTGTAGGGAAGCGATACACGTTAAATCTGTCAAGAGCACAAACGTCCTTCCGATGGTGTGGTGTGGTAGTTAGGAGAAGAGGATGTCAGCTCAGGTATCGTCCACGTCACTTGATCATGGTTCAAAATAACGTGGTCCGTCGCCAAAAGCACTCGTGTAGCTGAACAGTGCGACGTTAATATTCACTCACTCACTATTCATTATAACTGACTCATAGCCACGGTGAACCCAATAAAATGTTGCATTCAAGGTCAAGAAAATGTGCGATATTATCTCCGGAAATTTGTTTTATTAATGATATCTACTTGCAAAGTTCTTTTGATGAATGTCAGCTTTTTACAATGAAAAATTGTCTTGGTGTCGAAGCGACACAAGTGGACGTTCTAGGTATGTTTAGTTGCAAAATCTCTGCTAAATAACCTACAACCACAAAACCTTTCTGTGTAATCACTGTGTGGAAAATGATTAAAAGTCACGAAAAGTTTTCAGATTCTCCTCAAAAGTGCGGAAAGAAGACCAAATTATACAAGCTCCGGTGTCCAAGCGACATTGGTAGACATTCTAGGGTTAAAATGAAATAGACTTCTACAATTCACAAGATCTTACACGATTTATCTGTGGTACACAGTTAACAGTTTCCAACAAATCACTGACGTGGAATTAATACGTAAGAACAAAGTAAGGTTGATTATCTTTACAGAGTAGAACACGAACTCAAATAAAATAATTTATTTGCTTGCGTTATTGTTTTCTACACAAATAAATATTAATATTTTAAAACCCATTACGAACATGTTTTGTTATCCAAAAATGAGTGGCAAAATTTATTCATTGTTATATTTTATTCCTTATTATTATTATTCATTCATTATATTATTCAAACGTAATTTTATTCATTAATAAAATTCTCTTGTTTGTTACTCGTGTAGTTTTCTAATTGTATTAAATTAACAAGCAAATCGGTTCTCTAAGCAATCTTTATACATCACCATGGTCTTTCCCCAGTAACAATGCTTTCTCAACAATGCACTCCAATCTAAACAGTCCATTATACTTTGAAAAGCGGCATCGAACAATGCGACTGACTTATACTTCCCTTCACCTTCCACAAGCGAAGAGCCAATGGAGATTATTCGCCTCGACTTTCAAATCCGTTAAACATTTCCAACGAGGTGTTTAATGGGAAAAGGCATCCAAGACACTCTTGTCTTCTTCCGATAATCAATTACCGTCGCGGGGGTGGAGATCAAGAAGGGGGTGGCTACAACTTTAAAATCCACTTCCAGGACGAAAGTGTGACAAATGGCTTTGTGCCCTCCGGAGGTGCGCAGAAATAATGACTCCATAAATGTTGTTTGGACACACGAACGGTGCATTCACTCACTGAAGGTCTCCTCGTTCAAACAGTGCTTTGTGTGTTTTGAGAAATCAGAATGCCTACATTGAATTCGAAGCGGATAAAGGAACGCGTGCGATGAATGGATCCGATTTGCGTAGGGATATCTTTGTTCTGTCCCATTCTCAGGACGATGTTGGTAATAGGAGATGGAATGCATGCTCTATTTGACTGAAGTCTGTAAATATGAAACATGAAAAGTACTCGTATGTCTGAAACTTGTTAGATGCACGTTCTCTAAGCTGTGTAACGTCTCAAATACGTCGAGTTTCTGACTAACATTGACTTTTCTGACTTCAGTAGAGGAATGGATAATCTATTAAAGAGCACACATGTAAAGGGACCCTTTTGTACTGATATGTGGTGACAAATAACGAAACCAGCATCTAGAGTAAACAATATAAATTGCTCCAGGAAATGAAAGTATCGGAATATTTCAATAAGCAATTCTTATTTTTTTTTAAAAAAAACTGACATATATGAAGACCGAAAAACAGTTTTTAATATTACTAAGGTGATCATTTTTTTACAATGAAACGGAGGTCGAAAATTTTAAGAAAAAATGACG
This sequence comes from Trichonephila clavipes, assembly GCA_019973935.1. Lineage (NCBI taxonomy): Eukaryota > Metazoa > Arthropoda > Arachnida > Araneae > Nephilidae > Trichonephila > Trichonephila clavipes. The sequence continues at coordinate 1,504,799 of BMAU01005330.1, read as the reverse complement.
ACTATATGAAACATTTTATTAATTCAAACAAAAATACGCTAATTACGCTTACATTCTTTTTAATTATTATATTAAACGAGTATTTTTCCATTGTATGATTTTTTTTTGTCACCATATCATTTTCTAAAAAATCAGAAAGTTCCGGCAAAAAATATTCTTCATACAGCATTTTACGGTAAGCACTGTTGCTAATATATTAACATTCAATTTTGATTTCTCACTAGTCACTTCACAAAATTCATTACAAACTCAAAAAAAAAACTCTTATAACTGCTGCATTAGTTCCAGGGCAGCACAACGTAAATTCAACAAGAATAATTACATTTTCACATGGAATGCGTTTATTCTTGAAATGGTTTAAGTAATTTCACCCGTCTTTTACCATTTTCTCTCATCATGTTGATTTTTCAATTGTTCTAATTTATTAGAATTTAAATATACATTCAGTCTTCTTTCTACTTGAAACAGATAATTGTCATCGATTTTAATATCAGACATTTCTTTCGATAAAAAATCAACACAGTTTTCTATATCTGCCCAATTCACTTGCGACAAAGTCAAACAATACCATTGAAAACTGTTATTTCCTGTGATATTCGTTTCAGACCATTCTTTGACACTTTGGAAACATGTTTGATTCACCTCTGAATACAGAGATTAACAGACCAGTTTTAAAATGTTGAAAAGGAGGATAAAAAGTAGGATACTTTTCGAGGAAGGACAGAACCTATAAAAGGAGGACTGTCCTCCCTAAAGGGGGATGTTTGATCACCTTAATATTACACTACCTATAGTTAACTTATATTTATGAAAGTAATAATGAAGATAAATTAAATTATAGTTAAGGAATAATGTGTGTAGTAAAAATCGAGAGGCTCTACAGGAAATTAGATATGTTTATGTAAAATTTTTAATTACCATTTCCCTTGTCTTGTTGGTATCAAACACAAAGTTATTATTTTAGATTTCTGTATATAACTAATCCACTAGTATTACTTATATTTGAGAAATCCACTAATTTCATTCAAAGGAAAAAAATGGTTATATAAATATAATCAAGTTTTAAGAAGAATTTTCATTTCTGAGGTGATGTTTTTTGCTGTCCAAAACTACTGTAAATTTTGATATGCAATAATTAGGAGCGGAAAATATTTGATAAATGATCAAGTCCATGTGGAAGTTAAAATTCCTTCATGTCTCACCCATCTTTAAAACACACTACCGATATAGACAACCATTCTCTTTATACATTGATCTATTCTACAAGTTCTGATGTAAGTTGTGCTCTTCGTATTGATTAGTAATATCTAACTGTCAAGTAAGTACAAGAAAAAGTAAGATATTTTTTAAAAAAATAGGACTAAAATATGAACATTTGTCGAATCAAATTTTTTTTATTTCCTTTTGAAGGTCATGATGCAGTCATTTTACTCGGAAAAGAAATTACTTTCTTATACATCATAAAATTATGACATATATAAAAATATATTTATGCCAGATCTCGAGGGAATTGAATAATTAATATTGAGCTTGGAATCTTAAAAAGACCCGACCGTTTGACGTAATAAAACAAAGATAAAATTCATTTATGTTGCAGACATGTAAAAGAGAAAAGAGTTTTCATACAAAGAAGATCCATTGCGGGAAATACAATATTGCACGTCTTATTCCAATAACCAATAGTTTGTTCGAGTTTCTGAAAAATGCATTACAGTATTAAGTCTAGCCCTCCAGACATGCCATAACGTTCTTTGACTTTCATTAAGAAAAGAATAGAAAAAGAAAGAAAGGCCAATACCATATGATATTACTAATAACATTATTAGTGTCTTCCTTTAAATATTCGCGTAGTTTTTGTACTGTAAAAAGAAAATTACTTTAATAAAAATTGAAAGAAGTATTTAATAAATATTTTCCTATATGTTTTCTTGCTTTTCTTTTTGAACATGGGCTGGAAACGCTTTACTACCAGGAGTGAATGTCACTGCCTTAGACTGCCTTAGATCGCATTTGTGTCTATTAAAACTTCAATGGAGTTTGAATTATGTTTTATGTGTTTGTAATTAACTGATTATTGACTAATGATCAGTGACGGAACGTACAATCCCACATTGCAGGGCCCCAGAGATTCTAGACGGCCCAAAGCCTGACTGACGCCAAGTACGTACTTGGGCTTGGGGCCCAAAACTTGACTTTAAAGGGGAGCCATAAGATTCTCCGTTACGCTGTTGTTAATGACTCTGACTCATGAATGACAATATTTGCTTATAAGAGTTGTATGTAGCTTACATTAAGATGATACTTTAATAAATACTTCAATTTTTACTTTGTTCATCATTCAGTTATGCTCCTAAGACATATATATATATATATATATATATATATATATATATATATATAAAAAGAGCTCTAAAAATAAATTCTTCTTTTAGATTACTTTCTGCAATTGTTAGAGCAGAATATATATGAGAATTTCCAAAAAGCTAAGCAATTTATGTTTCAGTATCTTGGTGATTTAAGAGGGAGATAATAAATTCCACACCATACAAAACCAACTTTTGTAGAAAATTCTAAGATTTATTTCGTAGCCACTCTAATAATTCCTTATCGATTCTTTTTCATCGAAAAGTTTCCTGGTTCGATTAAAAAAGAAACTACCCGTGATTTATTTTTGCTTTAAATCGTGGCTAAATGTAACTGATTATTATTTTAATATTTATTAGTGTATTTTTTTCTTTTTCGATGTTTAATGAAAAGTAAAATGTTCTATTCATACTGATTAATTGTTGTTGTTTGCAGAATGTATTTCACTCCAGAAAATGGCTTAAAATGAGTTATGGAATGTACATTTATAAAAGAAAAATCAAACCGTAAATCAATACACAAGTAGAATCCCCATGTAGAGGATATGTAAACACGCATCATTCAGCGCTGATTCATCAGTTTTGAGTCTAAATTCCAACTGCAGTAAAGTGCGTGTATAAGCTCAGAACTTTGAATTTATCTGTGTGACGAAATAGGTATCCTGAGGACAATTGTCGTTAAATGGAGCGGGAATCTGATTCTGTAATCGGAAATATCTGCAAGCTTGTTTCATCGGTGGTGTGACTCGAACAAACTTTGCTCTGATGCGTCACAACACATTCCGGACTACGATGACCTCTGGCAAATAGGTCCATTAACTAAGATTTACCCGAACCACACAGATCATGTTGGGGAGAGATTGCGTTCAATTTATAACATATTGATAAGATATTCGAATAAAAATTGTACATGCATATTCTAGTATAACCGATAACACACATAGTCTTAAACATAATTTTCATTATTATAATATATCTTCCTAATGTTGTTTAAAATTTAGCGGTAACAGAATTGGAAATCTTGACAATCTTTTTACTAATAATTATTAAGTTAAGGGAATAATGTATAGAAGTCCTAACATTAGATAGTAAATGTTTTTATAAAATACAAAGCATCCCACTCAATTCATAACAAAAATCTTAAAATGGTTAATAATGAATTGTATGATATACAGGTCCTTTGTTCAGGGCCAATCTCAGCAGGTACGCAGCGCGTGCACCGCACGTGGGTGGCTTTAACAAAGGGCGGCGGCCGGCCATATTTCTATCAATCAAGCAAAATGTTTTAAGGAAACCTCAAAATAAAAATTATAATAAGTCGAATTAATATGCCGAATTATAAATATTTTTGAAAAAACAAAATAAGTCGCGATTTTTGATAGTATAACAGAGTTAAAGAAAAATAGGATGTTAGTGCAAAGTGCGTTGATACACATTGTTCATTATTGTCTACTCTTTACACACATCTTTCATTTGAAAGCAAAATTCATGGCATATTTCGCAATACCGCAATAGAAAAGGGTTTTTTGCTTATTAGTGACATTAGCAGAGCACTATGAATGGATGCTTATCAAAGGCGTCTCTAAAAGATTTTTACGAAAAGTTGCGTTACGAAAATATCTAATATAGTTAATATTACTTAAGACATACAAGTGTTTTAAATTCAAGATGCATTTGGGGAAATAAAAGTTTTCTATTTAATGATAGCTTTACAATTTAGAGAAATAAAATAGAGGAAAGAAGTGATTCTTGTATCTAATTGAATTTTGATTAAAGTTTTACTTTTACTCTTATACAGGTACATGAGTTTATAATGTCAAAGTTAAGTATTAGTCAAAATATGAAAATTCTCTTAAGGCTGTTTTCTCCATTTGTAAGTCAGTGTGAACTTAACGCGGAGCACATTTTTGAACAGAAAAAAATGTCTCAATTTTTATAAAAAATTGTGACATTGTAACTCATGTATTTGCTTATAATATATTGATTTTAAAATTTCAAAATAGTTCATAAATTACTCGTTTTTTCCTCTTAACATTGTGACAAATCTATACGGAACTTTATCACTAACCTTCTGAGTCGACCTTTTTAGGGAAATTTAATTCCCTACCTATTTCCAATCAACTCCAGAAAGCGAACAGGATTCCTTATTATGCAGATTAGATTCAGTATTTAAGTCAAACGAAATAGTAAAGTTAGAGGAGTAGGAGATATATATTGAAACATAAAGTTATAGTGAATTTGAATTGAAGTTTTATTGTTGGAGATAATTTAATCTCATGAAGAATTGAGATTCCGAGTGGTAAATATAGATTTGTATTTAAAGTCTCATTAAAGTTTTAAGAGTGAGATTAAAGTTAAATGTTCAATAAGAACATTATTAAATATAATTCTGGGATCTCTTATCGTGGTAATTTCTGCGTGATCGTTATTTAATAAATTAATTAATTGGATCATTAATTAATTAAGTTAATTTAAAGGATATTACTTTTAAAACCTCATAATATTAGAAGTAATTGTTAATAAGTCTTTGATTCTATTTGAGAAAGATAACCAAATAAAGAAAGTTATGTATAAAAATGGCTACTGGTTCTTCTTTGACTCATAATTATTCTCGTTCTCAAAGTGAGGTCCTAAGGAACCTTCACAACATGTAAAGGGATAGCTCATTTAGCATTGTGGTGTAGGAGAAAAATTGCGAAACACATTTTATAAAAGAAAAAATGTATCAACTCGGGTAAAAATGAGTAGTATGATAAAATAAGTGATACTCTACTAGGATAGTGGAGCCAGAATATAGTACTAATGTTTGAGTACTTTTTTATATGAAAAATATTCTGAATTTGGCTCCTATTCTTTAGCATTAGCCGAAGACAGCCTTAAGGGGTGGGTTTTGGCTCACGGGCAGCCGACACTCTAGGATCGGCCCCGCCTTGGTTTATTAAAAGCGTTAAGAAATTTGACACATATCCTCCCTAGTTCCAGAGTAGACAATGAGCTGAAATGTATAAATAACAGTCGAAAGGAAGTTTACTTACAAAGCACATCCACTGTGACGTTATTGGTTGAGTTGCCTCTTCCGAAGGCGTTCCTCACGTGGCAGCTATATGATCCAGCCTCGGATCGCATGATTCGGTCTAGAACTAATTTGTTGCTCGGCACGAAGGTTGGCCCAGCCGAAGGGGGTCCGCCCTTCAAATTCTTCGGTAAGCTGTTGGACATGGGTTGTAAGGGGTACTGTTTGGCAGGTTTACCGTCCTTGTACCAAACTACCTCTGTCACATTGGGAGGGTTGGCACTGAAACTGCACGTGAGTACAGCCTCCCCCGTCTCGTTAACGATTAGTCCCTCTGCTGGCAGCACCGACACTGAAGGTGGATCTGCAAAGATGAGAGCATGACATGAGTATTTAAATTTAAAATTGGTGAACGTTTAAAAGTGAATTTTAAAAGGGGTATTGTTTGGTGGCTTTAAATTTTTAAAAATTGCTTATTATAAGAATATGAACTTATGTTACAATGATTTTTATTATGTAATAAAATGGTAAAATTTTAAAATATGCTTCTAAAAGACAAATCATATTGTGAATGTAGTAGCATTTCTTTGGTACATGGTTTACGTTTGCCATTTTTTGAAAATACGTAAACTAAAAATCGATTATAGTTTTTAATAAACATTGCCAAGTTGGTAATAATTTAGCGAATTTAGGATAAATGTGGCTTTCAACAATCTAGAAGCAAATTGTTTCCTAACTTAATTAATTCGTTTTAATTCCTACGGATACTTAGGAGAGTAATTCACATTTGTTTCGAAATAGTAGCGTCGACTATCAGCCAGAGTAATAACCCTAACTGAGAACACTAAGCCAACAATGCAGATCGATTATATACCCGGTACTCAGATTAGCAGAAATAAACTAATACACTCCATTCATAAATGAGAGGTTGTATATTGTCAGTGGCTACAACACACACATTTAAATATACCCTGTTCTCTATTAGAAAGTGCCACAATGGAATCAGCAAACCCTGTTCGAAAGTTACTCAATGCTGCAGGAGTCCAATATAACGTATAATGAAGATTTCAATCTCTATTTTTTCGTTTTGTTCTGATGTCCCTAAAGATGACTATTTTCTCCTACGAGAGGGAATAAATAAGTGAGGATTTCTATACAGAAAGCAACTGATGAATAGTTTGGTTTACTGACGTTATTCCAGATAAAGCAAAACAGCTGGCAGTGCACTTCATGACACTGACATGATGGAAACATTAAAGACTTACATAAAGCTAGGTTAACCTTTAGAATAATCATTGAAATTTTAGCATGATCAGTAATTCTTCAGCATTTCATACAATTTTGTTACGTATATTTTTAGAATAAGGCGTTTTTTCCACTTGAATATTTCTGTATGAAATATTATTTATTATTTGATGGTTTTCAGATTAAAAAAATGCTTACATTTTTCTTTTGATGTTAACTACCATAAACTATAATTATGATTAAAAATAGCTTAGAAGAGCATAATTGATTTCTACTTTTATTATATATTTAATGATGTAAACTTTTTAATATTTCCAAATGTATGTTTAGTAATTTAACAAAGATGTTCACTTAAGAGTTCTGGGAAAGTGGATGCGTAATATTTGAGGATCCATTGTGATATTTACATAAAGTATTTGTTTTATAACCAAATAAAATAACAGTTTGTGTCCATGTTTAAACATTACGTAACATCCTGAAAAAATGAAATGCATGAGAAATCGATATAGATGTAGAATATGTATAAAAAAGATCAAAGCCATAAGAAAATAGTGCGCTGAATTGCATATGAAATGGCTATTTACGTACAAAATTTGAAACTGAAATACATTAAAGAAAAATTGTTCTCATCCCATTGGATAAGCTTGATATAATACTTCAACTTTCTCTCTTGAGATACAGTTCCTTTTAACATTCTTACAATGTAACTTTATTTTAATGTTATCAAATATTACTCAAAATTTTTTTAAAAAAATGGTTTATGTTTATCATTTGTATAAGTGAAAGAACACTAAATGATTTTCTTCGAATAATAGGTAGAATTAAATCCAAATGATTTGCCATTATTAAATAACATAAAACGATATAATACATTACTTTGTATTATTTATTTATTAATTACAATTCTAACGAAATAAATTCCCTCAGTTTTTTTATTTGTTAACTTAAGGCTAAATTGATGTCGCAGTAAAAGTGCTAGCTACCTGTAGGTTCCTTCCATTGGATCATGAAGTTTGAAACCATAATTAAATAACAAAGCAGACATGTACGCTAGTAACTATCTGTACCACATCGAGGAATGTTTTTGAAGCTTGAAACCATTTAAATCTCAGAAGATGTCCTCATATTCCATTGGCATTGTAATTGATAATTAATCTTAGTAATCTCCATCCCATGTTATAATATTACACTCATTTCCATAAATTAAGGATAATTCAGAATCACACGGAAAACAAACTCTACAGTAAAAATGTCACTTGTAGAGTTGTCACAAACATCTTCAAGGATAATATGCTAATTATAAGAAGCCTCCAGATGACGCAAGTTGTACTTCACAATGACGAGAATGTAAGCGAGTCAATCGTGTAAAAGGAATGGTGTAAGATTCTCAGCGAAATAGCTAAATATTATGATATAGAGTATGCATTTGGGGAATTTTTTTACGTGATAGAATTATCAGCTATCTGGAATGTAGATGTACTCAGATGGAAGTTGCCAAGGAACTTGGAATTGGCCAAAGTGTTCTCTCTAGGCCTTGATCACGATTCCAAAATGGCTCAAACCGGTAGACGTTACATTACATATCACTCCGGAGTTACAACGCTGAATGGAGGCTGGTATTTAGCAGAAACTGCCAAAAGAAGCAGATGCAGAATAACATCGGACGTGTCTCATCAGCTATCTGCAGTCACGGGTTCAATACTTTCAAGCCAAACCATGTACAGATGTTTGGGATATATTGGTCTATAGGCACGCATGCCTTTCACATCTGTTTCGCTCACTGCAACTCACTGTCGTCAACAGTTATTTTGAAGTAGGGAACTTGCATTGTGGACATCGTCACAATGGGCTGGTGTGATATTTTCCGATGGTTCCAGGATTAGCCTGAAACCTGAGTTACGTCTGACTTTCCTATGGAGAACGCCAAGTAACCGTTACGGCCAAGAGCACATCCGTTATAGTGGTGCAGGGAGGGAATTACATTGGGCTCAAATTGAAATTGTACAGCATGATAGACTCAAATTATCGGAACATCATTCTGAAACAATATGTACGTTTGCTTAGGGCTGCCATGAGAGCAGAATTTGTGTTTATGGATGACAATGTCCGTCCTCACTGAGGTAATATCGTTAGTGAATGAAATATCAATCTGATGATATCACCCGTATGGAATGGACACCATTCTCACTTGACTCAGAGCATATGTGGGATATTCTTGGTTGACGAGCTGCAGCCTACAAATGAACTTCTACACGTGTATAGGAACTTCAGAGAACATTCCTTGCTGAGTGAAGCAATCTTCTCTAAGAGCAGCTTGATAATTTGATACTCAGCATGCCTAGGTATTGTACAGACTGTATTCTATCGTAAAGGAGGCATACAACGTATTAACCATCAGTACAACCATGTAATATTAAGTATTTTTAAAGGGGTATTTCTTATAATTGCTCCAGGGATCGTACCCCGTAGATATTATGTTCATTAGCTTTTGTTTAATAAAGGGGCTTTATCAAGAAGTCAAGTTTTTTTGTTTTCTGAACTTTTATTTAGCGAAGATGGCGTTATCTCCAATTCAAGGTCATGAGTGTAGAAAAATATTCTATACGTTTGTTATACAGTGTTCTCCTTGAAACAAATTTAACAAGCAGGGATAGAAATACTTGGCTTGTATATTAAAATGCAACACGCAACTTGCCAATTACGGCAGCATTTTCCGACAGGCTTCTACTGCAGCATATGTTATTTGAATATGCACACTCGTGATTTACTTAGTAAGAGAGCATTAGTTATAACGTTAGTAAAAAGGAAAATGTTCGTACAAATATGCGAAAGTAATACTTAAAATAGCAAAAGTATAGTTTCAATATGCAGTAAGTTAGTTTCAAATGGCTTCTGGTATCAGTAAAATGTAGTACGAATCCCCAAATGTTCCACTACGTTACATAAATAACATCCACTGTAAATATTTCGCTTCCAGCATTTTTCTAAGGGAATTTTTTTCCATTGTTCTGTTTTTGAGAGACAAAGTAATGAAAAAAAGAAGGTTTACAAAAGTTGGAGGTGAAGTATTTTTCTAGTTCAATAAGTTTTACTATCTTTCTTGTCATAAAATCTGTCCATTTTTCATTTATTTTTATCACCTGAAAGCTAAAGTTTTGTTTGGGAAGAAAAAGGAAATATATACGGAACATTTTTATCGACTTTTTTCTTGTTCCGTAGAAAGAAAAACATGTTATTTTTTAAGCATTGTTCGACTCATTCTGTATCGAACGGACTGAGAAGATCAAAATCAAAGGGCTAGAAAGAAAGTATTAAAAACGAGAGAAAACTGTTCTTTCTATATACAGAGTACGCAGAAATGTAATAATGCTTTATTTCTACTGCATATTCAAAGTTTTTTTTTAAATATATTATTATCAATAGTTATGTATTTTTCAGAAATCAGATTTTTTTAAAAAATATATCAGATTTTTTATAAGACAAGAATACTGCATAGAAGTTTCTCTATTTATCAATAGAAGTTAAATAAAAGTCAGTTTAAGACTTTTTACATTCATAGTTTTATGCGCAATATAGATAATATTAGTACTTAATGCTAAACATATGCAAACAACATTATTATTTAATCTTATGCATATAAATATAAAATCGCGTTACTATGAATGGCTCTGAATTTCTTTTCTAATTAGCTTTCATTTGATGTCTCAAATGGCAAACATTTTACAAATTTGTTAAAAAATTGACCCTAAGATATTTAAGCTTAAAATTAGATTGTACATGTAACATTTCAATCTTGCAATGTATTAATGCTGATTATTCAAAATCTTATAAATACATATTGGACTGTAACAAAAAAATCTAACTTCTGATACTTCAAAAAAAATTTTTTAATGTATTAAAATCATAGTGTGTTTTTATTCATTTTTTAATTTTGAAAACTATTTGGTATATTTATTTAACGAGTCTGATAATTAAAATAGTTTATAAAAATCACTGCTCTCTGACATGCTTTGAAAGTTTACTACTATGCTACGTTTTGTAAAACCATTGTAATTTATTCAGAGTTATGAGGTTCAATTTTACGTTAAGTACTTTGGAGATGGAAAATATACTTATGAGGAAAACACGTTTGTTTTCAAATTCAAATAGTTAGATTAAGAAACATGATCTGATATGAATGCGAAACTGTGGTACATTTCCTAAAATAAAACTCTCTCTGTGGTATATGGATAGAAAACACAATCAATATACACTAATGCCAGACAACATCTATGTCTGCAGAGTGAATGAGTTATATTTTTTTCACTCACATTTACCAATGTGGGACGGAAATCTAGTAGTAGTGCAATCAATAAGGAGTTGATCTGAGGTGGAGCTGGATGATAAGGGAACAAGTCGAAAAAAGGATTCATTTGTGTGCTTCATGGTTATGAATAAGTTGGTACACTAATTGTGCACTTAAAGTTATGTTATTTAAGAAGGAATACAGAATATCAAAATAATATCTGTCAAAACTATAAATATTCTCAATTTCTGTAAATTCGGTAACTGTGTACTGTAAAGTAAAAAAAAAAATCTAATTTCACGTGTATGGTAAATTATTCACGCGGATCCATTTTGACGTGTTCATGCCATGTTTATTGTTATTTTTGTTAATCGAATATTTATACAAACAATCTACGAATTTAGAAAGTGTACTCATAATTTGTTGTAGATTGATATAATAGAGTTTCAGTGAAAAAAATCAGTTATTGTATTGAGACGATTAAACTGATAATTTTCATTAATAATTTGAAAATTAATTTAAAAAAACCTCCCAAAAATCAAGCCAAATGAAGTCTTAGCAGTGGCGCACACAGGAATTTTTTTCAAAGGGGGAGGGGTCCGGGGTCGAAAGTTCACCATTCTTGTGTCATGCTTCTTTTGATTTTGTCGATTTTCGGGAACAAAACTAGTTTTTGAAAAAAATTAGCCTTAATTAATAAAATTAATCATTAATAGCAAGTAATTAATGAAATTTTACGTACTATGTGACAAATCTATACGGAACTTTATCACTAACCTTCTGAGTCGTTCTTTTTAGGGAAATTTAATTCCCTACCTATTTCCAATCAACTCCAAAAGCGGACAGGATTCCTTGTTATGTAGATTAGATAAAGTATTTAAGTCGAACGGAATAGTAAAGTTAGAGCAGTAGGAGAGAGAGATTGAAGCAGAAAGTTATAGTGAAGTTAAATTGAAGATTTCTTGTTAGAGATAATTTAATCTCAGAGAAAAGCTGAGCTGAATTGCCGTGTGGTAAATATTAATTAAATTTTTATTATTGCGAGTGAAATTAAAATTAAATGTTTAATAAGAACATTGAATATAAATCTGGGATCTCTTATCGTGGTAATCTCTGCGTGATCGTTATTTAATTGTTAATTAATTGGATCATTAATTAATTAAGTTAATTTAAAGGATATTACCTTTAAAACCTCATAATACTAGTTAGATATATCTGTTAATAAGTCTTTGATTCTATTTGGATAAGATAACCAAATAAAGAAAGTTGTTTATAGAAATGGCTACTGGTTCTTATATGACTCATATTTATTCTCGTTCTCAAAGTGAGGTCCAAGGGGACCTTCACAACTATATACTTAGAATTATAATCAATCGGAAAAAAATCAAGGGCTTTGGAGGGGGCATCCGGACCCACAGGACCCCCCCTTGTGTGCGCCACTGAGTCTTAGCAATATATTTTATTAAAAAATTATATATATCACACAAAATTAATCGAGTATAAACCTGAAAAATCTTTATATGATAACAAAAGAACCAAAATAGTGCTCAAGGAATATTCTTCAATTTGCTTTTATTATTTTTTTATAAAACTATTGCAAGCGTATAGTACATTAAGGAAAAACAAGTATATACTTTAAAATGTTTCCTTAAAATATTTTTATGGATATCACAAATGGCAACCATAAGGATTATGTTTCCTTTATAAGACAATCACACCAAATAATTTTTTTTCTAAATTCGATGTCTTATGCCAAAATGTGTCAACTAGAAAGCCCAATGATGAAAAACAGTTTTTGAGATAAATATACCAGCTTTAAAACTTTAATAAAGTTCTTAATAAATTGATTATATTTGAATTCTTACTTAAATAGTATAAATTACTGTAATACATGAATGGGGGGGGACTGATGAAAGAATGATTAATTTTTGTGTTTGAGTTTTACTTGAATTTAATACGAATTATAACAGAAATGTATCAATGCTATTTCATAATGGGCCAATTCATGACGGTCACATGATAAAGACAAGCACGTGTTCTCCATTTAATTCAAAATAGACATCAAACTAATTGTATTTGTTGTTCTACTTGTAAAACTTGGGTAACATTTCAAATTTTACAATTCAGTAAAAATGTTCAAATATTATAAAAAATAAATTTGTTTAAGAGATTTTAGAATTAAGAATAAAAGAAAGCGTGTATCAGTGTGAACACGCGTTAGAAGTTAACTTCTTTGGCTTATATGTATTGAATTGTGTATTAAAGTTTTATTTTGAAGTAATCTTATATATAATTAACAGATTTATTATTATCATTATTATTTCAAACTGTATTTAAAAAAATAATTAGGATGGGAAAGGTTTAAGTATGGACAAAATTTTCATTTTCAATACATAATACTAAAAAAAAAATTATTGTACGTATTTTGGGAAAGGTATCATCATTATTAGTCAATTTCCATTATGCTTATGGTTGTTTTAGTACATACTTTTGTTATAAAAGGCTTGGGGTAATTAAAGTAAGAAATATAGGTTTTGCACTCAATATCGCTAAAAGTATCTCGAAAAGACTGCATCAATTGTAGTATTTGATTTTGTCGTTGATATTATTCTGTTGTTTTGTAGAGATAAGGTGGAATTGTCTTTTAAAAATTCAATCAGTTGTAGAGATTTGTCTAAAGCAAAATTGACATTAAAATCTACTCTTAAAATAATAGGTATTTTATCATAATTTTTATTAAGTAAAGCAGAACCTCTTGATGTATATGGTAATAATGATCGATGAAGGAACTCGATAATGTCATCCAACTTTTTGTACGGAGTAATATATACTGCTACAATTATAATTTTTTGTCCATTATCTATTACGCATTCAGACAAGCACTAATCCCCCACTGAAGATTGTATGGTACCATAAATATCGGATTGACTGACAGAACATTCCATGGATGGAGTTATAATGTTAACAGCATCGCTAGAATTTTGATGTATCGCAACTCCTCCTGCTCTCGTATTTGGTCGTTTATTCTTCACAATTCAGTTGAAATTTGGAATAGATATATCACTTTCATTGCCCAGCCTAGTTTCTGATAAAACTAAAATATTTGAATTTCTTATTACTGAGTCTACAGCGTGAGCTGTAAGACTTTGGCAATTAAAAGTAAAATTCGATAAACCTTGTCTGTTCGTTATAAAATTAATCAAATCTTCATTGATAGTTTGTAGTTTGTTAATGAAAGTCATTTAAACTATATATGATTTAAAAACTCACTTCTTAAACTGGATTTAGAAATTCCATTCGATTGAAAATTTAGTAAACACAATCTTTTATTACCAAACTATTGCAAGGAATGTTGTGTTGCCACTAAATTTTAAAACAATAGATTGTTTGCATTATTTCCTTAAAAGAATTTTGAAACTGTATATCCAACAAACTCACCTTAAACTAATTTTTGACAGATTTTGAACCATTTAAATGCCTACTTCGGGTAGATTAAAGACTCACTTCCGATTTTTTTTTAATTCATAAAATGGATTTTATTTTGACTTCTAGGTAACGTAAAAGCAAAACAAAGTATGCATCGCAAAGCTAAAAGAGGAAAGGCTTGTTAAAGCTGCTATTGAATGAGGAGAGAGGGCGAGTGCTAGCTCAGGGCTAATAGACAAAAAACACAAAAGAAATTTTAAAAGCCGTAAATTTTAATCTAATTTTTCAATGTTTGAACAGATTACGGATAATACTATTCAACATATGGAAAAAAAGTTTCGTTAGATTATTTTTATAAATAATGAAATTATTAAATATTTAATTAAAATTTTGAGTACTTTTTGAAAACTGGCAAAAAAAAAAAAACGGATAATACTATTCAGATTTCGTATTTTTTTTTTTTTTATAACTGATTCTAAAAGAGAAAAGCATGAACTTGTTTAGAATAAAATATCAATTCATTAACTCGAAAGGAAACTTAAAGGGAATGATTTAGAAACCATTTTTATAAAAGCGTATCAATTTTGACTCATTTTAAAAAGAATCGTAAAAAATAGAAAACATCATTATTTTGTTAAAAAAAATATACCATATCGTGGCGAAAAGAATGATCTTTCCGATTCAGTAATTGTTTTTTGTCTGAGATAGACAGTATGAATTTGATGGCATTTTTTAAAACGAGGGGAAAATTCGAAACTTCATTCATTTCTACCTTACATTCATCGCTAACCGTAACTGGAAACGCGTCACGCGTATCGGAAATTTCTCCCTACCGTGACGTAAGAAGTTAACTTAAAAAAATCTTATTTTATGCATGCACTTTTAAATAAAAATGCATTTTGTCTCTTTATGCACAGTATTGTTGTTGACAAATTTGTATTTCTTAATAGCAAGTTTCTGAAATGATCAAAAGTTGGCTCAAACGAAGCGCATGAACTGATTAGCTGGAAACACATGCTCGCTTTTATCATGTGACTTCCCAGTCACATGAGATTTTGAAATGAGTGGCTAAAATCACGTGGCTATCCTTATCATGTGACTATGACGTCACCTGAATTGAACTCATTGTGAACTTAAGTACATTAATGGTAAAAGCAGGTATACGAAAAGTGGAAGGTACAGGTTGTTGGTAGCTGGAACCTATTCTCATTTTACGAAATATCTTTGATTTATTACAGCATTGCAATTCTTTTGAAGAAAGAAAGAAAAACAATAGTTTCACAAATGTTAGATCGTACTGAAGCACTACTCACCAAAACGACGCCATTTTCCAATGCATTTCCATGGACCATTTTGGCAGCAAACTGCCCGAAATCGCTTCGGCGCTTCATTCAGACGGCAATAAAGAGAGATCTCATAACCAGATTTCGTCTCATTTAAATGACGCTTTTCGAGTTTGAATCGGCGGCACTTTCATTTACACATCTAGCTGACTCTCGCACCATCTAATCCCTCATTCATAATCATTGAGTAAGAATTATTACATACTTATAACCCGAACAATATCGAGTGGACGAAACACTCGCACACATTTAAATTAGTCCAATTCAGTTGTCCCTTTGCTGAAGTAGATTTGGGGCGTCAAAGGGGTTTGCGCGTCTCGCTCGGAAGATATCAATAACGTTAGTCTAATTAGAAATAGCAACATGCCATTAAAGGCTCAGTAGCGATTAGGCAGCGGCCTAAGATTGGGCAGATTAAGATCGGCTGTAATGGATAGCTATTTGGTATCGGGACGGCGATTACGTGCAATAGTATAGTCGTTACAGCTGTAACTAATGTACAGAGCCCTGATGGATCGAGAATTTAGATAATGAACTTTACTGCCTTCTGATTTCTCGACCTTTCATGCTTGTATGGACACTGTGATCAAAAACTGGAAAGTTATTTAACGACAAATGTCCTTTTATACCTTTCGAGTAGTTAAAAAAAATCATGGTTTTCCTTCAAAAAAGTTACATTAATCTCAAAATAAAAAATAAGCTAAGTTTTTACTTCTCCTAGAATCTCTTGCCATTTATAACTGCTAAACAATATTCTTAGTTTTGTGATACTAAACTGAGAAATTCATAATAATACCTCAAATCTTATGGTTTTGATTGTGAGGTATCCGCACGCGACTACCCTAAAATTACGACTTTTAAAAAAATTGACAAAATGTTTTTATAATTTTTCTTATAGACCATTTTATTAGCTTTATAAAAATAAAAATTTTTAATACTTCCATTCATTAGAAAAAAACTACAAGCGTTTTAGTAAAAGCAGATGCCATAACTTTACATAACATGTCAAACTTTAAAATGCGTTTTATTCCAAATGTGTTTTTTTTCGAAAAGCTCAAACGGGGACAGTGATTGCTCAAAAAGTTTTTAAAATAATCTGCTGAAATTTTTTTGTGTATGTTCTGTATAACAGTAGATGTGTTTTAACCTTCAAAATTATCAATCACTGTTTTATTACAAAATTTACAGTTCTTTATGTAAATATAATCACTGGTTTTATTAAGCAATTTCATAAAAGATAAAGTAATCTAGTTTTTGTAGAAATTAAAATATTTGTTATCCTGAAGGTCATTTCGAAAAGGAATTGCAAAGCAATACATCAAAATTGAAAAATTGAGAATTTTCTCATTTACTACTTGTACTGAGCGGGCTCCGTTTACGTAGCTTTTGTCAATTTTTATCCATTTGTTTCCATCTTAGTAGTAATAATTTATTTTTCTCTTCTTAATATTAGTTTTTTTTTCTTAAAATATACCAAATAAATCAAAAAACTACAAAAAATCTCTATATATCCATTGTTTTATTAAAAAAAAGTTGTCGCAAGTAGTTTGATACCTTAAAAGAAACGTGATTCGCTCTCCACTGCTACCGTTTTTCGCATATGTAATATATTGGAAGGAAAGGAAAAACTTATTAAATAAGCAAATTTTTGTATAAAATTAGTAAATTGTTCTGAAGCACTGTCAAGAACACTTTATCGTATTCCAAAATCTAACGAATGATTTTACTAATATCAATGCAGGGAAAAAGATCGTATTTTGGAAAGACGTGTATTTACGTCCTGACATTTAACGCACTGGTTGAACTAGACGTATATATACCCCAGTGTCAGTTAAGGGGTTAAATATTTTATTTATTTGGTTAAATGGATTACATTGGGAAATGGGTTTGTAACTTTTTGGCCAAAAACACATCTGAAAGCCTTTTTAACATCATAGAATAAATGATCAAATCATAGGTGTCCTAGAATAGCACTAACATGCATATTGTAACGAAATATTAGAAAAAAATATGTTCACCTTTAACGCATAATGCATAGTAAAAATAAATATTTGTTGAGAATATATTCATAGAAGAATGCAGTTCATTCTTATTAAGAAAATATGGACAAGACAGCTTGTATGTAGTGGTTAAATGTAGTGGTTGAGAATATTTTGCAATCGTGGTAACCAAATATGATTCCAAAGGCTTAAACTGAATAACCCCGAGAGTAGTATAACTCTATAATCTATTTATAACTGAGATTAAATATCATACTTCTAGATAGTGTTGAATGGACGCTTTTAGCACAGGGCACACAGATCCAGGATCAGCATTCGCAATTTGACCTTAGTGCACAAGATTGGGTTTGGTGTCCAATGGCATTAATTAAATTGAAAACCTCGGTGTTATATTCATTGAGGAACTTCACTTATTTTGCGTCATTTGACCTAAGCTTCAGGTAAAATATTCCTGCAACTATCTTTCGTAATATATTTGATTACCTTTTTGTTTAACCTATCAAGGAACGAATGTAGTAATGTAGATAATGTACATATAAAGAAAATGCAATAATGTAGATATAATGAAAATGTAATAATGTAGATATAATTTAAAATGTAATAATGCAGATATAATTTAAAATGTAATAATGTAGATATAAGGAAAATATAATGTAGATATAATGAAAATGTAGCATTATAGATAATGAAAACGTAATAAAATAGATGTAATTTAAAATGTAATAATGTAGATATAATGAAAATGCAGTATATTATAGATAGTGTAGATATATTGAAAATATGGTATTATAGATAATGTAGATATAATGAAAATGTAATAATGTAGATGTAATTTAAAATATAATAATAATGTAGATGTAATTTAAAATATAATAATAATGTAGATATAATGAAAATGTAGTACTATAGATAATGTAGATATAATGAAAATGTAGTATTGTAGATAATGTAGATATAATGAAAATATAGTAATATAGATAATGTAGTTATAATGGAAATGTAGTAATGTGGTGATAATGTAGAATTAATGTAATGAAGATATACTGAAAGATTATATAAACATTTAGTATATTGTGTTGTGTGTGTGTATATACTGAAAAATTTAGAATATTGTTTGTGTGTGTATACTGAAAAAATTAGTATATTGTGTGCGTGTGTGTGCATCAAACTTTCAAGACAGAAGAAGCTTATTGTAAAATCCGGTGTAATTGCAACCCTTATTTACAACGAAACCTGAAATGTACGCACGTAAAGCTCTTATGCTTTGAAGTCATTTATTAGAGGTATTATACCAGGCTTCAAAAAATAAATACTATACGTATAGAATTAAAACACGTTAAGCTCGTAAAGAATGTCATTTCTTTTAAATAAACAGTATCTCGATAAGTAGAAGTCGTAAGTTTTTAATCCTCATATCTTCTTTTATTGTTAAAGCTCTCATTTTTATACCAGACATTTAATACACGCACCCTTAAATTTCGATCTTAATTTTGTGTTCAAAGTGGGCATTATACGCCGGATTTTACGGTAAATATCAGTTACTGCTAAATTTGAGATTTAATTTCTATATCTCAATGTAATTTCTGCTACATACCTTTAACATTTAAAAGAAAATACTAAGGAGTTTCTTAAAATGATTTTTTTTCTTAAATTTTACAGTATTGTTATTTTAAAAAAAAAACTTTAGAGCGATTTACTAAACAGACAAACTTATACCGAAATTAGAAATGATACCAAAAATATAGTTAAGTGTACCCCAATATTCTAAGGATATATTCTTTTCAGAAACATTTCCTTTTCTAGGAACATAATCTTTCTCCTTGAAAATTTATTCGAAACGATGCATACAGAAAAATTTTGACTTGGAAAAAATATTACTCACTTCATCTATTGCTTAAAAATTATTTTCACGACAATATTCACTAAGGTAACAAAACCATAAAAGTTACAAAAGGATAAATATTGCTTTTCAAAATAAAGGCAAGAGTAAAAAAAAAAAAAAAAAAGAGATTTCTCAAAATGAAGGAAAAAAATTCTTTTTTTATTTCACATTTTCGAGTAAAAATTTCTGTCGATGTCTCCGAGTTTTGAAGAGCTTAAGAAAGGTTTGGAACTCAAAGAAAAGAAATAAAAAATAGAATAGTACGCTATTGGTTTTTCCCCAGAGTCCGCTACGAAGAAAGAAAGAAGAAGGTCCAAAGCAACAACTCCCGAACAGAATAGATCTCTAAAAGGATGTCGCTTGAGGTGACACGACTCGCAGAATACTAAGCCCCGGTGACTCATCAGAGAAGCGTCCCGTGTCCCACTCGCGACAGTTTTATAAATATCGCGGGGCTTATGGAATGCATATTAAACGCCCCTTCCTGCCCCGTCCATTCTCTATCGAGATCCATTTTATAGCCACACGTAAAACCTTATTGCGAAAGAAGATTTTTTAATCAACCCTCAGCATAGTCATGCATCACTTGATTTGTTATGGCTCGGGTAATCATTTTACATCCTATATGATCATTGTAATTTAATGAATATTAGATTTCTTAATTTTTTCATTTACAAACAAGATTTTATTTAAAAAGTATTATTAATGGTACATCTTAGCTGAAAATTGCATTAAGGTATATATATATCCGACTACGTTCGGAACCATGATTTTGCAAAAGCGTATAAATGGATAATATTTATGATGTTTAGTGTCAATTAGATTAGAATAGGTATATAAAGTTGTTTTAAGAATAGTATTACAATAAAAAATTATTTAAGTACAATATTTTGACAAAAAATTAACATACGTAGAATGACCCATTTTCAAAATATTCTCCTTTTGTGAAAAAGGTTATTACAATAATATTTTACCTGTATATAGCTCAGACCTCCGTACAGAGGCTGAACTAGAAGTTTTGAAATATATAACTTAGAAGTGGGTTTATCTATGCTTTACGACAACAGAGGGGAGAAATTTTAAGAAATAAACGCCGATAATTATTTTAATTGGTTGTAATTCCAAAAATAAGGTGAATCTTTCAACAAAAAAAAAAAAAAAAAAAAAAAAATAGTTCCGACTCTCTGGAAAAGTCTTTACTTTATATAAGCAAATTATTATTATTTTAGAAGCAAAAATATTGTATTTAAATAATTTTTTTTAAAAAAATGTCCTTAAAACAATTTTATACATGTATTATAATGTAAGTGACACTAAATATCATGACAACTTTCCACTCATGTGCTTTTTTAAAATCACGGTTCCGAACATAGTCGAATACCTTAATAACAGTGTTTCTCAAAATGTGCGGCGTGCCCCCTGGGGGACGCGATAACCTTACAAGGGGGGCGCGAGCATATCGAAAATAAAAGATTTAAAAAAATAATTAATTTACTGAATTAAAACAAAATACTTTCAGACATAATAAAAAGTACACTTTTACTCTGATATAATTTATAGGCACGCGATATTAAGTCATCAAAAATAAAAACATCTTCAATACCTAATTAGCTATCTTTGATCCTATAACCAAATAAAAAAACTTTTTTTTGATTTGCTGTAATCCCGTGATGAGAGATTTTTTATTACGTTTTCTTTTTAATCCTAACATACTGTTCTTTCAGAGAAAAAACAAATTCCAGACCCAGAATCGAAAAAATTTAGGAACATAAAAAATTCATCACTGTGATTATTTTTGAAATACTGCACATTATAGCTGTTTTCTGTTTTTGCTGATAACCTGTTCGACCTAAGTTATTGGTACAGTTAGTTATGTGAACCCTTTCTTATGTTTGTTTATCATTTAGGGAAGTTGTAAGTAATGTATTTTTCTCTGTTGCGCTTTTTCCCATGTAAAGGAGTTTTATGATTCATATAAACTTTTCTCAAACATATAAAGCATAACGAAAAACGTTTTACCCAATTGTTTTTAGCAGCAACATGCATATTATCATAATGAATACACTTTTTACACGGAAGTGGTCGCGCGGGACACACAGAACACGATATCGTTAATCCTGACAAAACTGTTTATTTGTTACCGAAGAAAAATTGAAAAGTCCTTGAAAGTAGGTAAGTTTACTTTCTCTTAATTAAATTATTCGCTGTAATCGCGATTTGTATCGTGTACAATAAAATAATTATAAAGAAAAACAGAATTGGGGTGACTCAATAACCCCGCTCGACCGCATCGAGTGCGCGCCTGCTCCCGGGTTAAAACATGTTGAAGTCTTTTCACTTTGAATATTAAAAATAATACAATTATTCTTCATCGGAATTTTATATTATTGTTCATTCTTTAATATCAATTATGAATGCTAATTCTGTGAGGCTTATAATTACAATTCACTTAAAACTAATGAAAATTTGATCGTTTTTGTAAACATTGTCGCGCGCTTGGCTTTACTCTCCTTACATTTCAGCTATTATATCAATAATGTTTTATTTTCTTATAAATGAACTCATGCAAAGAGCGGGCACTTCAGCCGGTATACTTTTAATGTATCAGTGCTGCACAGAGTATTTTATAACTAATTAATTAATATTAAATTAAGAATAAGTTTAATAAGTATTAACGACTTCCATGGGCTTGTCTTGCAAAGCAAAGTTTTTATAAGGAATGCTTATGATTAGAAATTGACCCTCGAAATTCTTTTTCTATATTTAGCTGATATGTATATTTTGTCTTCTAAGCAGCAACCGCATTTTGCAATATGTTCAATTTAAAAATTAGAGAAAGGAAAAATAACATAATAATTATCCTATTACTTAATTTTTTTTTGCTTTAAAGTAACGTATACAAAATTTAATACTTATGTTATTAATTTGTATGGTTTATAATTAAGATCGCGTATTGTAGCTTTAGCGTCAAAGTGCATTATTATTGCATTCAGTACATTTTTAATGTATAAGGGGGGTGCGATAAAAATTGTGATTGAAAAGGGGGGCGCCAGTACTGAAAGTTTGAGAAGCACTGCCTTAATAATGATATAGACTTCATTAGTTTAAACTACGGCTAATTGATATCTACAATCAAGCGTTTTAAATATTGAGAATTCGGTATAAATATTCGTTTTTGGTATAGCACCCTATGAACGTTTTTTGCGGCACTGAATATTGTTTTCGGATTTATTTTATTTTCATTAATGATACGGATGTAAAAAAGATTAGTTTTTAACATCACCTTCTACATTCTACTTCCATTAGGAGGGAGGATCAGTTTCGTACCCGCTCAGAACTGCTGGTGAAACTGATATGTTTAGAGATTGATTCTCCGACATAATCATATAAAAATACTTCATTACTTACTTCACACACACACACAAAAGTGAATTTCTCCTTTTCTTAAGGATTTTATATTTATATTTCTTCACAGAAGCATTATTTACGCATTTTTACAAAAACAATTGCAAGTTCTTACCCGAAATTTATCCTTCAATAATTCTTCAAAAACAATTTTAAGACTGGAATACACAAGTGAATAATGACAATACTGAGAGTCATAGTATAAGGCTACTACCTGCGGTTAAAATATTATTAAAAATCTCCAGCGTATTTTTGTTGACCTATTTATAACCCTGCTTTTCAGATTTAAATCAGTTTTAAACTAAAACCATTTGTCTGTACTAATTTTGGGGAATTATCGCCGATAAACATGTTGAAGGTTCAACCCTCTCTGACTTTGATCTCTCTTATATTAAAAATTCCATCTTACGGAGCCTTTCAGAATCCAACATTTACGTAGAAAAATACTGAATTAAAAGTTTAATGATATACAAAAGCTTTTTGAAGCTTATAGAACTAGTATGAAATACAGATTCATTAAACATAGTTTATACAGGGTGGTCCTAAATTCATGGTACAAACTTTAAGGGTAGATGCAGGACATTGTAACAATCATTTATTGTATAAGAATGTATGGGCGCAAGTGACGCGGTAAGGTACAAACAAGAAAAATAAAAGAAAAGAGAAATGGATTTATATGGGTTGGTTGCGTTGCCAGTAGAGGACAGTAGATGTCTAGCCATCATTCAACATGATGCATCTCAGTAGGGGAAAGCACCATTCGCAGTTGCGCTGACGTCTACGATGGGAGACCTAACGTATGCCGAAAATGCAGACTTGCATTTCCCGTAAGGTATTGCAAATAGTAAAGGCATTGCAAATAGTAACGGCGCTACAAACGTATCACGTGCAGTTTCCTGATCTACGAATGCTGCATCACAGAATTTTTCAGCGGTTACCACCTCAACTTCATGAAACACGTTAGTTCGACGTCACCAGGCAGGATGCTGGTCGACAAAAAGTATACGTAGTCCAAGCCTGGAAGAAAGCATCTTAAACGTTGTGGCTGATAGACCCGAGTCTTGAACAAAAGCTTTTGTTTATCACGCAAATGTGTGAATCATCAGACCATTTGTAGAGTACTATAAGCGAAAATCACTTACACCTCTCCCATTTTCAGAGTGTACAAACTTTTAATCCAGCAAACTATTTTCTCCGACTTCCAGTGGGTGGTGCAGAAATGTGCATTGCAGCTAGACTTCATAGCGCATGTGCTAAACAGTTATGAACACTTATTGTAAGTCAGTGCTTCTCAAAGTTGCAATACTCGCGACCCAATATTCAATCATTATTTTCTAGCCCTCCCCTCCTCATACAATAACAATGTACTGAATTCAATAATATAATACTTTGGTGCTAAAATTAAGATACGACTTTAACCTCTTAAAACCCCCCGCCCCCTTGTATATAAACTTCTCGCTAAGCCAAAGTCTTTATTTCTCAAGACGTATATATACGTCTTTCTGAAGTACGATTTTTTCTATGCACTGCTATCCGTAAAAGTGTTCTAAGACTTTGGAATGCAATAAAAAGACCTTGACAGTGTTTGCGAAGGATTTACTTATTCCAAATTATTTTTACTCCTTTATTCCTCCCCCTCTTCCCCCAATACATCACATACGCGTGCCTACATGGAAAACGGTTGGCATTTGGAAGCGAATCGCGAAACTTATGATCGGTAGTCAAGGTTTAATTATAAACCGTACAAAAATTATAAAGGTAAGTGTTAATTTTTGTTATAAATTATATATGTGACAAACCCATGGGATCACTGGTAATTGATAAACTTGTTTTTAACTTAGAATTGTCAAATTAATTATAAAATACGTTGTGTAGCACTGATATATTTACAAGTGTAATATATCAGTATAAATGTGTAGTTTATTTTTTATTATATCAGAATGTATTTTGTTTGTTTACACTCACACTTTCAGTAAATTAATAATTTTTTTAAATAATCTTTTCTTTTCGACTTTTCAATATGCTCGCGCCCCCCTTGTAGAGTTGTCACGAACCCCGATGGGGGCGCGCCCCACAGTTTGAGAAACACTGTTATAAGCATTACACTTGTCAACGACGCTTTCAATAAACACTTTGTCTTTCCTTTCGTCTCTTATTTTTTCTGTTTGTGTCTCTCACCGCGCCACTTGTCCCCATACATTCCTATATAATAAATTATTGTTACAGTGTTCTGTACCTACTCTTAAAATTTTTACCACCTGTATAACGGTCAATAGAATCATAAAAAATTTACTTAACTCAGTTATTTAAAAAAGTAATATATTCCAAGGTGGAATCATTTTGTTTTCTCCGTGGTATTTAGAAGAAATAGTCAAATTTTAAAATGTTTCTTCAATGAGGATTTTTTTAATAAGTAGGAAATGGGGTTGCCAGATAGATTTGAAGTTTGATGTTTTTATTATATTATATTATAATCCAAGTGAGATTGGGCAAAGTACCATAATATTAAAAATTGGGATTATCATAGTTCTAATAATGTGCTTCGTTAAACGATCAATACATCTCAGTCTTTCTATAGTTTATGTCAGAAACGCCAACAATGAAAAAATAAGGTTTGAAATGCAAATGTCTAAATAAGAATGAATTATCTGACACATATTCGTTAACTGTTTTGTTCCTTAAATAATTTTCATAAGAATAAATGTGCCATTTAGTTCCTGATATTCCACATGAGAGTCTTCTACGCAATTATATATATAATCATTTGTGAATTCTACGTTATCAGATAATAATAGTCTTACGTATTACTATGCGCTGGTTCTTAAAAATCTCATAATCAATTATGGCGCGGGACGGGGCTTTAACGTGCCTTCTCACTAATCCTTTTGGGGAATCTTTGGGGCCAAAATGGCATAATTTCAATCCAACCTTCTGAAGAAGAAACCGCGATATGCAGATTAGTGAATAGATATATATTAGAGCTTTAGCATTCTCGAGTAAGATAGTAGATGGATAGAAGCCGGATAGTGGATTAGAAGTCGGATAGTAATAGAAGGGAAGAATAATAGTAGAAGAATAGAATACAAGAAGAAGAAGAAGACATAAAGCTTGGGTGCTGATCGCCGTGAGATATTGGTAAGAGATTAATTATAAAAGTTTAATTATAGAGCATACTTTAGTGTGTTAAGGAATCTAAAGCGGAGAAGGATTCTTAGGATAGCTTTTCATAAAGATAGTGATTAGGATTCTAGGCACTATTTACTTAGAATTGATAATTACGTAGTATCAATCCTGATCATATCCCTCTAGTAAGACTTGTGTTGCGTTGATAAATATATATTTAAACAATAGTAAATTAGATTTATTATGGGGAATTATAGTGAGATCAATCATTTTTTCCTACAAATCTAGGTCGCGTACATGGCAAGATGATAACCCCGGGCCGCGGGGTATCACAAGCGTAGTTGATAGTGCATGCCTTGTAATGAGAAAACACTATAAAATGATGTTAGCGGGGCTGAAGATGATCAGTGGCACCCACAGGACTTCTTGTAGGGGAGGGGGGATCAAGGGTCGGAAGTTTACCATTCTCGTTTCATGCCCCTGTACACTGCCAAACATATTCTTCTGATTTAGTCGATTGTTGGGAACAAAAAATAGTAAAAAATAAATAATTAGCATTAATTAATAAAATAAATTATTAATAGCAAACACCTATTTGTAAATTTTACGTACCATATGCCAAGGATCAGTGGCGCACTCAAAGGGGGTGGCCGGGTCCAGACTCCCCACACGAAAACCCTTGATTTTTTTCCGATTGATCATAATCATACGTTTATAATACTTAAATTTGTATTAAGTATTTGTTATTAATAATTAATTTTATCAATTAATGCTAATTATTTATTCAATAATTATTTGTTTACTGTTTTTTTGTTCCCGAAAATCAACAAAATCAGAAGAATAATGTTGGGCGGCTTATTGAAGCATGATACGAGAATGGTGGACCTCCCCCCCCCTTGAAAAATTCCTATGTGCGCCACTGCATAGGATTGTAATCGATCGAAAAAATTAAGAAGGATTGGTGGGAGGGTATAAAACCATCAACCCCACTCTCTTATGTGCGTCACTTTCGTATGTTAAATTTGACCATTATAAAAAAGAAGATATAAAGCAATTTTTTTTAACTCTGAAATGCATTTGAAGATTACAGGAGGAATTTATAGTACTAGCAGCAAATACATCTGTAATTTTCACGATAAGTATATAAAACAGTCACTTTTTTGTTTGTTTAGGATGCATGTTTAGGATTTAGAAATATAAGGTAAATTAATTGAGAAAATAAAAGAGTGTCAAACTGTGTGAAGTGTAGAAGAGAAAGGAAAAATATACCGTAAAACAGATAAAACAAAGCAATGAAACACTCATGTTACGTAATTGAGCCCAAACGAATCGTAATCACATAAATAAAATCCCGAAGCATGATGCACCCCATGTTATCTTCCTTAAGGAGAGCTATATATTATATTAGTGTGTGAAAAGTGCTATAAGAGATTCGATATTCTCGTGTCTTATTGACATTTCTTTTTTCTCCACCGTTATGGCCACGAATTCGCAAGGTAAATGACGCAGAGTAGAAAAGAAATTACGGGAATAGACAATTCCTATTCCCGAAATCTGCTCAGCGAAAGGAGAGCTCGTGCCAGAAATGGACTTCATTGTAACAAGAGCAGGATTTGATTCATGCGTCCGTCTTTAGTCAACTCTGCCCAGGATCCTTTCTTTCCAACAGGATAGAAAGTTCTTAGGGATCGGAGACACATTGCGAAAACTCTCTTTCCATTTGTGACGCTTCCTTTAAAAACTAACCCTCTTCGGGAATATTGGGTCTTTACAAATTATTATATTACAAAGCTTCCTCCCGCAGAAGATGTGACCATGCAAATTAATACTTGTTCATAAAATTTAAACTTTTGGGTTAGAGGAGAGATATAGGTTAGACTGCTAACGGTGAGCAGTGATTAATTAAACGTGAAGAGAAGCGTGGCTATTTAGTATTTGATTATTGCAGTGTTTCTCAAACTGTGAGGCGCCCCCTGGGGGGCGAGAAAATATTGAAAAGTCAAAAAGAAAGGATTATTAAAAAACCATTAATTTACTCAACAAAATACATTCTCTCTCTCTCTCTCTCTGTGTGACAAAATAAAAAAATAAACTACAAATTTACAGTTATAAATATATCAGTACTGCACAATGTACATAGTGTTTTTTTCCAGGTATAGAAGTTTAAGTTGGTATTATTTTCCAAGATGGCGACCTATTTAACAGCTGTCAAGTGATTTATTCTCAGTTTGGTTTGGCAATTCATCATGAACAGACTCAAAAAACGCCTGAGCAACGCTTTCAAATTGTGCAATTTTATTTTGTTTCGAAAATAATGGTCGATTTTCATAAGCGAAGTTTTGTTTAGTTTAGATGAAGCGCACTTCTGGTTGAATGGCTACGTCAACAAACAAAACTGCCGCATTTGGAGTGAAGCTAATCCACAAGTGTATGTCGAAACACCGTTACATCCAGAAAAACTGAAGATCGTTTGGTGCGCTTTATGGGCTGGTGGAATCCTTCTTCAAAAACGATCGAAGGCCACAACGTTACAGTCAATGGTGATCTGCTATAGAGCCGACCGATGGTATGTGTTAGTCTAACATCAAGTTTCATTCCTGAATTGAACAATCATGATGTCCAGGAGCTGTTTTTCTGGTTCCAACAAGACGGCGCAACATGTCACCGTGGCAGCTCGTGCGTTCACAATCGATTTATTGAAAGACACGTTGGGCGACCGCCTACATCATTCACGTTTTGGACCTCTGACTGCTGTCGCCGATATAAGGATGGCCTCCAGGATCTTTGAGTTAACACGCTGCTAATCGGAGACTTTATTTTGTGGGCTATGCAAAGTCATTGGTCTGTGCGGATAAGCCACAAACGCTTGACCATTTGGAAGACAACATTCGCCACGTTATGGGTCGCGGATATACGGCCACAAATGTTGGAAAAAAGTCATCGAAAATGGGACGTCCCCAGATTGGACTACATCCGAGCCAGCCGTGGCAGTCCTATGCCAGAAATTATATTTAAAATGTAATGCCACAAATTGATTATCTTTCGAATAAAACAAAATTCATGTTTCTGCCAAACATGAATAATACATCGTTGTTTTATTGCAATTTAAAGTTCTATACCTCTAAAATCACACCCAATTTTTATTTTTTGATAATTAATTAGCAATACTAAGAACAAATTTAATAATTACCAGTGACTCTATGGGCTTGTCATATATAAAATTATATGCAAAAATTAACACTTATCTAGATAATTTATAGTGCTTATAAACTGATCTCTTAAATGCCGATTCAAAATTAAGCGATTCGCACCCCAATGCCACCATTTAACAAGTAGGCGAGCGTATGTGGTGAATGAGGGAAGGGTTGACAAGGAATGGATATATATATAAGCACATTCTCTCCGAAATTAGTAAATCCCAAAGTTTAATCGCCAAAGATTAAACTTTGGAAAGAGTATACATACGTTCAGGACAATTAATCCACTGGCTGAGTAAGTCGTTTATATACGCCGGTGGCATTTAAGACTTTAAAGTCATATATTGTAGGTTTAGCGTCAAATTATAGTATTATTGAATTCAATTCATTGTTACTGTATGGAGGGAGGCACCATGAAAATTATTATTGAATATTGGGTTTGCCAATATTGAAAGTTTGAGAAAACTGGATTATTGTAATATTAAAGTTGTCGATTAGTCAACTAGGAATCAAAGTTGATTAGGTAGCTAAGAATTAGAAGCTATTGCTTAGACGTAAATGATCTGGTTATTTAATCTCGTTTCTCGCGTACCTCTCGTTAAATGCTATCCACCTTTGGTATGTGGGTGCCTCTCCAAATTTGGTTAATTGAATTTATGGTGTTGTTCTTATCTAAAAATAAGTTGAAGTGATTTTGAATATGGCTAGTCTTACTTCCGATTCTCCCACACCCACGGTCGCGTCGGGGCGACCTTTACCTGTTGACACGTTAACAAGGCACCTATGAATGTCTATTTGGATTTGTTTGGTGATGACACTATAGATTCATTCAAAAATGATTTACAGAGGGAAATACCCTCCTCCCATCTGAAGCAGGGGGAGGGTATTAAGTCAATTGTGGTCGACAGGTGGACCTTCAAGACATGTTGGGTCAATGCCTAAAAATTATCCGTTAGTAAATATATACCGAAATATTCAAGATTGCCTGACGGTATGCAGACTAGATCTTCTACTGATTATAATTATAAACATGAACTTTAGATAAAAATGTTTTATTTTTTGGTATTCTTTTTAATTGTTTTGTAACAAATGTGCATCATTTAAAATTATTATAATTGTGGTTATTATTATTATGTTTGTATCTTATGTTTTGCTTAAAACGTGTTTTTAAAAAGTGTCAGTTTTTTTAGTGTAGTTACGTAGGTAAGTACATATTCCGTGTTTATTTTTATGAAGTTATAACAAGTATTGTAGACCTATATATTCTCAACTTACCATATCCAAGCTACTGGATGGGCCACAACATCTTGACAAAATTAAAAGTAGCCCGTACCCCAGTGCTTCTCAAACTTTCAATACTTGCGACACAATATTCAATCTTAATTTTCATCGCGCCCCCCTTGCAACCAATAACAATGTATTGAATTCAATAATACTATACTCTGCCGCTAAAACTACTATAAGACATTTACTTTTTAAGTGCCGCCGGTGTATATAAATGCCTCGTTCAGCTAGTGCGTAAATTGCCCTGGACGTATATATACGTCTTTCCGAACGATCTTTTATGTTCACTGCTATCAATAAAGTTATTCCGAATGCTTTGGAATGCAACAAAAGGACATTGACAGTGTGTGTGAAGGATTTACTCATTTCAGAGAGTTTGCTTATTTATCCCCCCCCCCTTAATACACCACATATGTTTGCATACGTACAAAACGGTGGCATTGGAGAGGGCATCGTGTAACAATCGGCATTAACTGTTTAAATATAAACCGTACAAATTATCTAGATAAGTGTCAATTTTTGAATATAATTTTACGTATATATATGACAAGCCCGTGGAGTCACTAGCAATTATTAAATTTGTTCTTCACTTAGTATTGTTAAAATATTTATAAAATACATTGTGTAGTACTGATACATTTAGAATTACATTATATCAGTGTAAATGTTGTTGCTTTTTTTTGTAGTTTGTTATTATGTAAGAATGTATATTTTGTTTAATTTCAATAATAACTCGTTAAAATAATCTTTTGTTTTCGACTTTTCAATATGCTCGTGCTCCCCTCCTAGGGTTATCACGGCCCCCTGGGGGATGGGCGCCCCACAGTTTGAGAAGCACTGCCGTACCCTGAACAATTTGCCCGGCCCTGCTCTAAAATTTATAAAACGTATGGTAAGTGAGTGAATATTAACGTCATAACTCGAGGGCATTTGGCGACGAACCTCGTCATTTTGGACCATGGTCAAGTGACGAGGACGACATCTGAGCTGGAACCCCCTTCCCTAGTATCCACACGTCCAATGGGAGGATGTTTGAGCTCTCGACATATTTTACGTGCATCGCTTCTCTTCATGGGGGGGGATGGTAAGTTCAGTTACACAGAAGAAATACACGTTTTTTTTTATATACGTAATTTCAGTTTAAACACAAGACTATTAGAAGAATCATGTTCAATTCATGTAAACATCGTATTACTGAGAATTTTTATTATGGGGAAGGTCAAAGTTTGTACAAAAATTTATATTTGCAATCCCCATTTGCACCCAAAAGGAATAAAAAAAATAATCCCAATAGATACATTTTATACCATTAAGGAAATGCTTAACAAAAGAGCAAAATCTCTTTTGATTCCCGAATCGCCCTTAATGAACGTCATTATTTTCATTATTTAATCTTGCTAAAATATAGTTAAACGCATGTAATATCTCTTTTTTTAAAATATGTTTTTGAAATAATACTGTACTCTCCACATAAAATGCTTGAAACTTAATGTGTATACTTCAGTTGTCTGATTTCTTTTATGTACTAAATATATTAGATTTCCGAACAAAAATAAAACTGAAACACTTTTTTTAGATTAATAAAATTAAAACAGTAAAAAAAAAATTTTTATCATCTTATTCTTCACCTTGTCGTTTGAATGCTATGAAACAAATTAATTATTTGAATATCAGTGTAAAATATCTAGAAGCAATTAAAAAAATTAAGTTTAATACTGATCTAAAATAAGATTTAATATATTTACGGTATTTCAATAGTTAACTATTTTTTTTCTGAATTAAAGTTACAAAAATATAAGAATCAGAAATAAAATAAATATGCGAAATAATATTTGACAATTGTATAAGCGTGATTAAATTAAATTATCCACAAAGGGAATACTTAGAGTTTCCAAGTGGGTAAAAATTTATTAAATATAATGTTCTCAACTTCTTAGAAATTGAAGACCAAATTTTTTGAAAATAAATTTGATCGCTGTTTCTTAGTCTGTTTTAAAAATCCCATTTTTTTTATTCCTTTTCCTTTCATAAACGCAAAACAAGTTTTTAAAAATTATTTTTTCCTCGAAGGTCTATATATTAAGAATAAAGCAGTAACTCATTACAAATTAACTGAATCTAATAATATAAGTGAATTAGAAAGTAGTTCGGCTATAAATATAAATAAATAAAGCGCATGAAAAAAAAGCCATGAAAGTGATTTTGAAAACTTCTCGTAAATACGGAGAAATAAATCACCCTTAAATTATTTAATATTCTCTCGTAGTAGCAAGGTATTAATTTATTTATACATTTGTGAATTCCGTGTTATACACGTTTGTACAAAAATTCTCTTTTTTTATTTATTATATCTCTTAAATATTCTCTTAACCTATTTTCTTAAAAAATTAGAAATAACCCCTAAAACCCATTAACATCAAAATCAAAAAAATCTTATGATAATTTTATTACTTTAAACATAAAGCTAATTACACACACACACACACACACACACACACATATATATATATATATATATATATATATATATATATACATATATATATACATAAATATATATATATATATAAAAATACAACTTTAGAAGTGCATAATTTGTCGTGGCGAGTGGTTGATTTAAACAATGGCTAACCAAAGGTAGGGCGTGGCCGGTGATGTGATTTTCTGTGTTACGTGGAGCATGGTCGAGTACAGTATTATCGAAGAGGCACTCATGTAAATCGTTATTCCCTTTTATTCCCATCCGCGGAAACACATAAAGATCCAGTAGGGACATACATACAAGAAGCAAACATCATAGCACAAACACAGAAAAGTCTAACATAGAACGCGTTGCAGCCAGCTGATTACATGATGAAGGCAGCTAGACAAAAGAGAGGGATTACACAAGAGTTTTGCTTTTATACCAGCAGTGCAAGCGCGTGATGATTACGTAATAGTAGTTCTGATCGGATAGAATGAGCGGGACAGGGATTTCGGACTAGCTGATTACGATTAAGATTACAATGTTAATTTTAAACCAAAGAGTAAAAGTTACTTTAAATATTAGTTCACAGAGTTAATAAAAAGGATACTAGAGGGAATTATTACACACACACACACCACACCCAGCACACACACATATATATATATAAGAGTAGTTTTGCAATTTCTGATTTTAAGATAAGTTCATAACGGAGAAAATATTCTTCATTATTTAAAGTATGAAAAAAAAGTTTGGTGATCTCTCACCCAGTTACATGATTAAATTTATGAAATTAATCAGTTAAATGTGATTGACGAGTATACTCGTCATGGGGAAGTTGTAAGATTTTGTGTCATGACGAGAACACTCGTCACAGAAATGTTGTAAGATTTTCTGTCACGACGAGTATATCTAAGTAAGGCTGAGTAAAAATTAGTGACCATTGGCTATTTAAATTGTAATTTTTTAAAAAAAACAAGACACATTCCCAAATATCAAGATGTTTAAAATATTTCGAGAGCTGGCTGAAGTTAAACTAATAAGTAAAAAAATATGAAAAAATTTAAATGAACTCATACATTCCCTTATGCACCTGATGAAACAGCGCATACGTTCGCATAACGAATTTATTTATATTTATTATGATAATGTTTTTTAGATGTCAACCTAAAAAAAGCAAATTCAAAAGTCAGAAAGTTGATTTATAATTTAATGTTTTTAGGTATGGGGTAAGCCATGGGAGATGCGTGACACCGATCGGGCGCTGAGACCATTGATAAGTGCTGACCCGCAATTACCTAGCTATTGAGTGGAATAAATGCCAAATGTTTGGTGTTAAAACCATGTGCTGACATTAAAGTAATGACCCAGTGCCGTGATGTCTAAAGAATAATTTTACTTGGGTGGGAAAGGCCAGGATGTTTTCTGGGAAGAGGATTGTGATTAGCCCTACAGCACCTACTCCAAAACTTCCTTAGTGTCAAGAAAGGTAGAAAATATTTTGTCAGTAAAGGAGAAAGTAAATTATGTGTGTTTAGGTCTCTCAGTCCCAAGGACGTGTTAAGGCATGGGTCAACTGGGCCCAAGCCCAGAGTCTCACCTTCGGTGGGGCCTCGTTTCGTTCTCGACTCTATCTTAGCAAGATCATGAAGCAGATAATTTTAATGGTTACATATTATCACAGTCAAATTCTTCGAAAAACATGGAATTTTAAACTGCGTGTCAACTGGCAAAAGTGGTAAGACTGCATTATTATGTGATGATCGTTGTCCCTTTCTAGGCCATGGCCAAAAACCATAAACAATCATTCAACTCATTTAGTCGAAATGCGACCATTGGTCGAGCCGGTTTGTTCCTAGGTTTTTGAGATTATGAGTCGTGCACATTTATTTGTTTCCAATGACCATTTAAACAGGTATTCGAAAATACATGCTGTATACTGTCTAATTTTAAGAATCTCAGATAGGACCTATTTTTACAAAGGGACCTAGGGCCTCAAAAATCTTATCTGGGTACAGGGCCTCAAAGAAATTTAAGATGTCTGTGCTCAGTCCGGGAATTTCAATGTACATTAAAATTTTTATAGTCAGAGGTACCGTCGACCTCCTTAACCCACAACCGAGTTAAATTACTAAAAAATATTTAACTAAGCAATGTGGCAATTTTATAAAATAAACCCATCTGTTTAACCCTATATTTTAACAATGACACTTACTCTGTGATTGACGAGTAAACTCGTCATCGTTCAATTTTCGTGACACACATACATGCTCGTTCTCAAACGGGACTGCTCAGTTAACAGCTTAACTTCAATGTATAAGAGATAGTAGAATAGTAGTTATCACTATATCTAATTTATAAATTTATCTTAACTATTTTAACATCTTATTGATTAAATTGAGAACAAGAACAATGTACAGTTAAAAATAATATGAAGTAAAAAATAAAAGTTAAAAGTAAAAATAATCTATTGCTTAGAAGTATAAATTTTCAAAGTTGCTGGAAAACACTTTTTTAATGCAAAGCAAGTAGTAAAATTTTAGATTTCATAAATTATTCGAGAGTAGAATTTCTAAAATAACACGTATTCGAAAGATAAATAAGCGACATTAAAATGCATCGGATACAAACCGTTGGTTTGTATTTTTGTCAAAAGATTTTATTTTAAAAATATAAGCATCTATATGTAAACAGGAAACAAAAGATACATTATAACTGGATTCGTTTTTTGAAAGTTATAGACGTTGAGAACCGTATTATCGTTGCCATTGTCTTTATTTTTATAGTTTAAATGTAGTTCAGAAACGTCTGCACATAAAAGTATTCAAATACTCTCGCAAGACAAATAAGAATTCCTTGAACAGAGCCAGTTTTCAGACTGTTGAGTCTATTTCGAGTTGAAAAAAGTTAATCCTATAAAGAACATCGATTTCTCTGAGATTTGAATATTCTTTTCTTGTTTAAAAGGATGATTATCGTTCTTTAGCAAAATAAATATGACGTTCTCAATGGGTCTTTAGAGGCTTAAGATTTGCAAACTCTTGTAACCAACGTATTGAATATTTTAAAGCAGCAGCAAATAACATCCAAAGGAAAATAATTGCAGATACAGAAAGAAGAATAAGCTTCATTAAAAGAAAACGAAGGCTTAAAATAAATGCAAATATCAGTGAAAAAATTTATATTTCATTTTCGTTGCACGCTGAAGAACACATGGGCAATTGGCAATGGATATAATTTTTTCGAGTCTCGGTCCAGTGAAGAGAACGACACCAAAGTTGGAACTACCCACCCAACCTTCCCAACATACCAATGGGAGGACTTTGAACCTTGACATATTGGACAGTGTAACGTTTCCCCGTCAAACAGCCGAAAAGTCAGCTTCTTTTTGTGGATAGAGTAACCGCGTTCTCCTGCACACGTGCGCCCTCAAAATATTGCGAGGTTTTGTCATTGGCCATCGCTCCTGCAACCTTTGACACTATGAGAAACCCCTTCCATCACCCACGAGCCGGAGTTAACGAGCCAGAGAGTAAAGAGTCCGACCGCTACCATCCCGAGACAGGGCAGAGAGAAGTTCGTTGAAAAACATCAAACAGGGCAGATGTAATCTCTTCCCTTACAAGCAACAGAATTTGGACTCTAATGAACTAAATAATCTTTTTAATAACTTCAGTGTACTGTAATTAAATACTGTAATTAATAGCTGTGACATAAATAAAATAAATATTTAAATAAATATCACGCTACCATTATTTTTCTCAAATGCCACAACTTACATCAATCATTTTGCAAGGAGAGCCTTCAGTGGAATCGGGACTCGAACCAGTAACTCAACAACGCCGGAAATGAGTTCGTGACCACTATTACTAGGCTACCACGGCTTTTGAATAACTTTGAATAAAATACTAAGAAAAATTAAATATAATTTTGGTATAGTAAAAAAGTAACACATAATCGTGGTAGTATTAACCACTGCTCATACATCATTCCCAGTATATTAAATAAATTTATATTCCCTTTTATAAATCATTTCTCTCTGTTACTTCAATTATTCAAACTTAACAATTAACTCTCAAAATTCTTTTGAGTTCAATAGCTGATTTAGAAGTTAATTATAAATCACAGTTATCAGGAATAATTTCGCTACTCAATTATTAATTAGCATATCGTTGTGTTTTCAAAAGACAAAGGAGAAATATATATTAGTAAATTATAATGCTTAATTTATTTGCGAATTATCAGAAATTAAATTTTCGATCTCTAAGCGAAGAAAATTATTGAACGGGATTAAATAGGTTTATTTACATACAACTTTTTCAAACTTTCAAAGATTGATGTATATTTAGCGTCCCACAGGGAACAATTGCAAATGATTTGTCTGAATTACGAGTTAGAAAACGAAGCATTTTAAATATAGGACTCGGAGTTTCTAGACAGCCTTGAAGTCTCATTCAAAATATTCAAAAGCCGTGGAAGATTGAAGAATAAATTATAATCTGCTTTTGAGTCGTGTCCTAGTTCATTTGGTTCAATAGAATCAAATTCAGTATCAAATAAATTCAATCACGCAGACTAAAGTGATCTGTTACTAAAAAGTGATTATGAATGATCTAAAGTGATTATAAGTGAATTAAATATTACTAAAACCAAGATGTTTATGCAGTTCAACAAATAATATTAGAAAAAAAATTAAACCAATTCCTACTTAGATTAACAAAGAAAAATTTTATTTCAGCAACTTTTTATTAAATAGTTACAATTAATATAAATATGTATATACATATGACATAATCAAAACATTAAGTTGTAATTAATTTTTATTAATTATCATTAGACTATCGTATTGTTATCTCAAAAAATCGTGTTTATAAAATTTCAGTTCATATGAATGCTTTGAAACGTGAGAAAAGAATTATTTTCACGTTTCGACACATGTCGCCAAAAATGATGTCAACATGGCTGTATTCGTAATTCTTTGATTAATTAGTTTTAATCAATTAATTTTTATTAATAATAATTAAAATATTGTATTGTCATCCAAAATAATCCTGTATATAAAATTTTAGCTCAATCGAGTGCTTTAAAATGTATTCTATTAACGATTGAAAATTCAACCAAGATAAATAAATAAATATATAGAGAGTGTGAGCCACATATAATAGTAGGAATTGTGAAAAAAGAGAGAAACCGAAACGGTAGTAGACTGAATTTTGTTAGATTAGCTATAGGTCATCAGTGACTTACGGATGGGCGTTATCAAGTGCCACAAAAATAAAATGTTGATCGAATTACTTAATCGGATACGTTTGTATATTCACGATAAATTAGTGACCATAGTCGAGAGAGTGCGGTGACGAGGTGTTGATACCAGATTTAAATAAAGATCCGCTGAGTAAAGAATCATGTCTATTTAATCGCCCCATGTTCAAAATGATGTATCAGGCTTGATATGGAAGTGTGGAGAAAGTAAGTGTAATATTTTTCCCATTATACCGTTTTACTTTCCGTACAAGATCGGTTGCTAATAGCACTCGTATAGTTTTAAAGTGCGATAATTATAAACAATCAATCAACGATACAGACTTTTCCATTTTTAAAATTTCATTTAAGAGTGCAATATACTTGATTATACTTATTGTTTTTATAAGCTCAAATGAAACGCCGTAGCATCTTTTGTGCTAATGTTCTTTTGTTTTCTTCAAATTTGCTATCCGTTATCTTCAAAATTGCTTCAAATTAAATAAAACAATCGGTATGTGTTCCGTATAGCTGAGAAAAGGTTCCTAAAATTTTACGCATAACATGGATATTTTGTTTCTTGTTTTAATAAGTCAAAGATCGATGTTGGTTGCTTCGTATTTTTAGTAATAATTACTAAATGGACGAGTTTAAGCAAACAAAAAAAAAGGAAATAATTCCTTCGATTTCTTACTTTGTCTCATATCACTTTAGAACGATTTGAAGGTTAAATACATTTATGTACGTTTTAAAACAATATGTGGATATCTAACTTTCATATAAAGGGGGAAAATGTATATATTTAACATTTTCCAGAAAGAAATATGTGTTAAAGTATCTAATGATCCGAATTTTGCCTCGAATTTATGTTATTGAATCAACAGTAATCAGTCTAATATTATTAATTTTAAAGTTTAAATAATTTTATAGCCAATTAAACAGACCTTTCATCGGTGTTTCTTTCAGATGGGGGTTCGTGGATTTATGCTATCAGTCTCATAGAGCAAAACCGTTCTTCAGGAGCGATGAAAATTTATGGGGGGGGGGGAACAGAGATCCTTAAAAATACTGGATACAGCCGTAAAATTCGCACTATCCCAGAAGGTTTCCACATTTTCTACAGCACTCAGATACAACTATCAGTGTTTAAAATTACAAGAACGTAAACTTTATTCTCTAGAAACTATACTCAGTAGCAAACTCTACAACAGCCAAAGTAATACTGACCCAGTTCTGGCAAGCGTGTGCTATTTACAGTCTGTGCGGCTGTCTGTCATTTATGAAATAGATCGGGATGTTATAGATTACTCCAGAAATTTCCAGAACATATGATACTCAAGTCACAAAAAATAGTCGCAAAAATATGTCAAATGTATTGCAAATATTTTACCAAGTTTCTATTAAAGTGCCTTTGTAATGTAAGGAACGGCGTTCCTCGCGAATGTATTACAACAGAAAGAAATATTAACATATATTAATCATTCAGATATGAACTATTTACTCTATTTTAAGCATTAAGTACACAGAATTCGTAACAATGCTATGTAAAGCAAGGGTGTGGAACTCGAAGGCTGACTTGGGACAAATAAACAAAGTTTAACTTTAGGTGGGCCCCAAAAACTCAATATTAATAAAACCATAGGTTTATTTCAAAAAAATATTATAATGAACTTATTTAAAAGAAAAAGAAAAATTTTATGTTTACGCCTGACACCTCTTTTGCTACATTCTTTCTTATTTCGGGAAAAGTTTTGATAATTTATTGAATATTATTGTGTGCCGGTATACACAAAATGGCCACAAAAATGTTCGTTGCGGACCTACGGTTCAAGAGTTTGACACCCCCGATGCGAAAAGAGAATTAAACTTACTATAACTTACAACTAATGTAAAATGGCGCTCGTATACACTGTATCGATTGCTTATTACGTACTAAGTAATTTTTAAAGTTAGAATTCATGGAATTACGTATCCAAGTTTTGAAATTTCTGAATTGAAATGAAAACTATAAAAGTCATAGAGAATCAAACGTTGAACTAAGGTCTTCTTCTGTCCCTTTCTGCGCGGTCCCTCTCGTCTCAGTGAATGAGATATCTGGCCACAGCAATCTCCGCATACGTCTTTTCATTTATTTATACCTCCTCCCCCTCTCTTCTTTATCCCTTATAGATCATTGCTCTATTGAGTTTTCGTTCGGCCAAGACCTGCGGGTGGGAAGGGGGGCCAAGTTTCTCAACAACGGAAACAATGGAATTGGATGTTGCGGATCCGCTTTATTGTGTTTTCTTTCATTGCTCCCGGAGCAAATGTTGCGCCGCGGCTTGTTAGCGGGACTGACCTTCCATTCATTTCGGACGAAAGGCGACTTCTGGTAATTCATTGGGGGGCATGATGTTCTCTTTCGAACGGGATGATCCAATGAATAGGGGAGTGCTTTCCGATAACATATTTCTTGATATAACGATATTCGAAAGTAAATTTATATTTTTTGAAGTATCGTTTGAGAATTATTAAGAATATTGTTACGAATTTTGTGTAAAATAGTATAAATAATTTATATTTGGATGCATAATTCTGTAATGATACTGTATGTTATATTTATTTTATGTTAAAATTGGAATATTTGCAAGCAACGCCGTCTCATACTTTATCATGGCGATTCAATAGAAACTTGTCAAGGTTTTGGCAAAAGAACCAAGTTGGTATCATTTTTGGCGACCATGTTGGTGACTTGGCAAACAATTTGGCGATTATTTTTTGGCGAGTTCGGGACCCTATGGATTCTTCTGGAAATTGATGGAGAAATCCACTAATATCACGATCCATGACGCAAGTGGAATTTTTCTCGAAGAATCCTTGATACCTGTAAGTAGAGAGATGCTCGCCGAACTGAAGAATCGACCAGTGATTAGTGATTACTCCGGCTGTTGAGTAGAACGGGGAAGTGCGCTTGTGAATAATCTTGGAATGGCTCTTTAAGAAATGATTCCATGTCCTTACAATTTCCTTTTAATTTAACGAAACCACACAGAAAGGATATCAGTTTATATCGATTTCAACCATTTCTGCATCGACCCTGGCTCGTCTTTGCTTTTGTACATAAATTCGAGTGAAAAATTGTGATAAAAAAATTTACCATTACAGAAAGGAATAAGAAAATATAATTAACCCGGCATCACTCGCGTGAAAAAAAAAGTTCGCGCGCAGGGTATCTCACACCCAAGGGTGCTTAAATTTTGTTTTTACCAAAAAATTTGTGTACAAAAGTTAAAAAGGAAGAAGAATAGGAAAAACAATATATATTTATTACATTTTTCACAAATAAATTTAATTTTTCTGTTCTTTTTATGAGGGCGTTTATATATATATATATATATATACATATATAGTATATTGTTTATAAACTCCTTTATTCTCGTCGTGAGTGAGTGCGATGTTTTCACTGGATTTTATATATAAATAAATATATATATATATACATATATATATATATATATATATATATATATATATATATATATATATATATACATATTCTTACGTAATTATTTTGTGATTTTGCTGCATTAAGAGTTTGGGAGAGTTTGTTACATAATAGTAATGAGTGGTTTTTTCATACTCTTTGAGTTATCCAAACTCTGAAGTTTTGTTTATTTTATTTTATTTGGTTTTCCTACCGAGTTGCAAAGGGGGAAGGTTGGCGCCTTCAAACTAGTTTAACACCACTTATTCGGTCCTAAGTCCGTTGCTTTCTGACTAGCTAGGTTCTTCTCTTTTTGTAGTTTCTTTTTTATTTCTCTATAACTTTGTTCTTCATGTTCAGGTTTTATATTTTTATTATGCTATTTCTTGTTATGTTCTTTATCTATTATTTCTTATTTTGATATATAATACATATTTTTATATATATATATATATATATATATATATATATATATATATATATACATACATACATACATCTATATATATAAAGGAGAAAAGCGACTCACTCACTCACTGACTCACTGACTAATCACGATATCTCTGGAACTATTAAGCCTACAGACTTGAAATTTGGTAGGTAGGTTTCCTTCATGGAGTAGACGTCAGCTAAGAACGGATATTGCAAAGTTCGAAACCCAAGGGA
This sequence comes from Trichonephila clavipes, assembly GCA_019973935.1. Classification (NCBI taxonomy): domain Eukaryota; kingdom Metazoa; phylum Arthropoda; class Arachnida; order Araneae; family Nephilidae; genus Trichonephila; species Trichonephila clavipes. The sequence goes on along the minus strand of BMAU01005330.1, from coordinate 1,462,399 downwards.
CGTTACGGGGGTTTAAGGGGCGTTATAGATAATTATTTCCTTTACTAAACTATTAGATGCACAGTCGTGAAAAAAAAAAACTTGGTACACAGATTTCTTTCATAAAGTAGAGATTCCCTACATAATGATTTTTACAAAAATCGACCTCCAAGGGGCGTTGAGGGCGCTTAAGGGGCGTTAAACATAATTATTTCCATTTTTAAACTATTAGACTTACAGTCTTGAAATTTGGTATAAGCGGATTCCTTTCATAGAGTACAGATTTCCTATATAAAATGGGTTTTGTGAAAATCGACTCCCAAGTGGCGTTGTAGAGAATTAAGTGGCGTTATAGGCAATTAACTCCTTTCTTAAACTATTAGCCGTAAAATGTCGAAACATAGTAAGCTGATTCCATTCATTAAGTAGAGATCCGCTGTTAGATGGGTTTTGTGAAAATCGTTTCCAAAGTGGCGTTGCGGGGGCTTAAGGGGCGTTATAGATAATTGTTTTTATTTTTAAACTATTAGATGTACAGTCTTGAAATTTGATAAGCGGATCCCTTTCATGGAGTACAGATCTACTGCAAAATGGGTTTTGCCAAAATCGATTCCCAAGTGGCGTTGTGGAGAATTAAGGAGTGTTATAGACAATTAACTCCTTTTTAAACTATTAGACATAAAATCTTGAAATTAAGTTCGCAGATTCCATTCACTGAGTAGTGATCTGTCATAAGATGGGTTTTGTGAAAATCGTTTGCTAAGTGGCGTTGCGGGGGCTTAAGGGGCGTTATGGATAATTATTTCCATTTTTAAACTATTAGGCGTACAGTCTTAAAATTTGGTATATAAGTGAATTCCTTTCATGGTGTAGAGATCCGCTACAAAATAGTTTTGGGGAAAATTTATCCCCAAGGTCACTAAGGGGGATTAAGGGGCGTAATAGATAAATATTTCCGCTTTTCGACTAATAGAACCACTTGCTTGGAAATTAGAACCTATGTTCCATTCATGGAATAAAGTTCCTTTTAAAAACATTTTTGCGAAAACGGACCCCCAAAGGAGTGGGGTTGCGAGGGATTAAGGCGTGTTATAGAAAAATTCATGTTTTTGAATTTAACTCATTTACTTGAAATTTGTTGAGCACTTTTCTTTAGTTGAATAGAGTTCCACAAAGAATGAACTTTACGGAAATCAACTTCAGGGAGAAGCGGGAAGAGTTATTGAGCGTATTGATAGACCAAATTCCCCTTTTCGAACTCCTAAGACTACAATAATAAAATTTGGTTTGCATGCTTCTTTTGTTGAATTGGAATCCACTAAGAGTGCTCTGAACGAGGTATTGATGATAAAAATTCCGTTTTTGCTCTGTTAGATTTAGACTTGAAATTTAGCACGCATGTTTATTTTATGGAGTAGAGATCCACTGAAAGTTGATTTGGTGGAAATCCGCTTAATTATTAGGTTAATTGAGCGAAAAAATCTTTTTTCTTCTATTTTAGATGTAAATTGAAATTAGATATTATAATTTATGTTCTTTTTATATCAAGGGGCGAGAGTGTAACAGCTATAAATATATTTTTCAATACAATCGAATTCTTAATGCTAGATATCAGTAATTAATATATATGTAGACAGTATACATATATACAGCATCGTGAAATACCCAGTGAAGAGGGTGGGTAATGGCTAGTATATATATATATATATACATACATACATATATATATATATACATACATACATATATATATATACATACATATATATATATACATACATACATATATATAGATATACATACATATATATATATACATATATATATATATATATACATACATACATATATATATACATACATATATATATATATATATATAAAATCTTTTTTCTTAAAAATATGTATCTTATTAAATACTAAACATATAAGGGTAAACTTCTCTATTTTTTAAATTCAAAAATTTTGGAATTCTTTCTCTTATTGTTCCAGCAATATTTATTATTTTTTCAAAAGTTCATCTGAAAGTGGATAAGATGTGTACCAGTTGTATCTTTTAAAATTACGCTCTTCCCAAATGTTTTTGTGCCTCTACATATAAAATATTTATTTCCAGCCGTGTCCCCTTCTTCTTAATCGGGATCGATTTCAGTGGAAGAATCACACTTGTTATTATACATTTACTCAATTGATTCTTCCTCTTTAAACCGCGAAGAGAATTTCTTCATCCGAAAATACTGTTGTACTATATGTATTAAATTACTTAAATAACACATTTTCTTATCATAACTACAATAATACGCTATAGCATAAGGAATATTTAAAACGCACTCATGCATTCAGAACTGTAACGGTGATTCATGTGCAGGGCGTGACATACCCGAAGAGGCGGTATCCAAAAATACAAATTTAGAATTCGCCTTCAAGCTGAGGCTCCTCAAAGGATATGATCTTAAAGTCAGCTACACGAGAAACTATCCATTTTCCAAAAAAAGGTTTAGAAGGAGTTTTAAAAAACGTTAGACTGCAACTGTACCGGTGTTTTATAATTTTACAGTTGTAAATATGTAGCAGTTACGTATGTGTTGCTTAGCATGCAAGTAAACAGTGAAGAATGAGTTCGAACATATTGTAAGTTAATCATTAATTGTCAATTATAAAAGAAACTAAACTGATCAGTGAAAGTGAAAGAAAACTTAATATTCAATGTGGGTGGTATTACAATCCGAACAAAGTTTTTACCGGAAAATTTAAATATAAATATCAACATTTTTTATAAAGTAAGATTAACATAAGGTGCCATCTTGCCACGATTCCATCCACTATAAGAACATGTCTCCTGTTAACAGCAATTCATGACTGACACATAAAATAAAACTTTCAAAATATATCGATGACGCAACGGAAAGAGATTTGTGAATTATACCCTTAATCTGTTATTTCTTTATACAAAGAAAGTTACCTAGGAAAAATTTATTTTTACTCGTCGTCTTTTCATAGCTCGACATTTTTTGCATAATACATCTTGTCTACTATTCAGAGAGCTGACATTCTTTATTAGAGCTGTCAAGACATTTAGCGAAATATCTGACAGGAGTTGCAAGCGAGCGCAAAGATTTCACTCTCTCTCTTGCTGTTTTATAACTCTTTTCCGATCTGCCAACAAACGTCTCGTTGTTCGTGTCACTGAACATTGAAGGCACAACAAATACGTTAAGTCATGTGTTAGAAAAATATTTTTTGTCTTTCCTTTAGCCTTTTTTATAAGAAAATTTTATAAAAAGAAAAACTATTATATTCAAAGAAATGCGACTATAGTTTAGAAGTGAATAAAAATTTAATTAACATGACACTTTAAAAATAAGATTAAAGTAATAAATAAAAAATATGTTATATAAGTAGTTTTAATATTAATTAAGTATATCAAAGCTTTCGTCAACCGAATTCTGAAAAAAAATATGCATCAACTATTTTTTCAGAGGGGTGAATCTAAAACATTTTTTATCTTCTAGGAAAAAGTCATTTCCTAATATTCTAAAATAAATTGTGATCTAGGGAAAAGAAAAAGAAGGAAATTAATAATTCTGTCACGTAGAGGAGAAAAAAAATATTTGTCACTTTCTAACCAACCAACGACATGTTTAATCTTTGCTTCGTTTTTGTAATTTAAAAATTATTCATTTTCTTTGGAAATTAATTACTTTGTGGTTCACCCCGTGATGTCTTCTTTCATTAAATTAAAATTTCTCCGTTAAAACTCAAGCGAGATATTTTATTGTCTCCCTTTTGGCTACTTTGTTGCTTGGATAATGGAGAGAACTTAAAATATTTAACTGCATAATTAAAATAATATTTTGAGATTTTAAATTGGCACTAACATCAGTAAGTAATACCTTTTTTTGTATTTCTAAAATATTAAGATATCCTGTAAATCAAGGCTTTAAATCAGGGGTGGCCTACATTTTTTGGGAAGAGTGCCACTATTTGATAAAAAGCAAAAATGCGTGTCACTTCCAACTTTTCCAGGAAACAAATACGGAAAACTGAAAAAAAATTTACTTATAGGCTTATTACGGGATTTTCACACAAATGATACATTTTTTAATGTATGTCTATGTAGAGGAAATTTAAAAGTAATATAAAAAATATAAGACAAAAGTACACAATCTTTTATGCTTTTTTGTTAATAAACTTTTTACCCTCTCAATCAGCTAGGTTAGGTATAAAAGAAAAATAAGTACCTTCAGTGAATTAATTCAAAATAATTATTAACAGCTCAATACTTATTTAAGGTATCCGACTATGTTCGGAACCGTGATTTTGCGAAAGCACATAAATGGATAGTGTTCATGATATTTAGTGTCACATAGGTTAGAATATATGCATAAAACTGTTTTAAGGACAGTTTGACAAAAAAAAATTATTTAAATACAATATTTTGGCAAAAATTACTCAGAATAATCTTTTCCAAATGTTCTCCTTTTGTGAAAAAATGCTTCTATTATACTAATATTTTTCCCGTATATAGCTCAGACCTCTCTACAGAGGCTCAACTAGAATTTTTGAAATATATAACTTAGAAGTGGGTTTATTCATATTTTACGACAAAAGAGGGGAACAATTTTATGAAAAAAACGCCAATAATTATTTCGATAGGTAGTAACTCTGAAAATAATGTGAAATTTTCAAAAATTCCTGTTGAGCCTCTGTAGAGAGATCTGATCTATATACAGGCAAAATATTATTATAATAGAAGCATTTTTCACAAAAGAAGAACATTTGGAAAAAAGATTATTCTAAGTTAAATTTTTGCCAAAATAGTGTATTTAAAAAAGTTATTTTTTTGTCAAAACGTCCTTAAAACAGTTTTATGCATGTATTCCAATATAAGTGACATTAAATATCATGAAAATTATCCATTTATGCGCTTTTTTAAAATAATGGTTCCGAACATAGTAGGATACCTTAATGTGACTTTTGAATTACAACTTCGTTTTCCAAGTCACCTATAATAGGATTAGCTATTTTAGATTGTAACAAAATTATTATTTGTGCATATGAGCTCGTTTTGAGTGATATTTATTTTATTATTTCATTGTAGAAAATATTTATTCACACAAATATATTTTGATCCAAATTTTAGAGGGTTTTTTTTTTCTGAGACAAACCTATTTCATTAAAAATTTTAAATAAAATAGTTATTTATTATTATTATCTTTTAATTTTTTTGAAATTTTTCTGTATGTCTTCCCGTGCCACTGTTACAAATCCATTGTGCCACAGATTGGCCACTCCTGCTCTAAACGGATTTGAGAATTCAGAGATTATATATCAGTGGTAGTATTTATCTTTAATTCGATGTATCGATTAATATGCTAATGTTGCCTAATGAAGTCCCAACTGGCCTTAAAACCAAAGAAAATTCTTCAAGTGGGAGTGAATTGTTCGAAACCCGATAGATTCCAATAGGATAAGGGTTTGAAGCAACACCCACACAAGAAGAATCTCCATCGATCTCGAGTATCACACTCCTTGCAGGGGGAGGAAGAGAACTTTTAACTTTTGCGGAATGCATTATGCTTTTAAGAGACCCGAGGGTTTGAAATTTTATCTCGGAACGATCCGGCTGTTTTATTTCCGACCACTTCTCCAAACGACAGTTCGAAGTGTCAGATAAAAATCCAACCCCTTGAGGGGGGATGACTCGTTCATTTGCCAAGAATTAACTGTCCCCGGACTCTTACAACGGATAAATTTAACCGAGAACCACTCCGGGAGTTTAGTTTCGATTTTTGGCTCTCTCGCATGAAGCACTTTATGAGGGCTGTTCAATGTATCATGAATATTTATTAGTGTTCAATAAAGATTGATTTTACCCGTATCTTCTTGTAGCAGAAATTAACACATTGGAGAATTCGAAGGCAATGTTCAGATGACTGGGCTAGAATGTTTATCGAAGACAATTAAAGATTGACAGATAAAGAACAGTTTTGCAAGGAAATCGCATTGGTTCAATCTATATAAAAGAATATACTATCAATAAATTAAATAGTGAACTTCATAAACTACGGTGCCTCCAAAAATTGTAGAATACATGTAGATATTTAATATATATTTAATACGAAATGTCTATCTATCAAGACGCGATATTATAATAACACTTATAATTTTGTTTATTACTCTAAACATCTTCCCTACATCGATATATTTCCAGGATTTCTCACTTTATGCCACAAAAAATTAGGTAATTTCATTTAATTTAAGTAGTGCAGTTAACGGTTGATGTAAAATTGCTTTCCGGAATGTTTTTATTTTGTTAAATGAAGTGTGTTACCAAGTTTTAGCAAGTTAGTAATTTATGAGAAAGAGTTTTTATACATAGTTCACTATTTTCCTTTGTACAACCTCTCTCGGACGTAATTGGAATCAAAGAGGAAATTTTATTGTAAATGAGTTGCACATATTTAACCATATTTTATGTATCATACAAATTTATTTTATACGATAAATATTTTCTATTGTAAGAATTGTAAACAGTATTTTACAATAGTGTCTGTTCAAACTACTTCCATGTTTGAGTTTCGTTTATAAAATGAAACGAAACGAAAAGGAACCGATACGTAAATTTTACGTTGAAAATTGAAAATCTGTTGGTCAATGGGAGGATTTTGAACCACCAAATCCCACCCTTGTGTACACCATAGTGTTTGATTGATGAAATCTTACCTCTCAAGACAAATATTACATCTTAAAAATGTTTTTATAAGTGTTGGAAAGCTTAAATCTTATTTTTCTGACAATTTGAGATTTTTACATTTTCAAATTGTATAGATTTTAACCTTTCTAAAAATACCTTACTTTAACCTCTAGGGTAATTAGAGGTTCTTCAAACCTATTTTTAAATAATCTTTGAAACTGGGCCACACCCATTTGAATGGCGAAAAAAGTAAACAAAGTATTTCGTACTTGCTAAACGTTGAACGTCTGATATAAACCAAAACATGTATCTTTTAATGTAAATTGAGCCTTTTATTTTTTTTTTATTTCCTAGCGTATTAGAAGTCTTACTGTATACATTAAAATCAATTTATCTCAAAATGTATATTTTGTTGATCGATGTACCTTTTCTGAGAAACTACTGTTTACAGGTATGTAAATTTTTATGATGTATCTATAATGATGATTGAAATGAACTTTTTGTAAAAAACTCAAATTTTTTTTACAAATCTTTTAATGTGAAAAATGGGTCAGGTTTCGCTGTTTGATAAAATATTTCAGAAATTATGAAAAAATTTAAAATTAGCTAAAAACGTATTTCAGTATAATAAAAAAGGTGTACTTTAACTGTGTACAAAATTGAAACATGTACATATAACAGACTTTGAGAAAAGGTACATCGAAAACAGCCAATTTAACACTGTCGGTATAGAGATTTCCTACTCTTCTTAGGGGAATAATGCATTTGAAATTTCGCTATTTCGTTGTGCGTGTACCTGCAACTCTGAAACTCATCTTAGAAACAATTCTATTCCTCCGAATTCAAAGCAACATACTGATATATAAGGTTTCAAGATTTATCGTTACCGAGTTCCTCAATCGTAGAAATTTCCGTAGAGCTCAGCCTTGCGATTTCTTATAACAGGGGTGTCCAACACGCGGCCCATCAGTATGTAAATTGCGGCCCACCGAATCCTTAAAAAATTTTTTTTAAAACATAAGGTTTTTAAAGTTTTTTTCATTTTGAAATTTATTTGAGGGAAATTTATATTTATATATATATAAATCTACAATGTATTTGCCTGTTACCTGTTCTTCTTTTAAAATAAATCATTTTATATAATAGAAATATCCTTTAGATTAAAATAGATTTATATTCTATCAAACAGTTACATTTGATTTTACTATAATGAATAGCTTTTTTTTTAATAAATTGCGAATTGCATTATGCATATCCTTTACTATGGAGGGTTCATGAATCTCTATGTGAGTGACATTCACTTCTTCTCCTCCTTTTCTGTTTGAATTGCCCAAAACGCAAGAGGCAATCAGAGATTTTTCTTCAAGTTAAAAAAATATTTAGGATGGTTAAGGTAAAGGGCAATGTATACTTAATCATTTGCGAATGATAGTACAATCAAATTTCAACCATGAGTAAGGAAAGATCAATTCAAAAGGAACACCGTAATTTTCAAGAAATTGGCAATAATTTGATCATTGCATTATTATATTATAAAAACACTATTATATTATCTATGTCTGTACACATGAAAAATAATGAAAACAATAATAGGAATTCATTCCATTTTAAATTTTCACTCCAATAAATGTTTTTTTGTTTCCAAATCTGATATAAAGGTACATACTTTTACGTGCGGCCCACGAGATTATAATGTTTTTCCGAAGTGTCCCGCGTCGTCATTTGGGGTGGGTGGGTTGGCCACTCCTGTCTTATAACAACGCATGAAAAAGTACAGTAGATAAGAGATGAAAGAACAGAAAAGTCGCCCATCCGATTTAGTGGTTAGCAACGCTGATTACTGTGTCGTTGAGACTGAGTTCGAATCCCGGAGAAGACATGTATATTTGTGAATGCATAGTGCCTTCGCGGTATGGGCGTACTTTAAATAGCCGTCGAGCCGCAAGTCCTTTCGTGAGGTTGGTGAAAGGGGAAGAGAAATGGGAGGTCCCTGACCACCCCCAGGGTGTTCTCCCTCTAAATTGGGATGAAACCGAGCAAAATTGTTCTGTCACATGTATGGTGCTCAAAGGTACGGCTAACGACAGGCGTCACTTAACCCTTAGCCATGACGAATTTCGTGGGCCTTGATCAGGTGACATTGGTAACAACAACAGCAACAAGGCCAGAAAAAAGAACGATAACAACTTGGAGAAAAACCAAATATAAATGAAGCATTAGTTTATTTTTCATAAATACTCATTTCAAAAGATAGCATTCCATATATAAATTTTATGCAAACGTGAGACCTCATTCATCAAAAACAACCTTGAGATGAGCTTACATTTTACGTTATATAAGACTGAAAACAAACATTTCACATTTTAAAAAAATGCAATCGCAGACGCCGCGTTTCAATCTTCATCTCAGAGTGCGGTTGCTGTGCGCTGAACAAACGAGATGTTGGGTACGCGCTTGGAGAACAATGGCATCGGGGCGTCGAAGGGTTTTATACCGGGGCGGTTTTCCGCGAGAAGAGTCGTGAATGAAATGTTCCCTCCTCTTCACTGTGAATATGAACTTTAATTAATGTCCCCCGAACAAGGCGAAGGGAGGGTCAAGTCGTTAGGGAATGACGAATGGGGGGAGGATAAAAAGGGTTGAGTAGTAAATGAGAAAATTTGAAATGAATGAAGTGCTTTGATTAAAACGCTGGCTCCCCTGGCAGGAATATGAAAATGTTGAACGAGACCTTATAAAGAGCTCCGTGTCGTATTTCATATCGGAAAGGGTATAATGAGGAGAAGATACCCTACTGTTTTATTAAGATAATATTTTTAAAAGGAAGGAGAGGGGAGGGGCTGGAATCAAAAGAGTTACCACAATGTAATTTAGTAACATAAAGAATTCATTCTTAAGTAATTGAAAGCATCTAAATTAAATTCTTTTTGACTTTATTCTGAATAATGAAAGAAAATTGAATCTTGGAGATGATTTGGAATCATATAGAAATGCAGGGCCGCAAACACCGTAGTTGCGAATTATGTCACAAAGAAGCAGAGAAAAAGAACAGAAAAAAACAACACATTAATGGGACAGAAAACATTTTATTGAACGGTTGTACTTCAGCAGGTGCTCAAAATTACGATCGGAAGGCGTATGGAAGACCTATCAGTGGCGCTGCATGGAATTCCTTACGTTCTGGAAGATTCCTCCGGGCAGACTTGTGGTAGATGACACTGAACGGAATGTTTCGTGAAAATAGATCCTTCTGAAAGTCGTCATTTGTGATCCGTTTCCTGGGATAATTGAGTGAACTTGTGTTCAAACGAAGAACTGGTCCACGTGCTGATAGCATGTGTTAGTACGGATTGTAATGGGCATATCGTTCGGCTGTTGTACCAGGGACATTACTTTAACAAGTGTATTCCACATCACATGATCGCACAGAATGAGACGTGAGTCAGATTCTGGTCACATGAAGAGTTTAGTGTACGAGACTCCCATTTTTCCAATTGAAGATATCATTAGCCAAATATCTGTAAATGCCAGAAGGATACGTGATATGCCAGGAATTTTCTAGAACGCAAGTGAATCTAAGAAATTCCGCTGTTACCTCTGCCAGACTACTTCTATTAAATGTTTTCATTCCCATTAATGTGTTGATGTTTCTGCTCTTTTACTCTGCTTCTTTGCACCATTGCTTGCAAATGTGACATTTGCAAACCTGCATACCTATGAGATTCCTTGACCCTTTCAAAACTTTGCAAGTTCGTCGATCTATTAGCGCTCTCTTGTACAGTAAAATTTGCTTAACTAATTATTATGAGCATTTAAGCCTTTATCTACCGGCGGTACTTAAAAGTATCAATCACTAAAATTATATAGAATAACCCAGCGTTTCTCAAACTGTGGGGCGCGCCCCCCCTTTGGGTACGTGACAACTCTACAGGGGGGCACGAGCATATTAAAAAGTCAAAAACAAAAGATTATTTTAAAAAAAATTATTAATTTATGGAAAGTAACCAAACAAAATACGTTCTGGCATAATAAAAAATAAAACACACACTTACACTGATATATTACACTTTTAATTGTATCATTGCTACACAATGTATTTTACAATTAATTTAATAGTACTAAGTAAAGAACATGTTTAATAACTACCAGCGATTCCATAGGATTCTCACATATAAAATTATATACAAAGATTAACACTTATCTTGGTAATTTGTACGGTTTAGAATTAAATTCTTCATTGCCGATTAAAAGTTACGCGATTGTATTGGGGTGGAGGAAGGAATGAAGAAGTAAATCGTCTGAAATAAGTAACTTCTTCGCAAACATTGTCCTTTTATAGCATTCTAAAGTCTTCGGAATAATTTTATGGATATCAGTGCACAGAAAAGACCTTACTTTGAAAATACGTATATATACGTGGGAGGAAATTAACACTTTGGCTGAGCGAGACGTTTATTTACGCCGGTGGCACTTAAGCGATTAAAGTTGTATCATAGTTTTAGCTTCAAAGTATATTAAAGAGTGTTTTTTTTGTCCAGGTATAGAAGTTTAAGCTGGCATTACTTTCCAAGATGGCGACCGATTTAACTGCTGTCAAGTGATTTATTCTCAGTTTGGTTTGGCAATTCATCAAAACGATCATCAAGCAAGGCGTAGATTCGTCGAATGGGCCCAAAACGTGATTGCCGTTGTTCCCGATTTTCATAAGCGAATTTTCTTTAGTCATGAAGAAACTTCTTCTGGTTGAATGGCTACGTCAACAAACAAAACTGCCGCATTTGAAGTGAAGCTAATCCACAAGTGTATGTCGAAACATCGTTACATCCAGAAAACTGACTGTTTGGTGCACTTTATGGGCTGGTGGAATCATTGGTCTTCTTCAAAAACGATGAAGGCCACAACGTTACAGTCAATGGTGATCGGTATAGAGCCATGATTACTAACTTTTTCATTCCTGAATAGAACAATCATGATGTCCAGGAGCTGTGGTTCCAACAAGACGGCGCAACATGTCACACAGCTCGTGCCACAATCGATTTATTGAAAGACACGTTTGGTGACCGCCTAATTTCACGTTTTGGACCTGTGAATTGGCCTCCAAGATCATGCGATTTATCACCGCTAGACTATTTTCTATGGGGCTATGTAAAGCCATTGGTCTATGCGGATAAGCCGCAAACGCTTGACCATTTGGAAGACAACATTTGCCGTGTTATTGCCGATATACGGCCACAATTGTTGGAAAAAGTCATCGAAAATTGGACGACCAGATTGGACTACATCCGAGCCAACCGTGTCAGTCCTATGCCAGAAATCTTATTTAAAATGTAATGCCACAACATTATCTTTCGAATAAAAAAAAAGTCATGTCAATCGAATAATACATCGTTGTTTTATTGCAATTTAAATTTATATACCTCTAAAAAAACACCCTTTATTATTGAGTTCAATACATTGTTATTGTATGAGTGGCCAGCACGATGAAAATGATGATTGAATATTGGGTCGCGAATATTAAAACTTTAAGAAGCATTGGAATAACCATTTTTACGAATACTCCGACGATACTTAGCAGGAACATTCTTTTAAATCCACTCTTCCAAGATATATGGCAGCACGGGTTCTATGATTTGTATTTTAGCAGGGAAGGCGAATAGTTTTATAGCAAAAAATGCTTTTTCTGCTGACGGGCATTTACAGCGGATTAAGAAGATTGTCATTTTTGCTTCAGAAAAGTAGTTTCTGTCAAAAGGTAAGTTTTTTTAATGGATGTTAATGAATACCCAAGAAAACGATTTGATTATTTATTGTGTACAGTGTACATAATTAATTTTACAGTTGAATATCTTTAATTAATGAATTAGCTCTAACGGATTAAATTTGACAAAGTTAAGTATTTTTTACGTATACCTCTTAATTTTAAATGTAATGACTCAAAAAAATATTACATGAAAAAAAACTGTAGTAAATCATAATGAGATTGATAAAGAGTTAAAAGGGCTATAATGTTTGCTCTAAAATCTTGTAGTTATTAATTATTTGTTTAGTTTGAAACTTATATCTTACTGATTTCTCTAAGACTTTTATTATTCTTTTATTTGTAATATTACTTTTCTTATTTTGATCATAAACCGGTGTAGCAGACAATAAACAATTTAAGTAATTAATTTTTCTAATGTGTATTTGCAAGTTAGGAGAAATCTACATTCAAGCTCTAACTCCTACCACTTTAAGAAGCACAAATTTTAAAAATAGACAATAAAGCTCACGTGAAATAACGTTACCACAATTCTAAACTCTTGTAAAACATTCAGCACTCAACAAATCTTAAAGAGAAACATCGTGAAATTTAATTAAAATATGTCTTTCAAAAATTCTATTTCAACAACTGCTAAACAATTTTGCGCTATTCGTCATGCCAACACAAAAGAAAGCTCGTTGAAAATAAACCTAGTAGTTACGATACATTTCGATTGGGACGAGAAACTGCGAGGTTTTAAAGCGAAGCTCCCCGGGTTTAATTTATTTTTGCAGCGATCGATGCGAAGACAATTAAGACCCAAACTTTAACCACCGTTGCCAGATTTCGTATCGTATCTCTGGCGGAGAAAGAGATGATGGATGCAAATCGAATGAACAATTACTAAACGGGAAATGGCAATGAGAATACTTATCAGGAGAGCGCCACTCAGAAAAATGCTTTAGAGATTAATTGTTATGTAGTCCTCACAATTGAATTGTGAGAGACGCGAGTGAAAGGTTAAGCAAGCTTAATCGAGATCTGAAGATGCTGTTTGGATAATACTCCTCTTACTTGGCAACATTTCAGACGGCTTCATTTAAATAAGATTAGGGCTACTCCAAAGGTCGGCGATCGGTTAAATAAGTCACTTCCTTTTGTTGCATTTCAATAAAAGGATTGGCTTTTATTTATTTAATTTACATTTTGTAATTGGGTTTGTTTTATTAGTTTTGACTTTTAATTTATTATTGTTACACTATCTAACTCTATAAATTTTTTGTACTGTTACTTAGAAAAAAGTAATATAAAAAAAATTTTTAAAGTCAATTCCTATTTAGGTCAACAAAGAAAATTTTTATTTTAGTTACTTTTTATTAAATAGTTACAATTCATTTAAATATGCATATACATATGATTATATCAAAATATCAAGTGACAAAATAAAAAGCGATTTTCCGTGCAATTTTTCATTTTTCTTTCTATACATGGTGTTGGACTATTATTTTTGTTTGTTACAATTAATTCATTCACAAATCCCACTCTCAGAAATTACGCCATCTCAGGTAGGATTCGAACCCACGACCTTTGGATTGGAAGTCCAAAGAGCTATCCATTGCGCTACACGGTTACAGCGAGTGATTTTACCCTTTTATGTATGGTGTTGGAATATTATTTTTGTTTGTTACTTTTTATTTATTAGTTAAATGTAACTAATGAAATAATATTTGAAAAAACTGTATTAACATTCAAGTGCTATCCACTACAAATTTTAAAAAAATAAAATGTACCTGAACTTGAATGGATGAATAAAACTATTTTATTAGCGATTGAAAATTTAAACAAGTTATGTATATATATATAAGTAGATTGTAAGCTAATATTAGGAATTGAAAAATAAATCAAGTTCTCTGATACAACAATAAAAATTAAATTTGTGTGGTACTTCTTTCAAAATCGTTTTATTTCTTTTAAATGTGATACGTGTTTGTCGTACCCATTTTACAGTTTATTTTGTTATGTTTTTAGTTATACTTAGTTTATTTTATAGTTATATTTAGTTTCGTTTTGTTAATTTTATAGCAAATGTAGGATATAAAATTTTTGCCAAAAATGGACATTTTTTAAAGGTAATGTATAAGATATAGCCAACCAGGATTCTATCAATTTTAATTACTTATAGAGTATTTTGTATATATTGTAAAATGGTAATTTTTCAAAGAACAAATATTACCACATTTTATTCTTTTTATTTCTTATATTTTCAACTGGAGCAGGAAAAATAGTATTTTGAATGTTACAAACACACACACATCTTTATGAAACCTTACTTTAAAATTGGTTCCTCGCTTCTCTGCTTTAAAATTGTATTAATAACAAGGGAACTTTTACAACCCGGTGTTTGACACTTGTCTATCTTTTGAAATTATTTAAGTACCTCTTTTTGACGATTCAAATCCTTTAAGCTTGATAGTTACGATGTCTTTAACAATCCAACAGACTTATATTATAAAAAATCCTGTGTTTGAAATAATTTTCTTTAGTAGCGTTGGGAAATAATGGTAACATATCCAAATCAAGAAATAATGCAATACATTTGTTTTCATTATAGAAATTTTACTTCGGCATAAGATGTTTTACAAAAATTGCGAAATTTAAATTCTTAGAGGAAGTTGTACTTTGAAAAGAATTTGAATTTTATGAAGTTATATACAAAAGAATTATAATATCTAAAATTAAACGATGAAAGAAAAAACAAACTAAAGCTCTTATATTTATAAGTTACGTAGTTCTCTTCCAAAAGCTTATTTGAAAACTTAAAATATTTCACCTCGAGGCAACTATTAAGACAGAAAATAATATATGATCATATATATGCACATACGTACATAATTTTGTATATACTTATATAGAGATATACAAGGGGCATTCAAATGAAAAGAAATGAAACGACACTGAGCATAAATGAAAGCTTTATTCACAAAGTATGCGCCATAGGCCATTGATTAACAAGACGAAGAATTCTTCCCTAGTAGTATAGGCAAACATGGTAACGGTTACACTGTTACGATGTTTCGTGCATTTTCTTTTGAACACTCATTATAAAGGGTGTTTTTTTAGAGATATAGAACTTTAAATTGCAATAAAACAACGATGTATTATTCGATTGACATGAATTTTTTTTTATTCGAAAGATAATCTTGTGGCATTACATTTTAAATATGATTATTGGCACATGACTTCCACGGCTGGCTCGGATGTAGTCAAATCTGGACGTCCAATTTTCGATGACTTTTTCCAACATTTGTGGCCGTATATCGGCAATAACACGGCAAATGCTGTCTTCCAAATGGTCAAGCGTTTGTGGCTTATCCGCATAGACCAATGACTTTACATAGCCCCACAGAAAATAGTCTAGCGGTGTTAAATCACAATATCTTGGAGGCCAATTCACAGGTCCAAAACGTGAAATTAGGCGGTCACCAAACGTGTCTTTCAATAAATCGATTGTGGCACGAGCTGTGTGACATGTTGCACCGTCTTGTTGGAACTACAGCTCCTGGACATCATGATTGTTCTATTCAGGAATGAAAAAGTTAGTAATCATGGATCTATACCGATCACCATTGACTGTAACGTTGTGGCCTTCATCGATTTTGAAGAAGGATTCTACCAGCCCATAAAGCGCACCAAACAGTCAGTTTTTCTGGATGTAACGGTGTTTCGACATACACTTGTGGATTAGCTTCACTTCAAATGCGGCAGTTTTGTTTGTTGACGTAGCCATTCAACCAGAAGAAGTTTCTTCATGACTAAAGAAAATTCGCTTATGAAAATCGGGAACAACGGCAATCTCGTTTTGGGCCCATTCGACGAATCTACGCCTTGCTTGATCATATTTAAAATGTAATGCCACAAGATTATCTTTCGAATGAAAAAATTCATGTCAATCGAATAATGCATCGTTATTTTATTGCAATTTAAAGTTCTATACCTCTAAAAAAACACCCTATACATATGTATTTAGACAGAAAGAGTACATTTTACCTATTATTCATATCCTTGCATCTCATTGTATTAATTGCTTTTTTGTTTTCATGAAATTTTCAAATCGCATTCATATTTATAACGAAGTTTTAGCACAACGAAGCTCAATTTAGTTTTTTTATAGCAGTTACGAAAGAAATTTTAAATGTGCTTTTGTCACTTACCTTTGCGCATATTACTTTCAGTCATTGATGTATGGCGATATAAAATGTCGTCGAATGCTGAGCATAAATGAGGTTTAAGTAAGAGTAACACATATAAGAAAAATGCTTAATAGGGTTTTATGTAGGTACTAAAATTTCTTCACGTGGCCTTTTATTGAAATTTGAAGACAACATTTTTTGACTCCATTATTATTCTTGTTGGTTTATTTTGGTTTATAATTGCGAAATATTATCAGAATGGACCACTTTCATCCTTCAGCGAGACGATACATAAGTATACTGTATAATTCAGTGTGTAATGCGCATTTTTTAAACAAAAAGTAAATAAATAAATAAGATTGAAATTTACGGCTGCGCGTTGTACGTCGAGTAAAACAACGAAAACTTTAAAAATATTAAAGAAATGAGAATTAAAGATTTCTTTTATAGACTTCAACATATATAAAAATAATACTTATTTAAAAGAACTGATATATGTTATGAACTTAAAGGATTGTAATTCTAGAATTATACTTTTTTTTCTAAAGCTTGGGATAGTACCTGAAATAAATGACTTCAAAAGGTAAGAGGATAGCACACGTGCATTTCAGGTTTCTTTATAAGTATGGCTTCATGTGGGCTAAATGGAGAATATACTCAAAAATTTGAAAATGTAGTTTAAAGATGCAGGTGCGTGAAATACACGGCTGTATGTTACACGCAGGAATATACTGTAGTGCGAATAGTGTGATTTTACGAACATCACATTCTGACTTTGTATTAAATTCTGTGGGGTCACTATCTATTTCGTGGTTATTCAGGGTGGTCCAAAATTCATGGTAAAAACTTAAAGGGTAGATACAGAACATTGTAACAGTCATTTATTGTACAGGAATGTAAGGGCGCAAGTGACGCGGCGAGGCGCAAATAAGGGAAATAAACGAAATGAGAAATGGAGTTATCGGTTGGTTTTGTTGCTGGTAGCGGGAGAGGTAGATGTCTAACCGCCGTTCAACATAATGCATCTCAGTAAGGGGTAGCGCCATTCGCAATTGTGCAGAAGTCTACGATGGAAGACTTTACGTATGCTGAAAATATAGACATGCATTGCATGTAAGGCTGTGCAAATGGTAACCACAGAGCTGCCCTACGAATGCATTACGCATAGCTTCCTGATTGACGAATGCCGGATCACAGAATTTTTCAGCGGTTGTATCGTCAACTTCGTGAAACAGGTTCGTTCCACATCACCAGACATGATGCTGATGAACGAAGACTTATACGTAGTCTAAGCCTGGAAGAAATCATCTCGAACCGTTGTGGCTGATAGAACCAAATCAAGTACAAGAACTAATTATCATCAAGTAAAAGTGAGTCATCAGACCGTTTAAAGAGTGTTAAACAAAAATCGCTTACATTTTTTCCATTTGCTGCTAGTACAAGCTTTGAATCCTGAAGACTTTTTTCATCGAGGGCCACTGGGTGGTACAACAATGTGAACTGCAGCTAGACTTCATAGCTCATATGCTGATCAGTTACTGTAAACATTACACTTATCAACGACGCTTTCAATAAACACTTTGTCTTTCCTTTCGTCTCTTATTTTTTTGGTTTGTTCCTCACTGCGTCACTTGCACCCATACATTTCCATAAAATAAATGATTGTTACAATGTCCTGTGCCTGCCCTTAAAGTTTGTACCAAAAATTCGGGGCAACCCTGTAGATATTGCTGAATAGATGTAATAGTACATTGAAAATAGAATACGCAGTTTCATCATTTCGAATGGATTGACATGTTGGAATTATATGCATTGATTGAATCAGCATATAGCATAAGAGAAAAAAAAATCATTTTTAAAACATTTTTACTAAAAAAAAACTTAAAAGCTACACTTCACAAGAAGAAAAGATCTCAATGCGCATGGAAAATAAGAGCTTTTTTTTTACTTCCTTTCTAGAAGATCGGCGTTCGTTCTTATTCGGGGACTGTTCGGTATTCATTTATTCTTTATTCCCTTTCTACGGGAGGAGGAGCCGGCTAATGCAGCGACAGAGGCGAGCAGTATGTAAACTAGAGAATGCGTAATGGATTTTTCCTTCAGTTAAAAAGAATCTCTTTGATTTAAAGATACACGACAGGTATCTCTGACGCCGGAAATGAAATAAAACGAGGACCAAGTTTTCCTTGGCAACATCAAAGAATATTATAACTGCATTAAGCAGCATGAAAAAGAAATATTCCATTAGATGTATCCAATTTCATTTGCTTATTTTAAACTTTTTTCTCTCTATATATCTCGATGTTTTTTCGTCGCATTTCATTGACATCCCCAAAAAATGGAAATTCGTAATTAATGTGTTCTTCCCAATCATCATAGAATTGAAATGATGGAATAGACGTGGAGTTGCTTTTTTTATTTAATTTGATGAAGGTATAATGAGATTTTTTTTACAAACCCTCCAACTCTTTTTCCATCAATGATTAATTCAATATGATTGTGGTTAGTTTATATGATGGCTTTATTAAGTTTTTAGTCTCTGGAGTTTATAAGAAAATTAAAAACGAAATAATGTACGTTATTACAGACAAATGACTGATTATGATAAAGAGTCCTATAGTGCATAATGACTTGTAAAATTCTGGGTTTAAGCCTAGTTAACATAAAATATTGTGAAGAGGTAAAGGACCTGTCTACAAATCGAATTCAATTGAACATTTAAGTTTACGATACTTGCATTTGAGAATGCTTGAG
Organism: Trichonephila clavipes; assembly: GCA_019973935.1. NCBI lineage: Eukaryota > Metazoa > Arthropoda > Arachnida > Araneae > Nephilidae > Trichonephila > Trichonephila clavipes. The sequence continues at coordinate 1,443,039 of BMAU01005330.1, read as the reverse complement.
AAATCATGACATGCGTCATCCGTATCACTTGATCAAAAATCAGAAATACTATAATCGCTTTCCAATATCCATACATTTATCTGACCCTGAGGCAGTGTTTCTCAAACTTTTAATATTTGCGACCCAATATTTAATCATAATTTTCATCCCCCCCTCCATACAAATAAAAATACATTGAATTTAATAATACTATATTTTGATGCTAAAGCTACAATACGACTTTAACCTCTTAAATGTCACTGGCGTATATATACATCTGGTTCAACAGGTGTATTAAATGCTCTGGACGCATATATACGTCTAAAGCTACAACATGCCTTTAACATTTTAAGTGTCGCCAGCGTATATATACGTCTGATTCAACAGGTGCGGTGAATGTCCCGAACGCATATATACGTCTTTCCGAAGTATGATCTTTTCTGTAAAGTTATTCCGAAGGATTTGGAATGTAATAAACGGATCTTGACAGTGTTTGCGAAGGATTTTACTTATATAAGAGGACTTCCTTTTTTATTCCATTTCTCCCCCACTTCTCCAATACATCTCATGCGTGCCCCCTACATAGAAAACGCAGGCATTGGGGAACGAGCACCATAACTTTTAATCGGCAGTAAACCTTACAAAAGTAAAAAGATAAATGCTAACATTTCTATATAATTTTATATATGACAAGCTCATGGAGTCACTGGTAGTTATTAAACTTGTTTTTATCTTAGGATTGTTAAGTTAATTATGAAATACATTGTGCAGTACTGATACATTTATTGGTGTATTATACCTGTGTAAATGTTAATTTTATTTTTTATTTCGTCAGAATAGATTTTGTTTATTTTTAGTAAATTAATAATTTTTTTTAAATAATCTTTTGTTTTAAACTTTTCATAGTATGTTCGCGCCTTACTCGTAGAGTTATCACGCCCCCTAAAGGGCAGGCCCCACAGTTTGAGAAACGCTGCTTTAAAGACGTAATGTGATGCTTAAGAAATATACATTCTATTGAAATGCTCACATTAGGATAATGTTCACAAATACAAAGAATAATTATATTTCAAAACTGTTTCACAGATGTCCATTTTCATTAGCAACGATACCGTTAAGCCAAATCATTTCAACATGAAAGAAAGATTTTTGCTGAATTTATAAACTCCAACATCTGATTGGAGGAATGAACTAAAGATTTAAACCTATCACGGTATTTCTTACATTAACCATCAACAAATTCGTTTTCTGGTGATCATTCTAGAATTCACATTTCTATAAGAGAAAATTGTCAAAAAAAGTCAAAGAAATTCCCTGAACACTTTGAAAGTCTCACGAAAATGATTTTAAGGCATGTTTTTGTGAATATAAAAAGAAAAAAAAATACTTTAACAGAAGAAGTGCATTAAAATTGAAAGAAACTACTTTTTGAAGAAGATGAAATAAATTTTGAACGAATGTATTGCTATGCTTTGTTTTATTGTAGAGTATTCTTGGTAATTTAAGATTCTAGAAGTGAAAAACAGAAATAAAATGATGAATACTGAAATTGCTAAGAAAATGATCTAAAAGTTCAATCTATTCAGTTTTTAAAGTAATATTTTAAAAGTGTTACACTTTCTCAGAAGAAAGTCAGTATAGACAGGTGATAATTCTTACTTTTCATATCATCGTACAGAAAAAAATTTGATTGATGGGCTGAATAATGCATTTAAATGCAAATTAGTAGTTTTTTTGTTGAAATTCAATTCTTTTTTTTCATATGCCTTCCCCTGCCTCTATGATTAGAAAGGAATCATATTGGCTTGGGAACAAAATTTATTTAAATTGGATCGCACTTATCTTGTCAGATTTTTAACGTACTTTTTATACATAAAGAAAAAATTATTCTGGTGAAAAATGTTATTTAAGTCTCAAGCTCACGTATTTGTGTAATAGGATATAGAGGCTAGCGCATTACATAAATCTCTTCAAATGCATCTCGAGGTGGTTGACATAAAATAAAACTTCAGAAATGCTATATAATCAAATGTCATCTATGTATTTTATGCCATGAAATCTCTCGAATAGAAGTTCGATGGTATTATTAACTTTATAATTAGTTCTTGCATAAAAATATTGTAGGAAAATCTCCCATTTCCCAGTTAACCTTTTCTTTTGGGCTAAAATAACTGCAAGTAAATGAATACTTTATCGGTACACATTTTAATTTATTAAAATAAGTTGATTAATGTATCATCTTTATTAATTATATAAACTTGTCTAAAATGTGTTATTGTTCTATAGAATTTGAACATTATAATTGAAAATAGAATTCCGATATATAATCTTTGTCAAATGCAATATACGTTTTGTGTTTTAGAGTACTCTTTTATCTTTCATTAGTCTATCATGCGATTTGACTTGTACGTAATATATAAAATATAGCTTTTTCTTAGATAGAATGAATGGGATTTGAGCAAATTTTGATAGTGATCGGTGCACCATAAAATTAACAAGGCAGAACTAACGAACTTACATAAAACGTCCAGTCTGACCACCTGCAAGAGAGGGGGCTGCATTTGTAACTTTTGCACTTCGTTGAGCCCTTGGCAACAGAAGTCTCCTTGGTGGTCATGTCTTGAAGCGATGAATACAAGTGTTGAAGAAGTTCTGTAGGTGGCGTCACTCATCAGATCCCTGGAGGCTGGAGGTTGGGGCTCGACCTCTCGGGACCGATTGAACCACGTGATGGAAGCTGCGGGCCTGGACCCTTCAACGGTGCACGTGAGAGAGACCATCTCCCCCGCTACTACCGGAGTAGTGGGGCCCCGCAGTCGCAGTGACACAGGCTTCACTGTAAAAGAGGAAACATAATATTCAAGTTATTCAAACGTACGTAATGTTTTTCTTCAATGAATTAGTATAACACTATAGATATAAAAAGCAAATATGTTAAACAGCTATATATTTCTTCTTCCATTTTACTGGTAATTTATGTATTTGTATATCAATCCTTCAGGAATATTTTTGATATTATAAGCAATGGACACTTTTTTTCAATTTCACATATATTTAAAGTACATGATTACTTAAATAATAATAACAGTAAATATTTTATTTTTGTCTAATCTACGTGAGAGTTTCATTTCTTTTTTTCTTTTCTCTTACACTTTACACCTGTGAATCAGGTAGCACAGCTAACAACTCTTATGCACTCAGAACCAGAATATATCTTAAGCATTTTGAGAATATTAGCATTCAAAATCATATAAATAGACAATATTCAGCAGCATATTAAAGTTGTTACAATAAATATATACTTATATTCAAAATATTTATGTAAAAAAATCATGTGTGGAAAAAATATTTACCCTTTCTTAGATGTGTACCAGATTGATTAAAATTGTTTTATAAATTCCTTATTCTCCATATTCCTGTTAGGTTGCAAAATGAAAATAAATATGTGTAAGAAATATAATTTTTAGGTTTCAATTTATAGAAAAATATTTCTGTGTTCTAACCTCAATCTATGTTGTAGGAACGTAATTAAATACTTAAAATGTATTAGAAATTTCAATCAGTTACGGATAAATTCAAACAAAAAAGACAAATAGCTATCATAATTATTTGAAAATAGATAGTGAGTAGAATAATATGTTACTGGAAATTGAATTCCTCTCGCGCACAAAATGAGTAATCCATTCATAGCAAAGGAAATTAATATTTTAAAACAACATTCAACTAGTTTTATTTATAAGTTACCTACACAACAGGAATGTTTTGCTTCACTAAGAGAGCATATAAATATTGTTCAAAACATAAATAAAGAGTATAATAAAAAAATCAACAGAGAGATAATATAAAAGGAATATAGTGTTGTATTATTTTAACTTATTTTCATGTCACCTTTAATAAGATAATATATTGTCGTAGTTGTTATTTATAATATGAGCTAATAAGCAGATAAAAAATTACGTCCAACACAAATTAGGAGTGAAAAATAGAATACTATTATGTAGTTACTAAGAATAGTAACATAAGCTTAGGTATTAAAGAGAAATAATAAAAAAGAACGTTAGGACAAAGAAGATCTTAGAAGAGATTTATGTCTTACGGCACTTTGTCTCGTGTGTGTGCAAAAAAATAATCGTCAAAAATGTCTCTTTTAATTTACCAAGCGGCTGAATTTAGATCATTAAAAAAGTGGAATATGCTGAATAAAAAAAAGCGTTTTATATTCTGCGTATTTAAAAATATTTTGTCCTCTTTGTGTTGTAATTTAAAAAAAACATCTAAAAATTTAAAATCTTGAACTAAATTTAATTATATGAAACGAAATATATACAGGTAAGAAATTTCCTCCGAAAAATCTCTTTGTATCTGTTATTTAAAATTGTGTTACATTAATTTATGCAAAATAAATGCACTTCTTTTACTTTTTGAATAGCTTATTAGCAAGTAAATTGATTTTAGTTATTAATGATTTCATTATTTTTCGGACTTTTAAAAATATTCTATTTATAGAGGTAACTTTCTTAGTATTATTAATGCAAAAAAAGAGAAAATGTTTAATGAATTCACATTTCTACATAGCGTGATAGGTATTACCAATAAAATTACGCTGTGATTAAGAGTATAACTCTTTAATTTAAAACAAAAACATTTAAATATCATTATACATATTTTGAACTGATATTAAATGTAGTTAAATCCGTTAAATACCAAATGGTTTTGATGATGAAAATTGAAATTAATATAAATAATTATTTAATGAGAAACGTTTTAAAAATGATTTAGTCAGTGTTGGAAGAAAATGTTATTTCATTAAAAGAAGGAAATAAAGTTTATCTTAACAACACTTTGAGGCTAGAAAATTAGTGACAACTTTGAAATGTAGTTCCATTATTCAATCAAGAATTTATCTCGGAATAAGTACAACATTATTTTAAAAAGGAAATCCAACACACTAAATGAACTGTTCTAACGAGTATTCTAATGGGTTCGATGACTATGTTTCGACATTTGAAATTATTCTAGAATTTGCGAGCATAGCAAAATAAGTGTGGCTGTAAAATGCAAATGAATCATTGAAAAGGTGAGTTGAGTGAATTTCCAGACACTTTATTTAAGCACATTTTTAAATCGATTTTTCTTTCGGCATAAAATGCTTACTAACGATATTTTGATTCAATTTCCTGGTCGAAAATTACTTTTCCAACTAAAAACATTTAAACTCCATTATGTGTAGTATCTTAATGGTCTCTTGAAACTTTGGGGGTATTGATTAATAAATAAGTTTCATTTTCTAAGGAGCTCTTTAAACAGTTTCCTATGGGGCCGCAGAAGGAATTGCGTAAAATTAGAGTCATTTAAAAGCCTTGAGGAATGTACCACGGAAAGAAATGAAGTATAGTTAGGGGAAAAGTTCCGAGTTTATTGATAGTTTTAACATTAACCGTAACGAAAAAAAAAATTAATAGCGCAATTTAAAAATCTTTTTTTTTTAAAAAAATAAAGGATAAAGAAAAAATAGCGGTAATAACTCTGCTGGTAATTAGAATACGCTGCTTGTTTCTTACTAACTGGTATCATTTTTCTTACGTTATTTTTTTTAACCTTCTTTTGTACTTTATTTTTCGTGAACCACGATCGAGGAAGGGAAAAAAAAAAGAAATTGAGTGAAAACTTTTCACATTTTTATTCAAGTTCAAAAACGCTCGTTAGGTTTTGGCAGGGCAATTAATCAAAAACTCCTTCTTACATTGTAGCCCTCGAAGCAAGCAAATCGGCCGGATACCTCTTGTCCGGATAGCCTTTTTTTATTGTCTCCTTTTCTTTTAGACCGGATCCAATGACACGAACTATTAATTGTCCAGGCGGTTCTTTTTACGTTCATTAACAAGGCATTCGAAGACATTCAATTATCAGCTATTAATGGTTATGACAAAAGCGCATTAATTACTGCGTGGCCGGGCCGTAGAAACAAGGCTTGCCTATTATCAGATACGCTCGCCTCAGACAAAGGCGGCGGAAAAAAGAGGGAACATCGCAATTAACAGTAATCGCTTTTCCTTAATCATTTTCGGTTTAATATTCCCGCCCCCTCCATGCAAAAATGGACACTTTATGAGGTGCCGACGCATTATTTATGAATGCTTGCTGATAACGCAATATTTCACGCATTTATGGACCCTCCTCCTGCAATGGCGTAGTTTGAACCACGATTAAGCTGTATCTCCTTTCACACTGATTGCGTGCGTCTGTTTGATCTCTGATGAAGGGGACGTTTGTTTGTTAACTCGGCATTTTCGATGCATATGACTCCTTTTAAAGATATGCATCGGTTTGGATTGATTATCTCAAACAGGGTCATTATCATTATCATTGATTATCTCACAGGTTTTATCTCAAACAAGGGTTTGAGATAAAAATTGAAGATGATTTCCAATTCGTTCAATAGGGTTTTAGAAGAAATTCTTTTCTATGATGTTTTTACTAATACATCTACTATATTTACTCGAATCTAAGAAGCCGTCGATTCTAAACCGCATCCCTAATTCTATACACGTTCTTAAGAAAAATAAATAAATATGTGTAAAAAGCTCTTCGATACGCGATATTTAAGTAACTTTTAAAAAATTATTGAGGAATAATAAGAAGTTATAGTAATTAATTTTACCAGTATTAAAAACTTTCAAATACGTACATCATGGATGGCGAACCAGTGGCACGCGTGCCATCCATGACACGCAACACAATATTTTGGGCACAACAGAGATGACAATTTTTTGCACTGTATTTCAAAATAACCAAGTACAATATAAAATATTACGACAAACGCGAATGATTGGTTCACGGAACGTCAGGAAGCACACTTGTTTGTTATTGGCTTGCCTTAGTTACGTCGAGGAATACAGTTGCTTACCATGCAAAATTTGTCTACGTATCGCGTAGTAGTCAATTCAATCATAGTCAACAATCATTGTCACAACTGTATTTTAAAGTTTATTTGTGTTATATTTACGATTTGTAACTGTTATTTAACATGACTAGCGCAGTAAAAAAAAAGTGCAAGATACTAAGTGTAACAGAGAATTTCGAGCTTCGTGAATCTAGAAATGTGCCATTACTAGTAAAAGCGAGAAAGTGGTGTGTCAGAACATCGTCTGTAAAATAGCGTTTTGAATCAAATCACAAGTCTGCTTGTCAAAAAAGTGAACCACAGCAAAAATTAATTAATTGCTTAGAAACCATTTGGCAGAAGACTCAAATTCAGCAGGCATTCTACTAAAAGAGATACATCTTACAATCTTAATATAAGTTATTTGTCATCCAATATGCTACAGAAGTCACACTAATGTTACTTTAATTTGAATTACACGTATAGCTAAAATATTTACAACTATACAGTGCAAAAGGTATTTTTTTGTAGTAAATAAATAGTTTTGAGAGTTGTGTGTGTGTGTGTGTTAGTATTCAGTTTTATTATTTTGCCAATAATCACAAGTCAAAATGATTTGATCGCACGTCTATATCTCCTTAAACACTTCTCAAGAAAAAAAATGGCACTTTGATCCATAAATGTTCGCCACCCCTGACATCCATGAATGTATAATTACTCTAACCGTCAGTAACATGTTTCGAAAATCCTTTGTCACTCCCAATCCCACAGCCAACTTAAAAAAGTTCGGCGATGCCGTTATCATGCTGTCGTCTTCCGTGCAACAATTTTTTTTAAAGAATGTATAAAAGAAAAATGTAAAAGAGTTATTTAAGACTATTGAACTTTTACAAGGAAGAATTATATAGTTTTTTATGCCATCGACGTATATTTGTTTCATCCATGTCAAATTTTCAATGTGTGTGTGTTGGGGCCACTGCTCTTTCTGCCTCTTTTTCTACAAATAAAATTGCCTCTCTTTTCCTACTTGCGTAATAGTAAACTCGTTTTGATAGTATTACTGACATCTTTGATGTTTAGATGATTAAAAGAAAACGTATACAAAAAAAATTCTTAAATACAAGCAGACGACAATGTTAAAGATAGACTAAATACTGGAGATAAACCGCGGAAAGGGATAATTTATCGATGCAAGTGGCCAAAATGGACGGTTAATTTTTTTCTTTTGACAGGGGCAAAACTCAATTTCCATCTTCAAACAAATGTTTTATCTTCGATTCTAAGCCGCACCCAATTTTCAGGAGCTTTAACCCTGGAAAATTAGTGTGGCTTAGATTTGCGTAAATACAAGGACTTTATGAGGTGTAAATTTTTACATTCATGCATATTATATGAATATCCGAACACGAAAGGTGATGGGTTATTAATTGAAATTGTGTTTGTGCTCTTAAGGAACGTAGCTTTCCTAATTTTTTTCCAGAGAAATCGTGCGAAACTGTTTATTTTCTTAAAGGTTTTTCAAGAGATGAATACAACGTAGTAGTTTCTCCAGACTTTTTAATTTTGATCCAAAAAAAGGGCAAACACTACAAAAGAGCCACCATTCACTCTAATTTTCTCACCACATTAAATGCGAATTTTGACATTTATTTGGTGAATAAATAAGGAAATATTTTTTTTTTACATTATTAACTTTAACCTGTACATTTTAAGCTATTAGAAAGCTCTTTCTATGTTATAACATTGCAAGTTAGGGAAAATATACTGATAACACGCTTGCACGTCGAAAGTTAAGTTCAAAATGTGAACTGATATTCCTTGCACGTGACCCATTTCCTTTTTCTATCCATCTTCGTCATAGTCAATGAATACCTAAAACGAATCTTTATAAATCAACGCGCCATTTTTTCTAAAGAAGTATATAATGAGGTACATACGTGCCGTCAAATAATTTTGACTTGTGATTGTTGAGAAAGTAATAAAACTAGGTACTAACACCACAAAACTCTATTTACTACGAAAAAAAACACCTTTTGCACTGTATAGTTATAAATGTTTTAGTTCTACGTGTAATGTACGCAATGTAACATTAGTGCGACTTCTGTTGTTGCAGATTCGATGACAAAGAACTTATATGAGGATTGTAATGTAGGGACTCGTATTAGGATTGTAATGCAGGAACTTGTATTAGGATTGTAATGTAGGAACTTGTATTAGGATTGTAATGTAGGAACTTGTATTAGGATTGTAATGAAGGAACTTGTATTAGGATTGTAATGTAGGAACTTGTATTAGGATTGTAATGTAGGGACTTGTATTAGCATTGTAATGTAGGGACTTGTATTAGGATTGTAATGTAGGGACTTGTATTAGGATTGTAATGTTAGGAATATATTGTAGAATACATGCTGAATTTGGAGTCCTCTGCCAAACGATTTTAAAGCAATTAATTATTTTTACTGTGGCTCACTTTTTTTTGACAAGAGTGTTTGTGATTTGTTTCAGAATGCCGTTTTACAGACGATATATGTTCTGCATACCACTATTCCAGAACATAAAAGACACACTGCTTTGTTGCTTTAACTAATAAAGCCATGTATATCGGTCCACCAAATTTGAAATTCTTTGTTATACTTACTACCTTGCAGTTTTTGTTCTTTTGTTGAACTAGCCAAGTTAAATGACAGTTAAAAATCGTAACTATAACACAGATAAACTTAAAAATACGGTTGTGTTGATGAAAATGTGTATGATATGCGTACACAGACTTTATATCATAATCAATTGTAATCTACGACGTAACTAAGGCAAGACAATAACAAACGAGAGTGCTTTCCGCCGCCCCTCGACCGATCCCTCGTGTTCGTTCGTAATGCATCAGAGTGAACTTTGAAATTTTGGAATAAAATGCAAACCCCATTTTGATCACTGGCGTGCCAGAAATATTTTGTCACGTACCACTGGTTCACCATCCTTGACCTAGAGGATGTGTGTACCCTAACAATATGCTGATATGCAATGGGACGACCAACCTATCCCTCTGCATCCAATTTTGTAACCCACATGAACTCACCTGAGTATTGGAACTACCTGCGTTAAAGAAAATTAGGTTCTATTTGCCAATATACATTACTTCCTCCAAAAATATGCAATCTCATTAACTGGTACCTCTTTTCCATCAGAGCAGTGGAGCTTCTGCAGAGAGAGAGAGAGAATCAGGTGGTTCCTTCTCTTATATCCTTATTATATACTGTGCAAGATACTGGGAGAGAACTCAGTAGTCGATCCGTAATAAGTACTGCGCATTATGAAACATTTACTTCTAATATCATTTTAAATTACGTTGCACTCTGAATCAACTCGAAGGATGCTGGTGGCAATGTTCGCAGTAATTTAAACAGCGATCAAGCGATGAGGACGAATCCTGAGGTAGCACCTCTTTCCTTTCTAAGCTTCAACACCACGCCAACAAGAGGACCTTGATTCTTAGAAGACTTAAGATGTACCACATTCTGTTCAATGGCACTAAGTTTACCGTGACTCGACAATGTCACCCATGAGTTTCCGATCATGACTACTCCCCGGAACAACTTAGTAAGCTACTGTACTGCACTGTATATAGATGGGGAAAACTTCAGTGGCTTCCCTCTCACGTAGATCAAGAGGGAAATGAGATTGCGGACACTTTGGACAAGGCTGGCACTTGCGAGGTACCACAGCCGTCAGCACCCCTCACCTTTTTGGAGATTTTCTCCAGAAATAAACACCAGAATAAGACATCTTGGATTGCCCCCCAGAGCACCATTGGTATCAGTGTTCTCGTCCTGGAGACTCTCTGGCTCACCGTTTTAAAAGACAGGATCAGAATCTTCTAGCCCGTTTTCGAAGTGGCTATCATAATGCAATGAATTTTTCCGAAGGATACAAGAGCTTTGAAATGTGCACGAACTGTTCTTCTGAGCCGATCTCGTCTGCTCACACCCTCGAATGCCTAGGGCTCACCAAGAAGGATTTAGTAAACGATTCCTTGCTGGTGTTGGATTTTATGAAAGTGTACGAATTCATGGACCTGGTCTAGCACTGCTGACCAATGGGGGAGTGTAACAACAAGAACACTTAGTAAGTTGGGTACACCCATGACTTCTATTTACACTATTCTGTAGTTTTGATCCATCTATAAATGTATATCAGTCACACTAGAAATCACATTATCACTAATATATACCGGGTGAACCAGGATCATTGTGATAAAATATAATAAAAACAAGAGGACATCACCAGGATTCTGAATAGCATAACAACCCATGGTCGGAAACGTTTTCATTTGGTGATAGGTGGCATTATCCACAAGAACATTTAAGAGTACAAACTTTCTTTACCGCTATCATTTATGGTGCCATCGCCCATAGAGTATGGAACTTTTTACAAACACCGAGCTGACAGATATGCACCTAATTTGCATATTGAAAGAAGAAAGTGCATTAGCAGGAGAAAGATTGTATCGCAAAAAGTACAAACAGAGACATGCACCGGACCGCCAGATGTTTGTTAATTTGCATCACAAATTGTGTGAGTGAGTGAGCGAATTTTTACATCGCACTGTTCAGCTATTTGAGGGTTTTTAATGACGGACCACATAATTTTAACCATGATCAAGTGACGGGGAAGCAACCTGAGCTGGCGCCTACTCTTTTAACTATCACACCACATGAACGGGAGGACGCTTGAGCTCTTGACAGAGTTAATGTGCATCGCACGGCAGATCACAATTTGTGGGAATATGAATCATTATGAAGTAATACGGCCACGCATTCCAACGGACCATGGTATTCAACACATTTTTATCCATAAATGGAAAAGAACGTGTTGAATACCGTTCCACTACCATGCTGGGAGTTCAAATCACACGTGTCCTATCCTCAATATGCCTATTATCTCGTAATGATTCTTATTCACACAAATTATGATGCAGTTTAGCAATCATCTGACGTTCCGGTGCATCTCTTTGTGGGTACCTTATCCGAGATATAATCTTTCTGTTGCTCGTGCATTTTCTTCTGTCAATACGTAAAACATGTGCATATATGTCAGCTCGGTGTTTGTAAAACGTTCCATATTCCTCTGAGGGTTATGGCTGCTCAAATGACTGAGGTAATTCAGGTTTGTATCTTTAAATGCTCTTGTGAATTATGCCACCTGGTGCCGAACGAAGACGTTTCTGATTATGAATTTCTATGAATGGCCAATTAGAATCCTGGTCCCCGACCTCTCTTTAAAGTTTGTCCCAATGTGATCCTGAGACACCCTATATATATCATTTTAGAAAACACGATTGTTGTTGACGGTGGATCTCGTCTTTTTGAACTAATAATTTCTTGAAGTCGACAATCTAGTTCAGGGGTGGGCAGACTTTTCCAGGGTACGGGCTACATGTAGTTTTTTTTTAAGTGTTGCGGTCCACTCAGTGGCGTAGGTGTGGTGAGGTAAAGAAAAGGTCATAATAAATACGGAGAATTATATACATATTTATATATATAATTACAAGTAAAAAAACTCACTTTTAAAACCGTGTTTAAAGCAAAACGCAAGTTGTACACGCACAAATACACGAACATAATAATAATAGCCACAAATATAATAACATCCAGTGATGAATTTGTTAAAAAACAATCCGAAAAATATACAGGGTGTAACTAAACTCTGCAGCAAAACTTTAAGGGGTGATAGTACAATGTGTACTATCACCCCTTTAAGTATTAGTATAATTGCAAGGTATTAGAATTGTAAAGATAGTACAATTGTAAATGGGAAACTTAGGGTCCCAAACGAGATAGGTGACAGTAAAGTTTAGAGTCCGAAATTTCAAATGATTATAAAAAACGGAAAAATGGGTCGATTCGTTAGTGGTTTTCACTAAAATTATTCTTTTTGTCAGTATTTTCTTGAAAAATAAATTTTAAAGATAAGCTAAAAAATGTCGACAGAGAGCACTTTAGAATTTGGAGTAATGAGCAACTACTTTTTACTGTTATTTTATGCATCACATTAAATGCTTTCAAAAGCTTAGACTTAAACTTAAATTTTGAGCTCAAAATCTGATTCGTTGGGGGTGGTTAAGTAGCGCAAACGGAATTGTGTTCAGGAAGTAAAATTTGAAACTCCCTTCCCTCTGAACAGAGTTTAGTAATTCCCGATCTCTTGGTGTCGTAGACCAGGCCAAAATTAAAAAAAAACTATTCATAATAGACATGAGCAAATTCTCTGCTCAAAATAAAAAAAAATAATAATTTGATGTACTCACGTAGTGCGTATGAATGAAGGTTGAATGGTACACACAAGAATTTCTTGTCTAATCACAAAAACTGCTCGAAACAGCGCCCACCAGCAAAGCTGCAGACCTCACACCACCGGCAGAGGGACTGTCGAGCATTAGCAAATACCTCGGGCATCTCCCGAATATCGCCTGCTACGACGGCAATCCACTCAACCAGGGCCTCATCGGAGTCGACGGGGCTTGCGTAAACAAGACTCTTCATATGGCCCTGGAGGAAGAAGTCTAGGCAGGCGAGGTCAAGCGAGCGTGACGGCCAATTTCCTGGACCCTTCCATCCAATCCATCGTCCTGGATATGCTGTATGCACTTCGCATATCTACGCTGAAATGCGCAGGTGCTCCGTCATTTTGGAACCACATAAGAGCCTTTATCTTGGCACCGTACAGTTAAATCCTTGTGTACTACACTTTGCAAGAAAATCGAGTGATTTGCATTATCGGGTATTTTGCGGGGAAAATTGCTCATGTCTGTTATGAATAACTTATGAATAATTATCGTTTATTTTACGTTTAGTGGTTAGTAGTTGCTGCCTAGTCAACGACCGAGCATCGAATATCGTGAATAACTCAATTGTATCTAGGAGAGGAGGAGTTCAAATTTTACCTCCTGAACACAGTTGAGTTTGCGCTACTTAACCTCCCCCAACGATTCAAATTTTGAGCTCAAAATGTAAGAGTAAGTCTAAACTTTTGAAAGCATAAACTGATAAAAAATAACAGTAAAAAATAGTTGTCCATTACTCCAAAGGCTAAAGCGTCCTCTATCGACATTTTTTTAGATTTATCTTTAAAATTTATTTTTCAAGGAAATACTGACAAAAAGAATAATTTTAGCGAAAACCGCTGACGAATCGACCCATTTTTCCGTTTTTTATAATCATGAAATTTGGACCCAGAAGGCACCTATCTCCTTCGGAAGACGTTTGGGACCCTAAGTTCCCTATTTACTATTGTTTGTCTTGATGTGTACTATCACCTCTTAAAGTTTTGCCGCAGAGTTTAGTTACACCCTGTACATTAAAAACATTTCTTCTTGAATTCTCGAAACTATAGTCAGTAGAAGACTTAGTCTACATGTGCTGTCAGCCAATCTTGAATATTTCCGTATAAATTACTATCTGCTAATCTTCAGGAGGTCTCCTCAAAACACCTTGGTGGTCCACCAGTCGATCACGATCGACTTAATGCCTACAGCAGACCTAGTTGATTGTTCATTCTTCTAACTTCCGCACCACACCATGTGAGACTCTAAAGTTCTGTTTTTCGTGCAACAGCTCTTTCTAACCCATAATACAGAATCTTAGCAAAGGACTTGGACACTTAGACATCATTATCAACGAAACGTGCGATCCTAATTAATCCTAATGTGATCACATAAAACGTTCATATTTTAAAAAAATAATGCTGCTTTTTTTAGTTTATTTAATTATAAGTATTAAATATCTCCCTTCAAATACTTATGAATTTGAATCTATAATCCTTCAAAATTTCAGTTTCTTAAACAATTTATAGTAATAAAAACTCTAAAAATAACATGGGGCTAGTATTTGCTTATGAAAATAGTCAACTGGAATACCATCTACATTTAAAAAAAACAACAAAAATTTGCGTTATAGCATTGCTTTATTCGAAAATGAAGACATTTACAACTCTCCTCTGTAAGTTGTACTTGAAAAATCAAAACTAATTTCCTAGTTGAATAGCTGTTTAATAAACTGAATCTGACCACATTTTAGGATTTTTTTTCTACGTAACGTGATTCATGTCTACAATACTCAGTTTGTTTTTCTTGCGTTTCTAGCCGTTTTAAAAGTTTACGTTTCCAAATACGATTTCGAGATCTTACACCTGTGTTCCCTTTAATATTTTTTTGTTTGACCAAAGCACTTGGCTTCTTTTTTCTTATCTTTCGTAAAACAAACGTTTCTGCCGAAAGAAATCTTTTCCTTTTGAGAAAGAAGTGAGAAGAAAAACTAATGCGCCAGAAAGAGTTCTAAGCGCGTGGAAAAAAATGGCTTTTTATTTATTTTTACCACTTTCAAATAAACAGCATATAAATCATATTTTACAAATTTGGAATGTGATAGATAAGGAATACCATTTAACTATATATTTATCTCTTACAAATAAAGTAAGATTGCTTTTCTATTCTGAAATATTCTATTGCTAGAATTACTGTTTTTAATTCTTTTAAGGTATCTGAACACGTTGAAATAACCAAATTCAGTCAAAACACCTCTATTTGTTTACTTCATTTTATTGAATAAAGATATATTATGACTTTAAAAACATACTTTGTTGTGTTTCTACACTTCCTACAGATCACAAGTTACAATAAATTTTATAAAATTGGAAAAACTGGAATGGAGTCTTTAATCTACCAAAACTGGAAAAATTTTAAATTGTTCTAAATCTGTCACACAGCGAGTCTGATAATTCAAAGTTTTATAAATATATTTCTTTAAATCTTTTTGCACCTGATACTTATATTATTTTTTAGAGAATGTACTGAAATATTTCTGATTGTATGAATAATTTTTGAGTTATTGTCTGTTGCTTAAATAATGATCTCATAAAAAATGTCGCACTTCATATAATATTTACTCGATTAGCTCTAAAATTTTAAAATTTTAATAAAACATTAAAGTTTTAGTACATTCTCTAGATAAATGAATCTAATTTGTTTTAGAAACACTTTTACTGATATAAGTTTATTACATTTTTCTCTAATAGCATTGAAGTTTTTCAAAAATAGTGCTAACATTTCTCTTATAATTGTTATTTTTGTAAAATTTAGATATTTTTAAAAAATATATTGTTAGTCACAAAATATTATTTATTGGTAGAGATTCTTAAAAAAGCATTTATAGTGTTTTAGAGAGAGTATGCTATTTTTTAAAAAAATACTCCTAACGTGTTCGGATATCTTAATAAACTTTTCTTTGTAAAATTGCTCTTCTATCTTGCTGTAAAACGAAAGCACATATTTCCATCCCAGAGTAGATTTTAAAAACTGAATTCTATTCTATTCATATTCATACTCATATTTACAGAAAAATAAAAGAAATGTTTGCGATGTCAGTCATAAATAAAAAAATTATCTTCTATATTATTATTGACGCGCGCGCGCGCGCGCGTTTCGCAATTTCATAATAATATGACCATGTTATGATATTTGGTATTGCCACAGTCATACATGACTAAAACACATGGCAGAAGTCTAAATGTGTGAAATATACGTCAAAAATGACAAATATGCGTCCCTATCATTTCTCCTATTCTGTCTTACATATTTTAGGTTACGACTATCGAATAACGATATCTTAGTTTCATCTCTCCATGTAACTTGTGACCGCTAACCATTTGTCCAATTCATGTGTTCCTTTGACCACTGTAGTCTTTTTAGCACTACTATAACTTCAGATAAGGCTTTTTTCATGGAATTCTACCTTATAGTGTAACATTTGCTAATATTCCCTTGATTGTTTTTTAACTGACAGAAAAACTAAATATATTTCTGTTCTTCTATCATCAACAAATGTAGTTCACCTTTTTCAGTCTTTTCCTGCTTTGTTTTTTATTAAATTTTTCTCTTGACATCTTAAACAAAACTTTCAGTTTCCAGATGTAGTCACTGAACCACCTACATGTCTTACAATTTTAACATAAGAAATACCACTTTCTCGTTATGCATCTCTTTCTAGATGTCCTATCTACTATTTTATTTGATGTCATTGCTTCTTGACTAAATGTCATTGTTGTCCTGGTCAGGGAACAGTCCTGACATCAATCCTATTGAAAACTTTTGGCACCGTTTGAAAACTCTTGTCCGAATTAGGTACCCATGAAATGAAAAGGAACTGATTAAGATTATAATTGTTTCCGGACATTATGTAATAACGAAGGAAGAGCCGAAAGCTATTTTCGGCTCAATGAAACATCGATGTGAAGCTGTAATATAAAATAAAGACTATCCCACTAAGCACTGATAAGCACTGCTATCAGCAGTATCTGATGTACGAGGCATATCCAGACACTATAAGTTCCGTTTCTATTTATATCCGCTCCAGCGCAGCGATCGCAGTTCCGCGCATGCCCGACAGACGCTCAGTATCAAGGAGAAGAAGCACACACATGCGTCATTTTTAGATCACTGTCAGCCACGTACGCTTTGTTGTGCTTGTTTACAATGTCGGTGTTGATTGAAAATCCCGCTGCGTGCGAAATCAGATGTGTAATTCGTTTTCTGCATGCTAAGAAAGTGAAACCAGTGTAATTCTTTTTCAGAATGCTAAGAAAATGAAGCCAATCGAAATTTATCGGCAAATTTGTGAATTTACGGACAAGCCCTCCTACGAGGATTTGGCTGGGACGTGTTTGGTCATCCTTCGTACAGCCCTGACCTCACTCCTAGCGATTTTCATCTTTTCTTACATCTCAAGTCTTTCCTGGCCGGTAAACACTTCAATAATGACAAAGAGCTGAAAGAAAATGTTTCCAACTGGTTGAAGACACAGGCGGCAACCTTCTATGAAGAAGGCATAGAAAAACTTGTGCCACGATATGACACATGCCTGTAAAATTTCGGCAGTTATGTGGAAAGGTAGTTTAAGAGTTTTACATTTTTGTCCAATAAATGTTTTTTCTGTATCTGTATACATGTTATTTTTATTACCAAACGGAACTTAGTTTCTGGATATACCTCGTATATCGATAATTATTGCAGCATTTCTTTTTTAACGTTGTAAACATTTAAACTTTGATTTTGTGTTGAATTTAGTATTAAATTATCTATAAAATGATATAAAAAACTTTGCATTTTGTGCAACGTGACACTTTCTATAAGCATACAAACTTAAAAAATATAACAATTTAAAAAATGTTCAAAATTTTGGCCACAACTGCATATATATATATATATATATATATATATATATATATATATATATATATATATATATGTATATATACAAATTAATGAGGTTTACATAATTGATACGTATCGGATTGAAAAGTTTAAAAAGAAGTCTGCTCAAACTACGTTTGGTAGATATTTCTTTTGGCTGGCAAATAATTTTATGCACACAGCTTCCAAAATTATAAAAAGATTTTTCATCCCTCGCAAAATCATTTTTTTCGCACGTCTTTTATTTTAGACCGTGATAAAAGGAGTGGAGGAGGAACTGTTATGAAAATCCAGAAGGAAAGAAATGAAGCAAAGGGTTGCGCAAAAATTCTCTCTCTTGTAGGTGATAGAGATGGACGATGGGGGGGATGTCATCCGTCACGCTGAGGCACGAGAGATTGACAGGGATGTGGAGGTGGGGAGAGAGCATAATCGAAAAAAGATTGCATCATTCCAATCGCATTAGTGAGGCAGTTCAGGTCCGGTCGATAGTGGTCATGTCCAGACCTTCCATATCTCACCCCGGATACGATGAACTGGCGGAAGAGAATATCATCTTCGTCCGAGATGACAGAATGGAAGCAAAGAAGAAAAAAAGCACGCATACCCTTCCCGATACTCATATTGCTGATATTGTGAAAAACGTCGGCTTGCATGTTCCGCCGAAATTTTCTGCTTTGTAAGCGGGGCGTAGGGGAAGTTTGCAGGTGTTCGTGACACGACAGATGTCCGGTGGAGTGTTCCGCACACAAACAGCAAAAAGGGGGTTTCTGGTAGCTTTTTGTCTTCTTCTATGTCCGTAGCAAGAATTACACGTTGGAACAAAATTGCTTTTCCTTAATAAACACCTTGTAAAACGATATAAAAAACCCGTATCCATTAATAGATTTCTCAACTAAGGAACCACAGATGAATATTTCTCTTAAGGTATCCGACTACGTTCAGAACCGTGATTTTGCAAAAGCCAATAAATGGATAAAATTCATTCATATTTTGTGTCACTTAGATTAGAAAACGTATATAAAATTCCTTTAAGAATATTATTACAAAAAAATTATTTAAGTGCATTATTTCGGCAAAAAAAATTAAGAATAAGCTTTTTTCTAAATGTTCTCCTTTTGTGAAAAATGCTTCTATTATAATTCTATTTTGCCTGTAAATAGCTCAAACCTCTGTACAGAGGCTTAACTATAATGTTAAAAAAATTAACATTATTTTCAGAGTTACAACCCATTGAAATAATTATCGGCGTTTTTTTCTTAAAATTTCTTCCCTCTGTTGTCTTAAAACATGGAAAAAACCACTTCTAAGTTATATATTTAAAAAATTCTATTTGAGCCTCTGTAAAAAGGTCTGAGCTATTAACAGGCAAAATATTATCATAATAGAAGCATTTTTCGCAAAAGGAGAATATTTTTAAAATAGGTCATTCTATGTTCATTTTTTGTCAAATTATTGTACTTAAGTAATTTTTTATTGTAATACCATTCTTAAAACAATTTTATATACATTTTCTAATCCAAGTGACACTAAATATTATAAATATTATCCATTTATACGCTTTTTCAAAATCACGGTTCCGAACGTAGTCGGATACCTTAATGTTTGAAATTATTTAGCAAACAGTTTATGAAGTCACTAACTTTAATAAAAGATAATAAACTCTCCTATATTTTAAGGCCTGATTGTGGCAGAATTCAGTCACTTTTATTTGCATTGTATCTTCAGTACTTAGAACGACTCATTAGTATAGAACAATTCATTTTTAAAAGGAAAAAAAATACCGTAAAATCCGGCGTATAACGCGCTCATTTAAGACAAAAAATAAGATTGAAATTTTCAGGTGCGCGTTATACACCGGGTATTAAAATGAGAGCCTTGAAAATACAGAAAAGATGAGCACAGGCAAACATTAGACTTCTACATAGGTCGAAATACTATAATTTAAAAGAAAGGGCATTCTTATGAACTTCAAGGGTTGTAGTTCTAGAACTATACTATACTTCTTTCTAAAACTTGAAATAATACTTCGAATAAATAACTTCAAAACATAACATGTTTGAGCACTACATTTAAGAATGGGGGTACGCGTTATATACAGCGTATATACCTAAAAATAAAAATTGGAGCTGGAAAGCCTAGCAGTGCCTTATACGCCGGTGCTCGTTATACACCGGATTTTACAGTAATCTTTAAGTTTCATTAAGAAGATATTCAAAAAGAGTGCTTGAATAGAGGGAATTGAAATTAAAAAACTAAGAAAATATTCAAAAGAAAAAGATGATAATATGGCGTGACCTTAATTTGTATAAAAATATCTGTTCATAATTTTAAAAAAAGTATACATGAATAAATACTTGCGTAAAATAGCGCTCCCATTTAAATATAATTTAAGGTGGTAATAATTTTTAACATTCAGAATGCAACCTATCCATTTCTTCCCATTTAAACATACTTTAAGCAAGAAGGCTATTTTATAACTGGATATGCTCTTTGAAAGGGAATACGAAAACGAAGATAAAGAAAAAACAGTTATGTTACATGATCATTAGCTTTCCAAAACAGTTTGTTTTAGGTTATTAAATAAATTCCCGTCATTTATTTAAATTTTAACATTCCGCATGTCACTAAATATTTTATAAGCATATATCAAATCATTCCAAAGACGATGCTTTGTTTGATTGGAATCTATGCTTTGTTACAGAGGATTTAACACAAACTACGAAACTGATGGGACTGAAATATTTTTTTCGTGTTAAGAACATTTCGTGTAAAATGATGTTGCAAATATATATATTCAACAAAATTAAGTTTATTAAAATACATTTTATCTACATTGATTTGTATATGTATGCAAGTATTCAATAAAAGTTAATGAAACAAAAACATTCAGAAAAATTCAATGAAATTTAATACATAGTTTGATACATTTTGTGAGTTTTTGGAAAATAATTTGATATTTTTCTTTGAATTTTCTTTTTTAGCATCAAATTGTTCAATTTTGTCCATTTTGCTATTCATTTCAACTTTGGAATATACATGCAAATAACTGTGTACACTTTTCATGATGTTACAAAAATTGAAGGGAAACTTTTATATTCTTCGTGCGTTAAAGAAGAATTAACACCTGCTTTCCGCAACCCGTTTATTCCTCCTCAGAATGGGAGAGAGGACGACAATGTGTCTCCTCTAACCAACAGGAGACGACAATTTCTCAGCGGGGGATAGGAGAACGAGGAAATAAAAAAGAGAACTTGGGAGAGAAAAAAAGAGAATATGGGACAAGTGGGAGAAAATTATTTTCTTCCAAAATCTCATTTCTGCTGAGGCGGAAAAAGTACCCCCCTTTTTAATGGCGATTCAATCTCATTTCCCGATTAGATAGATTTCGTGGAAAAAGGGTGGAAGTTTTTTCAATCCTCCTAAAGCTATTAAATTCTTACTCTAAAGCACTTCTCATGAACTTCATTGGCTCTCCTCGTGATTATTGTCGATTCTCTTCCCCTGATGATTATTTCTCTGGAAGGATTCCTTTTTTTTTTCTTCCCGACCCCACTTTCTTCACCAAGTTTCGAGCCATTTGTTTCTAATTACCACTCTGCTGTACAGGACGGGAGTGAAATCTTCACTTGAAGGAGGGAACAGAAATTTTTTTAAAAAAAGGATCTGGTTGAAAGAAGAATAATTGCAAGAGAGACAAATTGTTAATTTTACCATGATCTTTCGCCATGTCAACGTTCATCAGTACTTTTTGAGGCTCGTGACAATTGAATTGTAACATATGGCAGAGCAAGTTACGTGTATCGGGGAAAATTTATATATTTTACATTTTATTTTGGACGAAAAAAATTATTTAATACAGTGATTCTCAA
The DNA here is from genome assembly GCA_019973935.1 of Trichonephila clavipes. Lineage (NCBI taxonomy): Eukaryota > Metazoa > Arthropoda > Arachnida > Araneae > Nephilidae > Trichonephila > Trichonephila clavipes. The sequence goes on along the minus strand of BMAU01005330.1, from coordinate 1,421,066 downwards.
ACTGTGGGGCACTCTCCCTAGGAGGGGTGATAGTTCTCCTTGGAGGCTGTGAGCGTATTGAAAAGTTGAAAGTAAAATATTATTTTAAAAAAATGATAATTTACTGAAAGGAAGCAAACCCCTCCCCCCCAAAAAATGCATTCTGACACAATAAAAAATAAAATACGCGCGTATATTAATGCAATATATTCCAATTTAAAAATTAGGAAGAAAAAGTAACATAATACTGATCATATATTACTTAAAAGTAACTTACATAATATATATATTACTTAACAGGAACACATACATAATTTATTACTTATCCTGATAAATTGTACGGTTTATAATTAAGTTCGTATTAAACCTTTGTGTCAAAATACAGTATTATTACATTCAATGCATAGTTATTTTATGGAAGGGAGGGTCGATTAAACTTTTGATTGAAAATGGAATTGCAAATACTGAAAATTTGAGAAGCACTGATTTAATACTTCGGAATAAAGGGGGATCTACAGGGTTTTCATTTTTATTGATGTAATTATTATTGACAGTATTGTTGTACAAGACGACTCTAATTTTTCACACATTAACCTGTTCCTGAACTTGAAAGGTTTTGCCGAGCACAATAAATAAATAAACAAATAAATGAAACATCTCTCGATTAAGTTTTTTAAGCATGGCGTTATTATCTATGAGGTTTATCCAGAAAATAAATATATTTATAAAATGGAAAATCCTACATTTATTTGCAAAAAAAATTATTTCATTATATACCAAAAGGTTCCTCTTTACATCTCTATATAATCTTCTCATACATTTAAACATTTGCCATATTCTTTTCCGAGCTTTAGATTTCCTATGATATACTTTTCGGTCACCAGTGTATATATTTATCAGTGTATTCTCCAACTCTTCATTACTTCCAAACTGCTTAGCACCTTGAAATTCTTTCGGTATTGGAATAAGATGGTAATAACTAAAAGCAAGGATTGGACTAGAAGGTAGATCGTCCGAACTTTCCCATTCGAAATGATCCACGGATTCTTCAGTTGCAGCACTAGTGTGAGGGTAGACATTATCTTGAATAAATTACAGTTGAATAAATTACAGTCAAAACTATAAGTAACACCCTTTTATAGTAAATCGAACTAAATTGTAACTTAATCTTTTAGTCATCAAATCTGGAAATGGGATCTGGAATTAGTCTCCAGATGCAGCATGGAATCTGAAAATGGGAAATGATGATCCTGATCAGGGCAATGGAACAAAATTATTAAATTATTGTATTGTCATCGGATCTGAATAAGTGAGCAAAATTTCGAACTAATCTGACTTTTTAAGTGGGTAAAAATTGAGTTTAAAGATTCCGTTACATACAAGTGAAACTTATAATAACCCACGTTAATAACCTATGTTTAAAACCTATGTTAAAAAGCACAATTCCTCCAGAAAGCGTTATCTGCCTCCTGTTTAAAATTATTGTTCTAAGAATCTCAAAACAACGATTTGCATTAAACATCTTGCTCAGTGCTCTGGATGCAGATTTGTGTAACACATGAAATCTTAAAAGTGTAAATGCGTTTAAATGTAGGAGTTGGTAATATTGAGAAGTGAAAAAAATCTTCAGGTAAATAACATACTGTAAAATCCTGCGCGTAACACGCACTTTGCACACAAAAAAATTAGACCGAAATTTAGAGGGGCGCTTTATACGCCGGTTATAAAAATGAGAGCATCATATATAAATAAAGAGATAAGCATACAAAAAAGTAGACTTCAACGTATATCGAATACTGTTCATATATATATTTCAAAGAAATGACATACCTAATGAACTAAAAGGGTTGAAGTTCTAAAAGTATACTACTTTTTCGTAGACCTATGTTAATACAACTAATAAACTATGACTTTAAAACATAAGCACACCACGCACGTACTTTTCGGATTCTTTCGCAGAAAAGAGGGTGCTCGTTTTACGGCGAATATATCTATATTTTAAAACAATGCAGCTTGAAAGTATAGCTACGCGTTATACACTGGTACGCGTTAAAACTCCGGATTTTACGGTTATTCGTTTTGTATGGATAAATGGTCTTTATTTCCCGGATAATCCTCAAACTTAGCAGTGTGCTTAATGATGCTGTCATTTCTGGATGGATTTTACATTCGTATTTGCGCAAAGATGCAGAAGAGGAACAAACATATCCGGAAGACTCTTAAGACTCTTTGCGGCCCTAAGCACAGAGAAATCTTAAGATTTTTTGAGGACCAGGGTCCTATACAAAAGTAGGCCCTACCTGAGATCTTTAAAAGTAAGCAGTATCATGCATTGTCAAATACTCTTTCAAACGGTATTTTGAAACAAATAAATGTGTATGACTTACAATCTCAAAAACAGACACAAATTGGCTCAACCAATTAACGCATTTCGACTAAAAGAGTAGAGAGATTGTTTATGGCACTAGATCTAGGTCTAGACACGGGCATCAAATAACAAACCAGCCTTAGAACTTATGTCAGTTGGCATGCAGTTTGAAATTCCCTGTTTTTCAGAGAATATGTGCAAAGATATTATTTGACATCATTAAGATGTCCCTGTATGGAACAATCAAGTAACTATACTTGCTTCGCATGAAAACTGCCTTCCATTCTGTTAAAGAATCTCGTACAAGAATATCCTTCAGATTTAGATAATCTCATATTCATTGTGCATTTAACATTAGGACTTGTTGGGTACATCAGAATATTAAAAATTCAAGTGTGAGAAAATGCTGGATGAGAAATTTTTCCTGAACATCATGGCATGTGAAAAACGCCGCACGCATAAAAGCTTAAAACAATAATATTTTTTTTTACTTTATTGCTTGTTTTAAAGTTAATTTTGATGACTTTCTATTTTTCATTGAGTTATTTTGTTTTCCATTCATGTAATTATTGTCTTGAAAATTTTGATTTGATGATGAATTTTTTATTTCCTGCACCCTACCGCTGATTTTCTGATTTTGAGTGAGAGACCAATAAGTAACGAGTAAAATTCCTTGAAGTTTCAAACTTCTACTTGACATTAATAAACAGTTTTATTAAAAATTTGCAAAACAGTTTAACTTTCTGTTGAACCTTTGTAATTTCTGAGTAGCATTTAAAAATTGGCTTACTACTTCTCAAAAATAGTATACAAAAATTAAGTTTTGAACATAGATATTATTAATTAATTTTTTTAAAACCATGTGAAAATTTTACTACTTTTTCATTTAGGGAGCATGTTATAAATCATAATATTTTTATCCCATACTTCTTACATGTAAGTTTTAATCCATTTTTGATCAATTAAATGTTTTATTTTACCTTTCGATCATAGAGCAGCGTAATGTTTGACCTCTTTTAGCAAAAAACATAGCAATTCATTTTATTATCCCTCTGGAATTTATCTGAAATAAGTAATTGGCGTATACTTGATTTAAATATTTAAGTAATTATAATAAAAAGTAATATTATATATATATATATGTGTGTGTGTGTGTGTTATCTATATATTTTATTCAAAACAATTAAATCATCAATATAAAGATGTTTATGTATTTTTATCTATACAAATAAAAATCATTCTTAGTATTATATTTTTTTCATAAAAATGTACGTATAGATTAGGGCATATATAATTAATACTTTTTGGTAGGAATTTAATTTGTTTTTATATATTAAATCAAAGTTAATATATAATTTTTTTTAAAAGCACTTAATTAATTATTAAACTTGATTCCCTAAACGCAATATTCCTTATAAAAATTCGTCAGATATTTACGTACAACTGAAATATATTTTACGCACTGATATTAACCATAAGATAAATGATTTCACTACTTAATTATTACGACACTTTTACATTTGAATAGCAACATGCATAACGACGTTGATAGAAAAATGTTTGTTAAGTCTATTCAATTCCAGAACTCTTTAAAACAATTTATAGCTTATGTAAATATTGTTCAGAAAAATATCCCGAATATACATAATATAATAAAGGGTTATATTAATAAGGAAAATACAAATTGTATTAATTAAATTATTAGTTCTCGACATTTAAGTGCTAGCTATTACAACATAAAAGGCAATCAGAAGGGTCTGTTATATCTACTACGTTATTTTAAATTTCACAGCAATGAAATTTTTTTTTAGAACGTGAAAATGTTAATGTTATGCTACAGGAATTAAACACACACACACACACGTGTAAATATTTTTATTATAAAATTATATTAAAATAGGTTGTTATTATAATAAAGTAGTTTTAATTAATAAAAAAAAATTACATCATTATTTTTAGTATACTTTTACAACTGACAAATTTTCTATAATGTGGCCTCCCTGATTTCTAGGTTTCAATTGCTTATATATCAACGAATTTGATAATAAATGGTTTGCTGTTTTTAGATTTCGGTGGTGATCTATACAATACCGAATGCTTCTCATGTACGTACATTTTTGATAACTAACAATGGATTCAGAATTTACATCCATTTTAATGTTCAAAAATTCACTCAGCAATATAAACAGAAAGGGGAAGGTTGGTAACCCACCCAACTAGGTTTAAATCTCATTGAGTAATCCTCAGTCATTTGATACTGAAGCATCTACTTTGATATTTCTTTTGTCTAGATTAGGGGGGCGAATCTTTATGGATCGACGAGCCATTTTTTTAAAAAAGAAATTTTTAATGAGGTATAGACGTGTCGTGTCAAATAATTTGACTTGTGATTATTGAGAAAATAATAAAACTAAGTGCTAACAATTCAAAACTCTATTTCGAAAAAAAAATGCATTTTACACCTTATAGTAGTAAATATTTTAGTTATACGTGTAATTCAAATTAAAGTAACATTAGTGTGATTTCTGTAGCATATTGGATGACAAATAGCTTATATTAAAATTGTAAGATGTATCTCTCTTTTAGCAGAATGCCTGCTGAATTTGAGTCATCTGTCAAACAACTTCTAAGCAAATTTTTGATGATATTCATCTCTGAGAATAATGACTCGCAGACTTGAGTAGATGAAAGTATAATTAAAATAGATGACCCAGGTTCTTCAAACAGTTAAAATCCATGTTTCCGAAATTTCATTATCATCATTTTTACTTGAAATTGTGCTTGTTAATCTTTCTGTTTCACTCAACTCCAACTTTCTTCTTTTTTTTTTTAACCAATTTTTGAATCCATATTAAACTAGACTGGAAATTACTCAGTTGTATTTTAAAATTTTCATTTCCAACCAATCGAATCGGGACAAGTGCAGTTTATTAAATTAAATCACATCAAGGTAATTACAAAAACTTGAACTTTTCCGATCATTCTTAGAACAGAGAAAATTTCGCTGAAAACTGCATCCGATTACTCGCGTTTGTTAGTAAAACTGAAATTTAGTTGAATTAAAATGCAAATCACTTTGATTGGTGGTGTACCCAAAATATGGTGTCGAGTACCATCAATGGCACGCGTGCCAGTGGTTCTCCATTCTTCTGGTCTAGATGTTATATCTCTATATATATGTATGTACATACATTTATACTCATACTCTCTCTCACCCATTCCTTCATTTTCGGTGAATAAATTGAGGTTTAAATTAACCATTTGGTGATTTCAGAAACTAAAGGAAAAAAAGAATACATTTATCGAAAATATTCTATTGTCACTGAATGCAGAACTTCTATGAGCCAAATATGCATTGAAAAGAATTTCCCAAAATAGGCATAGTTGATACCTTCGATATTTCTGAAACGCATCTTTTCATAAAAAATGTATTCGTTTCAAGAATTCTATATTGAGCATTCAGTGAACGATGAAAGCGTTTTTTTTTCAGTGTCAATATGAGCGATTTCCTTATCCTGCGCCACCGCCTGCGCTCAAAAAATAGATTCAAAATTCCAGTGGAATATGTGATGTCGGGGTATGAAATCTTTTGAAAAGATATGCTTTTAGATTTATACCGAGATCAACAACATATTTTTGAGCGCTGCTAGAAACATGTTATCTCCAGAGATGTTAAGTCCATGTGCCGTTGCTATATTCTTGCTTAGAAGTGAAGAAGTTGTTTTAAAAAGAATTTCAATACATAAATTTAACAAAAAAACTAATTTCTTTCTCTTTGTGAAAACTCCATTGTCTGGCATCAGATTACATCAAATCGACACCATTAGACATCCTAATGTTAAAAACCATTTCCCCATAAAGAATGCAGTTAGGCAGTGGTAGCCTAGTGGTCAAGGTAATGAACTAGAGGCCGACGTGCTATGATCTCAAGCCTAGTACTGCTGAGTAGGGAGGAGATACACGTTAAATCTGTCAACAGCTCAAACATCCTCCCGTTGGTATGGTGCGGAAATTAGGAGAGGAGGCGCCAGCTCAGGTGTCGTCTTCGTCACTTGAGCATGGTTCAAAATTACGAGGTACGTCCCTAAATAGTTCACGTGTAGTAAAATAGGGTGACATTAATATATTCACTCACTCAATCATAGAATGCAGCTCTTTTGGAAGATTCTGGTGGCCGCAGCAGCCTGGTTATGATCAAGAAATCGTGACTAGAGCGTTGCGGGTTCGACTCTTGGTGCCTCTGAATAGCCACCACGTAGAGGGGCTCAATATATTTTAAATTTGTGGATGGTCAATGTCTTCCAAATATTGTGTTAGGTAGGAGGGGGATGTTGTCAGCTTAGAGTTGTCATCTTCGTCACTTGACCGAGATTCAAAAATTGGAAGTCCATCTCCTGTATATAGCTCTCGAGTTAATTGCTTTATTGCGCGTCGTGAATATAACTCTTAATCTTGCTCGGGAGCTTTTGTAATCTAAGACATCTTCTCTAGAGCAGCGGTTCTTAAACTTTCGAACTCCGCGGTCCCCCTTTATAAAGGATGTTTTTTTGAGATGTATAGAACTTTAAATTTCAATAAAACAACGATGTATTATTCGATTGGCATGAATTTTTTTTATTCGAAAGATAATCTTGTGGCATTACATTTTAAATATGATTTCTGGCATAGGACTGCCACGGCTGGCTCGGATGTAGTCCAATCTGGACGTCCAATTTTCGATGACTTTTTCCAACATTTGTGGCCGTATATCGGCAATAACACGGCAAATGTTGTCTTCCAAATGGTCAAACGTTTGTGGCTTATCCGCATAGACCAATGACTTTACATAGCCCCACAAAAATAGTCTAGCGGTGTTAAATCACAAGATCTTGGAGGCCAATTCACAGGTCCAAAACGTGAAATTAGGCGGTCACCAAACGTGTATTTCAATAAATCGATTGTGGCACGAGCTGTGTGACATGTTGCGCCGTCTTGTTGGAACCACAGCTCCTGGACATCATGATTGTTCAATTCAGGAATGAAAAAGTTAGTAATCATGGCTCTTTACCGATCACCATTGACTGTAACGTTGTGGCCTTCATCGTTTTTGAAGAAGGATTCCACCAGCCCATAAAGCGCACCAAACAGGATGTAACGGTGTTTCGACATACACTTGTGGATTAGCTTCACTCCAAATGCGGCAATTTTGTTTGTTGACGTAGCCATTCAACCAGAAGTGCGCTTCATCGCTAAACAAAATTCGCTTATGAAAATCGACCATTATTTTCGAAATAAAATTGCACAATTTCAAAGAGTTGTTTAGGCGTGAGTCTATTCATGATCAATTGCCAAACCAAATTGATAATAAATCACTTGACAGCGGTTAAATCGGTCGCCATCTTGGAAAGTAATGCCAACTTAAACTTCTATACCTGAAAAAAAAACAATCTGTATATCAGCCTGACATCGCGGGCCCCTAACATTTTTAACACCCCTCCTTGACTCCCAGTACATGGCTGAGTGATTTAAGGGTTTCTCACTAATCCTAAGACTATCTTTGCTATTTGTATACAACTTTTTAAAGAAACTTCTTTTTTTCCTTGAAGGAAACAGTAAATTAAAAAAAGAATACTTTGCAGTAGAGGTTATGTGTAGTTGTAAGCAATTAAAAAATTTGAATTAATATTCTTGAAAGAAATACATGTTCTATAAGTGTTTTTTCACTGGGGGCAATTTAGGGATCTAGTCTAGGACGGTGCATCTTTCAATTGTTCCACGAGGCATTTCGGAGTCCGTAAGTAAAGGAACACACACACATATTAAATTAGAGACCTCTGCGGACCCATAGAAAGACGCTGGTGACCCCCAGGGTTCCCCATATCACAGTTTAAGAAACAATGCTCTAGACAGAATAAATTGTACGTTGCAAGTAATTCAATAAACTAAATTCAGAGTCCTTGATTCAGAAATTTTGGATATTTTTTTACTCAAATAATAGACAATAGGAATACGTAGATGAAGGTACTAGACTGAACTAAATGAATGAGTGCATTAAATTATCCTTTTTGAGAATCAGAACTTGAGTTTATCTATGTTGTAAGTAACTTGCACCTGAAGTTGCTCTTTCATCGTCTTCCCTACCTAAGGGTATAGGAGAAATGAAAGCAGAACCAGAGACTCCCATAATCACGTTTATTTATTTACTCTAACAACTTAACCCACTGCAATCTATTTTCTAAGTGAATCTCAAAGGAGTAGCATGGAGAAAGCAATGATTTTTTAAGCAAGTATGCAGGACTTACATATTTAGCTCAACCTAATCTATCGTAGATTTCTTAACTCGAATTTACTTATTCAACACAGTGACAAAACACCACTCTTAATATTTAATATACATATGAGAAAGTCAACCTTATTCTATCTCACCTGCGTGGTGAATGCACCTGCTTCCTACCTCCTTGTACTATAATTACAAAACTCTAACTTTATATTGTCAAACTAATCTGAATATCTCGGTTTCTTCTTGAGAAGGATGGCTGTGAATTAAACGCGAATGCTAGCCCAAAGATTCCCAAAGAGGATTAGTGAGAGGACGCGTATAGATTCGTCACAATGAATATTAGGCTCCTTATCAAAAAGTATTAATATCGAATTTCTTAACAACATCAAGAGATTGCCGAATACACCCCCGCTCTATTTGGGAGTGAGTACGTGTTAAATTGACATAGCATTATAAAGCAACAGGAGAGACATTGGCGACGGACCTCGTAAACTTCAATCAAGTGACGAGGATGATACCTGAACTGGCACCTTCCCTCTCAAAACTAACACACCATGCCAACAAGAGGACACTGAGTCTCGACATATTTAATACATATCGACCCTTTCTTCACAGAGGGTCTTCAGTTGCGTCAAGACTTGAACCCTGGACATCCATCACGAGTTCGGTACCATTACCACTAAGCTAACGCGGCTACAAGCTCCCAATTAGAAATCAAATCATTGTATACTAAAAACATATTAACACAAAAACTTTTTTTATAAGATCACGTGACACTCTCATAGATGATTCGCGATCAGAATTGATAATTAAATAAATTATGCTGCCGCTCAATTCTGATAATTGACTCGTATATCTCCCATAAAAATTATACCTTGTTAGGTTCCTATGCACTCCCTAAAATTAGGAAATGAATATCTTGCTGGTAATTACATACTTCTATATGGATATTAAATGATTTTAAAATTTCATACTGTGCTGAGTTGAAGACTGTTAAAATATTTCACATTAATTTCTAAATTCAAATTTATACCTCCATATATAACGTCGAGCAAAAACATCATAAACACGCCCACACTTTTCAATGGACTCGTCCGGATCACGTGGAAGTCACGTGATTAAATGAGAATTGTATTTAACTGCTGCTGCAAAAGGTAAGCTATCATTTTTGCTCTTACTTTTCGAGTGATGGGAAAGACGGATTGTCTAAGTGAATTTGAGAGGGTAGATTATAATGGACCGAAGACTCGGAACGAGTATCACTGAAACAACATGACCGGTAGGTTGTTATTGTTCTGATGTTCCTAGTATTTGTGAAAAGTGGATCAACAGAGGTGAAACCAAAAGAAGATACTTAGCAGTTGGACGTCCAAGCACCATTAAACAATAAATTAATAGACATACAATAAAATAAAATGAAAAGGACATCGGAAATTGTCCCGTTTAGTAAAGTAAAATCGGTGTCAGACAGTGGGTTAGTTGACAGCCCAATACGATCAAGGACCAAGTACAAGTGTATCGGAACACATAGCTTAGTGGACACTGTTGGATATGGGATTGTACTCGTTGTAAGGAACAGCTGCCTGCACCTGGCAACAGGTCGAACGAGGGACGATATAGAGAAAAGGATCTGGCAACGACGAAGGAGAAAAAGGTCGGAACGGGAGAGAAGAGAGAGTGACGGAAAAAGCCGGGCTGGTGAAAAGTAGACAGGGCTGAACGATGTATCGTAATCCTGTAACATCGCAATATATTCTTGATTTTTAAGAAATGTCCCATAGAAGGTATGGAATAAACAGTGGGACCAAATCCTGTCTGCAATTATTTTCTTGTCACAATTCGAACACGGTCGGAAAAGAACTCACGAGTTTACACTGGTGTCAGAAGTGGGATGCAATGGAGCAGAAGTTAAATGAATAATATATTCCAAATGGATCGGTGTTCGTACTACATAATTGTGAACAAGGTACCGATTAATAAAAGTACCGATAAAGCCCCATCACAAGTTAAAATTGTAGACTATTTAAGTATAACTGCGGATCAGTTGCACCTTTATATGGCTTTTGTTTTCTCAAATGGAAATGAAATCTTCCAAGATAACATCGTCTCATGTCAAAAGGCTAGAGCTGCGTTAGAAGGGTTCGAAGAGCATAAAGATGAATTCCATTTAATATCCTGGCCACCTAACTCGGCGGATTTAAATCTGATAGAGCTCATTTGGGTTTTTTAGACAGGTATGGCTCAGAAATAAAACATCTTCACGTCGGAATTTACGTCATCACTGCTTAGAAAAATGGCTAATCTCCAATCATCTACCAAGAATTTGGGGTATCCATGCCAAGACCTCAAGTAAAAACTGATGTAACTAGTTATTAAGTAGGTGTTCATAATATTTTAGCTTTTCGGTGTATTTAGTTCTGTAGAAATGAAACATTAAAAAGGAACAAAATGTATTATGTAATTATACGTAATAATACCACAAAATAAATTAGTACTTTTGCACATCGGTAAATTACAAATTAAACATTTTTCATTTAAAAAATTGACTGAATTTATTTATCTTACCCTGTAATTTGATGCCCATTGGTTATACTAATTTATCATTTTCATTACGCATTTTTTTGCGAGTAACTAGAACAGATAAAAAGTTGTTCTGTTTATTACTTTTGCATTTTCGTTGTCTGTGGGGCTGTTGTTGAGTTCACAAAATCGTAAAACAGAATAACGAATGCTACTTATAATGCAACTAATCTTAACGATTAAATCACAGAATTTACAGTTAAAAGTGAGGTACTGAAATATAAGCTCCTTCGTCCTCAAAGTATTACTGGAGTATAACATTATCATTGCAGAACTATTGAAATGTGTATGATACAAACAATACCTAGAAATGAGTGCATGCAATTCATAGCAGTTATTTGTTTTCACTTAGCTGAAATTAGCATTGTTCTACATCAGGAATTACTAGTTGGTGGTGATGTGATAAAATATTTCTGGTAGTGCTCAAGATGAAAAATGGTGAATTATTTTTGAGCGAAAAACAAACTCTGTATTTATATCTTCCTCCTAAAACTGGAAGCAGCAGCAAACATTGAGAGAAATAAAATGGTCTGTGAAGATCTTAAACAAATTGCTTAAACTTTGACTAAAAAGTTATGATTATGTAAACAGTAACCTGTCTGATACTCAATGCGATAGAGTCAAACAATTTCATTCAAATACCTCGAGCTACGATTTTTTTTTCGATTATAGTGCTTCTTTAACATAAAAATTTACAGCTCTAAAAGTCCTCAAACATTGTTTGTTTAATAATTTGGGTAAGTATAAGCTAGAAAAAGTAAATTTTTTCCACATTTTATTTCTTTTATTCCAATCATGTTCAGTAGAACCTATTTTTGTGTGGTATTTTTTATGCGATTTTATTTTCCTGCAATTTTTTATGTGCGATCTTTATTTTATGAGGTGTATGAATTTCAATGACTTTGGCACCACTGTAATGTTTTCTATCTATTTACCTGTGGCGTAACGGAGAATGTTAGAACACCCTCTCCCCTGAAAGTCAAGTTTTGCTTTTAATATTTTATAAATTGGGTAAATACGTATTTAGCGTTAGTCAAGACTTGGGCCCCTAGAGTCCTGCCCCTCCCCCCGTGATGCTAGGGTGTAGGTTGCGTCACTGAAATGTAGACATTTTAAGACGCTTTGTTCCTTTTTTATAAACAGTGTCCCGACAATGCGCATTCAGTTGCTTTCTCTCAACGTTCCAGCAGACCGTGCTTGATTGAAGACTAAACTTTCAAGGACAGGGACATTATCAATAATTTGATAATAACCGGATTCTTTGAGAGCGGATAAAAAAAGCAGGGATCCAGCTTTCCAACAAATTGAAAAAGCATTGTCTTAAAATAGATACCAATTAAGAAAGGAGTATAAAATCTCAAAAAGGGCTTCAATCACTTGTAGCTGGTTATCGTGACATTTACAAGAAGCTGACCATCCGTCCTTTGTCACAAAAACTTATGACTTACTTTATGTTGCCAAAAAATAAATCAATTGAATTTGCACTTTCAAGTAACGAAAGCGATTTTGAACTTATTCATTACAGGGCTTTAGATAACGATGAGTAACAATGAATTATGTATGTGAATTTTGAAAACTTATCCATATATACAGTGAGAAACTATGTTTTTAAAATGTTTCCATGTGTAATATTTAATTATTTACTTTGTTATGGAAGTCATTGGCATATTTTATAAATGAGACTTTTTTATGCGATCCCTATCCACCGCATAAAAAAATCAGTAGTATTTCCATGAATTAGTTAGTTTTATGTAAAAATTTATGAAATTTTTGAATACTTTTTTTGTGCGTTTATTACCGTTTTGTGCGGTCCCTATCCACCGCACAAAAGCAGATTCAACTGTATTCCTTATTCTCTTTTTTATGATAAATATTTTTTGACAAAAATGTCACAAACAATTATGAATTTCAAGAAAATAAGATAAGCCACAAAATATAAATTTAGGACTATGAAGGTAACTCCGAAAGAGAGAAAACTACATTTTCCGCCCACATTTCATGATTTCAAAAGAAAAAAAAAGATATCTTCATTTAGAATGTAATAACGAGAAACAGATACACTATTTTATATCAAATGATGCAATACGATACGAAAGAGGTAAAAAGATATTCTCTTTCAAAGAAGAAGAGAATGGAATTTTCTTTTTTGCAAAGAAAACCCTTCAAGGAAACAGTCTTCTAGAAATAGATACATTTAATGGAAAATGACATTTACTTTTCAGATTCTACAACGTTAGGAGGAAAAAATCTTTATTTTTAAAACTTTCTTTTAGACAAGTGCGAGAAAGATGAACTGATGCTTGAGATAATCCTATTTCACTTCGAGGAAAAATGCCTGTTTCAGGGTTTCGAACTATTAAGTCTTAGAGGAGAACATTAACCAACCACGCAATGGGAAAAAGAAAAAGAATTATGTTGACATTCTCATTCTTTCGATGTGAATGGGCCTTAAGAGAAATATTTTCCTTAGAAATTCGCATAAGTTACATTATTGTTCACCATCTCGTACTGTATATTAAAAATGCAGCAGATTTTTAAAATTTAAAATAATAATTTTATCTATGAAAGTAAGCATTTCCTTGTTCGCACAAATGTTGTTTTAATACCTCTAAAAACTATTTTATCCGGATAGAGTGTTAAGACTTACCCTAACAATTTCAAAAAAACACCGAGAAAAAGTTTTTTTTCTTACATTTTCTTGTGGCTTATATCATTAGGAAGCTTGCCACCAAATTTCAGATTTGATTACAAATTTGCTTTTAAGACGTTTAAAGCCTTCTGAGCTTAGTTTTTGGTTTAAGTTTCATCAGTTTTCGGTAAATCTTGGCAATATTTAACATCCAACGAGAGCTTGAATAGAATAACTTCAAGCGTCAAAATTTGGTAGCGGGAGGCAACGCTAGATGATACCAAGAGTGAAATGGTTCTAATACTTGGGAACTTGTTGTGTCTGCAAAAAAGATATTGCCAAAATGCAGCTCATTTGAAAGATAAATTTACATTATTGGCTTGTCGGGTTTCGTTACAACCTTCTGATACACTAACCTACATACCAACCTGAAAGGTCTTCGTTTGGAGTAGAACTTTTTAAGGAGGAATGAGACTTCAGACAGAGTTTCTATGATAAACAAATCCATATCTGCCAAACCCAGGATAACTGTGTAAAATAACCTACAATATTCCAAACAACCGTATGTTATAATCTGGTTGTTGCATCATTTTATAAGGCTGTGTTAAGCTTTTGCAACAGGATGGTGTTATGGCATTTTGGGTTAACGCAGTGTTTCTCAAACTGTGGAGCGCGCCCACTTGGGGGGGAGCGATAACCTTACGAGGGGGGCGCGAGCATATCGAAAATAAAAGATTTAAAAAATAATTAGTTTACTGGAATGAATTAAAACAAAATACTTTCAGACATAGTAAAAAATGCACTTTTACTCTGATATAATTTATAAGCGCGCGCGCGATATTAAGTCATCAAAAATAAAAACTTCTTCAATACCTAATTAACTATCTTTGATCCTATAACCAAATAAAAAAACTTTTATTTGATTTGCTGTAATCCCATGATGAGAGATTTTTTTATTACGCTTTATTTTTGAAACTAACATACTACTGTTTCAGAGAAAAAACAGATCCCAGACCCAGAATCGAAAAAATTTAGGAACATAAAAAATTCATCACTGTCATTATTTTTGAAATACTGCACATTATAGCTGTAATCTGTTTGACCTTCTAATTTATTGGTACATTTAGTTATGACCCCTCTCTTATGTGTTTCTCTGTTGCGTTTTTTTCCATGCAAAAGAGTTTTATGATGTTTGGAAAACCACGGAGAGAAAGCACTATGAAGGATTACTTTTCCGAAGACATATTTTTATAAGTATTCTCAACATATAAAGCATAACGAAAAACGTTTCACACAATTTTTAGCAGTAACATACATATTATGATAATTAATATACTTAAAACCCGGAAGTGGTCGCGCGGGACACACAGATTTCGAAATCGTTAGTTCTGCCAAAACTGTTTATTTGTTACCAAAGAAAAATTGAAAAGTCCTTGAAAGTATGTAAGTAAATTTTCTCTTAATTAATTAGTGCTGCACAGAATATTTTATAACTAATTAATTAATACTAAATTAAGAACAAGTTTAATAAGTATTAACGAATTCCATGAGCTTGTCTTGGAAAGCAAAGTTTTTATAAAAAATGCTTATGATTAGAAATTGACCCTCCGAGTTCTTTTTCTATATTTAGCAGATATCTATATTTTGTCTTCTAAGCAGCCACCGCATTTTGCAATATGTTCAGTTTAAAAATTAGAGAAAGGAAAAATAACATAATTATTCTATTATTTTATTTATTTATTATTATTATTATTTTTTTGCTTAAAAGTAGTATACGAAATTTAATACTTATGTTACTAATTTGTATGGTTTATAATTAAGATCGCCTATTGTAGCTTTAGCGTCAAAGTGCACTATTATTGAATTCAGTACATTATTAATGTATAAGGGGGGCGCAATAAAAATTGTGATCGAAAAGGGGGGCGCCAGTATTGAAAGTTTGAGAAGCACTGGGTTAACGTTTAAGGTATTCAACTACGTTCGGAACCGTGATTTTAAAAAAGAGCATAAATTTATAGTTTTCATGATATTTAGTGTCACTTAAATTAGAATACACGTATAAAACTCTTTTAAAGATATTTTGACAAAAAAGATTTACTTAAATACAATATTTCGGAAAAAATTAACTTAGATTAACATTTTTTTCAAAATGTTCTACTTTTGTGAAAAATGCTTCTATTATAATAATATTTTGCCTGTGTATAGCTCAAACCTCTGTACAGAGTCTCCACTATAACTTTTGAAAAATTCACATTATTTTCAGAGTTACAATCCATTGAAATAATTATTGGGGTTTTTTTCTTAAAACTTCTCCCCTCAGTTGTCGTAAAACATGGATAAACCCACTTCTAAGTTACATACTTCAAAAATTCTAGTTCAGCTTCTGTACAGAGGTCTGAGCTATATACAGGAAAAATATTATGAAAATATAAGTAGTTTTCACAAAATGAGAATATTTTGAAAATGGGTCATTCTATGTTCATTTTTTGTCAAAATATTGTACTTAAATATTTTTTTACTTTAATACTATTCTTAAAACAGTTTTATATACATTTTCTAATCTAAGTGTCACTAAATATCATAAATATTATCCATTTATACGCTTTTGCAAAATGACGGTTTCGAACGTAGTCGGATACCTTAAGTAACCTAAATGTTGCTGAACTATAAAGAAAAAATCTTCTGATTTTCTTTTCATGCTAGTAAACTACTTCACAGGTTATCTGTATATATATTGTCTTATGTACACTCAATATGGCATGATTGGGATCAAGAAGGAAAAATGCTAAAAAAAGAGTCGTAAATTTATTTCCTATTTATTTTTCTTTACAAATGAATGAAAATTGGAAATTAATATTTTAAATGGAAAGGAAATATCTACAAATTTTAAACATAAATATCAATCTAGGTAATACCTTGAATAATGGAAATATGTAGACCTATACCTATTTATTGGATCGTCTTATGGGGCTCAGTTAACAGAATAACACGTAAAAGTCTTCCCAAAGTTTCTTTCTTTATCTGTACACATCCGCGACATTTTTTTTTTCATTTCTTGTCCAATGTGGATGCTTTCTTTATTATAATATTCAGATTTTTATTTGCCATAAGATACATTACTTCTTACTTTTTTTAAAGTAAGATGTTAAAAAAGTAATATACATGAAACACAAAAGTAATATAAAAAAAATTAAGTCAATTCCTACTTAGATCAACAATGATAAATTTATTTTAGCTGCTTTTATTAAATAGTTACAATTAAATAAATATGTATATACATAGAGAGAGAGAGCAGAATCACAACATTAAGTGGTAATTAATTTTTATGAATTATCATTAAAGTATCGTATTGTCATCCAAAACAATCCTGTATATAAATTTCACTTCAACTGAATACTCTAACACGTGAGAAAAAAACCTTTTCAAATTTTGATACATGTCGCTAAAAGGGTCGCTAAGTCACCAAAAATGATGCCAACGTAATTGTATTTGTAATTCTTTAAATAATTAATTATAATCAATTAATGTTTATTAATTATAATTATATTATTGTATTGTCATCCGGAATAATCCTTTATATAAAATTTCAACTCAATTGAGCGCTTTAAAATATATTTTATTAACGATTGAAAAGACAAATAAATAAATAAATATATAAATAAATAAATATACAGAGATTGTGAGATAATAACAGGAATTGAAAAAGACAAGCTGTGTAGCCTTGACATAAAAGTACTTTGCACACATTTGTAAAGTATAAATACTTTCCAAGCCCTATTTTTATCATTAAAATAAATCTTTTTAGTCTATTTTAACTTAGACAGGGATTACATATATGTGTTACCGTTAAAGTATTTATCTCAATTATTTCATAGAATAAATAGGTATTTCATAAAGTAACTAGACAAGTCAGTTAAAGTATATAATAAATAAAAAATTTTCATTCTGAACCTAGTTATTCTATGAAATAACCAGATATTCTATAAAATAACGAATGATTGACCATTAAAGTGAAAAATAAACAATTTCAAAATTATTTTATTAACTAATGGATCATAAATATCTAAAATCTCTCGTAAAATACATTTATCCCTATTATTGACGATTAATTTATAAATAATAAAAAAACATATGATATAACTTATTATTGCTCATATTCATAACATAAGTGAAAGAGAAAGAGAAAAAAGAATATGCCTTGCATCTTTTTAACTTTTATTCTCCTTGAACATCTAGGATATTATATAATGCTGGAGTAGTCAGTAGTCCCGTGATACTTTTATTTTCTTGTCAAAGTTACTACTTTTTCGCGAATTAATACAGCACTGTTTTCCTTTGTCCCACTTATCGAATCCTCTCTTAAAATTAAATCTTAGGGTTGGTCTCCCAATCCTACAGAAGTCATTGTTTGAAAGCGGGTTTCCAAAATAATTATTAAAAATGCAAAATATAAAACGCTAACATATATGCACTGCCTAAATTATACATTTAAAAACAACGGAATGAACGAAACAACGCACGTCATTGCAAAACAGCTTACAAGTGGTCCAAAACTGATTAAAGTAACTAAAATCCGTCCAAAAAACTTTGGAGTGCCGCATTTCATACATTAACGATAAAGTAATCTTTATTCGATAGAATACCTAGTTAAATCGTAAAATGTAATAGTTTTATATACTTTAACTGACTTGTCCAGTTATTTTATGGAATACCTAGTTATTCTATGAAATCATGGATTTCACACTTTAACAGTAACATATACTATCATGTGAAATATTTCTTAAAAGCTCCAGTAATTTAGTGCAAACAAACATTTTCCACTAAATTTATTCGTTCTGAGATTCAAAATTCGAAATTATAATAAATAGGTCAGCGATTCTTCAAAATGCCATTTCTTAACGCATTCTTAATCTCGAAAAGAGCGACGCATTTGATCTTCAAAGGTAGCTTTTCTAAACTGGAATGAATGAAGAACATGACGCCATCGGATAGTGCTATGGGCCTCGCCTCAAAGGAAGCCTCGTTTCCATGGCTAATGCAGAAGCGCATTCGTAATTCTCATTTGGTCCCAAATTAACAATGGGAGCAAGTACATTTCCCTGCAAACACTGCGGACTCTATTAGCCGCGTCCTAATGCAGTGTCGTCCGGTTGAAAGGGACTCACACATTGTGTAGAAACGTCATTTGGCCCAATCAGAGATATTCACAGACTCCAAAGATAATGTTTGCGTCTCCTCCACACTTTGCAGAATGAGTATTTCATTTTTCTTATAGTAAATGAAATAACTTCACAAAATAAGAGTAGAATGCGTTGAGGGTCCTTTTCCACTGCTCTTAACTACTAATAAAATAACTCTTGGCTCCAATGAAAAGCATTACTTCGATAATAAAAATCTAATCACATAAATAGGTATAACCTAATAAATAATTTAACTAAAATATTCTAATTTCTAGGCAACAATGTGTTTAATTAAGAAAACGAATGTTTGCTATTTGATAGAATGAAATAGCTTGCAAGTTTTATTCCTCAGTGGGTGAGAGTGAAGAGTTATGTTAACGTCACGCTATCAGGTTACGCTGCAACGGGTCTATTCGCGTACTTTATTGATAATCCTCTTGGGGAATAATGGTTCTTAAAATATTATTCTATTGAAAACTTTCCTCCGAAGAAGACGACGCGAATTATTCAAATCAAGGCTTTTATTTAAAGATTAACTATTAAGTTCGAAGTGTGAGAGGTTAGAAGCTAAACGGACAGAAAGTAGGGATTAACGTAAAGCTAGTCATGTGCACTTCCCAGATTATTTGATTAATATTAAGATTGACGATTTGGTCAAATTGCTGTTTAAATTGGAATAAAAACGGCTTGAATTAGATTATATTAGAACGTATCTTCAAATACTTATAATGTCTATTGTCAAGACGTGCTAAGAGTAAGTGATTCGATTTAGAACTAAAATTTCAATTATCTCGTCTACCTCGCTGTTGCTCTCATATTTATCTGTTGGTGCATTTCTTAACTTGGGTTGTTAAAATTTGCTACTTTGTTGAGAATTGTTAGTAAATTGAGTTTGTTTTGACTATGGCTAATCTTTTTAATCCTCGTACACTAATGGGTGAGATCACCCATACACAGCCAATAGCCAGGACTATTGTTGACAGACCATACGATTTTAAACAATGGTCAAGTGCTGATGGCAACACCTGAGCTGGCACTACCCTTTCTCTTAACTTTCACACCACACCGACCAAAAATGTTTGAGACTTGATGAAAATAATGTACCGGTGGTTATAATTAAAGTTACACTATTCAAAGGCCTGTAGTACCTGTTCTGTTTATCAGATTTTAAAGAAACTTGGAATATATGCTATATGGGCCTTGGGAAAAGATTTCTGTAATAAAAAATAGTACAAATTTTGACCACCAGGTGGCTTTTATCAAATATTTCTTATGCAAATCCGTAAAATCTCTATATAAACTTGCAGTTATAGCCAGATAATCATTCAGCACGCGTTTGTCATCGTTAATCATTCCTACATTACAGGAACGACAATGTTTGCTAACCACTATCTTTATGCAAGATGAAGCTACTCTTCACATTCGGCGCCAAGTCAAAGCACTTCTTAGTGCTAACTTTGGTGATAAACGTTATCATCCAGATATTTTTCGGATTCATGGCCTTCTCGCTCACCCTACTTAAATCCCTTACATTTTTAGTTGTGGGTATTTCTAAAATGCTGTATTTGTAAATGAGGAGTTAGGACATTCCCTGATTTGAAAGCTAGCATTATACGCCATGTCGCGGAAATCCCTCATAAGTTGCTTAGCGCTACCATTGAAAACGCTATAATGAGCTTTCAACACGTTATGGATGTTAATGGAGCCCATATTAAACATATTCTGTAATTGGATAAATTTTAACGATTCTAACATATTTTTTGTCCTTCTTTGGGAACCACATTTCCTCCTAGTGGTCAAAATTTGAACTATTTTTAATAGCAGAAACCTTTTCCTCATGGTCCATATAGCATATATTCCAAGTTTTAACAAAATCCGATAAACAGAACGGATTCTACAGGTCTCTGAAAACTGTAACTTTAATTATAACCACCCTGTACAATCCCCCACTTTACACGGTGAGTCTTCAGCAGCACTAGGTCCGAGCTCATGACATGCCAGCTACGAGTTCGTGATCTTGATCACTAGGTTACCTCGGCCACTTTAATTTCTTAGATTATATCCTATAGCAGTGCTTCGCAACCTTTTTATCGCTGCTGACCGGTCAACGTTTGTTAATTTGACCGCAGCCAGCTGAAAGGTGTGTGTTGGTTGCCTATATTTTATACTGGTGTGATTTAATATTTTTAAATAAATTGTATTTAAACACACCTTCTCAGAATAAAAAAGTTAGACTAAAAATGAATATAAACTGATTTAACATGGATTATAAGGTGATTTCCATGAAAAGTCGCTTAAGCTCGAGAGAAAACCCACGGTAAATAAAATGGGACTAATTAATGTTCCTTGGGTGACCTAGTACTATTTGAACCATGGATTGGATCTGCCTGCTGCTCGAAGGTTGGGGACCACTGCCCTATGATATGCAACAGACTTTATAATATGTCCCGTGATTTTGGATGCCTCATTAAAAAACTCAAAAATAACTGTTGTAATAGCTTTTTTTTTTCCTCTCTTATTTTGTATTTTGTAGTTCGTTTTTATTTTCTTCTACAATAATTTCTTTTTTTTATTTCAGAAGAAAGAAAATCTTTGAAAAATTTAACGTCGATAGAAATAATATTTTGTTGGAATGTTGAAAGTTAAAAAAAATGTTTATTATTATTTATGTAACTGTTAATGTCAAAGTAAGAGAAATATAATTAATATGAGTTTTATTAAAAAATTAATATCTAATGTTTGCATTTTTAAACAGAAAAACAACATTAAACGTCCTAGTAAACAATTCAATTAATAATCCAATTATTGTCAAAATGAGTTAATTATCGATCAAATACTTTTGTTGCTTCCCGTTGTGACAAGAAAATAAAATAACTTGATTAGCAAGAGCAATTTAATTCAGACAAAAACATTTTAAGCTCTAATGTTGGTTATTTAAATTGTGTCACATAAGTTTGAAAAAAACTGAAATACTCTCATCTCTCGTAAATCAAGATAAGAATATTCCAAATAAAGAATACAAGAAAATGACACATTTAAGTAAATATTAGTGTTCAATAACAACACTTATTTTTTCCTCCTTTCTTTTTTCTTTAATTTTGTTTGGTTTATTTTTATTTTTACTATTCAATAAATATTGAATTTCGGTAATAAAGATAGAAAAAAAAAACAATATATTTTTTTAAAATGGGGAAACGAACTTTTTTCTCTGTTTTTTTCTATGAGATGGGACATCTTATTTACTTTTCTGGATCGATTGGTAAAAAATATGCTACTTCATGTGGAAAAAGGTGCGATAATTTTTTAAAAGCTTCCTCACGGTTCGTGATTTCGAACAGTGGAACGGCGCAGACGCACTCTTTTTCGAGAGCTGCGAAAGAAATAGGATACGGCAAAGAACTTTGTCTTTAATTTAATGGAAACAAAGGAGACATCAAGTTTTGATTTCAACAGCAATTATAGTATATAATTTGCGTGGTAAAAACGGTTTTTCCCCCTCAGTCCCTTGTTTGAATTTGCGTTGGCTTCTCTTCAATGAACCTCTTTTTCATTACCTTTTCTCTCACTCTCTTCTTTTACGTTCTTTTCTTCTAGAATTTTTTTCTCATTCATCTCCAACTCAAACCAAAATGTTTCCTGAATGAACAGCTAACTTTTATCTAGTTAAATATACGGTTAAATCGAATGAAGAGGAATTACAAAAAAGAGAATCTTTTTTTTTTCAAAAAAATACTTCAGTAGGATCTGAAGCGGAACACTGAAAAATTCAGCGGCCTTTTTCTTAACGCCTCACAAGTAGCGTAAAAACGTTAAAAAAAGAAAATAAGGAAAGCTTGGAACGGACAAAGACAATGATAAATGAATAAGTATGAGAGGAGAGAGAAGAGAGAGAGAAAAAAAGAATCTTTCCGCGAAAGCCTTGCGGTTGAAGAAGACTAATTAAAGAATGCTAATGATGGAGCTTTACGCTGCTTTGGTTCTCAAAGTTCCGAGCCAGGTTTCCGCGTTTTCATTAACCATTCGGTTTGACTAATGTTAGTTAACGCGGTGAGCGCCTCAATACCGGCGAAAATTTCTTAACGCCTTTCAAAGCGAGGTTATTACAGGCATTTTTTCGCTTTTTCTCCCCTTTTTTCCCCTTCCCCGCCGTTTCCTAACGCCTTACAAAATAAGCAAAGCCTTAAGATATTAAGATTAATGGAGCAGTTTGAAATGATGTAAGCTCCGGGGGCAATTTATTCTTTTATTATGCATTCTTTTAATTATTTTTTCACCTCCACTGGAAATTTATTCAAATAATTTTAATTTGGTTAGAGGTATATAAGTTGTGTTTTTTTAATGAATCTGCGGTTAATAAATGGTAGGAGAAAAAAAACGAGAGTGCAAAGAACACTTGCTTTTTGTGCTCTCCTCTTTCTTTTCCTTCCTGTTTTATCCCGAAGGATTCCGATTGGCTTATGAACGAGTAAAAGGATACGCAAATGAAGGACACAGAGAATTGGGCGATATTTTTTTTGCCCCTCGCTCCATTGTTGAAATGAAATGCCGAATTTATCTCCTGAAAAGTATTCACGTTTAAAACGAGCTTAAGTACTTTAATTTTTGTTTTTGTGCAAAAGATTCATTTACATTTTGAGCTTTGGTACTTAAAAATTGCATCAATAAGAATAGGGATTCATTCGTTAGCAAATTCATGAGAAATAAATAATTTCAAAGAAGCAATAGATTTAATAAATTTGATCTTTCTTTATCTTTTTTTCCTAATATACAGGGTGTCAGGGCTTAAAATATCGGAAAATCATAGCTCAATATTATGGAACTGTCCATAAAAATGCAATAAACTGCACTTCCGTAGATTGGAAACCCCTCCGAGATTTTTTAGGCCTAGTCCGACCGGCCGCACTTGCATGCATTATTCGGCAATCACTGGCGATAAATTTGTTACACTGGCTTCATTTGTAAATATGTGAACGCCACAGCAAAAGGAGCCCTGGGTACTTTGGTTAAAATCAGTCACGTGAGTATGAAGACGTGTTCGAAAAAAATGGAATGCTAATCCTCTTACATCAAAATCCAGCCAACAGGTTTTTTATTCCAACAGGATGGCGATCTGCCACACTATCACGGTGATATGTTACCATATTTTTTAATAGGACACTTCAAGGAAGTTGCATTGGGAGAGGGGCTGAACTGTCTTGCCAGCAAAGTTTCCAGATTTGACTCCATTAGATTGCATTACTTGGGAATTCATTAAATCCGTTGTGCATAGATAAAAATTTACAACCGTAAAAACGTTGAAGGAGCGTATCATTCAAACAATTCGTCTAAAAACTCCTGATATGCTACAGAACACTCGGAGAGAACTAGATTACCGATGTGACGTTTGAGATAAATAACGATAGCATGATATTGTTTAATTTTTATTTACGTCACAGCTATTATTTACAGAATTGTAGATTGAAGTTATGAAATTTATTAAAAGATTTATTAGAGTTCAAAATAGTGGTTTGTGAGAGGAAAATTCCCTTTTCGTGCATCTGCTCCCTTCGAAAGCTCAAAGAATCTATCTCCGGTTCTCTCTCTCTCTCTGTTGGGGGATCATGGGGCTGGCTCTTTTTAGTATCTCGTTACATCCTGCTAGTGACGGGAAAAGAGTGATCCAAGATGGTACTACGCAATAATTCAAAATTCGACAGGTATCTTTGCACGTGCGGTGATTCTTTTCACAAAGGCGCCGATCACAGCTGGGAGACCAAAACGTTACACCTTCCGGACATTTATCGTGCAACTAAAGGTTGACCCATCGAAATCTATTGATCTTGGTTAAAACTTAGTGGTATGTTTTTTTCTATTAAATTTTTTAAACAGAATTTTAATGGGTATTTCGGTATTAATAAGCCATAACTTTTAGCGTGGACTCCCTATATTCTACTAAGCTACTATGTGTATTGAATCCTTGAATTTAAAAAGAAAAATAAATGCTTTTACTTTAATGTTTCCCTCTTAATGATGAATCCTTTTTGTTTTTGAGATGATTTTACAAAAGCAAACATCGTACAATAAAACTGAGAATTTTTTTAAGTATATTTCATAGGCGTTTTTTTTAAATATGTGGTAAGATAAATAAATCCAATAACTTTTGAAAAAACCGCGTATTTCAAAGTGATATGATGTGTCGAAAGAGAGATAACTATTTGAATTTCGGACTATAAAGCAAAATTAAGACTATTGGCGATGGAACTCATAAATTTAAACTTCAATCAAATGACGACGGACACACCTGAGCTGCCACCTACTTACTCAAAACTACGATATAGGATTCAAATGTTCCCGGACTGAACCTTTTACAGTAGAGTGATTACGATAAAGTTTCTTTATTACTGCGTCCCCCATTTCTAAAAGAGGTTTGTCCTAAATCGTGTGGTCGTTGGCCCACTATAGCGTCGTACTTTGTTGGTGGAAGCATTTAGTAACCGACGATTGTTTGTTGACCAAATAATGAATATCACAGTTTTTGTTTGCTTGGGAAAGAATGCTATTGTAATTTACGATGTGATCAATCATGTATGCGGCAATGATACATTATTGCGAACGTAAGCTTTTGAGTCGAATATTTTGGACTTGCAAGCCAAAAGAGCATCAACAACGTGGAAATTCGCACAATCTCCAAGCAAGCAGAATGCTCCACGATCACTCTAAGGAGAGAGTCATGTTAGAAGTGCTTATATATATCCAGAGCATTGTGCATTTGAAATTTATCCCTGGAGGACGCATTGTGAACAAATATATTTATGTAGACAATCTGGTAGTTTGCATGAGCCCCAATCTAAAAGAAAAGACCAAAATTTTACGCTGTGCAGTCATGTGGGAATTGTATGACCAGGCTCCTGCTCATCGTTCTCTCCTCGCCACTGACTTTCTTGCGAAAACGAAAACCATTGTTTTGTCACATCCTCCTTACTCCCCTGATTTCACCCCCTGAAGTTTCAGCATTTTTCCTGAAATGGTACGTCGCTTGCAGGGTCGTCGATTTCAATCTGTAAATGAGGTTAAAAAGGCATCGCAGGTTGAGTTAAATGACATGGCTAAAAATTGATTCCAGAAATGTTTCTATGAGCTTTGAAAGCAATGGAAGTATGTTGTTGCCTAAGAGTCTTATTTCGAAGAAAGATGTGTTTCAGTAATTTAATTGGTAATATTTTTTAAGTTAGTCCGGGAACATTTGAATCCTGTCTCACACCACACCAACGGAAGGATATAGAGCCTCGAGAGATTTAACGTACATCGGCTCCCACTACACGATGGGTCTTCAAGGGTACTAGACTCCAACTCCTTATACGCAATGATGCTTTGCGATAAAAATAAGATGAATGAGTGATATGCAGCAAATTATTTTGGAAGATTAGATGTACGTAAACATTCAGATGTTTATTCACGTTTAAAATATATTTCCGTTTTTGCGGAATGAGTTAATCGTACGTATAAGTTTAACGCAACTGAAACCAATTGCGACAATTTTTTCCATGCTACGTAAGCTTAATAATTTTGACTCGATTGCGATAATGCAAAAATAAAGAATCTATATCTTCCTAAAACCTTTTAAGTTAGGTTTTTTTATATGTTTTACATGGCCAATCGTAGTTTTAGGAAATAAAAATTCTTAACAAATGTAAGTAGAATAGACTACTATTTAAATAATTAACCGATTATTATACGGAATGTTTTCTTTCGTGCTATATTGATTGACATCCAATTTCGGAAAATCCGAACTAAAAATGCTTTTAAATAAGTCAACGTGTTCCAAGGTTTTTACAGCATCCACACACATAATCTTTCATTGAGAATATCCTTACAGAAAAATAAATCCACTCTCTAATATACCTTAAAATAACTGTATGATCTCTGACTATAAATAAGTTCTTTAACTATATTCTGAAACTTGTTATTGATTAACCTCGTTTTAGTTTACATAAGACCGCAATTTATTGTAGCAATAATACATTGATATAGTTAATCATTTAAAATAACAACTGAATAAAGAGAAATAAATTTCGTTTTTGTGAAATTACCTTAACATGCCACTTAAAGATTTTCCATTTTTGAGACACCTGTGAAATGTTTTTCCTTATGTTTCACCAAAGAATCCATTTTATACCCCTGCTTGGATCAAGGTTGTGTTCATGTAATGTCAATAAATAGCACGCATGTTCCTATCATCTTTTGAAAAAGAAAAATTATCTCTATAATTGATGTTATATTCCACTTTAAACTCTATTAAGTTTTGCTATTTGCACATTTCTGTTGCAGCAATTCTCTTTTCCTGTACGAAATCCATTTCATATTCCTATCTTACGCTTTATTACTTTTATTTACGTTTTATTTCTATTTTTATCTCATTTTCTCCTTTTGGAAAAAAATGCCCACATTAGACGGATTTAATTGTAAGCAAGTAAGTGAAATAAGTTTAACGCGAAAACGCTTAAAGGAAATATCGGTTAACACGAAATAATGCAATGATCCCGACAAACTATTATGTATTTCCATGCATTTTTTTTTCTCTTAAGGTATCCGACTACGTTCGGAATCGTGATTTTAAAAAAGCGCATCAATGGAAAATTTTCATGATATTTAGTATCACTTAGAGTAGAATGCATGTATAAAATTGTTTTAAGGATATTTTGACAAAAAAATTTATTTTAATACAGTATCTTGGCAAAGAATTAACGTAGAATAACATTTTTTTCAAAATTTTCTCCTTTTAGAAAAACTGCTTCTATAACAATAATATTTTGCTTATATAAAGCAAAGACTACTCCAGAGAGACTGAACTAGAATTTTTGAAAAATTCACATTATTTTCAGAGTTACAACCAATTGAAATAATTATCGGCGTTTTTTTCTTAAAATTTCTCCCCTCTGTTGTCGTGAAACATGGATAAACCCACTTTTAAGTTATATATTTCAAAAATTCTATTTGAGCCTCTGTACAGATGTCTGAGCTATACGCAGGCAAAATATTATTATAATAGATGCATTTTTCGCAAAAGGAGAATACTTTAAAATAGGTCATTTTATGTTAATTTTTTTGTCAAAATATTGTACTTAAATAATCTTTTATTGTAATACCATTCTTAAAACAACTTCATATACATTTTCTTATCCAAGTGACACTAAATATCATAAAAATTATCTATTTATACGCTTTTGCAAAATCACGGCACCGAACGTAGTCGGATACCTTAAAATGAAACGAAAATCACTTAACACTTAAATTCCCTTTCTGGGATTTAACATAATACGAAAGCACCAGCCGAATGAGACTGTTCTATTGTATTATCGTAAGAATTCGTACCAGTAGATGATGATTATGAGTGTACAGCCCAGTTACTTATGGTAGACACAACGGCATTTGGAGTTTGTTCAAAGCTAAGAAAAATATCATTTATGCAGGTCCAGACGATGGAAATGAACTGAATAATGCAGCACCTATTACCACCGAAATGAGGAGTATCATGAAAAAGTATTATATAAAAAAAATTTAGTCAATTTCTATTTAGATGAACAAAGAAAAATTTATTTTAGCTACTTTTTATTAAATAATTACAATTAATATAAGTATGTTTATCCATCGGACGGAATCACAACATTAAGTGGTAATTAATTTTTATTAATTATCAATAAA
Source organism: Trichonephila clavipes (assembly GCA_019973935.1). Classification (NCBI taxonomy): domain Eukaryota; kingdom Metazoa; phylum Arthropoda; class Arachnida; order Araneae; family Nephilidae; genus Trichonephila; species Trichonephila clavipes. Next base: position 1,392,390 of record BMAU01005330.1, on the reverse strand, counting down.
GTATCGTATTGCCATCCAAAACATTGTGTCTATAAAATTTCAATTCAGCTGAATGCTTCAAAACGTGAGAAAAAAAAGCCTTTTAAAGTTTTGACCCAAGTCGCTAAAAATGAAACCAACGTGGCTGTATCTGTAATTCTTTAAATAATTAGTTCCAGTCAATTAATTTTAAGTAATTATAATTAAATTATCATATTTTTACCCAAAACAATAGTGATTAGAAAATTTCAGCTCTAATAAGCGCTTTAAAATGTGAGAAAAAGAACATTTTCAAGTTTTGACTCAAATCGCCAAAAGCGTCGCTATGTCGCTAAAAATGATGACAACGTGGCTGTATTTCTAATTCTTTAAATAATTAGTTTTAATCAATTAATTTTTAGTAATTATAATTAAATTACTGTTTTGTCATCCAAGATAATCCTGTATATAAAATTTCAGCTCAACTTATAGTTTTAAAATGTATTTTATTAACGATTGAAAATTCCCCGAAGATAAATAAATAAATATATAGAGAGTGTAAGCTAATAGTAGGAATAGAAGAAATATACGTGATTAATTAAACGCACAATCTAATAATGAAATTAATAACAAAATGGACTACATCGTATAATTTAGTGATAATTTTATGTTAAAAAAGACAATGCAATTAAATTTATGAGATTATTTCCTAAAAGCGGAAAAAAGCTGGGTTTTTTTCTAAAAAAATTTCAAAAAAAAAAGTTTTGTTTTAAATTTCTTTTAAGGTATCCGACAACGTTCGGAACCGTGATTTTGAAAAAGCTTATACATGGATAATATTTATGATATTTAGTGTCACTTAGATTAGAAAATGTATAAAAAATTGTTTTAAGAATAGTATTGCAATAAAAAATTATTTAAATATAATATTTTGACAAAAAATGAACATAAAATGACCCATTTTCAAAATATTCTCTTTTGGGAAAAATGCTTCTATTATAAAAATATTTCGCCTGAATGTAGCTCAGACCTCTCTACAGAAGCTCTACTAGAATTTTTGAAATATATAACTTAGAAGTGGGTTTATCTATTTTTTACGACAACAAAAGGGAAGAATTTTAAGAAAAAACGCCGATATTATTATTTCAATGTGTTGTAACTCTGAAAATAATGAGAGTTTTTCAAAAAAAATATACTTCAGACTTTTTGGAGAAGTCTTTGCTTTATATAAGTAAAATATTATTATTTTAGAAGCATTTTGTATAAAAGGAGAACATTTTGAAAAACAGGGTATTTTAAGTAAATTTTTTGCCAAACTACTGCATTTAAATAATTTTTTTTTTTTTTTGTCAAAATGTCCTTAAAACGAGTGTTTCTCAAACTTCCAATATTTCCGACCCAATATTCAATCACTATTTTCATCATACCCCCCTCCTCCATACAATAACAATTTATTGAATTCAATAATACTATACTTTGAAGTTAAGCCTATAGTACTAATTTAAACTCTTAAGTACCACCGGCGTATATAAACGTCTCACTTAGACAGTGTGTTAATTGTACCGGACGTATATATACGTCTTTCCGAACTAACGATTTTTTCTGTGTACATTGCTATCCATAAAATTATTCCTAAGGCTTTGTACTGCAATTAAATGAACTTGACAGAGTGTTTGGAAGGATTTACTTATTTATTCTTCTTCTGTCCCTTACTCCAATACACCAGATACGCTCACCACGTGTTCAACGGTGGCTTTGGGGAGTAATTTTTAATCGGCTTTTAAGGGATTAATTATAAACCGTATAAAAATATCAAGAAAAGTGTTAATTTTTATTTTTTAATTTTATATATTACAAGTCTATGGGGACACTGGTAATTATTAAACTTGTTTTTAAAACTTAATACTGTTAAATTAATTATACAATTCATTGCGCAGTACGGATACATTTATAAGTGTAAATGTGTATTTTATTTTTTTATGTGTTTGCTTTCAGTAAATTAATAATTTTTTAAAATAATCTTTAGTTCTCGACTTTTCAATATGCTCGCGCCCCCCTTGTAGGGTTATCACGCCCCTCTAGGGGGTGCGCCCCACAGTTTGAAAAACACTGCCTTAAAACAATTTTATACATGCATTCTAACCTAAGTGACACTAAATATCATAAAAATTATCCATTTATGCACTTTTCTAAAATCACGGTCCCGAACGTATTCGGATACTTTAAGTGCTTGTGAAAATTTTTTACATTTTTTTAATCAAATATATTCATTTATACATATATATCTCTATGCAAATAAAATAAACTTAATTTTGTTGATATCCTTTGCAATATCCTTTAACACACAAAAAAAAGCATTTTAGCCCCCTCAGTTTTGTGTAAAGCAATTTTCACTGTGTATTTTGCCTTTGGGACTACTTTTAGTCTTTATATTTGCTTATTCCTCGGAGATCTAAATTTCAGAAGTTGTTAGTGGTAAGAAAACAATTATGCAAGACAGTTCGAGAGATTTTTGACCCTGAGTAACGCAAGAACCAAGACACTCACCATGTATGTCCAGTTTTATCCACTTGATCATGGGCGCTAGAGTGGCGTTACTGACCACCCGACATTCGAGCCTCGATTCGAGATCCCACCTAGACAGCACGAACCTAGCAGTCACGATTACGTCACTGGCCCCGTCTTCAGTGGTTTCTACGTGGCTCTTGGCCGAGAGTGTCCGAGTTCCATTCCAGAGGGTGATGAGAGGAGGGGGTCGACCTCCAGAAGAACGGCAATCTAAGATGAATGTTGATCCTTCTGTGTAAGGTCCAAGGGTGGTGGCATTTTGCACAGGCCGACCATCCACGTAAAGGTCGGGAGGCTTAGGTTTCACTGAAAGAACAAAAAAAGGAAATGTCTTTTATAAAGGTTTATATGAATAAAAGTAAATATAGTCGGACCTGTGTATAACAAAGTCGCTAAATCCCAGAAAAAAATTTGTTATAAAGAGCTTCATCTTTTAATGTACTTAATAAACCACATAAAACAAATTTTAAATTCATAAACACTATATTAAATTTTAAAAAAAGTAATTATTCCCACTTTTTCTAAAAATTATAAAATTGTTTATTTTTATCTATCTTACCCATCAAAAAAGAAAGGTAGATAGAAAAACTGCAAAGAAAAAAAACTCCTCAAACGCAATAATGTCGAAGTGACTATATTTTCAATAGTAAGAAAGTAATTTATTCTAAAATTGATGAATTTTAAGGACATCTTATAATTTAAGGCATACTGGCAATATTAAACATACTTTATTTTATAATTAGAGCACGGGGATACGGGACAAGTCCACTGCGGGTGAAAGAGGATATCGAAGATGTTTCTAGTGAACTGGGCAATGGGGATTAAAGGTTGCACTTCTTGGATGAAACCTCCAGAACTCTATTGCTCTCGGCGAGTTAGGATCTAATAAAACCAATTCAAGATTTATGACCACCATAAAATGTGTTAAAGAGAGAATAACTTGAAATTTTTTCAGAAATACTTTAAAAAAAGAGGAGAGCAAAAATTGAATCACAAACGAAAAAATTCGTTACATAGAAAATGCACTTCGCTTTAAAGAGATTACTTAACGAAGGCAATCGTGAAATGTTCGATGTTCCAGGAAAAAGTTTGGTGGTAGAACGAAAAAAATGGATAACCATTAAAATATGTAATGTATTATAAATATTTATCAAATCTACACCATCGAATGACGAAATCGACGGTGGAGCTGATGTTTACAGCCCACTGCTTTACGTTTCTGACCTACAAGTATTTAGTTGTTATACCCCAGTGCTTCTTAAACTTCCAATGTTTGCGACCCAATATTCAATCATAATTTGCATCGCCCCCCCTCCATACAATAGTGATGTATTAAATTTAATAGTACTATGACAAACATACAATACGACACGAAACTCTTAAGCCCCCCTCCTCAATGTATTTGAATGTCTCGCTCAGCCACTGTGCTTATTACCCAAACTGGTATATATACGTCTTTCCGAAGTTATATCTTTTCTGTGAACTGCTATCCATAAAATTATTCGGAAGGCTTTAGAAAGCAATAAAATGACCTTCACAGTGTTTGCGAAGGATTCACTTATTTCAGAGGATTTGATTATTTATTTATTTTGTACCACCCGCCCCCTTGATACACCACATACGCTAACCTACATGCTAAACGGGGGCATTAGAGAGTGAATCGCATAATTTCTAATCTGCATTTGAGAGATTAATTATAAACCGTACAAATTATCAAGATAAGTGTTAATGTTGGCATATAATTTTATATATGATAAATCCATAGGGTTACTGGTAATTATTAAACTTGTTCTTAACTTAATATTGTTAAGTTAATTATAAAATCGATTGTGCATTACATTTATAAGTGTATTGTATTGTAAATGAGTATTTTATTTTGATTATGACAGAATGTATTTGTTTGTTTACATTCAGTAAGTTGATAATTTTTAAAATAATTTTTTTCGACGTTTCAAGCGGCTCGCACCCCCCCCTGGGTCATAACGCCCCCTAGGGAGGCGCCCCTCACAGTTTGAGAAACACTGGTTATACGCTAAAGTTTGCAGAAGACAGTTTTAGCCTTCTAAATATGTCTAATCTCATCTCTCAAAAAATTCTTTTGAATAAAATATTCCTTGAATGACCAATAAATGACCTTCGTTTGAATAAAATATCGAAAAGGAATTTTTTGTTAATTTTTTTTATTCACATTTAAAAATGTGTTCTTTGTATGTGTGTGTGAAAACAGGAGTAAATTCTAACATGAACGGAAGTAGATAGTAATTAGTTGAGAAGTTTATAATAGTAGCTGCCTCTTTGTAACTAAAATACTTGAACTGATAACGAATCAGCACCGGAAATAAAATGGATATTCTGCTCTTAATTATCTTTTCTTCGTATTGTTTCTAATGGGCTGCGGATGAGTGTTTTACCATTGAAGACCTAGTACATTCCGCTAAAGCTGGTATCTCTTTTTAGCGTGGCACCCCATAGGTATATACCAATCACCGCAGGTAATATTGACGCCCAGTGTCTTCTCCAGAAGAAGGCACCTGCGCTCTAGCGATGCGCATCCGTACTTAGGATTACACTTTCCCCTGAGCACCCATGTCGGACAGGCACTCACGGGTCTTTTGAATGCCGCATAATCATGCGACATGGCCACTGTCGATTTTCTGCATCATGAAAATCTAACGACTTGGGCCAGGGTTCAAACCAGCAACCAACCAACTACTCCACCCAGCCGACATTATTAACATTGAACATTTAAGTTTATTTAAGTGACCGTATTGATGTCCATTTTAATGTAATTATTTAAAGTCGCACTATAAAATAAATAGGTGTTTATTCACGAAGAAACTCTAGCAATGTTGAATCACTATCAAATCATGAGAACGACACATTAGCTGGTACACTTATTTCCTAATTTCCACATCACGTGGACCCATCATTGGATCCTTATCAATAATATGAAGGATCACGGAATACAGAATTGAGTGTTCAACAGCATAGAATATTTTATTCTATTAATAATGGGGAATTTAAATATTAATGGTAATGAAGTGTGGTGTATGAGGTACCTTCTGAAGTTTTAAATTAATCTTAATTACTCAACAACTTTTCATAAGATTAAGATGCTTCACGATTCATCCAAGTGGGTACCCAGAATTTTAATAAAAAATTGTGTGTATGCTTATGACGACATGATATAAGTGAAAAATAATTTATTCTGGGTAAGAGAATCCGTTTGGATGTATTACGTTTATTTTTACGACCTTTTCGCCTACAAGAGTTAAGTAGTTCTCTTTTTCGGTCCCATTCATCGGTGAATTTGTTTATTTCATTCATTTTCTGTAAAGGGTAATGTTTAAATAAGTATGCATTTTTAAGTATTTATATATGAATATATATATACAGTTCAAATGTCAATTAGTCTAATTATTTAAAACATGTATGTGTAAATTTCTTATGTAGATTATATTTATATAATATACATGTTTATGTGGCTCTTAAGTACTATCGCAACATTGCCAACTTTCATGGTAACTCGCCTCCTGAATCTCTATGAGTGTACGTGCTGAATTGACAACCATGAGCTTTCTTTCATATAATGTCGCCAATATCGTTGCGATAATACGTAAGATCCGTTTATATAATTTATATAAAGCCGAAAACTATGTAAAGCTAGGAAACCTTATGACATGAGAATAATTTACTTTTCTTAAAATCTCTAAGCAAACAAAAAAGAGGATTCGTACATTTTTAATAATTAATGCTTTTATTTTTTTGTAATCCCTTTGATGCCATTATTCAGAAAATCCCCAGATATTAGTAATTTTCTCGCCAATTGGCTTCATTTAAAATTTCAGATTTTAATTTTTTTGGTCCATTTTGGGGCTAAAATGCTCTTTTTACTAAATAAAAAAATAGATCCCATGTTTCGTTACTTCTTATATTCAATCTCTTACAAAAGAATAATCTTTTTTTTTATCGCATGATCTTCTCTCATTTACTCTCTGAAAATGAGGGGAAGATAGCAGCATGACAGTAATATTTAAGCAAAGAAAAAAAGATTTCACTTGAAAATTGAGATTTCACTTTTGCTAAAAAAACACGCGCCTTAAAAGTTTTCAATTCAAAACAAATAGCGCGTTGCCACCCGAGCACCATTTCCGACAGGATCCGAATGACCGTAACGCAACCCAACCTGACGCTTCATTTAAGTTTCCTCTTCAAAAAAATGTGATTAAAAACTTATCACTTCAAAATTAATGAAAAGAAAATATTGATACATATTGCTTAGCAGAGAAAATGTAAAACCCCGAACGCGTGCTTAGAAAATAGAGAAAATGGCATGGAAGAGAAGGAGAGTATTGATCAAAATAATATTTCAGTCAAAACAATAAAGCAACATAACCAAGCATAAATACCAAGCGATTAGTAGATTTTAAGTCTACAATGAGTGGTAAGACAATACGTCATGAAACAGAATCAAAAGTTCTACATATGGCCTGAGGTATGGAGGACTATTCTCAGTAATGGACTATTCTCAGGACTCTCAGTAAATGGCCCCAATATCTCATTCAAGCCAGTGGTATCAGAATACACAAACGACTAATACTATTCAGAATGCTTTTGATGGGCGAAATAGTATCGGAAACCAATGATCGGAGAATCATCTGGTTAGATTTCAGGATTTGTTGGCTGATGGGCGCTTTCTGCGAGTGACCAGATGTTAACTTGCAGACATATGGCCCTGAATACCCCCTATTAAAAATGTGTTACTACTGTCAGCATCGCAACAGTCAAATATTATTGGGCCATCATAGTATCAAGAGCACAAATCAGTGGTCTAAGGCACTCCGAACCGTGATGTCATGATGCCTTGTCACAATTTCGGTCGAAATGAGCTTGTTATCACTTTGTCAGCACATAGCTGGGTGCGTAGTGTCCGTCAGTGTTAAAATAGAAAGTAGTCCCTGCAGAACACGAGTTTGTGAAATTTCATCTAGCTCAAAGTTATTACTGAAGATGATGCTGTTTCGTCAATATCTCCCTTTAGTTTTCAAACAGTTTAAGCGAACACCATGAATACAGGCCGCTGTTGCTCAGTTGGCGAATAATGGTTGTAATCAATAATGGGAATTCTGGAGTGTTTGCACATGCTACAATAGTTCCCGGAAAGCCTACACTTAAAAGGCAGCTGGTAAGTACATTGGTCAATGTCAACTGAACTTTTTCTGACTGAACTGGAATTCTCAAACGAGTGGAATTATATTTTTGGAAGTATGATCACCATAAAACTAATCTACCGTTAATGCGCATATAAATCATTGTCCACTGCGACACGAAGGCTAGTTAAACTTTGTTTTGGGACCGATCTTATAACTCGTTTGTCTATTGAAATTCCCTATGCAGGTGCCCTGAATTTCCCTCTTAAGGAACACTCCCCTATTTACTGTAAGTAACTGTACCGCCTGATCCTCTGTTCAATACACAAAAATGTGATTATTGTGAAATCTGCCTGTTCTTACAGATATATCGTCTTCACCGTGTATAAAACAGTAGCGTATCCTGGTTCATTTGCATAACTTGGTGATTCCCGTCTTCCAATTGATTTGCACCTCTTTTGGAAATTCATCCTAGGTGTGTGGAACTTTCCCTGTCAGATAATGAATATAAATATTAGAAAGCATAAAGTAAATACGTATGGTAAACTTTTATGGAATCATCTTCATTTTGAAATTGCTGATTTCTGTCTCTCTCTCTCTCTCTTACACACACAAACACGTATATATATATATATATATATATATATATATATATATATATATATATATATATATATATATATATGATATTTACTCTAAGTATCAGAGAGCTGACTAAGAGGGAAAAATCCACCAGTGGTTTTCAGTACATGAGAATATTATTCAAATAAGAAAATACACAGAAAATAAGCTTTGACGACATATCCGAAAGGTATGTAAATATTTACTGTCTGAAATCAAAATCCTTTTGGAAACACGATAATGGGAATTTCGTATATTTTATAATAAAATATTGCGCAGATATTTCGATTTGGTAAACATACGATAGTTCTATATCAATATTTAAATATATTTATTATAGTTCAAAGAATTGATTTATGTAACAAAATGATGGAATTGAGAATAATATAAACTTAATGTAAATTTATATATATATATATATATATATATATATATATATATATATATATATATATATATATGCATAGGAAAAGTTTACACTTATGCACATATTGAAAGTACAGGTTAGTATGTAATTGGAAAAAATAGAAATTTGACAATATTGCATTTGCTTTTAATTCCGTTCAAATTATGCCTCAAACTGCTTTCACGAGAAGATGCGAAATGAAATGAAATCTAATTCGTTTTAGAATGGTACAAAATTTCGAGATCCATGATTGATAGCATAGAGTACATTATAAATGTATTGAAATAAACTTAAAAAAACCATAATAAGATTTTTATGCTCGTATATATTGTTGTTACTTATGCCACCTGATCGACAGTAAACTAAAATTAAGGATTGCGAACTTCATCGTAGGAAGGAACCGTAGGTCTGAGCACCATACAGGTGACAGTACAATTTTGTTCGGTTACACACCAATTTTGAGGGAGAACACCCTAGGGGTGGTCAGAGGAGCTTCCCATTTCTCTTCCCCTTCAACCAACCTCACGGAAAACTGGTGGTCGACGGCTATTTAGAGTATCCCCATGTCGCAAAGGCACAAAACATTTACAAGCATTTATACTTTCTCCGGTGTTCGAACCCAAGCCCTACGCCTACTGCACAGTAATCAGGGTACCTAACCACAATACTGGATGCTCGTATATAATATATATTACTAAAAACAATATCTTAGAGAAGATAAAAGTCCTTAACAGGCTTTAAGAACATTTATTTCCTTAGATCCTCTCAGTTATTAAAATGTAGCAAATGTTATTCCAGTCAACCTTTTCGAGCTCAATGTCATGCCCTATGTAACCGTAGTCATTGTTGCTAACTCGCGCGCGCGCGTGGCTAGCGTTTGTTTCTGCTGAGTCTGGTGTCACTGTGTACCTAAAATGAGGAAAAGCTTATTCCCATTAAGTGTGTTGACAAGGACGAAACCTAAGTTATCACTGCTCCTTAAGTTTCATCATCATGGCAACATGAAGAATATGAGCCTCTTCTAAATTAAGGTAACCGACTACGTTCGGAACCGTGATTTTAAAAAGACGCATAAATAGATAATTTTCATGATATTTAGTGTCACTTAGGTTAGAATATATGTATAAAATTGTTTTAGGGACATTTTGACAAAAAAAATGATTTAAGTACAATATTTCGGCAAAAAAGTAACTTAGAATAACATTTTTTCAAAACGTTCTCCTTTCGTGAAAAAAGCTTCTATTATAATAATATTGTTCCTGTATGTAGCTCAGACCTCTGCACAAAGGCTCAACTACGATTTTGAAAAATTCACATTATTTCCAGAGTTACAACCATTTGACATAATTAGCGGCTTTTTTTTTCTTAAAATTTGTTCCCTCTGTTGTCGTAAAACATGGATAAACCCACTTTTAAATTATATATTTCAAAAATTCTAGTTGAGCCTCTGTATAGAGGTCTGAGCTATATACAGACAAAATATTATTATTTTAGAAGCATTTTTCACAAAAGGAGAATATTTTGAAAATTGGTCATTCTATGTTCATTTTTTGTCAAACTATTGAACTTAAAATAATTTTTTATTCTAAAACTATTCTCAAAACAATTTTATATACATTTTCTAACATAAGTAACACTAAATATCATAAATACTATCCATTTATACGCTTTTGCAAAATCACGGTTCCGAACGTAGTCGGATACCTTAACGTGCATCAGCATCTCAACTCTGTTGACATTTAGTGTCAATTGAAACGGATTTCACGACTCCACAACTATGATACTGCAACAGTCGGTTGGAGAAAAGGATTGTTTCGAATTATTTTTCTCAATCCAAAACAATTAAATGCAGTTTATCTTTAAAAAACTATGTATTTCTTCTCTAAAATGAATTGAGTACTTGCGCATGATCGCAACCTGGCGACATTATATGAAAAGAAGTACATGGTTGCCAAATCAACGCGTATGACAGATAGGAAATCTGGGTTACCAACTTGGCGAGTTATTACCTGAGTTTGCAATTGTTGCGATAATACGTAAGTACCATGAATTTAATATCGAATCATTATACATAGTGTCGACAAATTTGTTGGGCAATTCTGTAAGTTAAAGGCTTCCGAAACATTTAATAAAATAACCCGTTTAAAGTCAGACTAATAAAAATATGTCCTAAGTTTATTTATACAGAGAGCGTTAGGTGCCATAAAGTAAATATTTGGGAGTCGGAAAATCCTCATACCATCTTAGAACATGAAAGGTGTATGCCTAAGGTAAAAGTGTCTTGTGAAGTGAGTTCCGCGAGTATTCTCAAACCATTTTTCTTCACTGAGAAGATTGTCACAGGAATTATTTGCCTGGACATGCTACAGATTTTCTTTATGCCAATCATCGAAGAAGAAATGCCAGGAATTTACGTTTTTCAACAAAATGGTGCACATCACTATCACAATGACATTACATCTTACCTCAATGTTGAGGTACCAGTTTGGATTGGTCGTGGAGTTTAGTGGTGATCATGATTGCCATTGGTTTTCAGTGTAAGGAAGGGAAGGAATGATGACGTGTACACGCCGATATTTCGCACAATCCTTCCTAAACTAAAATAAAAAATTTACCCTACAATTACTTTGATTGACGAAAGTGTGCTGACAAATATTTGACAAGAACTGATTTTCCACACATATTAATGAAAGGAAGCTAAAACATTTGTAATAATGGTAATTTTGGATTATTTCTCTTACTTACAGCAATATGTACCTGCATTTTTCCTTTGTAAATTACATGCAGTAAATCATTCTTTTTTTCCAATTAATTTGTAGATACCTTATACTAATCCTGTATAATTTCTGAAGCCTGATTGACTGTTCTACGTCTTATAAAGATATAAAAAATATCAGTTGTTCCCTTCCTTCCTCAATGGCTCGACAGCCCAGAGTGGGCCTTGGCCTTCTCAAGAAGCCTTTTCCAAGCTAGCCTTCTTCTTTCTAGGTATCTCCAAATTTTAGTTTTCAAAACTAGGAGATCTTTTTCTAGGTCATCAATCCATATTAGATTTGGCCTGTCTTTTCTCAGTGTTTCAATTGATTGGACATTGAAGACTTTTTAGCGGTGCGGTCTTCGTCCATTCTGACAACATTACCTGTCCATTTAATTTGTTGTATTTCAAAGAAAATAACAGTGTCAGATTTTTTATATGGGTTATAGTAATCGAAATTTGATCTTTTTTCACCGCGATCCATTTTCCTGAATTCCTCCAAAAATAAATCTTAAAATCTTCCTTTCGTGTAGATCCTTATGTTCTCATCTGTTTGAGACATGAACCAAGTTTCACACGCATAAGTTAATTTTGTTTTTAAAAGTCTTTTGTACAATATAATCTTTGTTTTCCTTTTGATTAAATTCGATTTCATGCATATTTTTGTATTCCATTAAGGCAACTATTAGCCGCAGTAATTCTCTTTTGGATTTCAGTGTAGTACAATCGTTTCTATTGTTAATATCTGAACATAACAATTGTTCCCTATTATTTAAAATACCCGTTACCTATGCTAACTTCAAATGTGAGTTATTTGGATGTGTTGAGAATATTAGAAAATTTCGAAAAGAAAGCATACTTTACCCAAGTTTATAACAGGAATTCAGAACTGGCGTATATAATAAATGCTTCATCAACACGTGATATTGTCGGTGGTCATTTAAATGCAAATTACTAGATGATACATACTGCATCATACATTGACTGAAGACATAAGTGTCTGAAATGAGTCGTTCGCCCTCAGTTGGCTCCTTGGAATGCTCATTTATTTGGATAAGGAGACTCAGGAGGAGGATCAAAGCCAGATGAATGTGTCTGGATCTTAATGCGTCTGAAAACACAATTTAAAGTTTATGGGGAAAGGAAGCTCCCCGAGGTGAACAAACACGAGACTTCTAGTTTGCTCACGTGCCACATAAATATCTGCTGCATCTGGCATCATTTCGATCTTCTTCTGGCTTCAACTCATAAAGGAGATTTACTTTAAGGGATATGAATGGATATTGATTTCAAGTACTCGGTATATTGAGGAAGGTCAGAAATATTTCTGAAAATATCTTCAATGGGACGTATGTGATGAAGTTATTTGTATTCCTTTCTTCTTTTCCAGGCTTTATTTAACCCTTTACCTACTGACGGTACTTATAAGTACCACTCACTTGAATATTACTTAGAATAAACCTTTTTACGAATACTCTGACGATACTTAGCAGAGATATTCTTTGAAATTCACTCTGCCAAGATACGTGGCAGCACATGTTCTGTGATGAGTATTTAGTATTTTAGCGGGGAAGGCAAATAGTTTTAAAAAGAAATTGCATTTTCAGCTGACATTTTAATCGGACTGTGAAGATTATCATTTTTGTCCCGAATAAGTAGTTAGTGTCAAAAGGTAAGTGTCTTACTTATGTATTTTTTTGTATGTTTATGAAGACCGTAGAAAACGATTGGACTATTTATTTTAAATGAACAGTGTATATATAATTAATTTTACAGATGAATATTGTTAATTAATTAATTAGCTCTAACGGATTAAATTTCCAAAAGTTGAGTATTTTGTTGATGTATATTCTTTAATTTTCAATGTTGGGACTCAAAAAAAAATATTGCATGAAAAAAAGTACATTTAATCATAATGAGGTAGATAAAGGGTTAATATATCGCGGTATTTTTCCAATTTATATAATTGTTCAAATAAATTACTGGAATTAATATTCGAGTCTATTAAAAATATACTAGGGGGCTTGAAGTGTACAAAGAATAATTGTTATTTTAATCAATATATCATCAATTTATTCAGTGACATCTCCTAAGCCAAGGTAACCTAGTGGTTATGATCATGAACTCTGGTTGTTGTATCGTGGGTTCAAATCATATTGCTACTGAACACCCATGTTAAATCTGTCGAGCGTAGAGTCCTTCCGTTGGCAAGTGTGATAGCTAGGAGAAGCGGGTACAATCAAGTGTCAGCCTCGTCATTTAACCCAAGTTCAAAATTACGAGGTACCTCATTAAAAGCCTTAATGTTACTTTACAATGTAACCTTAATATAGCTTTCACTCCCTCTTAGTGAAGTGTCCCTTAATTTTAATTTAAATAAACTTATAGAAACACTTAGAGCTGACGCTACACATACTTTCTACTAATGAATTTTCAGATGAATTAACAACCTTCACACACAAAAATAAAAAAAGTCAGTCTAATCCTGGTAGCTAAATATGATATTAACTTCTTTCGTGTTTCTTTTATCTTCTTATATTTCAAGTTATAGTAATCCTCACGACATTGTTACAATAGAAATGATCGCTAAGCAAAATTAGTCGCCGCTTCGTGAAATAGAATTTTGTGCTCATATTTAAAAACAATATTTACAATATAGATGTGAAAAGTACGTGATTCAGTTTACATTCACATTTCTCAAACTGTGGGGTACGCCCCATAGGGGGCGTGAGCATATCAAAAAGTCGAAAACAAAGATAATTTTTTTTACAAAAAAATTATTAATTTTTACAGATACAAAGCAAAACAAAATACATTATGGCAAAAAAAAAAATAAATACACATTTATACTAATAGAATACACTTCTAAATAAATCAGTTCTGCATAAAGTATCTGATGATTTATTTATCAATGCTAAATAAGAATAAGTTTAATAACTACCAGTACAGTCAAGGACTTGTCATATACAAAATTATATACAAAATGTAATACTTATCTGATAACATGGACGATTTATAATTAAAGTCGTATTGTTGCTTTAGTGCCAAAGTATAGTATTATTGATTTTTAATACATTGTTATTTTATGGGAGAGACAATGAAAATTATGATTGAAAATTGAGTCGCAAGTATTGAAAGTTTGAGTAGCACTGGTTTAATACACATTTTTTTTTTTTGAAAATTCCTATACATCCAGTGTTATATGAAAATTATTTCTGTAAACAAATATACGTGCCAACCTGCAATAAAGTAAAGCAAAGTGCATAAATTTTAGAATAACGAAATTCTCTGAGGAATTAAAACACCTTAAATAATATTTCAGTAGCGATTGTTAAATTTTTCTAATACTTTAAATATAATCAGGTTAAAAAAGGTACTTTCTTTCTTTCTTTCTTCGTGCACTTCTTAATTAAGGAGATAACTCAAAATGTGTCACCCAAAAACAAAAATGATAAAATAGTCAACCATTATCCAGAAGAAAACTACCAGCAACCCAACTGAGTGTCGGTAACAAGCCCTGAGAAAGAAAGAAAACCCTAGTACATAGAAAATTTCAGCCCATTACAGTGTTTGCCCACACTATTTTTCTTCAGGGTAAACACTTAACAAGGAAAGTGGGGTGTTGCATTCTTAAGCAAGAGAGGAAAAAAGTGCTCCTTCCTCTGCGTCTGGGTGAATAAATGGGTAGCAGCCAACAACTCGTGCCCGTGAAACTTCTATCTTGCTAACTAACAAGCGGCGTCATTTCCTTTCGTGATGTTTACGAGCGGATCGCGTGCGCTCACACAGGTGTCGGTCACGGGCCTTCACCACATCATCTGACTAATCGAGTCATTCCACTGCAGATGGCATCGCAAATCACTCATCGGTTACACACACCGATTCTTTTTTACATCTGAAGGTTCTCAGAAAGGGCAGTCATTCGAAGATGCTTAGCAAATATCTTATAAAGACGTATCTGCTGCCAGCAGACCAAAGGGAATGTATAAATAGTATTTTAACTGAGAACAGATCCAAAGAGCAAAAGTATTTCCGCATTTTTGTACATAATTGTGATATTACTCATTCATTGCAGAGATATAAGATAATCACAACAGGTAGTTTTCAAACCTCAGGTATGGTAGCTGAGATAAATTTTAAAAAACTGAAACTGTATATTGTTGTAAGTAAATGAAACTGTGACAATTTCTTTAAATTTAGATGCTTCTGAGAAACCATCCGTTCTTTTGAATTATATTAAAGGACGCAAAAACTTTCAAAATATAAAATAATTACTATTTGATAGATTATAGTGACAAAATACATCTTTTTTTCCTCTTATATTTATGTATGCACTATGTGTGCAATAGTAAATATTTTAGAAACAGAGATAAGTGTTAGCATAGTTAACAAAGATAATTGGTGGAATTAGCAGACGATCCCTTGCTGGTGTTAGACTTTCTGAAAGTTTACGATGTCATGGACCTGGTCCAGCACTGCTGACCAATGGGGGCGTGCAACAACAACAAGATAATTGGTATTTATATAACTTTTAGCATGCAATATACATCACACTATACCAGTACTTCTGAAAATTTCAATATTTGCGATTCAAATTTCAATCATAATTTTCATTGCGCCCCCCGCATAATAACAATGCATTTAATTCAATACATTACTGAATAAATAATTACTTTAGCACTAAAGCTACAATATGACTATAATTTTAAACCGTACAAATTGTCAAGATAAGTATTACATTTGTATATAATTTTGCATATGACAAGCCCATGGAGTCAATGGTAATTATTAAACGTTTTTCTTAACTTAGTATTGTTAAATTAATTATCAAATACATTGTGCAGTACTGATATATTTTATAAGCTTATTATGTGAGTGTAAATGTGTAATTTATTTTTTTATGTCAGAATGTTTTCTGTTTTGCTTCCCTTTAGTTAATGAATAATATTTTAAAAGAATCTTTTATTTTAGACTTTTCGATATGCTCGAGCCCATCACTTAGGTTAGGGCGCCACAGTTTGAGAAACGCTACACTATATAATTATTATTTAAGTATAAATTCCCTGCTTCTGATAAGGCCGTGGTTGCCTATTGGTCAAGGTAACGAACTCATGACCGACGTATCATGAGTTCGAGCTAGAACCACCGTGTAGCGGAACGACGCACGTTAGCCTCAACCATCTTCCCATTAGTGTGGCATTGGAATTTACAAGAGAGGGTGTCGGAGATCAGATAACCTCGTTACTTGACCATGGTTCGAAACTACGAGGCTCGTCACCAAATGCCCTCGAGTGGCTGAATAGTACAACGTTAATATTCGCTCACTCCCCCTGCTTCTGATATTTGAACGCAACTTAAGCTCCTACATTCAATATGTTCCTTTTTAATAACTGAATAAATAAATTAAAAGATATAAGCACACTAAAAATTCCCTGAGAGAATATTGCATTTACTTTATAAGATCATTACAGCTAGTTCAGTTTTTTTTCGTGTGTGTGTAGGGTTATGGTACTTTCTCTCCAAATTTTTGTTTTTTACCCTCCACCTCCTCACCGCCACTAACTCACAGTGAATTAGTAGAAATTGTAACACACGTTCACATACAAAAAAAAAACTTTAACTACATCATGATAAAATATAACACTCATAAAACATTTGAAAAATAAATTTGAAGAAAAAGAAAACCTTACGGGAAGCTGTTTAATTTTTTTCTTAGTTGTATGCATCCAATTGAATCTAGGGGTGTTAATTAGAAGTTAGTTGCTTCTTTTTAAGTGTATTTAAATTCTTTTCTTCAAAAAGTATACATTTTGTGTATACTTTTGAGTTGTATTCATTTGAGTGTTTCATTTGTAATATGTAACATGGCATATGAATCTTTGTCCAATTATTAATTACTTTAAGAAAATTTATATTTATTTCATAATTTACATTACATTAGAAGGGTTTTAAGTAGGATTAAATTATTAGAAAAATTTCGTCTTAGGCAAATATGTTATGAAAAAGATTGCCCCTTATTTCTAAGACATATATCAGACATTAAAATGCGAAGGGAGGGGAAATCAGTTTTGTGTTATTATTTAAGATTTTACTTTTTTAATTGGTAATTTCGATATATAAATTAATGACTAGTTAAACAAAAAAAAAGTCATCGAGTGAATTTCCTTACGAATGTTCGAATAACTTTTAAAGTATACAGAATTTTAATATAATTGGCTGATTCAAAAGGAATATGCGATGCTTCCTCGCAACAAATGAGTACATGCTAGGAAAACATTTTTACAGAAAACAGGACTTGTCAACTTTTTAAAACAGGATCTTCTTAGAGAGGTTAGTTTTTTTACAATAAGGTAAGAAGTACGATGCGGGTTTCATTAAAAATAATATATAAATAATCCTTGTCAATTGAAAATAAAATAATTAGAAGTGTAATCAAAGTGTTATTTATAAAATTTTCTCTCTTACCAAGGAAATAAGAAATAAGGGGCACATTCGGGTAACGCCAGTGTTATTTGTGATTACTATACAACAGGGATGGCGAACCATTGGCACGCGTGCCATTGATGGCACAGGGAACAATATTTTGGGCACGCCACCGATCAAAAAGATCAACCGCAATTTATTCTTCTAGCAAGGAATTTTCGGTGAGATTTTCGCAGTTCAAATAATTATCAGAAACGCTCAAGTTTATTATGTACCCTGATGGGACATCATTTTATAAACTGAACTTGTCCCAATTCGATTGGATGGAAATTGAAGAATTTGAAATGTAACTGATTAATTTCTAATCTAGTCCATAAAGCTTCAAAAATTTGTTGAAACAAGGAAGCACACAAGCAATAAAAGTAAAAATGCCAGTGACGAAATTTTGGAAACATGAAATTCAATTCCAAACACATTTAACTGTTTGAAGAAGCAAGCTCATGCTATTTTAACCATATTTTTATCGACCTATGTCTACGAGTCATTATTTTCGGAGATGAATAACATTAAAGACTCGCTTAGAAACCATTTGGCAGATGACTCCAATTCAGCATGCATTCTGCTAAAAGTAACATCTTACCCAATCCTAATATAATTTATTTGTCATCCATAGTCTGCAACAGCAGAAATCACAGTAATCCTATTTTGCATAATTTGAATTACATGTTTAACCAAAACACATTTACTAGTATATAGTACAGAATGTATTTTTCTTTAGTAAATAAAGAGTTTTGAGTTGTTAGTGTACTTAGTTTTATTATTTTCTCATTAATCATAAATCAAAATTATTTGACGGCACTTCTATACCTCATTAAGCATTTCTTTAGAAAAAATGGCACGTTGACTCATAAAGGTTCACCACCTCTGCTATACAACAACTAAGATGTATTATCAGCTTTTTATGACTAAACAAAAATTAAAAATACAAGTAATTAGAAATGATTTTATGATGCTTTATTAGTTCAATTTTTCATATGCGATCGCCGGGTATGTAAGTTATATTATCCATTGCTAGTGTAACTTTACTTTGTAAACAATGCTTTTGTAGAATTCCCGGCTCATAATGTATTTTATACAATTAATTAGCATTTAGTGCAATTAAACGACGCAAAAGAGAAAAATTGCATTTCGAATTCTGTATATAAGGAAAATCACTCAGCGTGGTTTTCATTCGGAAATCGCATTTAAATGTTAGTTGCTTGTGAGAAGATCTTATTATGTGTCGTATAGGATGGATAAAGTGAAGTGAGAAAGATTCAACCTTGGTAGAATTGCATCTTATTGAAAGGCAAGTTTCTCGTTACACGACATTGCTAGTTGAATTAGAAACCAACGACTGTCATACAAATATGGTATCGATACTTTCAGGAGGGAACGTCATACAGGATCATCTTGATAGCTTGCCATCATTGACTCCCAACAGGGCAGATATATTATAAAGTCAGTTTGTCAGGATCGTAAATCTACATCACTGATCATGAATCAGGCACTGGGCTTGTTTGCACCATTACAGACGTTCTCTTGGGTAGTGCGACGACATTTGAAGCAACATAATCTGCACGGAGACCATTATGCGGCTTTTTCTGACACCGTAACATGGAGTCTCACAGTGACAGTTGTGTACCCTCATTAGTTTTTCATACAGGAGCAGCACCACGTCGTCTTTGTAGGTGAGTCACAAGTTATTCATGTACCATCACGATGGATGAATCCGTGTCTGGAGACTACAAGAAGAATGCACGTAGCCTGCTTGGATTTGATACCATCATACGGTTTCCACACCTGGTGGTAAGAGCAGTTATTGTCTGCAAGGCATGAACAGCTCTTATTTCTGTCGTCAGCGTTTCATTTCTCAGATATTGAGACTGGCCGATGTTCTTAGCTTTCGAGGCCTCAGAAACGTCATCTTTCAACAAGATAACACAAATTCTCGCAATACCTGTCGTCTCTTGACCTATTTCGACGCAGATGGTTTTCGGTTATTGCATTAGCCAGCACGTTCTCCAGAGGTTTCTGTCACATTGAAAAGATGTGTTTAAGGATTATTGAAAGACAGGGCTACCAGACATGCATTCTCTACGATGGAAAAAGTGTGGCACAGTGTTGAAGCAGCATTTAATGGCTTACCCGTATATGTTACAGAATTCCATTTTAACCTGACCGAGTTAGAGCTGTTTTACCTGACAGAAGTAGTAGCTGTTTGTATTAACTTTGGAACGTGTATACTTTGTGTCTTCAAGTTCAAACATGCTTTCTACCTTTAATGCTGTATTCGTACAGTACATAAAATTTCGTTAGTTGTTTTCCTTCCCGATATTGAGCTTTAATGGCTAGCAGTGAATAAATTACGTTCTTCAAGAAGCATGTTTCCTGTTCCGTGTCACTGGTTTGGTTCAAAGTAGCCTTTATTTGGCATGATAGTGTCCACAAAACTGTCATCCCATTAAAAAAAAATCTAAGGTGATACTTCGCCTTACAAAATTATTCATATGAACTTCTCGGCAAATGTATAATTTCTTACAATTAATAGCAACAGAAATAAACTGTGATTTAAAAAATAAGACTTTGAAATATCTTTAGGTTATTGAATGATAAAGATCCGTTCAGATATCGTACTTTTTTTATCCAAACATTTTGTATTTGAGAGAAAAATAAATAAAATAACATTTAGTAATGCAACAGCTAACTAAAATAACTTTTTTATTAGTTAATTAGAAACAAGTTTCAATTAACAATACTACACTTCACCTACTTGTCAAAATAAAAATAAAAATATAGATATAAATCAGATTTTTTTTTGCAATAATGACACAAAGAGATATACAGAATACTTTTTCTTTAGGAGAAGAATTAAGAAAGTGAACGATTTAATAAATATCTCTTTTAGTTAAAAGAAAATCTTATTCCAACATACTTTACACCTTTTCATTTATAGCTTTTATAATTCCTTCGTGTGTAATGTTTAAATTTGTTAAAAAAAATTCTATTTATTTTAATAATGCTGTGATGCACACAAATAAATCATATAAATGATTTACATTTTAATTTACTCACGCATTTTTTAAAATCGTTTTACGCTTTATAAAAATGTCTTCTATACTTATAACTTACCTTCCATTTAACCTGTGACTTAGACTATATGTAAAAGTTTAAATGCATCAAATCTTGAATGCATATTTGAGCATCCAAAGCTTTTTAAAATGCCATCCGATATTCTACCAAAGTAACAATGAGGATTTATTTAAAAAAATTTAAATATGTGTGTGGGAAGCTTACATTAAACCGGGAAAAAAAGTATAAAAAATTCTGAAAACTGGAAAGATTTTCAGCGAAACTTTTTTACACACAGAATTTGAAACTCCCTCTTATAGGATGCCGAGATTAAAATTTCTCGCGCTCTGTATTTTGTAAATTATTAAAAAATGCTTTCAATCTGGGATTATCGAAAGAATGGAAAAAGGAGAGCGAATAAAAAAAGCCGATTTCCCTCCCAAAAGAAAGTAATAATCCAACAATAGAGGAAAATAGATTCCTTTCCCTCCACGACATGAATATATTGTAATCCTGATGGAAGCAGGGTTCATAGATTACACTCCGGAGGAAATGGAAGCTATTTTAAGTTTAAATAGAAGCGGCACACACACACACAAAGGGAGGGATTCTTTTCCATTTGCACAAGAAATCGTTCTGGACCCTTGATTTGCTTTTTCTCTTCTCAATTTACGTTGTTATTTCAATCGGTAGGGAAATCTCATTTCCTTAGCTAGAGGTAGGGAAGGTAAGAACTAAATTTTGTCCAACGCAGAATTTTCCTGCGAGGGAATTAAGTGCTAATCTGGAGGACAAAATCACTTTTGCATATGAAATTTAGAAGCTGCTTTTTTAATAAAAGTAGTATTTTGATAAAATTTTGTTGGGAGAACATTTATTCAACTCTTTGGCAATTAATGGCTGAGCGACCCAAGTGAGTTTGATAAACAAGCAGAAATGTAGTAAAATTATAGAACATTACATTCTGAAAAATAACTGTTGATTTTTTTAAGACGAATTTCCTAATTTTATATTTGGGCATAAGTAATATTTTATTTTTTTATTTTACGTAAATTATCTGTATTTCTTTTTCTACTTGTAAATCTAGAAGCAATTTCTTTGTAACTTTCTTTATTTTACCGAATTGGCAATCGTCCATTTTCTGACATCAGACTAGTTGCAACGTTTTGACTTTAGCCGTGACTAAGCTTAATAAATAAAAACGTTCTTTGAATTTTTAAAACTATTTTATATACTTTACAATTAAGAATCAAACGCTTATAACAAACTGGAAACCCGGATATGATATGAACACACGTAACCCTTTGATTGCATTCATGATTCTTATTTATTAGGCACAGTCTCCGCTTAAGTCAAAATGTTGAAAGTAGTCTGATGTCAGAAAATGGATAGTTGCCAATCCGGTAAATTGGAGAAAGTTACAAAGAAATTACTTCCAGATTTACAAGTTTAAAAATAAGTACAGTTAGTTTATATGAAATATAAAAAGAATAAATTATATATACATAAATATAAATTATGAAATTCATCTTAAAAATTGTATAATTTTATTACATTTCTGCTTGTTTATCAAACTCACTTGGCTCGTGCAGCCATTAATTGGCGATGAGTTGAACAAATGTTCTAACTACCAGTAAATGTCCCAACAATTTACTCGTCGTAAGAGAAATTACAATTTTTAAACACATTTTCAAATTGCAAGCTGTTTACCAGATAGATGGCACTGTTTTAATAGCCTTGTAGTAAACTTTGAATCATAGAAGAATGTGAAAAACGACCGCGAGGATTTAAACAGGAGGGATATATAATACTTCTGGGAAATGGAGTAACGTACCCCATTCCCCCACAAACTCAACCTCGTTGGAGGCAGCAGGATTCTAGAGCGCCCAAAGCCTGACTGACACCAAGTATGGCTTGAGGCACCAAAACCGGCACTTAGCAGGAGGATTCTAACATTCTCTGTAACGTCACTGTATCTGTGGGGTTGCAAATGAAATGGTTTAAGGTATCCGACTACGTTCGGAACCGTTAGTTTGAAAAAGTGTATAAATGGATAATCTTTGTGATATTTAGTGTCACTTAGATTAGAAATGTATATAAAATTGTTTTAAGAATAGTATTACAATAACAAATTATTTAAGTGCAAACTTTTGACAAAAAATGAACATTGAATGACCTATCTTCAAATTATTCTTCTTTTGTAAAAAATGCTTATATTATAATAATATTTCGTCTGCATATAGCTTAGACATCTGTACAGAGGCTAAACAAGAATTTTTGAAATCCATAACCTAGAAGTGGGTTTATCTGTGTTTTAAGACAACAGAGGGGAGAAATTTTAAGAAAAAGATCTCGATAATTATTTCAATGGGTTGCAACTCGGACAATAATGTGAATTTTTCAAAAATCATAGTTGAGCCTCTGTACAGAGGTTTGAGCTATATACAGGCAAAATATTATTATAATAGAAGCATTTTTCCCAAAAGGAAAATATTTTGAAAAAAGGTTATTCTAAGTTAATTTTTTGCCAAAATATTGTATTTAAATAATTTGTTTTGCAAAATGTCCTTAAAAATTTTTTATACATGTATTCTAATCTAAGAGACACTAAATATCATGAAAATTATCCATTTATGCTATTTTTAAAATCACGGTTCTGAACGGAATCGGATACCTTAAATAAAATAATCGTATAATATAAGTTTTCGTGTGTTAAAAGTGTCAATGCGAGTTCCAATATTGGTGGAGAGGTCAGTATCTTGATCATAGTATCAGAAGTTTAACTATTAGTAAGTGTTGAATAAACTATACAGTTTGAAGTACAATATACTTTTACCTACAATATATTGTCCTATTTTACTGATTGTAGAACAATGTATATGCCAGATGCTAAAAACTACAGGAATAAACTTAACGTGTTTGTCAGAAACAGCTTTAACATCAATTAATAACCAAAACAGAAAATATTGTGGAATCAGGAAAGGAAGGTGTTTCTTTCTTTTTGAAACCTTTCATACTCTGGGAATTAATGTTTAGGCTCACGAAAGAGAATTTTACAACATTAACATTTCCTTCGAGCATTCATGCACTTAAAAAAATAAATTATTCTCCTTTTTAGACAGACGTTTAAATTAATTTCTCTATTTTACTTCCTTATTTTCAAGCTTTCCTCTTGAAGAAAAGTAGGAATCTAAATTCATATTTGTAATATTACACACAAATGTTAAAAGTTTTGGAAATACTTGATCTGCAAAGCGAAGAGATACAAAGAACTAATGAAACAAATACAGAAGATCTATATGATAAATTTATACATATAAAAAAAAAGAAAAATGGTACAATTGAAAAACACCTGGATATTTTACTGATATGCATTCAACTATGACAATGTATCATGTATGTTCAGACGAAGTTGTTAATTTTATCTTGGAATTTGCAATGAAATATTAAAATGTAACGGTGGAAAAATTGGAGTGCACATGCAAGACTGAAAGGTAACATGTGAGAAAACACTAGATAACAACTCTAGATTTAACAGAAGTACAATACACAGATATTAAAACAAGTTCCACCGTTACTGGAACACAAATATTTGTCCTTTACCAACCATTTTAAGAAAGGAACACGAAATATTCTTGAACAATCGCTGTGCGGAAAGAAGCATGACAAGATACGCTACATTTTTAATTAATTAATTAAAAGGTTAATTTATGTAATGGAAATTGCACGCACATAAATAAAGGAATTAAATTAACTAGTAATTATCGCCCCAGTAATTAACGAAACAACTCAGAAACCACACGCGCCGTCTTAAAGAAGTATCAAACAGGTATTTCCATTTCTGAACAACAATTTAAAAAGGCATCGAATGGGGCGGCGCTGATAATGTCCTGGGGCGCGAGAAGTGTTAATTCCCTCCTATTAACCCGCTGTCATCGCCACCTGCGCAATTAGGCGCCGCGGCGCAGTTATTTCGGATAAATATCGCGCCATTATGGCTTATCTGCACACTCAGGAGCGCGTGTCGAATTAAGGCAATTATCCTTAGGATCAGTACTCGTTGAAACCAATCTTCGCGAACGATTGGTTTCGTTGCCACACTGAACTTGAGCTCTCTCGGGTCCTTCGCAAGAGATAGGATTCATAACTTGCTTAATTTTTCCAATTTATTTCTCTCAGGGGCTGTTAATAATAGTGCGAGTTCGCTTAACAATCGCTCATCGTTCAATTAACGGACAGTAGATGCCTACAAGAATGTCTGGTGGAAAAATTTCACAGAAATTTTAGCTTAAGATTCTAGAGCAGAGATACTCAATCTGTGACCCACAGAGCCTTTTTAAGTGCCCCCCGGTCATGGCTCATTGCTCTGAGAAATAGACTTATTTAAGAACATAGTAATAAAAATTCAGTGGGAAACTTTTTATGAAGAAATGTATCTTATAGCTTTTTGCTGTTGGTGTCGTATGGGTACGAATCGGTATTCTTTCTTTATTTGGAATGGTTAAGTTTAGTGATAACATATAACAGAGGAGTGATTGATCTTGCAAGCGAAAAATATTCAAAAGAAAAGAAGAAAAGAAAAGAAAAATAACAGATTGTTTTAAGACGATTAGGAGGTTGACTATTTTCTAGTGCAAAACAAACAAACATGGTGCAGTAATTGTCTGATATCACTCGAAAGTGCTTATTTAAAACATACCAATAAACAGGAATCATTCAATGACACTTTACTCAAAGATCTCTTCAAAGAGAGGATAAATAGGCTTTCTTGAATAATCTTTGCAACTGCAACAATGTGTGTCGTCAATCGTAATATCCCAGTGGTAACAAAGACATCCTATGAAGTTTGTTACATTATTGGTAATGATATGAAACCGTTTACTGATGCAGAAATGGTGAAGGAATGTTTCTTAAATGCTTCTAATTTAGTGTTAGTGATAAAAATAGAAAATATAAAAAAAATAATAATAATTAAAGAAAGCAAAACATAAGTTGTAATATTTTGATCAGTTTTCCGAATTTTAAATTTTCTATGTTGCCTTGGTCTTAAAGCATCCCCCCTCCATTTATTCTCATGTTGCAGCCCTCATGAAATAACTAACATATGTATGCGGCCCGTGTGAAATAGCTGACATATGTATGCGGCCCAGCAGAAAAAAAGGATGAGTACCCCTGTTCTAGAGTATTCAGCGCCCAATGGTCACGTATACTGGGATGGGCACAGTAGGTCCTGGCTCTCATGGGCTGTTGCGCCACTGAGTTTGTGTTTATTGTAAAATATTAATATTTCACTGATGAGATGAATTTAATTGTTAAAACGTGTGGAATCACATATCCCTTTGACAATTTCGTGATCAAAACGAGATCTAAGGCAGTTCATAACGATATATTTTGGTTAATATTTTTTAACATAAAAGTAAATAGAATGGATATCCCATATAATTCGAATGCCAGTTGATAATGTTGTCAAAAAGGTACAGCAGTTCAAAGTCACTATAATTCGGAAGCGTGGAAGACCAAGGCTGAGAAGGGCAGGCTCAATGGGATCAGACTTTGGGATTATAAGCGAGAAAACATGGAGAACAAAAGTCAACAAGAGGTCATTTTGCAGGAGTCTTCAAAGGAAGGCACTGCCCCACGAGGGCTGTCCTGCCAGTACGATGATGATGATGATGCTGATTTTTAACTAGGAATGGAAGCGGATTTTTCATTAAGTATCATTTGCTTATATCTAACCAATCCAGCTTCATTTTTCATCCTCTTAAAGTTTAATGAAAAGAGCAAGCAGAAAATTTAATGAAGCAATGCATAAAAATTCAGCATAAATTTTTACTTTCAAAACTTCTTATACTTTAAACTTTTACTAGAATAATATGTTTGCATCAGGCGTTAAGAAAATACGGAAAGTCCAAAATTGAAATCGAAGGCATTTTGAAATTAGTCAATTACCTTAAAATTCCTTGTCATTACTTTTAAATTTATTTTCGATTAAAAATTAATGAATGATATGTGTTAACATTTGAATATGAAAGTAATTAAATAAATTGTAAAGTATAACAAAAATGAAAAATTATTTATTGGAGAAGGAAAGTTTTCTAATGAATAATTTTCATAGAAAATGGATGCATTAGAGAACATTTTAAATTTGATATTGACTAATCTTCAGTTTCAGGGAAGCAAATAAAAAGATCGAGAAATAAATATTACGTAACTGAGTTATAATTTAACTCGGGTTGTTATAAGTCTCAGAAGAATTTCACTCAAAAAAAAAGTTAAATTCTCTTGGAAATACCAAAGAAAAATCAAGCATAAGTAAAAAGACCGAAGAAAAGTTAAATATGGAGATTAATTAAAGTGCACATGCAATGTGAACAAATTAAATACGGAAACAAGAAAACAGCACAAGGTTTTATTTACATTACAGTTGCCATGTAATCCATCAATCGTAATAAGTAATCAACTTCAATACAGATACAAAAAAAAGAAAATACTTAATATTTCTTAAATTATCAATACAACTCAAATCCCCAGAAAATTAGCGGCAATAATAATTAAGGGGATTAAGAAAAAACATAATGCAATCAAATGAATCGTAAGGAAAAAGCATTTCTCTCAAGGGAGGATGTTTACTAATTGAATCATTTCGTCTTACACAAGAGTTTAACCCTTTTGTCTTAAAACTTTATTATGTTATTGTCAAAAAAAAATCCTTTGCAACTTTTAAACTTTTAAACTTTAAACTTCAGACATACACTATCTGTGTTTGTGCATCTTTTTACTGGAACCATGGTAGCTTGCCTTAGATCACTATATTTGGACAAATGTGTTTTTTGTTAAATTTTTGGATTAAAAATATATATATTCAAAAATAATTTAATTAAATAAGCATGATTGTAAAATGTTGACGTAAATAAAGTAGAAAATATAAATAAAAGTTTTCACAATGAAAATAATAAGTTGGTTTCTTTTAAATTTTTGAAATTTAACATTAAAAGAGAGAGATTAAAGATTCTTCCCAATTTTATAACGTTCTTGTTTCCAGGAAATAATCATTTAACAGTTTATCCCTTCATTGTCGCTAAGGCACTCATGTGGCATACTGAACAATTCACAGTGGTACTCTACCAAGTTATGAGATAAGGTTAAATCACTCAGAGTTTCTCCGCTTTGCGCCTCACGTATTTTTACTCAAAAGCTCTTAGTACTTTTCTATTCTTTTTGTCATGAAACGATTCTGCTGAGTCTGCTTTTGTGTAGTTTGCATGATTTACGTAAGAAAAAACAACATTACCAGTTTAAATTTGACTTATTCTGATCGTGCAATATTCAACTTATTCAAAAAAGGATTGTGTAACACTTGTAAAATGACGGTCGAACGAGATGTCTTAGGATATCATAAAGAACTTGTATACCTCAATACCCGCTCGTATCTCATCGTGCATTCGCGCTAGAAGAATCCAACATACTAAAACGTCCGTTCATTTTTACTTTTTTCTGCAATAAATGGTCCTTTTTCTTCGATTTTCTACTAACTTGCTTATATCAAAGTAGTATTTATATAAGTAAAATTTTCGTTTCATTTTGACGACTTTTTCATGGGGCGCAAATTTTTATTGCAATGTGTATATATGTGGGAAAATTCTTCTCATATGAAATATATTTTGAGTTTGTAAAGAAGTTTAACAACTGAATATTTAAAATTATATTTTGAATTGAATGTTACAAGTTGTACACCTGATATTGTGAAAATAAATAGAGCTTTAAATGGATAAAATTAGCCCTTTTGCCCATCCTACACTTCACTAGCTTGACTCTCGTTGTTAAAAAGGAATGTCCGATCAGCATTCCTTCCTGAAATTATTCACGCTTGCTTGCTCTCACGAACATGAATATTTCCAAAATAACATGTAAAAAACTCACAATCGATTTTAAAACTTCTCACTTTCATCTTTTTCCATCTTCAAAGAGTAAAAAAAAAACATTGTGAAGAACTTCGAGTAAAAAAAAAAAAAAAAAAAAACAACACTTCGCACACGTTTTTTTAGCCATTAGTAATATATTTACAGATCTAATTAAATAATAGATTAAAGTTTTTAGCTACACATTTTTTTTAATTTACTTTTATTGAAAACAATTTTGAAATCCATATTTGTCGACTGTGATTACGATCCTAAGTTTTACGTCTGATAATTTGAAATTTGTTTACCTATTCGAAATAGCTTCAGTATTTTCAACAAGTCATGGTGATCTAGTTCTTTTGGTCTTGTATCCGTCACAGTCAGTGCTACTGCCTCGTGGTGGTTTTGCTTACTTATTCAAATAAAGATCTGTTGTATAACGAAGCTAATAACCATTTAATTGGCGGGGCATCTACTGTTTTGAGTTTTCAAGAATGGTCAGTTCTCGTCATTTGACCGTTGCTCAAATTTACTGGATACTTCGCCAATACCCCTCGTATTGCTTCTAAGTGCAACGTTGATTTAGATTTAATTAATTGTTTAATTAATTAATTAATACCATCAATGAACTTTAAACATAATCATAATCAATTAGTGGTATCACAAAACAATTGTGAGTAGTTACATTGAGAAATAGTATTCTAAATATTAAACAGACCATTTTAAAACTAAATACAATCATGAGTTCAAAAGCATTTCATCATTGAGTATCATAAAGAATATAGAAATGTACTGATTATATCTGAGATGCTTTAGAATGCCAAAGTTGCAACACAATCAATGGGTTGTTGAGTGAAATATTCAGAAGAAAAAAGGATAACCCCGATGCCATTATCCTCATTTGACAAGGAATTTAAAAATGAGAGCCTTATACGCAGGATTTACTTTTTATTTTTATGAAAATGAAACTAAGTAAAATATAAAATTTTCTGTTAACTTTAAAATTACTACGAAAATTTAAAATTTCATGCTCGGAATTAGAAAGTGTGTGTATTTACACGAATTACTGTTAAACCAGAAAGAAACTTCAATTGAATGAACATTCACACTCATGAATAATAAGAATGATCCATCGATGCGTGAAGTTTAAAGGCTTAGAAAAGTTTAAAGGATAAAAACTAATAACAAAAGAGGCCAAAAAGAAGTTAGTTTGAAGAAAGTTTTATGGATACCGAGGGCTCTGACATAAAAGAAACATAAGGTTTGCTGTTAAATATGAGATATAATTCTAGAGATCTTTTTCATAATAATTTCAAGCAATCATAGAAAAAAATGAAAACAGCTTTTAAAAAAATTCAATATACTTTCATGTTGGTTAGTTGTTGTGTTTATGAAAATGGAAAGTTATTTTCAAATAGAACCGAAGGCCCTATAAACCACGTCGGTAATGTCCAGTGAGTGAGTGAATATTAACGTCGCACTGTTCAGTTACACGAGGCCTTTTGGAGACGGACTTCCAAATTTTGAACCAAGGTCAAGTGACGTTGGCAATGTCCAGACAGTTGTCCGAATGCAAATCGTCCCGAGGACATTCCCTAATTCCCTTCAAGATCGCTAGAATTGCAGGACAAGAGTTAAGGTGGTCAGGGGTCATTTCTGTGTCAGGGCAGTTCCTACATTGTAGTTGCGTTCTTTCATCGTGTGACGGGGCTTTATGGCGCCTTCTCACTAATTCTTTTGGGGAATCTTTGGGACCAGATGACGTTATTTCAATTCAAACCTCTCAAGAAGAAACCATGATATGCAGATTAGTGAATCGATGTATAAGGGAGCTTTAGCATTCGCGAGTTAGTAGAATAGAAGCCGGTTAGTAGAATAGAAGTCGGGTAGTAATAGAATGGAAGAATAATAGTAGAAGAAAAGAATACAAGAAGAGACAGAAAGCCGAGGTGCTGATCGCCGTGATACACTGGCCTCAAAAAGTTAAGGTACAACCGGGTTTTTGTGTCTAATTTGCAAATGAATGAATGTAGAAACAAAACATTTGGAGGATATGTGCCTTAAATAGTTTTTTATTGAATGCGTCATAGAAATTTGTATAAGTGTATTGCAAAAACGATTTATAACAAAAAAAGCAATCTCTGCGGAAAAGTCCATTCTTGGAGAAAACAGCACATCACAGTGTTATGTGGTAAAATGTCATAAAAACAATACAAAAATGGGTTCTAATAAGGAATGTGTCCACCCCTAACTTGACTGCATTGGCGGCATCGATTTCCCATGCTGTTTATTAAGTTGTCGGACACCGGAATAGGAAGCGAAGACCAGACACAGAGTAAGCCTTGTATCAGCTCATGTAACGACCTTGGAGGAGGATTTAAAGCAGCAACCTCTCTGCCAAGATAGTCCCAAAGATGTTCTATCGGATTCAGGTCTGGAGATCGAGCTGGCCATTCCATTCGTTCAAAACCGTGATCCTCCAGATACTCCTCAACAATCCGAGCTCGGTGAGGTCGTGCATTATCATCCATCAGAATGAAGTCGTTACCAATAGCAGCAGCATATGGGCGGACATATGGATCAAGGATCTCATCCCGATATCTAAGACCAGTTACGGTTCCTCCATGGAACACATGCAGGTCAGTGTGGCCACCGAGCGAGATCCCTGCCCAAACCAGGATTCCACCACCTCTATAACTGTGTCTTTCAACAGTGTTGGATTGATGGTATCTAGTGCGCTGTTCCCTCCAGATCAGTAGACGCCCTGAATCACTCTCCATTGTAAATCTGGACTCGTCTGTGAACAGCACAGAAGCCCATTGTTGCTGCGTCCAAGAAACATGTTCTCTTGCCCAGCATAAGCGGTTCCTTCGCTGTCGTCCGTTGAGGGGAACGCACACAACTGGTCTTCTTGCATACAGACCTGCATTGTGAAGACGATTTCGCACCGTAGTAGCGGAGATTCTTCTTTCTGATGCTTGAAAGTGGTCTGCAACGAGCTGCGGCACAATAGTGGTTCTTCTCCTTCGTGCCGAAAGAGCTAGAAGACGGTCTTCTGCAGGTGTTGTAGCTCGTGGTCGGCCTGGAACAGGTCTTCTGGACACAGAATCTTCGGATTGGTATTGATCCCAAAGTCGCTGAACAACACTACAAGACACATTGAGACGTCTAGCAGCATCAGCCTGCGACAATCCCATTTCCATCCATCCAACTGCCCGCCACCTTAACGAATTGGGTAAACGACGTCTCTGAGACATTTTCTAAACTCTATTGACTATTGTCACCGAAACTGCCAACAACTGTTGAAAATCAACACAACTTACACACAAAAGTACGATAGCTTGATATTTGCATATTTTTCTCTCACTCATAAATATACGTTCTTTTCTATAAAATAAAAGTTGTAGCAATCGTTTTTGCATTAATGTTTTTAAAGTTCGTTATTATCATTCATGTAAACTATGCATTTTATTGTTACTGCCATTTTTTTATGGTGAGCTTCGAAAAACATGTTGTACCGTAACTTTTTGAGGCCAGTGTATATTGGTAAGAGAATAATTGTAGAAGAATAACTATAGAACGGACTTAAGCTCATCAAGGAGTCTACAGTAGATAAAAATTCTGAGGTTAATTTCTCATAAAGATAGTGAGTAGAATTTCAGGCGCTATTTACTTAGAATTGATATTTTCGTAGTATAATTCCAGATTATATCCCTCTAGTAAGATTTGTGTTGCGTTGATCAATACATATTTCGACAATAATTAGTTAGATTTATTATGGATAATTTGAGTGATCAATCATTTATTCCTACAAACCTAGGTGAAGAGATGATACTCCTGGGCCGCGGGGGGTATCACAATCTTTCTGAATTTCCATCCTTCTCAGGTGTCGTGTCCTATGTCTGGTGAGAAAGTCCTACTTGCGATGGGTAGTTCAGAAATTTCGTATTTAAATTGTACACTTTTGTCTTTGAACCTAGACCGTGTCACTGAGTTTATATCACTCATTGTGACTACAAAAGGTAAGTTATTGTTTAATTTTTTTCTTCTTTAACTAAAGCAGTGTTTCTCAAACTTTCAGTATTTGCGATCCCATTTTCAATTATAATTTTCGGTACTCTTCCCCCTTCTATACAATACTAATGTGTTGAATGCAACAATAACGTACTTTGACGCTAAAACTACTATCCGATCTTAATTGTAAACCGCACAAATTATCAAGATACGTATTCAAGAGTTTTATAAGTTACTTTTAAGTAATGGATATTTTACTTTTATATATTACGTTATTTCTCCTTTCTAACTTTTAAATTAGAACAGATTGCAACAAACATGCAACTTGTATTTTATTTTTTATTGTGTTAGAATGTATTTTGTTTTGCTTTCTTCCAGTATAAATTAATAATTTCCCAAAATAATCTTTTGTTTTCAACTTTTCGATAAGCTCGCTTTCCTCACGGAGGATTACCACGCCCCCTAGAGGAGAGGGTGTGCCCCACAGTTTGAGAATCACTGACCAAAGGCATCAACGATCTCGTTTTCATCAATTCCAGCATATGGGCTGGTATCCATTGCATGATGACTTCTTATTAAACCTGAGATTTTTTTGCGGATCATTATGTATGTTCAGGACAAGAGCACTGAGTCTTTTCTTTGAGTCACTTGAAAGGCAGGTGTGGAGTGTCTGAATATGATTATTACTTCAGCTTTCTCTGCATCTTGGAGATTTAAATATTTTATCAATGCTATATCAATGGCTTGGAGCTCACAGGAGTAGTTAGATGAGATTTTTTTCCGTTCCAACTTTGAATTTTCTTGTACTGCTACCCAGTAGAAAGATGAAATTGATAATAACTCTTCAATTTTTAAAGTCTCATCTTGAGATCCATAGTTTTATTTTGAGTATGAATGGATGGTTTTGATTCCTTTGGCTTTAATACTTTCATAAATGAGTGAAGTTAAGTTTTTAACACGTAATATAAAAAAAAAATTAGTCAATTCCTACTTAGATCAATTTTTTTTTATTTTAGCTACTTTTTATTAAATAGTTACAATTAATATATATATATATATATATATATATATATATATATATATATATATATATATATATATATATATATATAATAGAATCACAACATTATAAAATATCGTATTGCCATCCAAAACAATCGTGTATATAAAATTTCAGTTCAACTGAATGCTTTAAAACGAGAGAAAAAAAAACTTTCTAAGTTTTGACACACAAGTTGCCAAAAGGGTCACCAAGTCACCAGAAATGATGCCAACGTGGCTGTATTTTTAATTATTTAAATAATTAGTTTTAATCAATTAATTTTGAGTAATTATAATTAAATTACTGTATTGTCATCCCAAGCCCTCATGTATATAAAATTTCAGCTCAATTGAGCGCTTTAAAATGTATTTTAATAGCGATTAAAAATTCCACCAAAGTAAATAAATATATAGAGAGAGAGTGTGTGTGAGCTATATATAATAGTAGGAATTGAAAAACGATAGCTATCTCTAATTTTCGGCATCCTTTAATGAATTGACAGATTATTAGCACTACAGCATAAGACATATTGATGACGATTTCGTAATTCTGAACCACAATAAAGTGACGAGGACGAAAACTGGACTAACATTTCACTCCCGAATCATCCAAAAAGCTCCAGGGTGCGAGCTTGGACAGTATTAACGCGCATCAACCCAGTAACACGGCGGCTTTTTGGCAACACTGGACACCCACACTACCCGACAGAAGTATGATTGGTCACACGTTTGTGACCTTGTCAACTTGGCTACTGCAGTCGTTACGTCATGCGAAGATCAAAGTTCGTTACGAAGCACGCAAAATTAAAATCCCTAGGAAAGAAATATTGAAAAATAATTGTGACTGACCACTATGTGGAATAAGCCATTCCTTCCTGCCTTAAAAATAAGCGGATTTCTTAGAAAACATTTTACGGAGAGAAAGTAAGGGGAAAAAAACCCTTGAATTCAGAGAAATTTAATCCTCAGCTCTTTTTTAGAAGAAGGAATAAGTATTACACGGAAAAATGAATTATAATATATTTTTCAGCGATTTCATTCATATGACTTTTTTCATTCATATAATATTTTTTTTTGTTTTTGTCAAGTATATTTTATTTCGTATTTGAAACAGTTAAAATATCCACCTACCTCAAAATCTGAGGTGGAAAACATGAAAGGAAGAATTTCGCGTTGATCAAGAGATAATTGAATTATAAAATGAATCA
The DNA here is from genome assembly GCA_019973935.1 of Trichonephila clavipes. Classification (NCBI taxonomy): domain Eukaryota; kingdom Metazoa; phylum Arthropoda; class Arachnida; order Araneae; family Nephilidae; genus Trichonephila; species Trichonephila clavipes. The sequence goes on along the minus strand of BMAU01005330.1, from coordinate 1,357,237 downwards.
TTCTATACAACAAACGCGTGAACGAAAACCTTTCCTCAGTACAGAGAATAATGATCAACCATCCAGGCAAATTCGGTCACCCTATTTTTTCAAATGATTAGAAAAGCAAGAAAAAGGACTGCTCAAAGTAATTACAGAGAGCCAATAGATAGACGGAAATAATATTAGAAACATCTGGAACTGCGGTATCTCCCCTGCCCAATCGAGCGGCCATATTTATTTTGCCTTCTTCCGTGTCCAGGAATTAAGCGTTCCGGCACGCACCGGATACGTGGGATAGGGCACGTGGACCCATAACTCACGCTCCCTTACGACCTTTTAATTTATTATTCAGGTGCACTAATGCGAGTCCATCGAGACGGTGCACTGAAGAATGGCTTCGAGGTAGAGGAATTTGCTCATTTCTATTACTCTCGTTCCCAGTACTTATTTCCTTTTTTTTCTGTGATTGGACAAATGATGTATGAGAATAATTCTTGTGTCCCTTAAAATGTTTGTTTAAGGAGTGATTGTGATGTAACACGAAAATAATAGGAAGTTCTCGGGTAATATTGTCTATAAACATAAAAAAATAATAATAAAGTAACATACAAGAAGAAATTAAGTCAATTACTACTTAGGTAAACAAAGAATATTTTTATTTTAGTTACTTTTTATCAGATAATTACAATTGGCAAAAATATGTATATACATGGGACAGAATCACTATATTAAGTGACAAAATAGAAAGCGATTTTCCTTGCAATTTATCATTTTCCTTTCTATATTGGTTGGTGGAATATTTTTGTGTTTTGTTTTTTACTATTAATTCATTCATTAAATTTAATTATTTTATAAAAATAGTTTCGTAAGAAAAGAAATCACATTCTCAGAAATTAGGCCATCTCAGGTGGGATTCGAATCCACGACCTTTGGATTAAAAGTCCAAAGCTCTATGCACTGCGCTGCAGAAACACAACGAACGATTTTCCTTTGTATACATGGAGTTGGACAATTATTATTGTTTGTTACTGCTTATATTCATTTTTTAAATTAATTAATATTTGAAAAAAACTGTATTAATATCAATCGTCATCCACTACAAGTTTAAAACATGTATTTGAACTTGAATGGATGGATAGAAAGTACATATATATATTAACAATTGAAAATTTAAACAACATATATGTATATACTAGCTGGTATACCCGTTCTTCGCACGGGTGAACTGAAAAATTAAACAACACAGATTGAAAGATAAAGAAGATTTTAATGAGTTAATTTTACGTGAATTGCAAATTAAATAAAAAAAAAGCTTTTTGCATATCTCAGCTGAACATAAAATAAACATATTTCTTAAATTTTAAGTCAGTAGATCTAATAGATCTGATAAAATACATTTTTATTTATTTATAATTCTCCGTAACTCTATTGTCAGTCGATTTTTGGAAACACCTTCCTAAGCTGATCTCTGCTCAGCAAAAGTAACACATTGTTAAAATTTTGTGTAATGAATGCTTAAAATAGTGTAAATAATTTATATCTGAAAGTGTAATACATTAATATTACTTTCTGTTGTATTTATTTTATGTTAAAATTGCAATACTCGCAAGCAACGCCGTTTCTTAAATTATAATGGTGATTCAATGAAAAACATAGCGAAATGTTAATGATAGAGTGAAGTTGCAAATGTCTAGATACTTTCATAGCTCGAGCTTTATTAGAGATTTGTAAAACATGCCGTGTAGGGGAGCGATGCACGTTAATATTTTATCCACCGAATTATGATTCACTGCAATTTTTTTCAAACAATATTTTTTATCACTACATTGAATATTAAGAGATATACATAAAAAAAATACTCCGCTTTGGGAAATTTAATCCGTTAGAGCTAATAAATTAATTAAAGATATTCCACTGTAAAATTAATTATATACACCTTTCACTTAAAATAAATAGTCAAATCGTTTTCTAAGCTCTTCATTAACATACAAAAATATAAGACACGTTAATTTTGACATAAACTATTTTTTCGGGAGAAAAATGATAATCTTTGCAATCATCTGAAAACGCAATACCTGCTACAAAACTATTCGCCTTCCCCGCTAAAATACTCATCATAGAACCCGTGCTGCCATATATCTTGGAAGAGTGGATTTCAAAGAATATTCCTGCTAAGTATTGGTAGAATATTCCTTCTAAGTTGGTGTGGTAGTTAGGAAAAGGGGGTCCCAGCTCAGGTGTCGTCCACGTCACTTGACCATGTTTCAAAATTACGTGGTCCGTTGCCAAAAGCCCTCGTGTAACTGAACAGTGTGACGTTAATATTCACTCACTCCAAAAAATACATTACAGTAGTTATAATTATTTTTATACTTAAAAATGCAATATTTTCCTATTCAATTAAAATTATAGCGGTATAATTAACTACTAACCACAAACAAATTTTGAAAATTTGTCGAAATGATGTAGTGTACCAGAACCGATAAAAAAGTATTTATTTTGAAAAAAGATATATTTTTCATACTACGAAATGTGCATAGTAAAATCATAAAAAAACATTCAAATAAAGAGAGATTTATAACAACCTCTCCCATCGAAACTTAGTTTTATTCTGATATAAAAAAAAATTAGGGATTATGCTGATCACAGGAATTAACTAGAAGCGAGTGCCTTGCGTAGCCAAAACAAAAAGAGTTTCTTCACAAACAAAAGATAGATAAATGCTGTCATGGGCTTTTTTGCAGCTCACGCCAGAATTGCTTGTAGATGGCAGAATTTTTTCCTACTTACTTGACAAATATCGTTATATTTTCGACACTTCACATAATATCCTTATAAACTATAGCCTATGCTATAAATTATAGCCTATGTATTATTCTGATGTATAAGCTATATTACTGTAAAGTTTCATTAAAATCCATTCAGTTATTTTTGCTTGAAAGACGGATAAACGTCCTCACAAACTTTCGCATTTATAATATATATATCTAGATTAAAATAGGGAGAAAGTGAACTAATAGTAGGAATAGAAAAAAGAAAAAAAATGTATTAAAATCTGACAAGATCGCAAATAATTCATTATACTAATGCTATTGAAATGGAAGCAAATTTAAAACAGAATTTTAACTTTAATTTATAGATTTTATTTGATGTTTGCGCATAACTTATATTTTAGTTTAATTAATTAATAAAATAATAATCAATCCAATCGGTAGTGCTAATCAATATAATTAGATTTATATTTTTGTAATTAATTTGAAACTGATTTATTCATCAAATTGTTTGAAGACTCATTAAGATAAGATTTTTTAGTTCAATGAAGAGGATATATCTCAAATAAGAACACGTGTTACAAGCATCCACACGACGCGTCTGGCTGGATCTTGTTGTTGTGTTGTTGTGGCTAATGCCACTTGTCTGACGTAGTCAGAACGAGGCCCACAAAATTCATCGTGGCATGGGCAAGAGGTACGCCTGTCGTTGGCCTTGAGCACCATACAGGTGACAGTGCGATTTAAGCTCAGTGAAACTTCCCCGAAGGGACGATAGATGGCGACACGACCTCTATCTCCACCTCCACAATTTCTGCAAGTGAACTGAAGGGGAGGGAAATATTCTCCAGTTCCTGCGCTAGTGAATAAGCCCACAAGCTGGATCTTTAAAATCGTTTATAATAAAGTAGATTCAGTTTTTTTTTTACTGGAACTCCTTTGATGCATTCGAGATTGAAAGATTTTAAACTTCCACACATCTCATTGTAAACAAGAAAAGAAACAAAAGAATATACGTGTATTTAAAAAAATGGAAAGCCAGCAAAAAAGATAACAGATGAAATAATTTAAAGAAAACTAGCATACTAAATAATCCAATAATATTCAGAGTAATCAGAATAATAAATAGGATAAAGCATGTGATGCTCAGTTTATATTTTCATTGTTTTTTAAAACCATTTACGCGGTTTAATGTTTATGGAAATGAATTACTGATTACTGAATTGTAATTTAATATCGGATGGTTCAGATGTCCGCTGAAGAATGACCGCTTCCCCATTTTGCTGAATGATATATTAGCCCTCATAAGTAACTTTAGACGTAAAAGAAAATAAAATAAATATATTATTCATCTATATAGTATATTGATGCCAGCTTTCTATCTATCTATAACCTTCTGTCTCTCTAAAAAAGAGCTTCTTACACTTTTAATACTAACGTCACACTATTCAGCTATTTATGGACTTTTGGCAACGGACCTCGTCATTTTCTACCATGGTCAAGTGACAAGAACGACACCTGAGCTGACAGCTCCCTCTTCTATCTACCTCGCTACACCAATGGGAGCACGTGTCAGCCTCGACTGATTTAACGTACATAATTCCCCTACATGGTGAGTCTTCAGAAGTACTAGACTTAAATTCAAGACACGCCGGCCACGAGTTTGTTACCTTGACCACTAGAAATTATTTTCAGGAGTGTTTTCGGAAGATGTTGTTTCTACTAATACAAATTGAATTTTTACTTTCTTAGAAGCAATCCTAATATTTTCACTGGTTTTTGATTAAATTTTGCTAATGCAAAATATTTTAATACAGAAGTAATAGTCTAAAAATGACACAGTCAAATACTTACATGAACATGAAAATACAGTTGTATTCTTTCAATAATAAACTTTAAATCAAAAAGAAAAAGCGAATCAATTTTTAGTAGACAATTATTTTTTAAGTACAACAATATACCTCGACTTACATGAATTCTGAGTTAAGCTATTTTCAAATCTCGTCAATTCTTTTTTTTCCCTTTCTTCATCATTAAAACTCGGGCGTAATTATCACCAGAGCCTGGTGAAATAGGTAATTTGATTCAAGAAGTTGTAAATTTTGCTAGGCAAATAAATTCAGAAGTAGATTGCGATGACATTCTAAATCTGTTGCAACAATCGGGAGCTGATAATGGAGGAACTCATAGAAATGCACGAATAAGAACAAGGCATTTAAAAACTGGAGTCTGAAGACACGTTCAATCAGAAGATCGACTGACGTTTGATAATTTGACAGGGGTCAGCTTAATTGAAATAAGGGTTACAAACTGTAAACATGTGGGTTCTTTTTGAATGATGGGGATTCTTTTCAGTGTATGGCCCGAATTGTGAAAGAAAAAAAAACCTGCAGTTAGGTTTTGGTGCCACTATTTTATTTCACTCCTCTCCTAAGGGACTCATTATAAATTAAAAAAAGATTCTACGATGTGTAACCAGATTGTAAAACCCGTCGTCCAGCAGACTTTCTTCCTACGTTTTCTCTTGCCTCCAATCGGTTCGGTTCGGTCTCGTCTCTCCTCGATGCCAGATCCTCTATATATAGCTGGCCCACTGCCAGATCTCGCGAGGGCTGTGGTAGCCCAGTGATCAAGGTATCGGATCATAGCTGACATGTCATTTGTTCGAGCCCCCAGCACCCCTACCCGCCAGTACTAAAGACTAGCCGTGTAGGGCAGCGATGCTCGTTAAATCTGTCGAGAGCTGAAACGTCCTCCCGTTGGTGTGAAGTGGTAGTTAGGAGGGGCGGTGCCAGCTCAGGTGTCGTCCGCGTCACTTGACCATGGTTCAGATTGATTGATTGATTGGTTGAATATTAACGTCGAACTGTTCAGCTACACGAGGGCTTTTGGCGACGGACCACGTAATTTTGAACCATGGTCAAGTGACGTGGACGACACCTGAGCTGGCACCCCTCTCCTAACTACCACACCACACCAACGGGAGGACGTTTCAGCTCTCGACAGATTTAACGTGCATCGCTGCCCTACATGGCGGATCTTTAGTGGTACTAGGCTCGAACCCGTGACAAAGCAAGCCACGGTCTGATACCTATACCACTCGGCTACCGCGGCCACGACCATGGTTCAGAATTACGTGGTATGTCGCCAAAAGCCCTCGTGTAGCTGCACAGTGCGATGTTAATATTCACTCACTCAGTCACGCCAGATTTTGCGTGTATGGTTCGAGCTGTTGCCAGGTGCAGGTAGTAGATCCTTACACAAACTTTAGATAGTACATACTCCAACAAAGAGCATATTTTTTAATGAAACAAGGAATAAAAAAAAGTTAGCATGCTGTGTACGAGGTAATTTTGTAGGAGGAAAAAATATATATTTGAGTCTACAGACTACTTGTTGGATATTACGATACCTTCTACATCCAATATGACCTTGATTTGCGAATTTGTACTCGTGTTTCCTAAGATTTTTTAAAATTTTTTTTTTTCTAAATTGCTTTTTTCTTTGGCCCCAACTGAAAATAATTTACCGTAAAATACGGCGTATAACACGCACTTTGAACACCAAAAATGAGATCGAAACTTAAGGCTGCTCTGTATACGCAGAATATAAAAACAAAAGCTTTAAAAATAACAAAAGAGATAAGCATAAAAAAAATTACTTCTGCATGTATCGAAACACCGTTTATTTGAAAGTAACGATTTGCCTTGTTAACTAAAAGAGTTGTAGTTCTGGAAGTATTTTTTTTTCAAAAGTCTGGGATAATACCTTGAATAAATGACCGAAACATAAAAGGAATGTATACTGATATTTCAGATTTCTTCGTTAAAAAGGAGGTGCGCTTTATACGGCGAATATACGTTAACATTAAAAAAAATTAAGCTTGCAAGAATAGATGAGCGTTATACGCCGGATTTTATGGTGTATGTATTTAAATTATATCCCGACTTGCGCGAATTCGGTTTACGCGGTCAACACTTCACCCTACGTATCGCGTCAGTTCAGGGTATTACTGTAATGCAGCGCTTCTCAAACATTGGGTCGCGCACCCCTGGGGGGCGTGATAATCCTAGGGGAGGGGCGCGAGCATAGTGAAAAGTCGCAAAAACAAAAGATAATTTAATTTTTTTTAAATTTATTGAAAGTAAACAAAATACACACATATCCAGGCATAAAAAAAATGAAAATAAATAAACATTTGCACTGATGTAATACAATTACAAATGTTCAAGTACTGCACAACGTAATTCATATTTAATTTAATAAATACAAAGTTAAGAATAAGTTTAATAATTATCATTGACCCCACAGGCTTTTCCTACATAAAAATATATGCAAACTTTAACGCTTACCTTGATAATTTGTACGGTTTGTAATCAATCCCTTCACTGCAGATTAAAAGTTTCGCGATTTACTTCCCAATGCCACCGTTTTGCACATATACAAACGTATGGGGTTTATTGAAGGGAGGAGGAGACAGAGGGAATAAAAAGGAAAATCCTCTGAAATAAGTAAATCCTTTGCAAACCCTGTCAAGCTCATTTTATTGCATTCCAAAGCCTTCGGAATAATTTGATGGATAGCAATGAACAGAAAAGGTCGTTTTTCGGAAAGACGTATATATGCGTACGAGGCGATTTACACACTGGCTGAGTGAGGCATTTATATATGCCTTAAGCACTTAATATGTTAAAGTTGTGTAGCAGCTTTAGCGAAAGAATCGTATTATCGAATTCAATACATTGTTATTGTATGAAGAGAGGCGCGAGGATAATTGCGGTTGAATATTGGGTCACATGTATTGTGAAAGTTTAGAAGCACTGCTGTCATGCATACTTATAGGCACACGAGTTTGAAGAGCCGCAAGTATTTATGTAGAAAACCACTTGCGGCTCGCGAGCCACGATTTGGCGAGCCCTCACTTAGAACATTAGTCATTGGCATGCGTATTTAGAAATCATGCTGACGTAATTTTTAGTTTATCAGTGGAATAACGTATCAAAAAATTATAAATAATCTCTCTAGTCACATATTTGCCACTGAAGAGATTATGTAACAGAAGAAAGTTGAGATTTTAACTCTCCCTCATAAAATACAACATGGACACTTCTCCAAGCACCGAATGTGCATTCGTTTGAAAAGTCTCGAGCGGTACGAGGACTCTCGAAGTGAAGTTTTCCTTCTAATGATCCGGTTTTACTTGACAACCCCCGAGAAGCATCCGGACTTGCACCGGTATTCCCCCGGACTCAATAGTGTGCCGGATTAATACTCTAAACTGAAGAGGGGCTTAAAACTTGGAAAACTCGCTGAGTTGGGAAAACTCGGTTGCAGTTAGGCGAGATCAATAATCCGGTCGACAGATCCGGCCGGCGAAACATTTTCAGATGAATTATTTAAAAGAGGCTCTGGCATCTGATCCAGTCCGGGAGAGGGATGAATTTTTGGTTTTAATTTTCCGATCGAGCGCGCGCACTCTCTCTCTTTCCTACCTGGGAAAAGATCCCTCTGAGAAAAAATCTTCTGAGAGCTTACGGATCTGGAACCGGTTTCGGCTTTTCTGTGAGGGAGAAAATGCCGGTAATAGGGGAAAGAGTTGCGTACCGGTGTGAGAAACAGTGAACGTGCTGAGTGTAGAGGGATGAGTAAAGATTCCAAGCCGAAATTTCTCGCCACTACTGAGCTTGAAATTCGAAAGAATATCTTTTGAAAAATGCCAGTACATAAAATCTGATTTATTGAGATATTTTGGAAGTAATATGTAGAAATGAGAGAGAGATGAACGGAACACCGAAGTGTATAGTTAAATTACTTATTTCCGCATATAAAATTTTAGAAAATTATAGAGAAGTATAATGAAATGTATTTTTCATTAGAGAAGGGAATCTTTTTCAGGATGACAGGCCTTTAAAATTATTTCGTAATATACGAGTATTTGTTCCAGAGACATTAATATTAACCAAAAATTTACGTATGAGAATAAATAAAAGTGTATTTAAGATTCGAAGGCCCCATGGCCGAGTAGTAGATAATCGCATTTCTACACCACAGGTTCGAAGTTCTATCCTCGGGTTGATCAATGTCGACTCAGCCTTTTATCCCTCCTGCAGTGGGTCGATAAATGAGTACCAAACTTTCTTGGGGACTTGAACACTGATGATTTCACTTCAGACTGACAACCTGACCTCCTAATGTACCTAAATGCCCAATGGTCAAGTGCACTGAGATGGGCACAGTAGGCGTTGTCCCTCGTGGGATGTTGCACCACTGAGTTTGAGTTTTTGAGTTATTAAAGATTTAAGATATCATACAAGTAAAATATTTCATTTGAATAAGGACATATTGTTGACGAAATAAATTAATCAATACAGTAATTGAATAGATTTATGTGGAAACACATGTTGCGCTATTTTAAAATCGTATTTATTGCTTTTACATAGGTAAAAAAGTGACACGAAAGCAAAACTCCGACACAACAAACAGACACGAGTGTAAGACAGTAATGCACGAGCATTTTCTTCGTTTGCCCCTCATATCTCGTCTATGTATATTTCTGGTTATGCTTTCCGGTTATGCAATAAATTTTATGGTAAAAGCTTTTCGAATTAATCCAAATAGGTGGGCGATATAAGATTTCAAAATTGATCATCCTGTTTCAAAAAACTAACCTTTCAGTTTTTTTGTTTTTGTTTTTTTTTGGAGATAAAGTTACGATCATTTCCCGTTAGATGGGTATACCAGTAATTCATTACCATGACAAGTTTTGAAGGGCTCAAGGCAATTATGAACTTATATCCCTCAAGAGAAAATTTAAATGAATTATTAGATACATCACGCACAAAACACTAACGCAGCAACTTATTCAAAAAAGAAAAAAGCCCTCGTTTAAAAATTCAAAATACCAATATCAACAGCAGTGGAGATAGTATCCATTCATTTAGCTGCCTGACGAAGTTATCGCAAAATTCATCGTTGCTAAGGGCTAGAAATTTTACGCCTATCGTTAGCCTTAGCTATGATCACCATGCAGGTGACAGTACGAATTTGTTCGGCTCCACCACAATTTAGAGAGAAAAACCCTGGGGGTGGCTAAGGCCCTTCCACTAAACACACGTGAGGACTTGCGGCTCGACGGCTATTTAGAGTACCCCCATGTCGCAAAGGCACTATACATTTACAAACATCCATGTCTTCTGCGGGATTCGAGCCCTGTACCTACGGCAACGCAGTCAGCGTCGCTAACCACTATACGGGTTGGGCTACTGTAATAGTAGAGTGTGACGGGTGTAATACCGTGGTATGCATTCTGTTTGTTAGAGTCACTAGTGCGAATCTTATTGCCACTAAAATCCCACAATGTTCGTGTTAAATCTGTTGAGGATCTAAGTCCTCACGTTGACGAGGTATGAAAGTTTGGCGAGAGGGATAACAGCTGAGGTGTCGTCCTCATCACGAATATAGTTCAAAATTACGAGGTCCACCACCAATAGCCATCGTGTTGCTGTAGAGTGAGGTGTGTTATGGTAAACATTCAATCAATCTACTTCGTAATTGACTTTTTATATCTGTCAATATTCGAGTTTTTTATATTTATTCGTTAACCATTTTTCTACACAAAGTTTGGTAGTTTAAATAAAAAGAAGTTTTATGCTTCAAATATTAAGTAGAATTTTAATTTCAAAATCTGTACAATAATATTTAATTTCCGTAATTACCCACATAAAAATTTTTATATCAATATTCCGAAATGAAAAACGATAGAAAACAAATACTTTTAATCAAAGTGAATACTTAACCTTTCAAATCAATAAAACTTATTAAAATACATCAGATAAATGGATTATTTTATATCCATATCGTTTATGAAGGTAATTTTGCTACTAAAAGTGATGAAACGAGTCAAGTACGAATACTTTTCATATTAAAACGGTCATTTGCAGCTTGAACTTAAACTTTAAGATAAAGTATTGTTTCAAATTTTAATATTAGTTTATTGACTTTATCCGATATGCTAAATCAAATTATTTTATAAAGTGTTACTCTTTAAAGTCACGGGAACGTGATTGAGACTGAGAGTTATACTAACGCCGCAGTGTAAAGCAACACGAGGGCTATTGGGGACAGATCTCGTCGTTTTGAGCCTCGGCCAAGTGACGAGGGTGACACCTAAGTTCGCACCTCCATATTCTTACTACTACACTAACGAGAGTACATTGCAAGATCTACAGATTTTACATGCATCAGTTCCTTTACACAGAGGGCCTTCAGTGGCCCCAGGACTCGAACCCGTGATACGCCAGCTGCGAGTTCGTGACCATAAGCACAACGTAACTGTGGCCACAAAGTCACGGGCAAAAATTAAAGTGTGGCCAAATGAAGTATGAAAAGATTTTAAGAAACTCAAGATGTTGAATTTATAAGTTTAATATTTTTCAAACAATGATTTTATTTATTTGAAACAAAATACAGTCGAACCGCTATATAACGAACCTCAAAATTACGATTTTCTCTATATAGCGAATTTTTTCCGGGAACGATTAACATTTTACTATTTCCTTAATAAAATAATCTCGCTATAGCGAAGCGCATTTTCAATATAACGAGCTTTTTCTTCTGTGATTCACTTTTTGTTCTACCTTTTTTAAAAGTATTTCTGAAAAAAATTCAAGTTGTTCTCTATTTAATACTTTTTATGGTGGTCATAAATCTTTAACTGGTTTTATTATATCCTAACTCGCCGAGAGCAATAGAATTCTGGACATTTCATCCAAGAAGTGGAGCTTTTAACTCCCATTGCCCAGTTCACTAGAAACATCTTCGATATCCTCTTTCACCCTCAGTGGAGTTGCCTCGTATTCCCGTGTTCTAATTGTAAAATAATGAATGTTTAATGTTACTTGTATGCTTTAAATTATAAAATGTCCTTAAAATTCATTAATTTAGAATAAAATTATTTTCTTAATATTGAAAATACAGTGAATTCTTCGACATTCTTTTTCTGGTTTTCCTTGCAGTTTTTCTTTCTTTCTTTCCTTTTTTTGATGGGTAAGATACATAAAATAAACATATATAAATTTAAAAAAGGTTTTAAAATAATTACTTTTTTTTAATATATAGTGTTTAGGAATTTAAAATTTGTTTTATGTGGTTTATAAAGTATATTAAAACATGAACCTCTATATAATGAATTTTCCATATGACAAACTTTTTTCCGGGATTTAGCAACTTCGTTAAAAAGATGGCCGACTGTAATAAGCTCTGGTTTGCAGTAAAATGATTAAAAATAATTTTCTAAGCCATCAAAATGTTTCACTTTCTTCGTGTAGTTAAAAAAAAGCACATCAACTGCTACTAAGGTTTCATTGAGACGTAATTAATAGTTGAATAAGTAAAAGCAAAAGCACCGGAAAAGTAATTTCACCCGTAATAGAATTAATTCCCACTCTCCCTTCTCTTGCAACGAATAATGGAAGTCTGCTGCACGAGACACAAATTTCAAGAATCAAATTAAACACTAAATTTTCCTTCCCGATGACGGCCCAATTTGTTTATCTCTCTCAACCGCTCGTGCTCAACAGAGGGAAGTTATACCAGTAACGCCACAATCGTGTTCTTTTTCGAACGAGAAGAGGGGTTGAAGGGAAGTACCTCATCCTCCCTCTTTCTACTGGGAATTCGAATTCAAGGCGAGTGCTGTTTAAACTCGGCCTAAAAGTCCAGGCGTCAGTTTCTCGAGGAAGTCGGAGCAAAGTTTTCGGGGATTTTTAGATTTTTTTCCCTATTCCCACCCCTTTCTATCCACGCCCCGCGGATTCCGTTGTCGCGGGCACTCTACCAACCGAATGTACTTTCGAAGAAATGCACGAGGAAGGTTTGATTCATGGTTCACCCTCCATGCGTGATTTTTTCCGATCCCTCCCCCACTTCCTTCATCCTAAATGCACCATTTATGAAGAGGAAGTTCAGTCTGAAACAAAAATAGAATGTTTTTGCATCCACTCTGTTTATGAAGTATTAAAGAAAGAGAGAGAGAGGGAGGTTTTTTTACATTATTATTTTTTTTATATCTGTTCACTCATTTGTCGATAAATCTGCTGAAAGCTGTAGGGCGACCGAAATAAAATTCGTTGATGGATTAGGCAGTAGAGAAAGAATGAATGATATGGATGTTTATATTTATTATTTTTTATATGAATGTTTTCATTGGCTTTTGGGCAGAGTTTGATTTGAATGATGGAACCTAATGTAGCGTGGGAAAAAGTTTATCAACTTCTGCAACGTTTTAATGGATGCCCTATTCAAGAATTTCCTACTTTGCTGTTACTTGTTTCATAATTTAAAAGATATTCTTTCTTTTTATTTTTTAGATAAAAGTATTTTGTTGTTCAGCCATCTGTATTTCATTGAATTATTTCCTTGTGTGCTCAGCCTTACAATAAATTTACTTTAAATAAATAGAAGGCAGACTAAAATTAGTAAGATTTTATCCTGTTAATTGACAGTATTTCGGAGTAACGCTTTTTTATTAAAGAGATTTAAGAAAGAAAAGGGATTGTGCACGCTGCATATATCATTAAGAAGATCGTTGAACAATGCTATTTAAGCACATTGGTTTTTCTGTCGAGTTTATTATAATGCAGCAAACATCTACGGCATCTTTTGTAATATTTTTTCTGTTTCTTCAAAAATCATAAAATTAAAATGTCCAACTAAAATAATGCTGCAAAGTTGGCCTTAATTTTTTCCCCTCAAAAGTTATCTCAGAGTTTGTACTAAGCAATCGAACAAACACGCATATAAATAGTTTACATTTTTGAAATTTTTTAAATATTTTTGATATTTTTTTGAATTAGATGACACATGACTTGTACGAAATCAACGTGACAATGGCATATGTACTGTTCCGCTTCCTCATAAACAAACAGAATTTTAAATTTTAGCAAAAATATTGCCCCTTAGTGCTTTTGTCTATGTGTTTTTTAGATATAATACCCCCTCTCCGTAAAAGGAGACTGTGTAAGCCAATGATTAGTAACATACTTCATAAAGTTGAACATTCGAAAATAAGGAGAACTAAAACAGAAATGTAGGATAATCTCTAGTCCGCATCACACACAAAAGATACGTTTAGGAAAAATAATAGTAGAATCTTTATCACCGCATAAAGTGGATTTTTGCCATTAAGATGAAATCAGAACTTCGGTTCGATTAGGTTCTTATTAGAAATGATGTGTGATGTAGGTATATTTTATATTTGCAAATATTTTTAGTATATTCTTAAGGAATTGCTGAAAACGAACAGAAAATTACTGATTTATAAGTACAGTAAAACCTGTTTTTGTGCAGTGAACAAGGACCTCACAAAAAGAAATCCTACAAAAAATTTCATAAATACTTAAACATAACAAACTTTATCGAAATACTACAGAATTTTTTTCCATACGGCGCAGGGGGACATAAAAAATCGCATGTGGAAATCACGTCACTTATTTACAAAATTTATGTGAAAGTGCTCCCTAAAAAAACTAAATTGTTAAAGTACTCGTGAAAACATTTTAAAAACATTTAATTTCTCACTGTATGCAAGTTTCCGAAATGCAAGTACATAATGTACAGCTACTCGTCGTAATCCAAAGCACGCATCTTTCTATGATGAATTAGTTCAAAATCGCTTTCGTCACCTGATACAGTGTTAATAAAAATATTTTTTGGCACCATAAAGTAAGAGATAAGTTTTGACGCATCGACGATCGGTTAGTCAGTTGCTTGCAAACGTCACGATAACTAGATATGCATGATAGAAGATTTTTTTGGGGGGAATTTCTACCTCCTTTCGGAATTGGTATCTATTTTAAGAAAACGCTTTTCCGATTTGTTAGAAAGGTGGATACCTGCATATATTTTATCCAATGTCAAAGAATAATCTTGTTCTTCTTGTTCGTCTACAAAATCATTCATAATGTCATTTTTATTGAAAGTTTCGTCTTTAATGAAGTGCGTGCTACTAGCGTAGAGTTTCTTAAAATGTGGGGCGTGAACTTGGGGGAAGGGCGTGATAATCCTACCAGGGGAAATTGAGCATATCGAAAAGACGAAAATAAAAAATTTGTAAAAAATATTGATTTACTGGAAGGAATTAAAACAAAATACATTCTGAGATAATGAAAAGTACACATATTTACAATGATATAATTTATACTAATAAAACAAACAGAGCTGGAATTTTCTATGCACTATTGTTTTAAGTAAAAATACGATAATTTAATTAAAATTAATTGACTGTAACTAATTATTAAAGAACTGCAGAAACAGCCACGTTGGTTTCACTTTTAGCGACTTGGGTCAAAATTTTAAAATATTTTTTTTTCTCACGTTTTAAAGCATTCAGTTAAACTGAAATTTTGTATACACGATTGTTTTGAATGACAATACGATACTTTAATAATAATTAATAAAAATTAATTACCGCTTAATGTTGTGGTTCTGTCCTATGTATATACATTTTTATATTACTTGTAACTATTTAATAAAATGTAGCTAAGATAATTTTTTTTTATTGATCTAAGTAGAAATTGACTTAATTTTATATATATATATTACTTGTTTTTATAAAAAAGTTAATTCGATTATTATTTGTACATGTATTTCTGTTGTGTTTATTTTTCCGTGCTTCATATAACGCTCGAAAGATTATTAGATGACAGGTAAATTATATTTCCTTTTAAATTATTTTTTCTAGGACTGAAAAAAAGAAAAGAAAAATCACATATCACTCATAGAAGTAATTCTATTGGATGAAAGTTTATAGCCACTTTTAACAATCAGGGAATGGTATCACTCGTCTTCTTCGTCACATATTGAATATATCTGAGGACATCAAAAGCTTCGCACTACCTGGAACAGCGGAGTAATTATTTGTGGTATAGAAGTATCGATACGCTGAATCATGAAGTGGCTTTCTAGAACACCGGTCGCATGTGTCGATAGCGATATTCCATCGAAATGAAATTCCAGCGAAGCATCGATTGGAAAAGTCGAAAACAAGATGAGAGGCCCTCGAGAAATTTAAACGCAGTTTCGCCGCTAATGCAAGAAAAAGGCGCTGAAGGGAGTCGATACCCTCATTCGCGGTCACCCCCTCCCCTCATCATTCTAAAGAAATATCAAGAGCACCCCAAAAAATCTCTTTTCTAGATCTTTATATTTCCCAGTCATCATTCAACTTCTTGAATGTGATTGCGTCTCGAGAGCGTGGATTATATTGTCTTTTCCATCGATGCCAGTCTATCGATTGAGACGGCGTTTTCGGTTTTGTGAATCGATAGTACTTTTCCACTTACATCGGGGCCGTGATCGATGCCGGGGATGTTCGGACGGGAAAACTTTATTCTTGAGATTTGATGTGATGTAAATAAATGGTTTTCCGAAGCCAAAGTAAACGGGTTTCCTACTCTCTCTGCAAGTGATAGGCCCGTGTGATGCAAAGTCTTCATCACTGCATTGGGGTAGGAGCTGTCAGCCCTTGAGAGTATTGGGTCCGCGAGGCTTTCAGATACGGGGGAAAAGGATTTATTTTCAAATTGCTTTGCCTCTATGAATATCCAGGCTTTTGCTTTTTTGCTTATGAGATGTGTTTTAGGATAGCAAAATTGTATGTACTTCTCGCATTTGAAAGACTGAAATACAAAATGCATTTTAGGTAATGCATACTGTTTTCATCTTTCGCGATACTCTTTCTTTCCATTCTGTTTCTCAATGCCCTTATTATTTCATGTTTTTGTTACGTTACATTGTTTACGGTTTATAATGTATTCAGTTGCAACTCGCGTATCTATAGTTTAACTATGAAAATTATAATTTTAAACTATTTGGAATAATAAGGCCTTTAAAAATATTAGTGTTAATACCACACACAAAGACATTTATAATCCAATACTGTATTGGAGTGATTGAGTTCGGCGAAGAAAATTTAAATTATTTGACAGCACACTCAAAGAGAAACAAAACCAATAACTGAATTGAAACCTTTAACTCAGTGCTTCTCAAACTTTCAAAGTTTGTGACCCAAATTTCAATCATAATTTCCATGGTGCCACCTCCATAGAATAACAATGCATTGAATTCAATGATGACGGACTTTGATGCTAAAGCAACAATAGGATTTTAATTATATATATAAATTATCAAGATAAATACTGAATTTTGAATATAATTTTGTATAAGCCCATTGGGTCAATAGTAATTATTAAACAAATTCTTAACATAGTACTGTTAAAATTCATTATCAAATACATGGTGCAGTACTGATACATTTATAAGTATATTATATCATTGTAAATGTGTATTTTTTATTATTCCAGATTGTATTTTGATTCCTTCCAATAAATCAATAATTTTTTTGAATGTTTTATTTTTGACTTTTCGATATGCTCACCCCCTGTAGGATTATCAGGCCCCCCTAGATGGACTCGCCTCATAATTTGAAAAACGCTGCTTTAACTGAATTAGAGTTTTAAGCAAGGATAATGCTTTACGCTCTACATTTTCAAAGTGTTTCTGTTCTGTTAATCAACTATATTTTTGCAATTTTTTCCCCAAGTTCTTTGCATTTTTGTTTTCACTACGATTTGAAGGAAACACCAGGGTTAATAACTTCAAATAAAATTTCATTTGTGGCAATACGTCTGATTTTCATCTTTTTGCTTTTCTTTCTATCTCGCTCTATTTATCATTTAATTATCACTGTATCATTATATTATATAATAGCCCTTATCATTTAATATGTTAGTTAAGCAACATCGCTCATTTGTTATTGTGCATTTTATTGTAATTCGTCTCAGTAGTTTAGCTATTAATTATACGGATGTTTCTAAAAGAATATCAGAGTTTTAACGCTTTGTATAGTATTTATTACATATAACACGTATTAGTATGATTCATACATCGAATGAAAAAGCAACTGAAACTGTTTTGTTTGCTGGCATGTGTCCTCAAAACGTATGCTAATTTTCCCTCTTTCTTGCCGATCAACGCGCTAGTACAAAAATGACCTCTGTAAACCAGTGGTTCTCAAATTTTCACTACTGGCAACCCAATTTTCAATCATAACTTTTATCGCCCCCTAAAAATAATAATGTATTGAATGTCATAATATTGCACTTTGGCGATAAAGCTACAATACGATCATAATTATAAACCGTACAAATTGACAAGATAAGTACTAAATTTTGCATATGTTACTTTTAAGTAATATTTTTTTTTTAACTTTTTAGTTCGATTCACTATAAAAGCGTGTTTTTTAGTTTTTTAAAGCTATAATTTATTTTATAGTTATTTTTACTGTACACGATAAAAATCACAAAAAATTCCAGTGAATAATTTAACTAAGAGAAAATATACTTACCTACTTTCAAGGACTTTTAAATTTTTCTTTGATAGTTTGAGAAAAACAAATATCAATCAAAATGAACCAAGTAGTTTCAAACGTGCGTGAACATAATTAATGACAGAAATCCCTCACACTTTTCGCTAACATTACAGGAACGTTATTTTCCAGCTAAACTGTCATATTTTGTTCACGTTTTTGTAGTTTTGCTGTTGTTTGATGATCTACATATAGCATTGTGAACTTTTCTTCCTTGTGTCTTTTTGGCAAGGCGAAGTGCTACATTATGGCTTCATAGTTTTCTTCATAGAGATCTTTAAGCAGCATTTGAAAATTTCAAATCAACTCAAATGTTTCATGTCTAACGCTTTTCTGATACTTACTTTCGCTATATCTTGATTAATATGCATTATTTCAGTAGGTTCTTCAAGATCAGTTTCAACTTCCTTCAATAGGGATCACAGATGGCCATTTTTTTTAATAATCTGCTTATTTACATTTATAAACCATAATAGGTCGTACAACACAGCAATCAAAACTACAAAATTGTTCATGGGGAAATTGTAGCATGTTCTAAAAAATAATTGTGTAAAAGGTTTTTCATTATGCATTATATGTTTCAGAATACTCGTGCTTATTCATATGTCAAAAAACCCTTTCACATGGAAAAAGATGAAACAGAAATATATTATATATATTTACACAACTTCCCTAAAAAAGACCGAGATAACCATACCAGTAAGTTCGAAGGTCAGCTAAAGTAATATTTTAGGTTAAAAGAAACGTAATAAAAAAATCTCTCATCGTTTGATATAGTTAAAAAAAATCTCTCATCGTTCTCATATTGACCACAAAGCAAACAAAATATTTTTTTTTAAATTTGGTTATAAGATCAAAGATGGTTAATAAACGTTTGAGGTGGAATCTTTTATTTTTGATGATCAACAGATGATAAAAAAAATTATATCAGTGTAAATGTGTATTTTTTTATGTCAGAAGGCATTTTGTTTTACTCCATTTCAAAAAATTATTTTTTAAACCTTTTATTTTCAATATGCTCACGCCCCCTGGAAGGGTTACCCCCAGGGATGAGCGCCCCACAGTTTGAGAAACACTGCTGCAAACAGAAAGCGTTTTGTGTTCTACAGTTTGCAAAGACAAAATTTGCTATTACTGTGCAGCGTTTCGTATTAAGTTGGGTAGTCAACCTTCAAATGATAATAACATTATTAGGTAGTATCATCACTTTGAAACAACTGGCTATCTTTGTAAAAGGAAAAGTACGGGACGACAAAGGTTGTAACTGGTTCTGCCTATCTTGATGCTCTGCAACTATGGCTATTTCCTCAATTGGAAGAAAGTGAACCAAATAACTTCATTTGGCAGCAAGATGGTACACCGCCTCACTGGCATCTTTCAGTACGTAATTGGTTAAATATCACTGTACCCAACCAATCGATTGGCCACAAAGAGCTTTCCGATACAGTTTGTATTGCATCGCCTCCACGATCATCCGATGTGACGTCATGTGACTTTTATCGGTGGGAGTTCATAAAGGATTGTGTGTACGTTCCTCTGCTATCAGCTGACCTTTCAGACTTAAGATACAGGATGGAAGCAGATGTTGCAAGAATTTCCTCAGACACACTGAATAAAGTTTGGGATGAACATGAACTCGCCTATTGACTTGTGCCGTGTGACGAATATATATATATATATATATATATAGGACTCATATTAAATACTTGTAAACTTGTAGGGGTACAACTCTTTCAGTTACTCTTAAATTCAATGTATGAATTTTACTTCTAACTTACATGTAATGGATACTTACATGTAATAAGGAATACTACCGATATTCTTTTAGAAACATTCGGTATTTAAAGTATTCGGTATAAGTTCTTTAAAAGTATTCATGTCAATACCAGAGACATCTAATCCAATATTGTATTTTGAGCAATTCAGTACTAATAGATGAAAATTTCATATAAATGACAACAGAAATGGCAGCAAACCAAACAGAAAAAAAATTAATAACTAAATTTAAACAATTGACTGAATTAGAGAACGGGTCACACAAATAATTGTTTAGGTTCTATAATTTGAAAGTATTTGCATTCAGTTTATAAAGTATATTCTTCTGAAGTGGTTATAAAAGTTATCAGACTGTTCATTTTTCACTAGGCTTTCAAACTTCGGAATTGATAACTTCAGATAAAAAATGCACGCGCGCGTTTGAGGCTTCCTTGAATAAACCATGCTTGGAAAATTATATATATATATATATATATATATATATATATATATATATATATATGTTTATGTTTCGCTCTTATAGAAACTTTCAAAATCATAGAACCATAATTCCCATTTTTATTGCTTGATGGTTGCTTAATATAATTATGTGTTATCTAAACTTAAGCATATCTAACAATAATGTGAAATTAAATTTTGAAATAAACCTTATTTTCTCTGTCAACAGGGTTGTAAGACCTTTGAGATGGAACAGATATTTCAATAAAATAGTGTTGTACTAAGAAATGGTTCGATCTTTTCTTACCTGTCTTGTTGTTACTTAACTCGATTTGGAAACGCCATCTCTTGCTGCACCTAGTAGTTACTTATTTCTTAATAATTGAATTGGTCTGAAAAGAAATAGTATCTTTACAGCAATAAAGACGACCACACCCGAACGAGTTTGAACTAGAAGTGTTTATTTACGCTAACGAATATTACAACGGAATGCGCAGAGCGCCATCTGTGGACTGTAAGATTAAACATACCGCCCCCCTTGAAACACGGAGGGGTTTCAAAATTAATGAATTAACTTAAACACTAAGTTGTTAAACATGCTAATGAATTAAGTATAAGAATTAACATACAAATTGACAATAAAGTAAACTTCTAAATTAATGAAATTAAGCAATGAGATTTACAGAAGTATAGATGACCTCAACAATGCTGAAAGAAAAAAATTAGGTATTATTCACAAATGTTCAAGTGTTTATAGGAAGTGGACACAGTTTAGCAATTGGTCTCACAAGTTCACTAGTTTGAGTTTTTACCTTAACCACACGAACCTTACCGTCCTTACCAGGGAACGTTTCCGTGACTTTCCCTAATTTCCACTGTAGTGGGGGTGAGTTGTCGCGTTTGATTAAGACAAGATCTCCGATGTCAAGGTTCTTTTGAACGGTGCGCCATTTCGATCTTGACTGCAGCAATGTCAAGTACTCTGAAGACCATCTATTCCAAAAATGTTGAGTCATACTTGTAAGCAATCGCCAACGGTCGCAGTGGCGAAGGTCATCTGGAACTGTAGGTTGCGGGATAGCTGTTAATGCCTTTCCTATCAGAAAATGTCCTGGTGTGAGAGCACAAGGATCATCTGGACTGCTAGATAATACACATAGTGGCCTGGAGTTGAGGCATGCCTCAATTTGGCTTGATAACGTGGATAGTTCTTCGAAGGTGAGACTAGTGACTCCAACAACTCTGTTCAAATGAAACTTAAAATATTTCACTGTAGCCTCCCAAATGCCTCCGAAGTGGGGAGCAGATGGAGGATTAAAGTGAAATGTGATGTTGTCAGTTACCAGGAATTGATGAACGGCATCTTCCTTCATAAACTGGCGGAACTCCTTTCTAAGATCTCTGCTAGCTCCATAGAAATTGGTTCCTTGATCGCAGAAGATCTCTGATGGTTTACCTCTGCGAGCCACGAATCTTTTTGAACAAGCGATAAATGCTTTTGATGTTAAGTCACAAACGACCTCAAAAGGAACCGCCTTCGTTGCTAAGCAGACGAAGACGCAGATGTAGCACTTAGTGTTCCGACTTCCTCTTCCCTTGGAGCTTCGTATCAAGAACGGGCCGGCGAAGTCAATACCAGTTCGTTGGAATACAGAAGAGGGGCAAACTCTGGATTCTGGAAGATCTCCCATGATTTGTTCGGCGAATTTTGGACGATTTCTGAAACATGGGATACATCTTCTCACTACTCTTCTAACTGCATCTCGGGCAGAAATAATCCAAAATGTTTCTCTGAGAGCTGCTTGGAGAAGTTGTGGACCGGCATGAAGAAGTTTCAGGTGGTAATCAGAGATAATTAAGTTCACAACATGGTCGGTTTTAGGAAGCAAGATGGGATGCTTCTGCGAGTCTGCAAGTATTGAATTTTTCAGTCTACCACCGACACGTATTATTCCGGAATCATCGTAGAACGGAGTCAAGGGTATAAGCTTGTTGGTTGACGGAAGCTGCTTACCTGCTGAAAGATAGGAGACTTCCATCGAAAAATGATCACGCTGGATAAACTTAACAATGCCTTTCTCGGCTTCGCTCAATTCTGCCGTTGTTAAAAAGGACTTTCTTCTTTTACACGCAGAAAGAGAACAGTTCTTCACAAATCTTAAGCAATAAGCAACAACTCTTTTCAACTTGTTCCAAGAGGAAAATTTTTGAAAGAACTCAGCCTTGAAAGTCGCATCAACCACGTTCAGCATAATCAGCTTGGATGTTCTTTTGGCTTCGGCAGACATGTGTTCTTGTAATTGTGGATTACCTTCAAACTCTCCAATCGGAAAAGTAGAACTTCTTAACCAATCGGGTCCATTGAACCACAAGTTGCACTTTTCTAGTTTAGTTGGGGGTATCCCTCTCGTTCCACAGTCAGCAGGATTCTTCAGACCACTCACAAAGTTCCAGTGCACGTTAGGAGTCAGCTCTTGAATTTGTGCCACTCGATTAGCTACAAACTGTTGTCATCTTCTCGGTTCGGACTTCACCCATGCCAGTGTGATCTTGGAATCAGACCACGCAAAGGTCTCGGAAATTGGCAGGGTTAGAGTTGGAAAGGTAGCTGGGCAGAACAAAGCTATAGTCGAGGTAGAGACTGAGGTTTTACTGGAGAGACATGTGTCTTAGAAGTTAGCAGTCTAGATACTACAGTTTAAGTTGCATCCTTGGAACGAATGTATATAACTGCACAGTAGGCCTTTTCTGAAGAGTCACAGAACCCGTGTACTTGTACGTCTATTGCCTGTGGAATGAGAATGCAGCGTGGGATCTTGATATTTGTAAGTAGAGGAAGCTGTTCTTAAAATGTTCTCCATTGTCTTGCTAGAGAATCTGGTAGCTCTTAGTCCCAGCTTAAATGGTAAATCCATAGCTCTTGGAGGAAGATTTTAGAAATGACAACTGATGGTGCCAACCAGCCCAAGGGGTCAAAGATTTTAGCGACTTCAGAAAGTACCTTGCGTTTAGTCCACACATCAGTCTCGTTCACGGTGATGGTAAAGGTAAACTTGTCAACATCTGGAAGCCAAGCTATTCCCAAGATCTTGACAGGTTGGTCATCCTTGATCGTGTGTTTGGAATCAACTGCCTTTAATTCCTTTGGAATGGTTGCCAATACGTCAGGATCGTTAGACACCCATTTGCGCAGAGAAAATCCTCCTCTTTTCATCATCTCCTGCAGCTCTGACACTAGCTGAATGGCTCCCTTCTTTGTCGCACTTCCACTCAGCAAGTCATCAACGTAAAATGACTAAGGGTAGCTCTTGAAGCGGCTGGATAATTTTCTTCTTCGTCAATGGCAAGCTGTCGTAAGGTTCTCGTAGAGAGGAATGGTGCTGAGGACGTACCATACGTAACAGTTGTTAGGCGATAATCCCTTATAGGTTCGGTTGGAGAATCCCTCCAGAGAATTATTTGCCAGTCTACGTCTTCCTCGTGAACTTTAATCTGGCGAAACATCTTTTCAACATCAGCGCAAATGGCTACACTGAAAATTCGAAACTGGATAAGAATAGGGAAAAGTTCTGGCTGCACTCTTGGCCCAACCATAAGCAGATCGTTGAGAGAGAGTCCAGAAGAAGTTTTACTGGAGACGTCAAAAACAACTCGAAGCTTTGTTGTACAGCTGGTGTCCCTAACAACTTCATGGTGAGGAAGGTATAAACTTTTTATGTTATTAATTTCAGAGTCCAGAACAAGTTCCATGTGCTTTAGATCTAGGTATTCCTTTATGAAATTTCGATACAGCTTGTATTTGTCAGGATTAGAAATGAGATGGCGTTCCATGCTGATTAGCATACGAATTGCATTTTGTTTTGAATTACCTAACCGCGTCGGAGGAGTGTGAAATGGCAACTTTACTGTGTATCTGCCATTCTCATCCCTAGAATGTGTCGTTACGAAATGATCTTCACAAGCCTCTTCTAATGAAGTTAAGGGTTTGGCACATGGCACAGAATCTAATTCCCAGAATTTATTGATTAGCTGATCCGATACTAAATGAATATGATTGACATGGAAAGAATTTTGACCACTAGAATTTGCCTTGCCTCCAATTATCCAACCCAATTCTGAACGAATGGCAAATGGCTTATCCTTACCCAAAGATAACGTTTGACCCTTTAGCAATGGCAAAGTAAGGTCAACACTAAGTAGCACATCAATTGGACTACTCTTATAAAATGCTGGATCAGCCAGAGAAATATCCCCAAATAATTCACACATTGAGGAATCTAAATCGTGATGTGGGGTCATGCCTACAATTTTGTTGATCACATAGACGGACGCATGAAAAGAATTTTGAGATGAAAAATGTGAGGTAAATTGAATCTCAGCAAGCCCATTTAGACGCGTATCGGATGCGCCCAAACATGATATACGCGCATTGGCCTTTTCCTTTCGCAAGCCTAGCCTTTCAATACATTCATTTGTAATAAGTGAAGCCTGGCTTCCGCTATCCAGAAGACATCTACAGGTCTGATAGTTACCCCAAATGTCTATTACCTGAATTAGAGCTGTGCAAAGAAGAATTTGAACATCTGGGTTCACATCAGAAATACACGATGTAACATCCACAACTCTAGAATTTTCGCTTGGTTCAATAGTACTTGAAATAGAGACAGGAGAAAACACAGGAGCGTTGACAGAAAGTTCTCTAGAATTTAACACATTTACAGCGCCCTGTTTTCCCTTAGCACTAACATTTTCAATATGAAGTAAACTGTGGTGGGGTTTCTTGCACTTTTTACATCTAAAATTGCTTTTGCAAGTTTTCACACTGTGAAACTGAGTTAAACAGTTAAAGCAAACATTATTCGTTTTAACGAAATCTGAACGGCCTTGAACTGACAATTTTAAGAATGTATCACATCTCGACAATGTATGATCTCCATTACATAAAGGACATTGTGACTGGGCGTTGGACGCGACCAGAGTCACCTTCCTTTGAACATTTCTCTTAGTAGTTGAACTCGTAATGGATCTTGCTTGTGCTGCAAGGAATTGCAACAATTCGTCTAACCTTGGGATGACATCTGTTGAAAAGGTTCTCTCATACCAAGTTCTGGAATTCGGATCAAGCTTAAGCAATATCATGTGCATTAAGAGTGTATCTGAAGTTGGGTTCAACCTGGTATTCAAGTGACTTCAACATCCTTACTAATTCCTTAGTCGAATTTATCAAATTTAGAATTTGTGTGGATGATTCTCCACTCAAGGGCGTTATGTTAATAAACTTTTTAATTAAAGAGGACATAATTTCTCTTTTATTAAAATATCTATCCTTTAGCAATTTCCAAGCGATTTCGAAATTATCATTAGTAATGGATAAAGAATTAATGATTTTTAATGCATCGGATTTTAAACTGCCCTTTAAATATTGCAACTTTTGCGCTCCCGTTAAATCATTATTGTTGGAAACTGCAGCTTCAAAAAGATCAGAAAATGCAAGCCACTCCTCAGTTACACCAGAAAATATAGGTAGGGATAATGTAGGAAGTTTCACTTCAGCTGACCGAGCTGAGACTAAACTGTGACTTGAACCTTGGTTTTTAACCTCAAAATCGGAGTTTACTACAGAATGCATAAGCTAAGTGTCTATAGCGACAAGTATTTCTTCTAAGGTATCTAAAATGTCGTCCTTTTCCGTACAATAAGTTTCCTCGTCCTTTTCCTCGCAAATACTTATAATAGAATCCAAAATCTCCTTTATTTCAGTTCTAAATTCCAAGAATCTATTTTTCCGAGCCAATAAACCAACATTATTTAATTTCTCAATTTCCTCTTCTGTTTTGTTTTGCAATTTTGTAATCGAGGATTTGATGTTCTTTTTTTTCTTCAGTAAAACCTCAATATCCATTTTAATATAGCAAAAAGAATAATTTAAAGAAAAACAAATAATAAAAACGCAGCTGCGAATGACTAATTGTTTAGTCGAAAAAGATACGATACCTTTGGGGCCGCGGAAGAGGGGAAAAGAGAGTGGGGGAGAAATTCTAAAAAGAATTACTACGGAACATACGAATAGGAAATTTAACACACAAGAGAGGTAAAACGAAACTTAAGTTTTTGTTGCATATGATACAGGAATGACAATGGCAGAAACACACAAATAATTTACCACTTAAGAATAATCGCACAACAATCAATTAAACATTGAAATAACCATATATATAAGAAGATTAAACTTTTGAATATACATGAATTTGAAATATTTCACTTCGAAAGTTTCTTTTTAAACTTAGTACACACACAAAAAAAAAAAGAATTAGAATTTTTCATCAATTGAATTATGACAATATCTTTTAGAAAAATATTGCCGAAAGAACAACAAGCCAGAAGTTTTGAATTAGAATGTTTCACAATATTGAACTCCGGCTACGGTACGACCAAAATGTTGTACTAAGAAATGGTTCGATCTTTTCTTACCTGACTTGTTGTTACTTAACTCGATTTGGAAACGCCATCTCTTGCTGCACCTAGAAGTAGTTACTTATTTCTTAATAATTGAGTTGGTCTGAAAAGAAATAGTATCTTTACAGCAATAAAGACGACCACACCCGAACGAGTTTGAACTAGAAGTGTTTATTTACGCTAACGAATATTACAACGGAATGCGCAGAGCGCCATCTGTGGACTGTAAGATTAAACAAATAGTAATCATAACCATTTTAAAGGAAATGGAACCGGGCTCAAATTTCAGAGAAATCATGGATGTTTGTAAATGTATAGAACTTATGTGCAGTATATGGACACTAAATATTCGTCCTCTCGAGTGGTTTGTTGTGGAGAAGAGGGGTAGGAGATACTCGGACTGCCCCCATAAAATGGGAGTGGAACGGAGACAAAACGTATTGTCAGATCCATGGTGCTCAAGGTTGCCACCAAAACGACAGACGTATTCTAAGCCCTTGCAGCGATGAATTTCGTGGACTTCGATCTGGCATCGTCGATCGGTTACTATTAAAAACAACAAAAGAAAATATAAGTAGCTGAAAGTTTAAATGTCGTTGTGATGTAGTTGATGGCAGAAGATGTTGTTCATTTCCTAGTTGATCAGCTGAAAACCAAATGTTGTTCCAATCAATTTTAGTTTTATTTCCAAAATAACAGTATTACGCCCTTTACATTTACCGTAACTTTCCCATTAACGTTTTTCAAGTTATTAAAGTAGTAATGTTTCCCACCACACAAATGTAAATCTTTTTTTGTGTCTATATGATCACCACGAGCAAGGAACACCTGAACTCTTAAAATATTGCGTGGTTTTGTCTTGGACATCGCCCCGGCGATCTAAGACACCACGAGGAACCCTCTACTCCGACCACGAACCGAATGAAACTCGAGGATGAAAGTACCGACCGCTACCATTTAAAAAGATCTTAGAGAGGTTAGAGAGGAGACACTTGAAATATTTCGCAGAAACTAGACGTGACCTCCTTCCTCACAAACAACCGAATTTGGATTCTAAGAAACTAAACAATGTTTTTGATAATTTCAATGCATATGCTGCAATTAATAGCTGCGACGTAAACTAAATATTTAAATTAATAAATATCACGATACCTTTATTTTTCTCAAATGTCAATGCCCAAAAAATTAGTTCTACAATTTTCTGCACTTCCTCTTTTCTTACGTGATGTGGATAGAAGAAAAAAAATATTTTGCTTTCACTAACCATTTGGATTTTTTTCTCTCTGACACAGGGCAACAATTACACTCTTAAATAAAATCTGCATCATAATCGACAGTATAGGGTAAGGGGCAATTCCTTATAATGAGCTCCGCACGTATAAGCCTATGTAAGACAATCACTCCAACAGGGACGTCTCAACTACAGGTAAGAAGCTTTCTTTTAGAACGGCTCTGAGCTGTTGTTAATAATTTTGATAGTATCTTTTAAATTTTATGGGGCTTTAAAATTAATTATTCTCTTTTTTCTTATTAATTATGTTGAGAGGGTAATACCGTTTTTTGGTAAGGCACCTCGTATTTTGAAGCCGTGGTCCAAAAGAGACATAAAAATCTACAGCCACTAAGAATGCTGAGAAATTAGGATTATGCTCCGTCAGCTGTATGTATGTTTCCTTTACAATCAGCTGATAATCCTTATGGTGTGTTATTCTGTAAGAACTACCTAGCCTTTTAGAGAGCAGGGGCATCTTAAGAGTTCTTGAGGCATTGGACCCCTACACAAATGTAGGCCCTACTTATGGCAATTAAATGTAAACAGTACATATCGCCGTTCCGGAAGAACAATGACGTAACTGCAAAAATGTGTCAAATACAAATAAGTCAATACAAAATAGGAACACTTCCCCCACACAGGGGAACTTGGACGTAACTGTAGTTCCACTCAGAAGGTAGTTGCGTCATGTTCCCCTGTGTGTGGGATGTGTTTCTGATATGTTCTTTGGACTTGTTTGCATTTGACACATTTTTGCAGTTACGCGGCGATATAACATACGTGGTAAAAAGCTTGTATAAACAATAACCCGAAACAAATAAATGTGCATGGCTTACAATCGCACAAACTGGCTGGACCGACTGCCGCCTTTTGACTGAATGAATAATGATGGTGTATGGTAAAAGGGCTAGATCTATATATGGACAATGGTTCACACATGTAGCCAGTTGACATATCTTCCGAAATTCCCAGTTTTTTTAAGAATACAGCCGGAAATAACATTTGACGGTTGAATTTATTCGAATTCATGATCTTATTAAGGCTGAGTTGAGAACGAAATGTGGCCCCCATTGTGGCCGAGGCCCTGGGACCGGGCCTATTTGGTCCATGACTTAAGCCGTTCCTTTTAGTGAGTAGTATTTTAACTAAACATAAATCTTCAAGAACATTTCTATTTTAAATTTTACGATTACCCAGCAGGTAATGTGCAGATTAACTAGATAATGTGAAAAAAAATTTCTCCACTTAAACGAATTGGCCTAATTAATCTGTACATTACCCGCAATGAACACTTGGTACATTCTGATAAGAAGGTGAGAAGTTACTCACTGAGTGTGAAGAGCTTGGTGAAGGTGAGGGAGGGGCACTTCCCGTGCACGTAAGTGACGTCGCACTTGTAGGTGCCCTCGTCCGCCACGCTAAGTGCGCGTAGGTGCAGTTCGGCGTTGGAATTGTTGTGTAGCACGAAGTGGGCCCTGCCCGCGAACGCGTTCATGGGCCGCGAGTGGGTGTCACTGTATAGGTAGACACGTCTCCACTCATCTCCGATGTGCTTGGTCCACGTAATGACGTAGATGCGGCCGCAACCATGAGAATCCACTTCGCAAGGCAGTACCACGGATTCTCCCACTTTGCCGGACACTGAGTGTTCACGACCACCTGTAACACAAAATACAAAGTTATATTTTGGAATAGTAATGTATATTAAGTACATAAAAGTAACGACGGAGTATTGACTATAAGTAGGGCTAGAATTATTATTTAAATATGTTTATTGATTTTCCTGGTTGGAGACTCTTATTTTGTATGTTACCTAATAGGCTCAATTCATGACGGTCACATGATAAAGACAAACACGTGTTCTCCATTGAATTGAAAGCAGACATCAAGCTAGTTGTACTTGTTGTTCTATTTTAAAACTTGGGGTAAAAATGTTCAAATGTTATAAAAAATAAATTTCTTCAAAAGATTTTAAAATTTAAGAAGTCTTACTTCATGTACGTACTTCTAAATAAAATGCATTTTATCTACCTATGTGGATTATTGTAGTTGAAAAATTTGTATTTTTTAAGAGAAAGTTTCTGCAAAGATAGAAAGTTGGCAACAACGAAATGCATGAACTGATTTGCTGGATTGATTGATTGATTGAATATTAACGTCGCACTGTTCAGCTACACGAGGGCTTTTGGCGACGGACCACGTAATTTTGAACCATGGTCAAGTGACGTGGACGACACCTGAGCTGGCACCCCCTCTCCTAACTACCACACCACACCAACGGGGAGGACGTTTCAGCTCTCGACAGATTTAACGTGCATCGCTGCCCTACACGGCGGGTCTTTAGTGGTACAGGGATCGAACCCGTGACAAAGCAAGCCACGGTCCGATACCTATACCACTCGGCTACCGCGGCCACCTGATTTGCTGGAAACACATGACTGCTTTTATCTTGTGACTATGACGTCACATGAGATTTTGAGCTGATTGGTTAAAAACACTTGGTTATCATTACCATGTGACTATGACGTCACTTGAATTGAACCCATTTCCAAAGAGTCAATATAAATAGTTTCTTAAGTCGCAATTCGAAGCCATTATGAAAGGTAATCTGTTAAGATCTCTTAAAGCTGAATGCTCTACAAACATACTTCTATTGTTTACGTACCTTTAAGGGGTCACAGGGTGTTAATCTTCTATTTTTTCGAATTTTCGAAAATATATGTTGTTCCTCATTTTCTTTTTGAACATTTTGATACCAACCACGTGATAGTACTATAAAAACTTCGAAAGTTATTCGAAAAATTCAAACAGCAATTTAGTAATAACAATGTTTAAAATGGCTACATGCCACACCCACTTATTTTTGATTTCCGCATACGTTTTATTTTTCTGTTTTTAAAAAGCCTCATGAAATATTTTAAACACTTGCTTAATTGAGAAGGAAGCTTGCAACTCATTTTAATGTGTTTTGATTCTGTTTTGGTAATGCTAGCACGTTTGTTTCAAATGACTTATCGAAATTCAAAACAGCGTTGTTTAAAACCGTTTATAAAAATTGAAAATACTCGATTCAAATGGAAAATACTCATCGTAGACCTTCGTCCTAAGAAAAGAAGATTTAGGGAACCAAATCATGAAGGTATGTTCTCATATGTTGCAGAAAGGAGAGATAAAAAAATTTGCTTCTCCAGTAATAAAATCTCAGGATATCAGACTTCATTAAAGTCAAATCTTGTTAAGGTAAGTGAAAACTTCAAAGGATATCGTATTTTTGATTTTTATTTCAACTTTTAGCTCTATTTTATCAGTATCATGTTGTTTAAAATGTCATAAACCATTAAAAATTAATGAAAAGTCCACTCGTGGTTTATGTTCGAATTTTGAAATACGTTGTAAAAACTGGGAGTGTTTGTACTTTTTCAAGCTGTGAAAACACTGGGAATAAAAATAATGCTCAGAAATTAACAGAAGATCTATTTTAGCAATGAGATGCATAGGCCAAGGTTTAGAGTCATTAAAAACCTTTTGTGCTGTAATGAGTCTTCCTAATCCTGTTGAACAAAAATAACATGATGTTATTAATAATAAACTTTCACGTGTTATGAAGGAAGTCGCTGAAGAAAGCATGAAAATGGCAGCTTGAAGAATATTCTTGATCACCTGATAACCTTTTAACGGTAAGTGGTGATGGTACCTGGAAGACGAGAGGACATTCATCGTTGATTGGGTATGTGTACTGTAATAGGGGCCGAAACAGGTAAGGTTTTGGATAGGGAAGTGTTGTCCTCATTTTGAAAAGGAGGAGACAGTTATAAAGGGGGTAAAATTTGGTATCAAGTACAATAAAAATGGCAAAGAGCGCATAAGATTTCATGTCGAAAAAATTATTCTGGCTCTGCTGGTAAGATGGAGGTTGACGGGATGTTAAGGATTTTTAATCGATCAGAAAAGCTTCACAACCTGAAATATTCGAACTACATAGGAGATGGCGACACAAAAACATTCAATGCCCTTTCTGAAAACAAGCCATGCGGCGATGACTATCTTATTCAGAAAATAGAATGTGTAGGCCATGTGCAAAAAGAGAATGGGTACAAGACTTATGAAGCTTAAATTAGTATATAGTAAAAGGAATTATCTGATGGTAAAACTATTGGCGGTAAAGGTAGGTTAACAGATAGTTTAATTGATAAACATGCGCATTACTATGGTAATGCTATTCGATGCAATTCTACTAGTGTAAAGGAAATGCGGAAAGCCATTTGGGCTGTTTGGGGGTCATTCTTGGAGCACTGATGATGAACCGATACACTGGTTTTGTCCTACAAATCAAATACATGGTGGTAAGTATAATGCCGCAATTAATAATAATTTACAAAATTATAAACACAAACCCTCAGTTGCTAAAGCTGTTCAAGATGTAATTAAGCCTGTATTTTGCAGACTTATATCATCCGGCACTCCTGAAGAAATGTTTAGGGGTAAGACACAGAATCTAATGAAAGTTTAAATTCATTAATTTGGAAGTTTTGTCCTAAGGCGATTGGTTCTAGGCTTCAGATTGCAGAGATTGCTGCAAATCTAGAAACCAGTGTTTTTAATGATGGAAATCAAATACTTATTACTATTTTAGAAAATTTGGCTTGAAAATTAACAGAAATGTTTGTGTGCCCCTGGCTGAACGTGACTGACAATCGTTGAATCTTTACGTCAAGACAGAGGCTGTTATAATGAATTTTGAAGCTGCAGAGCCAAGAAAATTAAAAAAGAGTGAAGAAATTAAACTGTTTCAGGAACAGGAAGGTATATATTTTTATCCTGTAGAATTTTAGCGTGTAAGTTTTAGGATTTATTTTTCTCAAATTCAATTTTAAAACTTTAAAGCCCTTTTTCTCAGTTTGTGTTTTTTTTCAATTACGCGCATTGCGTTTTTCAAAACTATCATACTTTGATGTATAAAACTTTACAGAATTATAAATTCTATCATAATCTTCAAATCCTAGCTATTTATAGTATTATAAATTTTTAATTTTTTGAAATATTTCAACAAAATTGAATTTTTAAAAAAAAATTTAAAAAATGTATTTTTTTATTTTTAAAAATATTATTTTTTATTTTATTTTTATAAGATAAGCTAGCATGTAATAAGGATATATTTGACTTTATAAATCAACTTATTGCTAGTAATTAGAATTATTATTGCAGAAAATATCATGCGCGTCGTAAAACTCACTATTTGTTTCTTACAAAAATTTTTCTTATTTTTATGTGCTTATTATTTTTAAAATTATGATTATATTTTAGATATTTTATACTTTTTTGAAACTTTATTCCTTTATAAGAAATGTGGCAAAAGAATCAAATTATTTCATTTTAATCTCAAAGAATTATTTCTAGTCGAAAATTGTTTGTATTTTGTGCTCTCGAAACATTTTCAACACCCCTGTGACCCCTTAAGGGGAATTGGCACCCACTAGCAAACTTCTTTATTTATGTATTTAAAAATTATATTTTAACATTTTATACAATGTTTATATTCAAGAAAATGTTACCAGATGAAAATTTTCATATATTATTCACACAATTTTAAAAATTTAAATTTTTTGAAGAAAATTGGGAAAAATTTAAAATCTTACTCCTTTTGTAAAAATTAATTTTTTGACCTGAAATTTTTTTATTATATTCTTATGGATGTTCTTAACAACTTTAGGGATCGATTTTAGAATAACTTCATTCATTTTTGAGAAAAAAAATAAAATGTTGATATACAAGCTAAAAATCAACGAAAAAGCCAACATGTCTTACATTTTATTTTTTTTTTTAAAAAAGTATTCAGTGTATAGCAAAACGGATCCCTAATTTTATTACATGCTTTATTTTTAACACGCAGGAAAAAAATTGAAGTGATTGGTAAATAATTGTCGAAGGAGTAGCATTTTGAATGCACTAAGGTTTCGAAAAACACAAACTGAGAAAAACCACTTTAAAGTTTATAATTCTGAAAAAATAATTAATATAAGCTTAATTAAACTTAAAATACCACTTTAAGATATTACTTATACGATTTTTATAAATGATCAACTTTTAGAGAGTACTAATTGCACAAGAAAACTCAAGAAAAACTTAAAAAAAAATTTTTTTCTGTCACGACAGAAATTTTAGCTGTTTTTCTTCTTATAATATTAAAGTATTACATTTGTATGAAAAATATATCAGGAATAAGAATTGAAATTATATAAAATTATTACTATAAAATGCCTTAATTTAAAAATTTTACATGCACACATTTCACAAGGAAGAAAAATTACATTATTGTATTGCCTCGGAAATATTCTGCTTTTAATACTACACATTCTTTTTTATAGTTATTATTTATATTTATAAAATAATTTTTTTTTTATCATAACGCATTTTTTAGCTTTTTTTTCTAAAAAGGGGGTGTGGCTGAATTGCCTAATTTGTTTTCAAATGAAGTTTTATTCAACTTCTAACTTTCCGACATGCACAAGTGATATATCAATCGAAAGATAATAATGCAAAGAATAAGATTAAATGAAAATAAAAAACGATAGGTTTGTGATTTTTAGGGTACCAAGTCCCCTTAAGAGATAATTACGCTATTTATATCCTTATATTTGTATTTATTATCGCAATACTAAAAATACGCAAATACACTAAAACCTTGTCATCATCCTTGTGGAAATGATAATGTAAAAATGAATTGTATTGTGTGTGTGTGTAAAATTTCTGCTTAATTTTCATGCAATTATAATATGCCCACCTGCTGTAATATAATTTGAAGTGTTAGACAAAATACGAAAAAAATAAAAAAATAATCTTTCTATTTTAATTCTCAATATTCCTTTCTTTTTTTTCGGGGGAGGGGGAGGGGCTCTTGATACTTGCATTACTCTTGCATCTTGCTTGCATGAACACGAAAATCATCTTAAATGAATAATTACATTCCATCACTCCATTGAACCATTTATCAAGATGGTTCTATATAGTGTTCAATTGCATGCATTTTTTCTAACCTGTACAAAAAGAAGACAACATTCGAGATTGCACGCTTTCCCTCTTTCCCCAGCGATTTAAAATTAGTAATGTTTGTAAATATAGGAGAGGTGCGAAGCATTCATTAAAAACAAATTCCTATTTTTTTAAATGTAAAGTGTCTGTACAGTCTCGAAATAAGAATTTACAGATTATATGCTGTAAGAAATTAATTTAAACCAGCCACGCTTCTTTTTGTTTTCATAAAAAAATGTATCTGAACGCATACTGTTTTTAGTGAAAAATATACCCATATTTAAGGGTTACAATGAGAGGAGTTATTCTACATTATTTGTTTTTTATCGAAACAATTCATTCTAAATGTGTATAACATGAAAGAGAATTCAATTTATAACTAATTCATCGCTGAAACATCCCAAACGTAAAATGGTAAAATTCCCCAAAAAAGGAAAAAAATTAAAGAAAAAATATTTTTTTTAAAAATAAAGAAAACACCACACACACACACACACACACATATATATATATATATATATATATATATATATATATATATATATATATATATGTGTGTGTGTGTATTATATATTTATATCATCAATAAATCTATGAGGTTACATAAAGTATAAAGTATACAGTTACATAAAGTATAAAGTATATATATATATATATATATATATATATATATATATATATATATATATATATATATGGGAGTCCGAATAAATCTTCGAATAAAAATCAGACTCTTCAGAAGGCGGGATTTTAGATTGGCGAGGTGGTTGTCTAAGGGTAAGTATTTAAGGGTTAGTGATGAACTAATTGAATCAAAGTCATTTAAACACAGATACTATATTTAAGTAAAAAATAATTTATTTGAAGTTAAAGGGAAATATTTACAGATGGGGATATTTACAAATAGAAAGACATGCAGGAATTAGGTTAATTGAAAGTTGAGTTATACCTTTAGAAGACGGGGAAATTAATTCCCTTTCTCATGCTTGGACGTTAGGACTGGTATCGCGCAGAGCGCGAAATGCGCTAAAGACGTGGCGTGTTGAATCGGCAGTGGTTAGTAGGCCTCCGCCGAAAAATTATTCAAGCCGGACCTACGAAAGCTCACTAGACCGCGCTGCTTCGGAATGCGATAATAAACACAATTGACATTAATGGTCCTCTAAAAAGGATATGACTCAACCTTTTAACAAAATATTTCAAAGGGAAAATCCTACATATATATATATACATATATATGTAGAATCCTACATATATATGTACAATCCTACATATATATATTCACACACACACATATATATATATATATATATATATATATATGTAATAATTTCCCCTAGAATCCTTTTAATTAACTCTTTTTAATAATATTCAAATTATATTTTAATTATTTGGTTCGAAACTAGCACCCTGATCTTATTTGTATCGACTAATAATATTACATCATAAATCCCTTTCCAGCCCCTTGTAACCAACTTACTACAAAAATGTTCCGTGGTTTGCACCGTCGGGTATAAAAACCGATGTTTCTGGAAATCCCTCTCTCTTCTTAGCTCGTTTCTCTGTGGTCATGTAGCCGGCTGCTTTGTGTTGTAGTTTCTTTGTCTTTTTTTTGTCGTCCATGTTCATCATAATTAATATGCCTAGGTGTTTCAAGATATTCAATAAAATGGATATCCTAATCTACCAGACTGCCTCGTCGATCTTTCCATAGAAAATGCATCTACATACAGAAAACCGCAAAACAGGCCACGCCCTATCTTTGATTCGCTACAGTAAAATCAACCATCCGCCACGTATTACAATGATTTTCTTACCAATCTCCAGAAATATTATAAAAATATTGCATATATATATATATATATATATATATATATATATATATATATATATATATATATATATATATATATATATATATAATCATCCCCCTCCCCATCGAAAAAAAAAATTCTATCAATAAAATAGTTCCCCTATTTCTGATAACTTGTGGCTTTCACTTATTTTTTAAGTCTGTTTTCACCATATGTAAGGCAGTGTAAACTTAACGCAGAGCACATTTTCGGACAGAAAAAATGCCTCAATTTTTATAAAAATTTGTGACATTCTAACTCATGCATTTGTTTATAATATAGTGTTTTTAAAATTTCAAAATATTTCATAAATTACTCTCTCGTTTTTTCTTTTCACATGTAAAGGGAGAGCTCATTTAAAATTACGGTATAGGAGAAAAATTGCGAAACACATTTTATAAAAGAAAAAATGTATCAACCCGGGTAAAAATGAGTAGTATGATAAAATAAGTGATTATTTACAGGATAGTGAAGCCAACATATAGTATTAATGTTTGAGCTAATGTTAATGATTTTTTATCTGAAAAAATATTCCGAATTTGGCTCCTATTCTTTAACATTAGCCGAAGTCAGCCTTAAACGAAGAATTGTGTGATTAAATTATTATACCTCTACTTCCCACAATAATGCATCTAATTACACATTAGACCACTTTAAAAAAACTCTACTAAGTAGAAAATTTAATAATTAATATGTGGATCCATACCATGTACAAAAGGCCGTTGTGACTAGACCATGTGGTCAAGATTATGGAATCGTAGCTGGTATGTCACGAGTGCAAGCATAGTACCGCTGAAGACCAGAAGGACGTTAAATTTGTCGAGAATCAAACGTCCTCCCGTTGACACGACGTAGTAGTTTAACAAGATGCTGCTGGATGAGATGTCGTCCTTGTTACTTACCACTAGGACGCTCGGGATTTCGATTAAACTTAAACGTCTTCTGGTGTTATTTTGACACCATGATATAAAATAGGCAAAGTAATTGTTTTAACTAAATGATTGCTCGGAAGGGGTAGTAGGGTTTAGTTTTAAGACTTTTTAATAATAATTTATGTAATTATCATATATTATGACCCTAAATATCATAAAAATTTGATGTTGACATTATATTTCGTGAAGCTTATTGGACCACTGCTTTGTCACAAAACATTTCGAGTCACAAATCTACAAGGAATGTTAGTATTTTACGGTATCCATTCTATGACATATACACTCAGGAGGCCGTGGGTAGCCTAGTTGTTAGAGCATCGGACTCCAGACCGGAAGGCCTGGGTTCGAAGCCCTATGCCACCAAACACCCTCCGGGTACACACGGAGTACGTGCTCGTTAAATCAGTGGGTCCGTAGTCTTGTGGGCTTAATCACGAGCGCAGGGACTGGAGAATATTTAGCTCCCCTTCAGTTAACATGCAGAAATTGTGGAGGGGGAGATAGAGGTCGTGTCGCCCTCTATCGTCCCTTCGGAGAATTTCACCGAGCTAAAATCGTACTGTCACCTGTATGGTGCTCAAGGCTAACGACAGACGTACCTCTTGCCCATGCCACGATGAATTTCGTGGCCCTCGATCTGATTATGTCAGACAAGAGGCATTAGAAAACAACAACACCACTCAGAAACATTGAAAATAGCGACCCAAGAAGAAAGCATCGGATTGAAATGAAATTTAATACACATAATGACACATATGAGAGATTCACTTGATCTCAAAAACAAGACAATTAAACGAATACAGGGAGTAAAATGACATAAATACTGGGAAACTTCAATAGCGCGTTGGACCACATCTAGCTGCAATACATGCCACCACACGGTCCGGTATTGAGTTGATTAGACACCTTATATTGTCCTAAGGCAGATGGGCCCACAAATCTTGAACAGCCAACTCTAAATCATGTACAGAGTGACAAGATGGCATTTGCCGTTTTAGCTGATCCCACACATGCACTACAGGGGACAAATCAGGGGAACGGGTTGGCCATGGAAGAGTCTGAAAATGACGTAGAAGTCTTGAGCAACTCTTGCTGTATGCGGACGAGCATTATCTTGCTGGAAAATTGCCCCTGGGAGACCATTTAGGAAAGGTCCTACATGGGGTCGAAGAATATCATCAACGTAACGTTGGCCCGTTAAGTTTCTATGCATCCCCATTAAAGTCTACCAGCTATCATAGGCTATGGCTCCCAGACCATTACACCAGCTGTGCGGGCAGTGTGACGTAGAACAGTGTGGAGGAATTGTAGCGCTCACCAGGGCGCCTCCACACCCGTACACGGTTATCATCTGTCACCAAAACAAACCGGGATGCATCACTAAACACGACCTTTTGCCAATCTGTGACATTCCACATTGATCTGGCTTGGCACCACTGTAGACGCAGTGGCCGTTGTTCCGGTGTTAAAGGGAGTGCACGGAAAGGGCGCTTGGATTTAAGATTTGCTTCTGCAAGGAGTCTGGAAATTGTTTGTGGAACAATTGCTACGCCTACGTCTGCTCGTATCGTTGAACGAGTCACTTTGCGGTCCACAAGTGCTTCCCGCATGATCCTTCGATCCTCTCTCCTCGTGGTCTTCCTGGTCGCTCCAGATCTTGTTTTCCGCACGTCGGTACCTTCTCGTGTCCACTGCTCCCAACATTTTCTAACGGCACAATACGAATGATCCACCTGGCCAGCAACACGGCGCGTCGACCAGCCTGCAGTTTTCATCCCGATGATCAGGCCTCTCTCAAACTCGCTTAACTGTGAGAAATGTCTTCTAGCACGTTTACCTGGCATGTTTCGCTTACCAAAGTCTTCCTGCAATCGGTGGGTAATCGTCACGTTTATGAATTTTCGAATTTGCGCTGGCTTATATAGCACCCTCTTCCTGATTGTAGAGCCACCTCGGCGTGTATGAGCATGCGTATTGGAACAAAATTTGGATCATTTGCATATCACATTACGCTGTACTTATTTGCAAAGTTTCGCGATTGTACTTAGCTTCCTTCTTGGGTCGCTATTTTCAATGTTCCTGAGTGTATATCAGAATATACTGGAATATTATCAATTACACCTATCTTCGGATTCACTTGCGTTCAGTCTTATGTCTTTCATCGGAATCTAAATTAGAGGCAATTCATTCTGAGAAAGCCCTAGCAACAAATTTCCAATTTCATCAGGCGTTAGACCTTTCCTAAGTGTCATCATTTCATGGTGTCTGCTCAGCACTAAGTTCGAAAATCGAATAAAAAACATTTTATGAGTAGATAAGCAAATGGTACGTTATGAAACACTTAGCCACAACAATCTTAGTATAATTGATTCATTTTTCAATATGAATAACACTGCATTAAAGCCTCAAAAAATGTGTGATAGGACTTTGGGAAGTTTGTTTTACTAAAAGTATATACTTAAAAATGACAATATTTGTTAAACGACAGTTTTTTATAATGATAAATTGTCTTGGTGTCGAAACGACCCCAGCGGACGTTCTCGGTATATTTAGTTGGAAAATCACTCTTAATTAACCTTGAGCCGCAAAACATTTTCGGTGTGATCACCAAGGAAAATGATTAAAAATCATGAAAAATTTTCAAATTCCTTGCAAGAATGCGGAAAAGAGAACAAAGTAAAGAGGCTCCAGTGTCTAATTGGAACCCATGGACGTTCTAGTGTTAATCGAAGTTCAATAACACAAAGTCCGTTGCCAATAGCCCTTCTGCAGCTATATACAGTCAAACCTCCATATTACAAATCTCTATTTTGCGAATTTTTCTATATAGTGAACTTTTTTTCTTGAATCAAGAACATTTCAGGATTTTTTTCGTAAAATAACCTCCCAATAGCGATGTGCATTTTCTATACAACGAACTTTTTCTCTTGTGTGATTCAATTTTCTTTCTCCCTATTTTTAAAGAATCTCTAGATATTTTAACACGTTTTAGTACAGGGACGTAACGGAAAATATTAGGGCCTCCCTGCAAAGTCAGGTTTTGCCTTTAACATTTTTAAAATTGGTTAAATATGTACTAGGCTTTAGCCAGGCCTTGGGTTCCCTAGAATGCTGTCCCCCTCCTCTCAATGCAGGGGGTGTACGTTACGCCACTGTCTTAGTTATAAAATAATGTATGTTTAAAATTACTTGTGTACTTTAAATTGGAGAATATCTTTAAAATTCATTAATTCTAATACAAAATTATTTTTTTTAATGTTGAAAGTACAGTATTCTTTGAAATTCTTTTTTTTTTTGTTTCCCCTGCAGTTTGTCTTTTTCTTTTTTTGATGGGTAAGGTATATGTAAAATAAATAGATATTAATTTACAACAAGCTTTGAATAATAACTCTTTTTTTAATATAAAATGTTTATGAATTTAAAACATTAATTTTACGTAGTTTATAAATTATATTGAAAGATGAACCTCTATATCATGAATTTTCAATATAACTTTTTTTCGGCATTTAGCGACTTCATTAAATAGGGATCCAATTGTAGTTCGACGTTAATATAACCCTCATTCACCCCCCTTCGTACCAAATTTAACTTGTAATCGACTTGCGCATCACCACCTCCGCTGGTGTCTCTCAACAGAGCCTCAAAGCGGGAAATACCTTAGAGACGTGAATATTTCTTCCCTGTCTCGGATGCTGATCACGGAATCACTGCGAGTGATGATTACTGCGCGACTATCAATTGTCGGTGCCTCATAAAAGTGAATCCCGCCCTGCTTATCGCATGCCGCCCCTTCATAATCCACTTAATGCACGCGCCTCATCTGATAAGGGCGAACGCACTCAATTACACAGTGTAAATTTATGCTCATCCCCGAAGATTTACATTTATGAATTAGTTTTCAACGGCCGATCGCGAGGCGGAGGAACACTGTAAATTGTGCCGATACCCTTTTAATCCGAATGCAAATTGAATGCAAATTTTTCCCCTAAACGAGAGCAGCGATTGTCGGGAACGCGGTCATTACTTTCGCTTTAATGGCGGAGACAGGGCATCGGTTTTTGCGCGCTGCTTTAAAATCCCGGTATTTGCATATTAAATATACTGCCTAATGAACTGCGGGAACCCCTTAAAAAGAGAAGGTAAATCGAAACAAATGCGCGTCCTCATTCCGAGGTTTCACTTCCGCTGTAAGTGCGATGGCCATTTGTTAACGAGACACTCGAAAAGGTTGTTTTAACTTTCATTTTATCCGAGGTATATTTTTAAATTGTACTTGAGTTCAGTAAAGCTCCCCTGTCGTTTTAAAGAAAGTTGCATGTATTGTCAAGAAGTGTATATTAATTTATTTACACCCTGTTACCTCGTGGCATAATGACGAGAATTGTTTGCACGCTATGGTAAGAAGTATTTTTGAAACTTAAATATTTCATAAATACAGCTGAAATGCAACAATAAACAAATTGTGAAAATGCATAATTGGGATTGCATTGATTCAGGCATTCTTGTTTTCTACATTTTCTATATTTTGGAGTTTATGATTGTAGGATTTTAAAGATTACTTATTTTTTTCAAATGGGCTGCAATTCGGCAGCTTAGTCTTTGCAGACGTGGGAAGTTCCCAAGTATGGAAACCACTTCGTTGGTGCCACCATCTAGTGGCGCTTCCCACGACCAAAATTTTGACATTTGAATTCATTCATTTTAAGCTCTCTTTACAAAAAATATTGTCGTAATTTAATTTTGCAGAGAGTACCAGAGCCAAAAAGGTACTCAAAGGATCTTTTACATGCCGCTTAATCATCTGTGTTTCCTACACTCCTCACACTTAACTGTAACTGAGTGGGCCATACTTTCACACCTTCCTACCCAAGCTGAAACTTTTAAGCCTCGTACCGGGACATTCCGTAAACAGAAAGTACAACGAACAGACGCAAGGTCTTGTCCGCATCAATCCGCAGCACCTTCAAAGGTGCAATTTTCATTTACCCGCATTACTACATATAAATGTAAATTTTAATTGTAAAAATTTATTTTCTTGTAATATAAACATATGTATCATCGCCATGTCTGGCTGTTATTCGAACTCAAGCAATGGCACCAATATGGCATGTGTGCCTATGGTTCTCGCGTTAAGAAAATCTATTGACTGCAGCCGGGATCGATCCAGCAAACTTCGGTTTACGAGGTGGTCACACTAACCTTAGGAATAAGTAGCTCATAAGTCTAAGATCAAGTAGTTACCTTAAATGTTATGTAGTCACTTAAATTTACAAATCTTGTAAGTTGAAAGTATTTCAGGGATAAAAAAATAAAAAGGTGCAAAACTCCTTCAAAAAATGCATTTAAATATATATTTCCCATGACTAAGTGGGGCAATGCTGGACGACAATGTGAGTACAAACACTGTTACCTTGTGCTTTTTTATTAGTTACGCGAACATTAGACTCAACTCATACTAAAACATATTATAAAACGCAACGAAGATAATTACTCAAAAACATGTTATATTTGTGAGTTAGTGTTTATTAACACGAGAGCAGGCACGCGGGACACAAAGTCACCATAGGCTCACGAAATAGGTAATTCTGGGAAAACTCTTTATTTGTTACCAATGTTTTTAACAGTACCCTTCTATATGACGGTTTTCATGGGATCTAAAACATATATGTCAAATATTTTCCTCCTTTTTTCTAAGTGGCAAACATTTTTTTTAAAACTCTTAAGGTATTTGTCTTGACTGAGTTTCCAGAACGATAACTTTTATTCCGAATTATTTTCTATAAACTGGCTACATCCCCCGCTCCTACCCGGCAGGTGCTCAAAGGCAGTGGAACTGGAAATTATAACTCGTCTTCCACGAGATTCTGACCATAGCCATTTTAGGATACCAAAGGGCTGTCTCAACAAAGAAGTACAATACTCCAAAAATAGCCGCCCGATATAGTGGTTAGTAACGCTGACTGCGGTGCCGTAGTGTCTGGGTTCGAATCACGGGTAAGGCATGGATGTTTGTGTTGCAATCCTTCTCTCCTTTGTGATGTGTGCTTCACGCTTACTTTTATGTAAGCCCCCGTGTAATACTTTGTGGTGCACGGATTATAAATGTTTCCAATTAAAAAAATTACTACAAAATACGTTCACATGGAGTAATGGGAAACGTATACTATCACAAAGTGCATCTCATTCTCGTGTGTTGCAAGTTCTGGAGTTTGAAAAAGTGCAATCCTTGTGGAGAGTAGTGATTTTCGTTTCTCGGTTGTTATGGCTATCTTCGGGTAATGTTAAAGAATACGACCCAAATTCGGAATATTTGTTTAGATATAAAAGTACTCAAACATTAATATTATATTCTGGCTTGGCTATCTCTTGTAGACCATTACCTATTTTATCATACTACTCATTTTTATCCGAGTGGATACATTTTTTTCTTTTATAAAATATGTTTTGCCTTTTTTCTCCTATACCGTAATGTTAAATGAAATATCCCTTGACATGTTAAAAGAAAAAACGGATTACTTATGAAATATTTTGAAATTTAAAAAAAAACCATAATATTATAAACAAATGCATCACAGTTACAATGTCACAAAATTTTATAAAAATT
This sequence comes from Trichonephila clavipes, assembly GCA_019973935.1. Lineage (NCBI taxonomy): Eukaryota > Metazoa > Arthropoda > Arachnida > Araneae > Nephilidae > Trichonephila > Trichonephila clavipes. The sequence goes on along the minus strand of BMAU01005330.1, from coordinate 1,312,699 downwards.
AAGTCACTTTTTTTGTCCAAAAATGTGCTCCGCCTTAAGTTAAACACTGCCGGACATATGGCGAAAACAACCTTAAACCAAAATACAGAACCCTCATCCCAGTTACAAGTTTTGTAATTACATGAAAATGTGGATGAATATTCAGCAAATCAAAGGGTTTTCCTCAACATTTTGCTTATCTGAAAGCATATATACCTTCAGTAATCTTAGGTGGAGCTATATTCTGTTTAGTGCAGCAAACACAATGATTAACATCCCATATAAGGAATTGCTCATGCATACATATATATATATTTGTATGATAATTTTCAGTAAAGCTAGAAAGTTGTAATATTTTAATTTTATATATATATTGTTTGATCTTCAATCTCATCATTGAAACTTTGGCAACCATGCATAGGTATTTAATTTGATCATGAACTATGTCATATATTTATTATCTTTATTTGATTTTATTTAGTAAATTTATTTTAATTTCATCTATTGACATTCCTAAACGTCACGCATGCGTATTAGATCACATCATTTCTTAATAAACATCTTGGTGTATTATGCATATTTTGTTCACATCCTTGATGAAAGTTCGGCCCCAGGCACTCGAACCGAATGCAGCCAATTAGAGTAGTGGAATGGGATTTTAAGGGCGCCGCCTCCCAATATCATAATCTTTCCTATCGCTCTGAGTGACGGTCAGGAATTAGGGTTTAATTTTCCGCCCGGTGCTTCGGAGGTTGCGATTTCGCCAAATTTTGCATAACATTGCCCCAAATACCATAGGGAGGGCAGATCTCATGCATATGAACAATGTCCCTCGCAACCAGAATCAATTCGGCAGCGCGCAATCAACGACTGTGTCGCCTTGCCAAAAGGACCATTATAATGCGTTGTTTTAAATTGCATATGTTAGTCCATACTGAAATTGTTTCCGTGCAGCACTTGGAAATTTATTTAACAGTGTTGAGACCAGTGTGACTTTAGATATGGATGAATTCATACCGAAACAATTCGCATGCTGATGATGCGCAATAAATTGTTCTCTGAAGTTTTAAACTAGATGTCCTTTCAATTGACTGGAAGGATATTGTAAAGACGGTACTTTTGTAATGAGTTTTGTTTGAGAGATTTTTGTATAGATCATAGAAATATATTAACAGAAACATCTGCTCTTAGGATAATGTTAAGGTATCCGACTACGTTTGGAACCGTGATTTCGCAATAGCACATAAATGGATAATATTTATGATAATTAGTATCCTTAGATTAGAAAATGTATATAAAATTTTTTAAGAATATTATTTCAATAAAAAATTATTTAAGTACAATATTTTGTCAAAAAATTAACATAGAACGACCACCTTTCAAAATATTTTCCTTTTGTGAAAAATGCTTCTATTATAAGGATATTTTGCCTGTAAATAGCTCAGGCCTCTGTACAAAGGCTCAACTAGAATTTTTGAAACATTTAACTTAGAAGTGGGCTTATCCATTTTTTACGACAACAGAGGGGAGAAATTTTAAGAAAAAAATGCCGATAATTATTTCATTTGGTTGTAACTGTGAAAATAATGTGAATTTTTCAAAAAAAATTAGTTCAGACTCTCTGGAGAAGTCCTTACTTTATTATCAGCAAAAAATTATTATTTTAGAAACTTTTTTTATAAAAGAGGAACATTTTGAAAAAAAGTTTATTCTAAGTTAATTTTGTGCCAAAATCTTGTATTAATTTTTTTTTTTTGTCAAAATGTCCTTAAAGCAATTTTATACATTATTCTAATCTGACACTAAATATCATGGAAATTATCTATTTAAGCGCTTTTATAAAATTACGATTCCAAACGTATTCGATTACCTTAATGTTTGTGTGTCATTTTATTTTAAAAGTTCTAAATAAAATATAGATTTCAATGTGTATCACATTAGATTTTTTTAAACACCAAAAAATCTTAGTAAATGGTGTAAATAGCTAAGAATGTTCCATTCATAATTTATATATTTATGAATAGTAATTATTAAAGAATTATATTTGTTATAAGACCCCTTTATTACATTATTTAAGAAAGAATGAGTGTGATTTATGTTAACGTCGCAGTAAAAAGCAACATGAGGGCTCTTTAAGACGGACCTCGTAACTGGCTTACCGATGCCACTTAAATTACTAAAGATAAATATCACGCACAATTTCGACAAAAATTTTTAAAAAATATTTTAACATATTTTACATAATAACAATAAAACAAATCAAGTGAAAATTATATTCAATACTATCTTACAAGACAAAGAATTTTTTCAGAAAACATTGTATTCTTAAGACTACATATATATATATATATATATATATATATATATATATATATATATATATATATATATATATAAATATATATATATAGTACCCTAAAATTTTATTTGTACTGAAAATTTATTTTTTGCATGTTTTGGTGGCCCATATCATTGAGATGCTGGTCACGAAATTTCAGATCTGTTAGCAAATTAGTTTTTAAGATATTTGAAGTTTTATGAGCTATGGTTTTGGTTTCGGTTTCCCTTTAAAGCATTTTTTCACACTTAAGTTGAGGTGGCCGCGGTAGCCGAGTGGTATAGGTATCGGATCGTGGCTTGCCTTGTCACGAGTTCGAGCCCAGTACCACTAAAGACCCGCCGTGTAGGGCAGCGATGCACGTTAAATCTGTCGAGAGCTGAAACGTCCTCCCGTTGGTGTGGTGTGGTCGTTAGGAGAGGGGGGTGCCAGCTCAGGTGTCGTCCACGTCACTTGACCATGGTTCAAAATTACGTGGTCCCTCGCCACAAAAGCCCTCGTGTAGCTGAACAGTGCGACGTTAATATTCAATCAATCAATCAATCACACTTAATTTGAATTAATTAAAAATACTTTGGGGTTTTAGTTTGAAATGGTTATTAATTTCAATTTTCATTACTAAGTTCATTTCTGCTTGACTATGTTTTGAGTTTTTTGAGTTCTCATACTTAATTAATAAAGATTAATTACATCGCCAATTTTTGCTCTAAAATTAGTTTATATAACTCTTAAAAGCTTTATCATTAATTTTTTCCTGTAGAGAAAATACCATGGCAAATGCGTTCTGGGTTTCTGTGAGAAACAATATTTCGAAGAGATGGAATACAACTGAAAATGATGTATCTGAAAATCAGTGCTCAGCTGATTCTGCAATTAGACTTCCGAATACAAATATTCTGATTTCAAATGCTGTAGATATAACTGAATATTCCCTTGATGTACCAAGCTACATTATACTGATTATATTGTAGTACTATATTTAAGTATTTTAAAGTCGTACGACAAGAGCTAAAACTTCCTAAACTGCCCCAATTTAAAACTGAAAAAAACGAAATTTTATGAGCAAACCTGACTATTTTTAGCTTAAGTTAGTATCATTATTATTTTGTACATAAATGCTTCGTATTTCAAAACTTTTGTGAAATATTAGGTTAAGATAAAGCGGAATAAACTGACTTCTTAACAAATGCTATCAATGTTATTCAAAAATATATTTTGAATTAAAAATATAATTTTCTGTTATATTTAATAAAAATGGTGTTTTAATGTAGAAATTACATTGGAAAATAACATATTAAAAATTAGAGTTTTACGGGCATTATAAGTTTTTGTTTTATGACTTTACAAACTTTAAATGCGTTTTTCTCAGACTTTTAATTTTGAAGGTATAAGTGTTTTCTAATCCCTAAGGCTTTTTTCCTGTTCAAGATAGAGCCTTGAATGTTTTTGTATATATTCCCAAATGTATGTTCTATAAAAGTTAGTATGGATTTAGGGCTGAGAACTCTAGTTATTTTTCTCAAAAATGCTAAAGTTGATATTTTAAAAATGTTCGTGTTTTTTCCAGGTTTTTCTAGAAAAATAATTATTAAAAATCAACAATGTGGAATACATTTTCAAATCCATACTAAATATTGTTTGTAATAATCTAAGAATCATAAATTACTTAAAATTACTAAAAAAGTTTAAAAATTGAGTATTTTATAAAAATTTGAAAAAACTTCAAAAAATTCCTAATTTTTTTAAAATTGTAGAATAATGGCTGGTCAAACTGACTTTTTGCTTACAGAATCAGCATAATAATATAATCTATATATAAAACATCAATTATTTTTACTGTAATTGTCTCCAAAAATTTTTTTTGAAAAAGGGTACCGTGTAGTCTTATATGTATATATATATATATATATATATATATATATATATATATATATATATATATATATATATATATATATATATATATATATATATATATAAGTTCGGAAATATATTCTAATCTTAAATAATCAAAAATAACTCTGCTAGCCAAAAGGAAATGGTTTTCAAATTTGCGCCAGACAAAAGACATAACTGTAGTTTGAGGTCGGCACTACAAAAAAAAAACATTCCAAAATTCCTTGAAGTAATTTGTGACAATACTTTTCAGAAATTTTATAAAATTCGGTTTCATTACCCAAATTTTTTTCAGACTGCTATCTGTAAAAAATTTGATTTTTTTCTTAAAAACAGGTTCAGTTCAATTCTATATTTTCGTTTAGAGAAATACACTGTTCATGCTGCCTTCTGAAAACAAAGTTATTCATCTAATACAAAAAGTGATAGTCTCCTCAAGCTTTCAGACAACATGCATAATTCAAAGCAAACAAAAATTAAATGAAATTTTCTCCTTTAATCTAAGATATCAGCCAAATACTTACACTGCCTGTGGTTTTGCATAACTCTTTTCTAAACTTATTTCTATCGTCAATAAAGTTGCACAGTGCAAAAGCTACTGTAGGCTATTTTATCGTGTTTCCACAATTCAAATCCTCCAGAAGTTTATTAAAAAACACATTGAGAGTCTAGAAGGGTTAAGAAGTCGTCTGGTTTATTTTTCTTCTTATTCCAGTCCGCTGCAACAGTTTTTACAAATTTGGAACAGGCTAGCAGACGAGGGAAGCCACAGTTATATTTCAAATATAAAAACAAAACAAAACAAATGAAAATGTGAAAATTGAGCTCAAGTTTATTGTAATTTTGAGTGAAAATTTCTGTTTTTCTATTATTTAAATTTTCCTCCAGATAGCTTTATCAAATTTTTCAATTTCGTACTCAAAATCGTAAATTACTTGAATTTAAAGGAAAAGTGGGAACGCCTATACTTATGCAAACAACCGCGATGAGCTTGAAGATGACAAAAGTAAATTAACTCCTATCTAATTGCAAACTCTCTTCAGCATATCAGCTTATTTGTTATTCTTCATTTTAGTTTTTTTAAAAAAAATAATAAAGCTGCTATTGGTAATATGGCTACAAATTTTACTGACGTGATAGAGTTTTAAACTTATTGGGTTGCTTCTGCAACTTAATTGAAGCACATTGAAGAGTAGAATTCTAATAAATTGATGTTGGAGAACTTAAATAATTAAGTACCTCATATTCCGACTTGCATATAATGAGCATCTATACTTTTAAGCTACATTTTTTTCATTTTTAGGTGTTTTCGCCGTATAACACACATTATTCAATTCCTACTATTAGTTAACAACTTTCTTTATATGTATATATATATATATATTTATATATATATATATATATATATATATATATATATATATATATATATATATATATATATATATATGCTTTAATCAAGTTTTCAATCGTGTTAGTAAAATATACTTTTATTCATCCATTCAATTTCAAATACATTTTTTTAAACTTGTAGTGGATGACACTTGATGTTAATACAGTTTCTTTCAAATATTAATCCATTGATTAAACTTAAGGAATAAGTAGTAAAAAAAATAACAATAGTCAAATAACGTACATAAAAGGGAAAGACGTTCATTGTGCCCCTGTAGCGCAATGTATAGTGCATTGAACTTATAATCCAAAGTTCATGGGTTCGAATCCTACCAGATATGGCCTAGTTTCTGATAATGTGATTTATGAATGAATAAATTGTAACAAACAAAAAATAATAGTTCAACATCATATATATATATATATAGAAAGGAAAAATCGTTTTCTGTTCTGCCACTTAACTTCGTAATTTTTTAAATTTCTATGAAAAAATTACATCAGCTAGCTCTCAAAAAATAATAATAAAAGGGAAAAATATGAAAAAAAACTAAGCAATTTTAAATTGAATTTCAGTCATTTTTTTTGTTTCTTACAGAAGTGCAACATTCGGCAGTAGTGCTGTAAATTACAAAACATTTTATATAAGGGTTTTATTATTCATCATAAAATGTTTAGATTTCTTACATGGTAATTTATTTCGTCAATAAACAAGAGGAACCATTAAATATAATGGATTCTTTTCATAGCAAAAACAAAGTTCTTGAGGCATCAAACATTTTTTATAATTGTTGCGATTTCTAGAAAAAAATGTCTTTCCATCTATCGACAAAATTAGCATGTATAGGGTGTTTTTTTAGAGGTATAGAACTTTAAGTTGCAATAAAACAACTATGTATTATTCAATTGACATGAATTTTTTTTATTCGAAAGATAATCTTGTAGCATTACATTTTAAATATGATCAAGCAAGGCTTAGATTCGTCGAATGGGCCCAAAACGAGATTGCCGTTGTTCCCGATTTTCATAAGCGAATTTTGTTTAGCGATGATGTGCACTTCTGGTTGAATGGCTATATCAACAAACAAAACTGCCGCATTTGGAGTGAAGCTAATCCACAAGTGTATGTCGAAACACCGTTACATCAAGAAAAACTGACTTTTTGGAGCGCTTTATGGGTTGGTGGAATCATTGGTCCGTACTTCTTCAAAAACGATTAAGGCCACAACGTTACAGTCCATGGTGATCGGTATAGAGCCATGATTACTAACTTTTTCATTCCTGAATTGAACAATCATGATGTCCAGGAGCTGTGTTTCCAATAAGACGGCGCAACATGTCACACAGCTCGTGCCACAATCGATTTATTGAAAGACACGTTGGGTGACCGCCTAATTTCACGTTTTGGACCTGTGAATTGGCCTCCAAGATCTTGTGATTTAACACCGCTAGACTATTTTCTGTGGGGCTATGTAAAGTCATTGGTCTATGCGGATAAGCCACAAATGCTTGACCATTTGGAAGACAACATTCTCCGTGTTATTGCCGATATACGGCCACAAATGTTGGAAAAAGTCATCGAAAATTGGACGTCCAGATTGGACTACATCCGAGCCAGCCGTGGCAGTCATATGCCAGAAATCATATTTAAAATGTAATTCCACAAGATTATCTTTCGAATAAAAAAAATTCATGTCAATCGAATAATACATCGTTGTTTTATTGCAATTTAAAGTTCTATACCTCTGAAAAAAACACCCTTTATATGCGCACAATGCTTTTATCTTTTGATAAAACAATGTCTCACGAGAAAGCAATAGGTTGTGAAATGTTTCGCAAGCTCCTCTATTAAGTGGAGAGTACAATATAAAACCCATGGTTATTTTTAAGTGAAAAACAGTGCCAACAAATTTAATTTTGAGAAAAATATTTTAATTCGTGTACTCAGGAAAGATGAATGGACTAAAACAGTATTAAATTGTGGCCTAAGAAATGTTTAAGGCGTAAGCGTCCACGTGCTTTATAGAATCCAAACAATCTTTTAGATTGGAATATCTTTAGGTCCCATCTAAGGATAAAATGAAGAAATTGCTGACAGAAAGAGCGGAATATAGATATGGCATTTACTTTATGTAAATGAACGCTATTAGTTCAGCTTTTAGATGTGATATCAATTAGCTATTGAAAGGAAATTAAATTAACAAGACAATGGAATGTATAGTATTTAGAAGGTGAAAAAGTAGGCCAAATACATATGTGGAATAACTTTTATATACTATCTCTTTTCTTTTCTGTGTTTTTACAACTATAATTTTCCCCCCGGTAAATAACACGTACCGATAAATTTCGATCTTATTTTTTTAAAGTGCACATTGTACGCTGGTTTATACTTAAAGTGTTATTGTTCCTTCTGTACAAAAATAATTTGAAACATATCGAATACATTGAACTCCTCTTTTTTATTAACAAATGCTTAAAAGGATGTAAATGAAATCGTTATGTATCTTTTTCAAGACATTCGAGCTTTCATTTACTCTTTTACGGTGCTTATAAGTATTTCTTCCTATTTCAGTCACTCTTATAATTTTTATTGAGAGATCTGAGTCTAAAACTGACTAATAATTCTTCCGGAGATACTTCTACTGATATAAATACAAACAATTAATCATCTAAGAATTCTTCAATTTTTCTATATCTTCCAAAAAAGTGTGGTCGGCGTGAAGGTCGAATGCCTACACCTACGCTCAAAGTGGCAGAAGTAGAAATGATGACCACGCGAAAGATACCATCCATAAAATTCGGATTTTATTATGTGAAACTAATGCAACGAGCGGTAGATGCTTTTATTGCCTCTCACGCTTCGGGTGTCCTGGAATGAAGATTATTGATGGCAGTGGCGCAAAATGGGGTTATTTATATCTCCATCAACAAAAAGTAAAGCAGCAGGAATGTTGGGCACTAATCAACGGTGTAAGGAATGCTCTATTCCTCAATGAAAATGCACATACATGATACCAAAAATAAACAAGGTCTCATTATTAGTTAAGGAAACTAGTATTTCTGTATTGCTGCGCTTTGGCTAGACATGTTACAACTATGATTGTGTTGCTTGTTTGTAAAAATATGTGCATCGGATTGGTTAAGTAATTCTGGGAATGATTTTGTTTCAAATAACATCATGGCATTTTGCTTACCAAGTTGCTCCATATAGCATATGGACTGGCAATCTTTTATTAGAGCACTATTCCGGTGAAGAGGATTTACATTTTATACTGACGTTATTGATGTCCTTTCTGTGATGAATCTTCTAACTTTAGAATTATGGGAATGTAGCTCATGTATTTCGAAATGCAAAGAAATAGGCAATGTATAAAAAAAGTTAAAGTCAGGCTTTTATGTCAACAAAGAAAATTTTACTTTAGTTATTTTTTACTAAATAATTATAATTAATTTAAATATGTATACATGTTACGGTGGAACACCGGAATCTGGATAATGTAGACTTTCACCGGTGATTGTCAACATTCACATTGTCGCTTGATGTATGTCCGAAATATTTACTAAATATCCTTATTTCTGACTTACACTGGTAAATGTCGACATTCATCATGCACTAATGGTGAATGTTGAACGCATGTCGGACATTTATATTTTCTTCTCCGTAATTCAGTCGCGATAAATGTTTCGCCTCTCTTTCTGAGAGGAATGACCAAGAACTTAAAATACACATTACATTCAAAATGAAAACGGAAAATTATAGAAGTTAAAAACTTACTTAATTATGCAGTGCGTGTTCTAAATGAGAAAATAAAATAATAGTTATAAAAAATTTACTAAATTATGTGATTTAAATCTTATTTATTGCAAAAACTTAAACTATTATGACTCTTTTGAATTGCACAAGATGCCCTTGCTTTTACTACTGCATTTATTTGTGGAACACTTTCTTTTGCAATGAAAGCGTGAAAAGCCTTGTCCGCAGCTTCTCGAATTAGCTGCAGCTGCTTCTCTCAGGGACATTTCTTGAAAATAAATCTCATCAAGGGAAAGTAACTTTTCCTTACAAATTACGAATTGGTTACGTGTGTAAGGCTGCTTGAGGGTATCATTTTAGTTTGCAAGTTAATAGAAATCGGAATCTTCTATTTCAACAACAACCGCTAACACATTTCGGTTATCTGTATGACCACGGTCGAGATCAGGGATTTGTATTCGTACAGCATCATCAATTTGAGCAGGAGCAAACTTTTTTTGTGAGGTTTGTAACATTTCTGTTTCTTGGAGTAGAATATTCCCTTTCGCGGCCGCTTTTTTTTTTTTTAGAAATTCACTCGTGTTTTTGAGTCAGAACTTGATGTGAATACGTGGTAGATTGCAAATCCTCTTTAATACTTTCTTTGGAATATGGTTTTCTGTATGACCATCGCTCAAATATTTTTCAGAAGTATTACCAGTTTCTTCAAGCTGTTCTTCGTTTTCAAAAATATTGGCAGTTTCTTCAAGCTATTCTTCAGTTTCAAAAGTATTGGCAATTTCTTTGAGTTGCTCTTCGGTTTCCATTTTTGCTATTTGTTCGCAAGACAAAAAAGACGATGATATGCCTCTTTTTGCTTTAACACCAAACATGGCTTTAGAAGGACTCTGGCGTATTCCTTCGTGGTATGTAGTGTTTCTGGCAAACTGAAAAAAGGGTAAACCTTCTGATCATTTATTTGTATCGTTATCGTTCATCCATACAGTCAGCATATCTGTATATCCAGATTGGCCCTTTCAACTCAGCCTTATACTTGACTGTGACGGGGCTTTCCATGATTTATCTTAACATCTTTCCACATAGCGCATTTTTCGGATATGACTTGATTACTGAATTCTCTACCATTATCTGACTACAATATTGCTGGAACACCAAATGTTAAAAATATTGAAAGAATGTGATACGCTACTTCAGCTCTCTTAGCTTTCAAAGGTCGTAGCTGGACAAACTTAGTTAATGATCTTGTTACACTATTATGAACTTAAATTCGCCATCTGTGTTTGACTGCAGATCTATCGGATCAATTTGACATCTTGAGATTAACTCAGAACTGATCACTGGTTTCACAACAATATCTTTCTTATGTGCACTGTGTTTCATTTGACACTGTTTGCATAAATTTAAATGCAACGTTACAACTTCATATGTAATATTTTTGTATTTAATTTGCAACTCTTTAAGCAAACGTGTTTTTCCTCCGTGGCCTGTTCAGATGTGAGTTTCATATAGCACGCTGAACAATTCGTCATTGGTAACATAATACGGTATATTCGTTTCTCCTGGCTTTAATGTGTGGTGCAATGAACTTCTCTTCATCAAAATTTTTTAAAACGTCAAAACGTTTTAATCGTCTTTAATCCAAAGGTGCGTTGCACTTAGTTTTAGCAGAGACCACTTCAGAAAGAGACAGTTCATTTTAGATTACTTTTCTTTTGAAAAATAAAAACAATTGTCTTCTGTTTACCCATAATCAATGTATTTAACTTTTCAAGAAAAATATCCCGATTCACTGCTGTATCCATTCAGTATAAATTAGAGTATCGGGGAAAAAATTAAGAAAACGTTGTTCGCAACATCAAACCTTGCATAAGACTGACAAAGCTGACTGACTCCCAGTAGAACAAAGTATTTGGCTGGAAATATCCAGTCCAGTCGCCTCTTTGTCGGCTCCTCTCTTTTCGACATCCACCAGAGAATATTTGTGATTGTCGACATACGTCGGTGAAAGTCCGCATGTAGAAGATTATAATACAATATTCGATCTTTCACCGACGTATTTGGTGTGTGTGAACATTCTCCAATTTTGGGCATCCACAGTAACATATACATATGACAGAATCATAATATTAAGTAGCAAAACACCCTTTTTAATTTAACAATTTTTTTTACCACATTTAATTTGTAATGACATTTTTTAATAAAAGTTGAATATAATAGGTAAGAATTTATCCTAGTATAAAAGGAATGGTGACGTCTGACTAGAATAGGATTATTTAGGTTAAGTTAAATCATCATCACAAATTTAAGAAAAGCTATTTTTTCCTATATTGCTGTCATCTAGAGGAATAATATAGACTGAGAGAGAGAGCGAGAGAGAGAGAGAGAGATATCTTTTAAGCTATAATGAATTAATTAAACTTAATTAGTGAATTAATATTTGAAAAACTGTATTAACTTCAATTGTCATCCACTACATGTTTAAAAAATGTACTTGAACTTGAGTGGCAAAATAAAAAGCATTTTATTAACGAATGAAAATCTGAACAAGATATATAAATAAATATATATAGTGAAAGAGAGAACTAATAGTAGGAATTGAATAAAAAGTTTGGCTTACAAACATATACCATATATTTTCGAAAAGAAGCCGATACGTTTATTAGCCTAGAGCGTTTTTTCTTCAAAAATTTACTTAAAGTTCAATACCCGTAAGCAAATCGAGTTAAAAAGATGTCATAATTATCAAATATGTGTAACATGAAGAGAAAAACTTTCCAAGTGGGTAAAACAAATATAATACTAGTGAAGCAATTTTTTTTTAAAAAGTAAGACACCAACAACTGTTGTTTCATTTCGGCAATCCTATCTGAAGCTCTAACACAAAATTTCCCCCATTCCTCATAGTTATTTTGTATACTATTTGTGATAATTTTACTAAATGGGCCATTTTTAACGCTTTTTATTAGCTTCACCAGTTTTTAATGGAATCTTTAAACACGAATTTTTATCCATTTTAAAAATAAAATTAATTCGAAATTTTGCACACTTGTCAAGGACCAATGATAATACAACAATTTAATCATTTTGCTCCATTGTTCTATCAGGATCACCAGGATTAACAATTTCCCATTTCCAGATTTGGCGATTAAAAGATTATGTTACAACCCTAAGGCGAAAACGCTAATGGCTAACACAAATACAACAAACAAAAAAGTGTTCTTTATATGAAATGTTTCACTTTTTAGTTCGATTAACTATAAAAGCCTGTTATGTACAATTTTTTAAACTATAATTATTATTTATGGTGCGAGTATTAGAAATTTGGATAGAGGAAAATTCTTATATGCTACGGAAGCGTCGATCTATGCGTTAATGCTTTAATTTATAAAATTACGATATCTAAATAGTAATTTAAATTATATGTATAACTTTGAATAATAAAATAGAATAATAACAGAGTAAAATTTTAAGATAGATAGTCGAAAAGTATAACTTCTTTTTATCAATAAATTTAGAAATTTCCCACAAACTTATGATACCGTGAAATTTAGAACTGTATGCTAATCAAAATAATCCATTGATAATGTCAGAACATCTTTATAGGAACATAAACTATCAAATTGCATCCCATTTTCTATTTAAGGTTGATATTTTATTTATTTTTGAATCTATTTAATAGACCGAGAAGACTTATTAAAAAGAAGGCATGAAAGATTTTTTTTTGGTATGATTTTGATGAGATATATAAAACCAAAGAACTTATTGTTAAAGTTTGCTTAACAGTGATGAAGTGTTTTGCTTTCTTTTTAAAAAAAGGTAAAGCATAGCGTTTTTCTTAAAATTTTACGTTGCAAAAATTAGAAAATGAGAATAAAATAAAAGCAAAATAATGTTCTGTTTAAGAGAAGTTCTTTCGCCCTAAAACTCTTTTGTACCAAAAAAAGATTAGTCATAGTCAGAAATTTAACTCCAATTTGCGGTTACACGCATCACGAGTCCTTCTTTCTAAAACAAGAATTTCATAATTGCGGTTGTCTAGCCGCAAAAAAGGAAACACTTAAGCGAGGAAATTGACGAGGAAAAACAGATTTTTTTTAAAAAAAAATCTTCCAATTTGCGCAAGTGCAGATACTTTTTCAAAAGAACAAACCATTTTAACTCGTTTCGTATTCAGTTGTTCTCATAAAGAAAAGCGCTGCCAGTGGATTACGAAGTCAAATTTTAAAACGTTTCTCATATCAAAGAAAAGCAAGAGATAACACAGGGTAAAAAAAATAAATATTATTTTTCTTTTTCTTCATTCAAAAATTACATTCGCTTTCGAGCAGCGAATAAATGGAAAAATAAATAAAACTCGTTGAAGTCTGAATTGAAAATATTTTTCTGAAAGGTAAACAGATCACGGGATGCTTTCACATAAAACAAATTCTCGTCTCCCCCTCTTTATCTATCCATCTTAGCTTTTTTTATTTCCTCGTCTTCATCGAACAAGCAGATATTTCATTTCGATTAAAAAGCCTACTTACTGAATATTCCATTTTTCCCTTTGGTACTTGGAGTGCTTTTAGACCTCAATAAGGTCGTAAAAGTGCGTTGAAAACATGAAGTCAAATGCATTAGAAGCAAGATAAACAACTCGAATTCGTGTAGTTGTTCGGAAATAAGTTCTCTTTCAATTTCCATCTTCTTTTTCTTTATTTTTTATTTCTTCTCATAAATTTCTTTTATGCATAGAAACAAAATATTTCCATTGAGCCTTGTTTGCATCGCGTTTTCTTTTAGTGTGAAGTGATTCCCTCATATCCCCTTTTCTTCTAGTCTCTTTTTCAAACCAAACATCTAAAGTAAAGGTTCACGTAAGCGTAAATATATTATTAGACATTTAATACAAGAAAGCGTGTCCGGGATTTCGATTACTTTTATGGTATCCGACTACGTTTGGAACCGGGATTTTAAAAAAGCACATAAATGGATAATTTTCATGATATTTAGTGTCACTCGGATTAGAATACATGCATAAAATTATTTTAAGGACATTTTGACAAAAAAAATTATTTAAATATAATATTTTGGCAAAAAATTAACTTAGAATAATCTTTTTTCCAAATGTTCTCCGTTTGTGAAAAATGGCTCAATTATAATAATAGTTTGCCTGTATATATCTCAGACCTCTCTACAGAGGCTGAACTAGAATTTTTGAAAAATTCACATTGTTTTCAGAGTTACCACCAATTGAAATAATTATCAGGTTTTTCTCTTAAAATTGCTTCCCTCTGTTGTCGTAAAATATGAATAAACACATTTCTAAGTTATATATTTGAAAAATTCTAGTTGAGCCTCTGAACAGAGGTCAGAGCTATATACAGGCAAAATATTATTCTAATAGAAGCATTATTCATAAAAGGAGAACATTTGGAAAGAATATTTATTTAAGTTAATTTTTTGCCAAAATACTGTATTTAAATAAATTGTTTTTGTCAAAATGTCCTTAAAACAATTGTATGCATATATTCATATCTAAGTGACACTAAATATCATGAAAATTATCCATGTATGCGCTTTTGAAAACCACGGTTCCGAATGTAGTCGGATACCTTAAACATTCGCCGGTGTCGTTTCGACACCGCGATATAAAATGCATAAATTAATTGTAAAAAAACTAATTAATTTCTGGACTACTGTTCAGTAGGGTTTGGTTTTAAGACTTTTCAATATTATTTCACGTAATTATCATACATTATGACCCTTTATATCATCAAAAAAACTTTAACAAAACTAATTACTTGACCTTGTAAAATGGAATAAAACAATAATAGTCAATATAAGTATAATCAATAAAATCATAATTATTGTGAGAATGCGAGTTATTTCGTCACAATTTTTATCGTTTTCATGCATTAAGCTTTGTACATATCTCGTTTGTATGCAATGAACACAGAGATATTCAATTTTTCCTTTGCATTTCCCTCAAACCCCTTCCATGGAAGAATCATGCATTTTTTTAGTTACATTTCCATCACGCTCTTTAATTTCCCAATTTTTATGTTTTAGTGAATTTGTAATTCCTTTTAATTTAGTATTTACTTCACCCTTTCGGGACGAAGGACACTAATACGTGCCTACCGAAGAGTTTTGTATAGTTAAGCCGAAGAGTTTTGTGTAGTTAAGCCGAAGAGTTTTGTGTACAGCCGAAGAGTTTTGTGTAGTTAAGCCGAAAAGTTTTGTATAGGGCCGAAGAGTTTCGCGCAGTTAAGCCTAAATCCATAAAATATCGAAATATAAACGCGTTGTTCAGTATTTATCTGTATATTGTACGAACGGAATATGCTTTTATATATTTCGTATTAATATATTTTATTTACTTCAGCCACTTTCTGTTTAAGTAAAAGTTTTTAAACATTTTATTGTCAGCATTTGTAAAAGTCGACCTTGTAAAAAAGTAAGAAAAAAAAAACAAATTTTGTCTACCAGATCTAATTATCCATTAATAATATTAGTCTGCAAACCCGAATCAAATGCTTTAGAGAAAATAAATTTTTCCTCTTCACTATAAATAAAAACCACATGTTCATTTCAAGAGCAGTTGTACATCACTCAATTCGAAAACATTTCCTTCCCTTTATGTATATAAAACAAAAACATTTCCTTCCCTTTATGTATATAAAACAAAAACCACGCATATGTAAGTAATATTTCTCTCATTTCGAGTACATGGTCAGATCTCCATGTATCTCAAATCTTATAGGCATAGAGTGGTATCCATTGCCAAAAAAACTGAGCTTACAAAACTTTGCAAATGCCTGGCTCACCCGTCAGTCATTCCTCCTCTGACGGTGTTTCATGCTGGTTTATATTTGGAACATATTCGTTCCGAAAAGGTTAATTTAGAAATTTCTTGCACTTACAAAATTTCAACTCAATACCAGGTAAGCAAATGCTATGCAACGAAACACTTAAACACAACAATTTTTAGTATAACACTCATTTCCGCTGCAGACCAAATAACACTGCATACAAGGTCAAATAAATGTCTTATATGATTTCCTGAAGCTTGTTTTGCGATTGGCATTTACTTAGTGAACTACATTTTGCTATTTAAAATGATAAATTGTCTTGATGTCAAAACGACACCAGTGGACGTTCAAGGTGTATTTAGTTGCAAAATCTCTCCTAATTAACCTAGAACCTCAAAACGTTTTCTGTGTAATCACTATAAAAAGTGATTTAAAGTCACCAAAAATTTTCAAATTCCCTTCTAAAGTGCGGAAGGGATAGCAAACTAAAAGGCTCCGGTGTTCAATTGACACCGATGGACGTTCTAGTGTTAAGGCTACACAGTACCCTAATAATTTCATTTTTACCGAAGAAATTTTTTTGCATGTTTTTGTGGCCCATATCATTGAGATGCTTGCCACGAAATTTCAGATCTATTAGCAAATTAGTTTTTAAGATATTTGAAGTTTTATGAGCTATGGTATTAATTTCGGTTTACTTTTAAAGCCTTTTTTCACTCTTAAGTTGAATTAATTAAAAATAATTTTGAACATTTATTTTGAAATGGTTATTAATTCCAATTTTCATTTCTAAAATCCTTTCTGCTTGATTATGTTTTGAGTTTTTTGAGTTATCATAATTAATTAATAAATATTAATTTCATGGCCATTTTTTTCTTTGAAAATAGTTTATATAACTTAAAAGTTTTATCATTAATTTTTTTCCTGTAGAGAAAATGCCATGGCAAATGCGTTCTGGGTTTCTGTGAGAAACAATATTTCGAAGAGATGGAATACAACCGAAAATGATGTATCTTAAAATCAGTCCATAGCTGATTCTGCAATTAGACTTCCGAATACAAATATTCTGATTTCAAATGCTGTAGATATAACTGAATATTTCCTTTATGTACCAAACTACATTATACTAAACATATTGTAGTACTATATTTTAGTATTTTAAAGTCGTACGACAAGAGCTAAAACTTCCTAAACTGCCCCAATTTAAAACTCAAAATAATTAAATTTATGAGCAAACCTGACTATTTTTAGCTTAAGTTAGTATCATTATTATTTTGTACATAAATGCTTCGCGTTTCAAAACTTTTGTGAAATATTAGGTTAAGATAAAGCTGAATAAACTGACGTCTTAACAAATGCTATCAATATTATGCAAAAATATGTTTTGAATTAAAAATAGAATTTTCAGTCATATTTAATAAAAATAGTGTTTTAATGTAGAACATACATTGGAAAATAACATATTAAAAAATTAGAGTTTTACGGGCATTATAAGTTTTTGTTTTATGACTTAACAAACTTTAAATGCGTTTTCTTAGACTTTAGACTTTCTTAATTTTGAAGGTATAAGTGTTTTGTAATCCCTAAGAGCGTTTTTCCTGTTCAAGATAGAGCCTTGAATATTTTTTGTATATACTCCCAAATGTATGTTCTATAAAAGTTAGTATGGATTTAGGGCTGAGAACTCTAGTTATTTTTCTCAAAATTGCTTAAGTTGATATTTTAAAAATGTTCATATTTTTTCCAGGTTTTCTAGAAAAATAATTATTAAAAATCTCAACAAGGAAATAGATTTTCAAATCCATACTAAATATTGCTTGTAATAATCTAAGAATCATAAATTACTTAAAATTACTAAAAAATTTTAAAAATTGAGTATTTTATAAAAATTTGAAAAAACTTCAAAAATTCCTAATTTTTTAAAACTGTAAAATAATGGCTGGTTAAACTGACTTTTTGCTTACAGAATCAGCTTAATAATATAATCTAAATATATAACATCAATTATTTTACTGTAACTGTCACCAAAACAAATTTTTTGAAAAAGGGTACCGTGTAGCCTTAAACGATTATAAAAATCCACTTAACAACAAATTTTAATATTTTTGCCATCATTTGTCTTGGTAGAATAAATAAAGTCATTCGAAGAATTCAAAAATTAAAACCCTTTAATTTGAAATTTAATTTTAATGCTAAATGTTTACTTAAGTCTCTTTAATAAAGTGTGCCCAGTATTTGTCAATATATGTTTAAAGGACGAAATCTAGCTGATTTACCTAAAACCAAATAGAGATGTAGTCCAAATATACAAGATTGCTAGAAAAAGAAATCCTTCAGAACGCATTTACCTTTGTAGAATGTTTAACAAATATATACACATTTAAAAATTATGTTTCTGCAAATTATCAGTGTTATTTTAAAATGAATGCATTAATTATATTTTAATTCTGGTAGATATTTTCGTGTTTGATGCATCGATATTAAAAAAATACGATTTCTTTTCTTTGCAATCTTATCTAAAAATGATGTTTAAGTCAGCACATATAAAAATGCTGCTCTAATTGCCGAGTACGATTCTTTGCGCAATCGACCTTTAGTAAAATATTTTAAGACGTTGAAAAAAATAGCGTATATATATATATATAAATATATAAGTATATATTCAGAGTTTATTACTAGACTAATTAAATGTGTGTGGAAAGTACTTCTTTTGGTACTTCCTATTAAATATTCAGACTAGATGACAATTTTTTCTGTATAAAAAATTTCGTTCTTTGATTTAATTTCATCTGAATGAATGAAATTTTATTTATTCCTGTACGTGAGATGCGCCTATCAGAAACTATTAATATCTAGGTGGCTAAAAAATTAATTTATATTGATGATTGAATTTCCTATGAAGCAGTTAATTGATCGAATTTTGAAACTGCTCGGATATTAGCTAAAAATAGTTTGTTAAATAAATTGTCAACATATTTGCAAATATTCTAGTTTCCTTTTTTCAGGAAACATTAATATATATATTTCTAAGTATCATAAAATCAGCAATAATTTGAAATTCACAATTTTTTTCTTCTGTTATTTTCTTCTCTTTTTTTTGAGATGCAGGTGGTTTCGATTTAAAATATGGGGTGATTATTGATTTTTGTCTTAAAGCTTATTAACGTGGTTCTTAGAAGTGACACGAGTGTAGGTGCTAATGGCTCTCTAATTTTGAACAACAGCTGGGCAACGAGGATGAAACTTAAGCTCGCGTGAGAGTGAGTGAATATTAACGTTGTACTATTCAGCTACTAGGTGGCTTTTGGCGAAGGACCTCATGATTTTGAACCATTTTCAAGTGACGAGGATGACACCTGAGCTGGTATCTCCCCTCTCCTAACTTTCCCACCACGCCAATGAGAGGTCGTATGAGCCTCGACATATTTAACCTGAATCGGTCCACTCTGCCCGACGTGTTTTCAGCGGTACTAGGCTTGAACTCGTGACACGCCAACTACGGGTACGTTACCTTGACCACTAGGCTACCGCGACCACAACTGAAAACCATATCATTATGTCTAAACTTCCATATCATACAAATGTAAGAACTTATTCAGGTTAGATTCTACTCACATCTGCCTCTGTTCACAACGGGCCTTTGGCGGCATCAGGATTCAGACCTTCGATTCAACAATGTACACTTCTGGTGCAAGTTCGTGTCAATCATCTCTGGACTGTCACGAAAGTCTAATTGTTAAAAACAAAGCATATCTTACATATTTCTTTAAAGAAATATCAATTCTAAATTTAGAATCTTCGCCAGTGTTAAGATATTTTCAATAGTTTTTTCCTAATTTGAATTACAGAAAAATCTCTCCTTTCATTTTAAGCCTAATAATTTTTTTTATAGTAAAATTGCTAAAAGTTATGATAATTATCGTTTGGTCTCCAGTTCTGTAAAATATATCGAAAAATTATCGAATAAATTGTTCATTAAATAATGAGCATAATATATTGCGAAATCATATACATATGTAATAATTTCCTCTAGTATCCTTTTTATTAAATCTTTTTAATCATATTCAAATAATTATTTAATTATTTGGTTTGAAACTAACACCCTGATCTTAATCGTAATCGACTAATATTATTACATCATAAATCTCTTTCTCGGCCATTGTAACGAATCATAGCTCTTATTACGAAAATGTCACGCGGTCTTCACCGTCGGGTATAAAAACCGATGTCTCAAGAAATCTCTCTCTCTCTTCTTGGCTCGTTTCTCTGTAGTCATGCAGCTGGCTGCTTTGTGTTGTGTGTTGTAGTTTCTTTGTATGTGTTGTGCCGTCCATGCTCAATGCAATTAATATGCCTAGGTGTTTCAAGATATTCAATAAATCGGATTTACTTATTTACAAGACTTCCTCGTCAATCCCATCATAGAAAATGCATCAACATACAGGAATCTCTCAGCACCAGCCACGCCCTATGCTTTGGTTCGCTACAGTAATAACATCCACTCGCCCCGTCTTACAAATATTTTTACCACTCTCCAGAAATATTATAGAAGTATTTCATATACATGATTTACTACAACTACAACTACAACTGATACTACAACTTCATGTTAGAAATATATAGAGTGCTTTTTAATTCTTCTGTACTAAAAATTGTTGTATAGACAGATTTCTATGCGAGATCAGTGCGTTCAAATGAAAGGGCTTGGATATTGATTCGAATACTTTCTTTGATATTTTTACGTATCACACTTGATGTATATAATTTTTCGTATATAACTTCTAACAGGGAACAGCCACGGAGTTGAAGGAAAATAGAAATAAAACTTTCGAGAGAGAAATTAACGTTAGTTCGCTAGATGTTATTTTAAGTTCTCGCACGCGCAATATATATTTTCCATTTTATCTTTATTCTCACTCGGGCATGCAACGTACCGGTACACATCCCGATTTACGTATGCATCCAAATTGTCAAAACTCAAAATGTCTAAACATAACGTGAAATAAAGTCATTATACCCTTCACAGTTATCTGTAACCACAAATAAAGAGACAGAAATGCATTCGGTGGCTGGGGATCCCATAAATACCATTTCCTACTTCTCATTTTCTTCTCCGAAAGGAAGAAGGAACTCCACCGCCATAAAATGCGAGCAGACAGCGTGGAAAGAAAAAAAAAGTGGTGCCTCGGAATGCAAAATAAGCCTTTCCTCTCCGTCCGGAATTGCTGCCCTCTTGTGTTTTTACGGTTTAGCGCACTCTTTCTCCTCCTTTCATAATTGAACACGAGAGAGGGATGCCAACATCGATTATCGGCAGAAACTCCAAACAATAATAAAACCACCCCCAAAATATAGGGGGGTGGTTGACACTCCTGGAGTTTTCTTCTTCCCGTCTCACGGTGGCTTGGACAAGTCGTCCATATTTTGTGGGGTTGGAGCATAAAAAGTGAGTTGTTGTTACTTACGTCGTGGGTTATATATGCCCAGACGCGTAGTAGAATGCAGGTATATTGGTGTTATGTGTTTCATAAAAGAATAAATGTTGTTTTTCGTTTAAGAAAATTTCGCCTATTTTGGCGTTATGTATTTGGTGTAAGGGAAAGTTCTGTCATTTTTTCTTCAGAAAAAAAACCATCTACCACTGTTCTGGCAACTTATCCAACAACCCTCTGGGAAAAAAGTCCTCTGTTTTGGAGTGAGTAAGT
This sequence comes from Trichonephila clavipes, assembly GCA_019973935.1. Taxonomy (NCBI): domain Eukaryota; kingdom Metazoa; phylum Arthropoda; class Arachnida; order Araneae; family Nephilidae; genus Trichonephila; species Trichonephila clavipes. Next base: position 1,290,844 of record BMAU01005330.1, on the reverse strand, counting down.
AGATATTAACGTTTCACACTGTTCAGCCTTTGGACACGAGGACTTTTGGCGATGGACCTCGTAATTCTAAACCTTGGTCAAGTTACGAGGACGACACCTGAATGACACCCCCTCTCTTGACTACCACACCAACGAGAGGTTGTTTGAACTCTAGACAGATTTACCGTGCATCGCTCCCCTACATCGCGGATCTTCAGCAACACTAGGCTCGAATTCCTGACACCCCGTCCACGACCCCGTTACCTTAACTACTAGGCTAGTGCGGTCCACGAGTATCTGCAAAAGACATATAAAGATAATTGTAAACTGCTCAAGAATTTACAGTTTCAACCACAAAGCGAATATATTTACTGAAATAATATATAATTCTTCAGATTTTCAAATAATTTTTCAAAGGATTTCTTACGAAGAAAGCACTGTGACTTCAAAACTCTCCGTGTGGAACGATGTATATTTCACAGATTCATCCAAATAGTAAATTCATCCACTCACGAGTTCGTTACCTTCACCGCTAGGCTACCTCGGTAAATCTCTGTTTTGGAGACAAAATATTCTTCCACTCCCACATTTGGACACCCCCATAATATATATATATATATATATATATATATATATATATATTTATTTCCATCAAGAAAATTTTGCAGAGACCTGAAGAGATAATAGTTAGAGGGTGCAATATGAAGAGTATACGAGAGTTGTTTTTTTAAGTAAGGTCCGTTTGTTTAAAGAAAATAACGACAATGTTTTGTTTCAAAAAACCTTTATTTTAGGATTGTACATACTTTTGTCTATTTACATACCTTAGAATTAAGTTTTGAAAAACCACTACAAAGAAGTCTGTCTGCCTCTGGTTGGACAGCCAAGAGTTCACGGCCTCTTTAACTTCTTCGTTGTGACTGAAACGCTTTCCGCCAGGACTGCGTTTGAAATACCGGAATAGGAGGGAATCGCTAGGAGATAGGTTGGAACTGTATGGTGCACTTTCCAAAACATCCCCGCCAAAAGATTCAATTAACTCCCGAGTCGTTCGAGAAGTGCGAGGCCTTGCGTTATCGTGGAGAAGCAAAACACTTTTTGACAGCATGCCTCACCGTTTGTTTTGCAATGCTCTTCGGAGCTACCGTAGAGTTGCACAGTAGGCACCTGATATTATCGTTGTTCCTTTTGACCATTCCATAGACTGTTGCTTTGCTTCCGGGGTGATATGGGATACCCATGTTTAATCACCAGTAACGATTCGACTAAACATGTCATCCCCTTCTTCCTCGTAACGACTCAAAAAGTCTAATGAATTGGCAAACCACTTATCTTTGTGTTCCACTGTGAGTAGTCTAGGTACCCACCGAGAACACAATTTCTTAAAGTTTATGTCTTCAGTCACAATTTTTTACACTACCGACCGAGAAACGTCGGGAAATTCCAAAAAAAGGGTGATTCTCATGAATTTTCTATTCTCACGAATTTTTATTTTAGCTGCTTGCATCAAATCTCCAGTGATTACAGGGGACCAGCCTGAGCTTTCTTCGTTGCGGACGTTTGGTCACCCATCTTTAAACTTCCTGTGTGTGTGACCCATTTTCAAACTTTCCTGTCACTCATTGTTTCTGTACCATAAACTTCTGGTATCCGACGATGAATGTCTGCAGCCCACATGTAAAGAAATGCACGCGTGCCGCCAACTACTTCATCGGTAGCCATCCAGGCACACAGGTAGCACCTTTACTAGTGACCCTGTGTCTTTACAAACCATACGAAGGCGCCTGGCTGAAGGACATTTTGGATTACGGCGTCCATTATGTGTGCTCCCCTTGACACCCACCCATCGACGCTTCTGTTTGGAGTGATGCTGCGCACGAGGAAACTAGACTGAAACGGAATGGAACAAAGTCATCTTTAGCGGTGTGTGTGAATCCGGATTCAATCTCAGCAGTGATGACAATCGTGTTTGTGCGTGGAGACCCCGTGGTGAACGCCTCAATCCTGCCTTTGCTTTACAGCAACACACCGCTCCCACAGCTGGTATGATGTTATGGGGTGCAATTGACTACAATACACGGAGCATACCATAGCATTGATCCGTGGCACCATGGCAGCTCAGTAGTATGTCCATGACATCCTGCAAACACATGTGTTGTCACTCATGTAACGGCTCCCAGGAGCCTTTTTTTCAACTAGACAATGATTAGCCTAACACGGAAAGGGTCTCACAAGTCTGTCTCCGCTCTGTTACTACCCTTCCTTGGCCTGCCTGATCCCTAGATTTGTCTCTCATCAAGGATATCTGGAATCTTTTGGGACGGCGAGTTGGACATTTCACGAGTTCGAGCGAACTAGAGACAAGGTTACAGCAAATATGGAACGAAATGTTTCAAGACATCATAGAGAACTTGTATGCCTCTATGCCCGATCGTATCGTATCGTGCATTCGCGCTAGAGGGGGTTTAACAGGGTATCAAATCCTCCGTTCTTTTGCCTTTTTCTCTGAAATAAATGATCTTTTTTCTTTGATTTTCTAATCATATACTTATATCAAAGTAGTCATTACGTATGTAAAACTTCGTTTCCTTTTCACGACTTCTACTTGGTTTTCTAATTTTTTTTTTTTTTTATTTTTTTTTTTTTTTTTTTGCAATTGTTTATAGGATTTGTGGACTTTTTATTATTTTTTTCACACCACTCATAACCTTAAAGTAGAATGCTGGAATTTTAACAAAGGGACTTTTTTTTCGAATCGTTCCATGATGATGGAAATGAAACCTGATCTCCATGGCATGTCATGAAGCTAAGTTTGACTTACCGACAGAGCGTGTTCTATTATTCTAATGGCAAATTTTAGTTAGATTCAGGATGTTTCCAACATGTGACCATCAGGCGTCCACAATCTCTTAGAGGATTTTTGAAAAAAAAACCCACCATTGTATTTTTTTAAAAAAATTTTTATTTACTTTAGATGTACGATAAACTTAAGGAGTAATTGATTGATTGATTGTTTGTTAACCTCTTACTCAAAGTTTATACGAGATATGTATGGCTTGAGAGACATGGAGTGTCTTAAGACCCGTTTAATCCCCCCAGCTGCAGTCTGCTTAAAGGCGAGGGAGCGAGGGAGAGTTATTTTAACCAGTGGCGTAACGTACACCCCCGCATCTCAGAAGGCCAGGGTTCTAGGGGGCCTACAATCCCTGACTGACGCCAAGTACGTATTTGGGCTTGGGGACTAAGACCTGACTTTGCAGGTGAGGAGGCCTAATATTATTCGTTACGCCACTGATTTTCACGTTGTGCAATGAAGCAACACGAGGGTTACCTTGCAATTTTGAATTCGAACAAGTGGCAAGGAAGACACCCGAGCTGGCCTTTTCCACTCCTAACTACCGCATCACATCACGGAAGGACGTCTTACCCTCGACATATTTAAAGTGCATCTGCCCCTTTATACAGTAAGTTAACAAAAGGAATCAGACAGCAATATTTTTCATTTTAAGATTCTAGTTTGATTAACAATTGGGCGATGTTGTGCCCTATCGTAAACATTACATATGCTGAAAATATGTCAGGAACATTTCTTCTACTTTATTTGTTTGTATGCTGAAGTTTTACATCAGAAAACACAAAAATATATAAAAATATATGACCCTTAGATAAGCACATTACTTATCGAATTTCCAATGGGTTGAAATGGCATAAGAGATCTTACATAATTTCAATATTTATTGGATGCTTATCCATGCACCAGAAGTAAGGAATATTTCAGAGAGCGAACAAACTGGTGATATTTTTTTATGGTCTCCCACTGTTCAGCCTTAATCTCGGTCATGGCGAAGCAGAGGTTATTAAAAAATTTCTCCTCGCGCTGCGATAATGCGCTCCAGATAGCTCATCCGTAACGAGAGAGACCGTTTATGATGCCTCCACCTTTGTTGTCAGTCATAAAAAGAGCTCCCCAGCCCTAATAAATTCCAGTTTACTTCGCACGAAATGAGCCTTTTTATGCTGGCGCTGACTGCCATCTGGAGCGATTTGAGATCTCTAATCTCCTGACGGAGCAGGCTGAATAATTCACAGCGGTACATGGGTTGCCTCAATATCATTTTTGTTACGTTATTAATTGTTTTTCGATACCTATTTTATAATTTTGTGAATAGCTTTACAGTTGCTGAGTAATTACTGACATTTTTGCTGTATTGCTTGCTCAATAAACTACGATTTTTCTTTATTATGTTCTTTTTGTATCGGATAAGTGTGAAAGAAATGCTTATATACAAAAAAAAGGCAGATCAACTACAGGATTATTTCCAATTCACTACAGGGTTTCAAAACACTGTAGTATGGGTTTCTCAAACTTTGGGCAAGCTTTCCTAAGGGAGCAAGCCTTGGACAAGCCTCCCGTGTTATCTCTACGAGGGAAGCTCGAGCCTATTGAAAAGTTGAAAACAAAAGATTTTAACAAATTATTATTTGACTGAAAGTATAAACAAATTAGATACTTTCTGACATATTATAAAACTGAAAAACACATTTAAACTGATTTAATATACAGTCGAAACTCCATATTACGAATCGCTCTGTTGCGAATTTTTATATATAGCGAATTTTTTCCTGAAACCAAGAACAATTCACGATTTTCTTCGTAAAATAACCTCCCAATAGCGAAGTGCCTTTTCTAAACAAACTTTTTCGCTTGTGATTCAATTTCTTTCCTTCCTTTTTTCAGTGTTTCTGGACATTTCAAGTTATTCTTTCTTTTAACTCATTTTATAATGGTCATAAATCTTGAACTGGTTTTATTAGGTACCTAGTTCCCCGTGAGCAATAGAAATCTGGGCGTTTCATCCAAAAAAAGTGCAACGTTTTATCTTCATCGTCGAATTCACTAGAAACAACTTTAATATTCCCTTTCACCCTCAGTGGAGTTGTCTCGTGTCCCCGTGTTTTTGAATTAGTATCCGTTCATTTGTAGCGTTGATCCGTCGCACTGGTGACTTTGTTTCTTGTAGCTCGAAAGTGTCAAAACGTAAATGCTTGAGCATCATAGAAAAAAAATAATTCTTCAGGAAATGGATAAAGGCGTCAAGAAACTTTCCTTGCAGTTTTTCTTCCTTTCTTTTTGATAAGTAAGATATGTAAAATAAATACTTTTAATTTACAAAAAGGTGTAAACAATTACTTTTTTTAATGTATAGTGTTTAAAAATTTATAATTTGTTTTATGAAGTTTATAAAGAAAATTAAAAGGTGAACCTCTATAGGACGAATTTTCCACATAACGAACATTTTTTTAGGGTTTTAGCGACTTCGTTATATAGAGGTACGACTGTATTTGTAAATGTATCAGTACTGCACAGTGTATTTTATAAATAATTTATCACAATGCTAAACAAGTTTAAGAAAAAAGTTTAATAATTACCAGTGACCCAATGGGAAATACAATTGAGAAATACAATTGAAGCAAATAAAGAAGGAAAGGAAAAGAAAACAGGAACATCGATAGAAAAAAGCAAATAAAATGCCGTGGCTCAGAGGAATTACGTCCCAAATCCCTCTCTTAAATGGTCTTCTTTAAAAACACGTTTAGGTAATGCTACTACTGGATTGGATCGCATATCATTAGGTAAAAGTGGACATTTATACGAACAGAAAGGAGCTTCCATTCTGCCTTGCAAAAAAGATACTCCGGAGAAAGTACTCGCTGTGCTTCTTAACCATACACAAGAAGACAAAATAACATTAATAGGCACAGAAAAATGAGAAATAAAGCAATAAAATAAAACAATAGTTGGTTTTAAGAGCTCAAATTTCACGAAAACCGATCCAGAATTTTAAAAATCCGATTCAATTTTTTGGAAACACAAATTAAGAAGTTTTGCATTTACTTTTAAATTAGGTTCTAAGCCTTTAATTAATTGATTTCTATATCAAACAATTAAAAGTCGCATATCAAAATTGCCTCAAAACATTAGAACAATGCTTCTTTTTTATAAAAAAAAAGAATTATAAATTAAGTTTCAAATGATTTCATGCACAATTTTGAGCCTTTTCCTTCGGAACATTAAAATCTAATATATACCAAACGTATATGTTAAGGTAACTGTTATACATTAGTTTAGATTTTTCAAAATGCCTCCATAACATCAGAACTCCAAGCAGTGAACAGTAATTTAATGAAAATGTTTTGAATCATTACGCCGAAATTTTTGAAGTATATTTATTTTTTAAGTAATAAGTCAGTAGAGGTATTAAAAATTCTGTAAAAATTCATCGTTTTAAAATATAACTATATGCACATATTCATATTTTATTATACTTTTAATACATTCTCTGTACTTTCATAGCAATAAATGGTAGTCTTAATATTTTAAATTATCACGATAAAAAAAAGAATATATTATTGAAAATATCATAGCAAAAAAGATACAATACACAATTAAATTAAAATGGATCAACAAAATTTGTTTTTATGCATTCTTAACAAAACATATAAGTACATAGTGAAGCTCGAGACAAAATTCTAAGATAAATTACAATTGATATTTTAATTGAAGAATAAGAAATTTCATCTATTATGAAAGCCTTTTAAAGAATGTCTATACGTTTTTATTCATTAATTACATTTATAATGATTTTATTTATCTCTTAATCTCTCTCTTACCATACACAAATATTGTATAGCGAACATGCATTTAGACAACAAAGACAAACATATAAAAAAACATAAGGTCCATTATTTACGAATAGGAAGATTAAATACACAAAATTTGCCTCGTTCTCTTATAACAAAAACTTATTTAATTTAAGCTCTTTTTAAAAAGTATTTGTTCTTGTTTCTTATATCGATAGAGTCAATTTTAATTAAATCGAAATTCTTTTAATTACTAAAATCTCCATTTGTTCATTCTACAGATCAATGTCTCGTAGTTGCTAATATTTAAAAGGGTAAAATGTAAATTTTTTTTAAAAAAAAAGAAAAGCTGCAACGAAATTTTATTCAGCATAAACAAAAAGGTTATACAGATTAATATTTATAATAATATTATATTTATTACTATTTATTACATAGTATTAAATAATTCCTTTTTAAAAAAGTTTAATATTAACTCTGCACATACGTTAAAACATACAAAGAGAGCTTCATGCTTTTAATCGTACAAACCTGAGTTTCCTTTTATTTGAAGAATACTTTTTTTAAAGCAAATTTTAATATTAATTAAGAGAAATTTTTAAGATTATAAAAACATTATTTGAACGAAGAAACAGAAGAGAAGAAACATGCGTATTTTTATAAATTTTGGGCTCCCTTTGTCTCTCTCTCTCTCTCTCGCATAAGTTTCATAATGTTGTTATTTTCCAGTTCAGTGTGAGTGAATATTAACCTCGTACTGTTCAGCTACACGAGGGCTTTTGGTGATGGACCTCATATATTTAAACCATGGTCAAGTGACAAGGACAACACCTAAGCTGACACCCCCTCTCCTAACTACCACACTACACCAACGGTAGGCCGTTTGAGCTCTCGACAGATTTAAAGTGCATCGCTACCCTACACGAAGGGTCTTTAGTGGTACTGCGCTCGAACTCGTGACAAGCCCGCGACGATCCGATCCTTGACCAGTAGGCTACCACGGCCACATTTTCCAGTTCAGAAATATTTCCATAAAGGTCACATTTTTACAAAATACCACTCTAGCTAAGATACATATTACTTTTTTTGAACAGATTTGTGGCGAATGGCTCTTTACCATATATTTCCAAGAGAAAATTCCCTTCTGTCTGAATGGATTTAGAGACTTCCAAGTAACAGAGAAATCATTGGGTGAAAAAGAATGGGAAAAAAATTAATTATTCGTCATTGAATCGAATTACTGATTCGCAATTCGAAGTTAATTTATTCATTAGAAAAACTTGGGGAAGTATGCGAAGCTGGCATCAAATACAATCCCCGAGGGCAGCGCTGGATGTATTTTTTATTTTATCATACAGGTAATTGATGCATATCCGATACATTGTTAGGCATAGTCACTGATGAGAAGATATGGAAGTTAGAAATTAATTTTTTTAAGTCATGATATTTGTTCCGGGTAGTATTTGGCAGAAATAATTTTTTTCCGCAAATGTATTGGACAGAATTTGAGATGATCTAATATTGAAACACACACACTAAATGTTATCCTTAGTTATACATACGATAATGCTTGTCGGATTATAATTCTTTTTTCAACTTTCATGAAGATTTTGGATTTTTTTTTATCAGGAAGTGTACTTTTTCTTAAGAAAGAGCACAATATCTTTTATTTATAGTTTTATTATTGCATTTTACTCCGTGTTATCTTTCTTTAAAAACACAATTTTGATTTTGTTATGAAATAAGGCATGCTAAGGTAGTGAGATTTTTGTTAATGGATGACACACTAAAAATTTGTAAAGAATTATTTTAAAATAACATTTATTTGATACTATGTTTACGATTACCAAGAAATGGTTTTGATGAATAAAAATAACATTAAATTTCATTTTACAATTTAACGAGATATATTTCTTTCAGATTAAGAGACAAATTATAAATCTATAAAATTAGAAGTTTATTTGGAAAATTAAGTTAATATTTTAATATACAGGGTGTTGCCGAATTCGACTGACAAATTCAGAGGGGTAGTAGCAGGCATCATGGGAAGGACAAATTAACCTCTAACATGGGATCGCAAATCACGTTCAGTCAATGTAATTCGCAAAATACAGTTACGGAAGGTGTGATGTCGATTAGAATGAAGAGGGGCTACAAGAAGTATGAAATGAATCTATTTGACTTAAAGCATGTGCTACGATACGACCAATGCATCACGTTCGAGGTCAGAAATATCATGGCAAAAGATTATCACAGGAAGCGTTCGAAGTTGCGCTACGGTGATCATTGCTCAACCGACACCAACGGACGAAAAATTGTTGGAAGCGTTCAAACAAATCCGGTGTGCTGGAGATGTCAGCTGAAGCGACATCGATCCGTGACGCGATGTCCTTTACTCTAGCCACCGACCTCTGGTACACAAGCGGTTTTAAGTGGCCCCAGAAGAAATCAAAAGGATTGAGGTCTGGGGAACGGGGATTGCAAATAACAGGTTTGCCGAGTCCAATCCACCTCCCGGGATATATAGAAGGGGGTTGTTACGCACCACAATCAGAAATTGTGCTATTGCATCAATTTGTATGAATCACACGTTCTGGTGCGCAGTGGATGGTATTTTCTACAACAACTCCGGGATAAATAATAAATCTGCATATTTGCAAGTTTCTTTAACTCTACCTTGCCTCTCGAAATCCCCACATTCGTTTGGCCTCTTCCCTCGTCTGGTACATTATCATCTTGACTGCTACTCTTATCGTGATTTTCACCGTCTAATTTACGTGGTTTCCGACCCTATGTTTTATGTTGATTTGTCGTCCTTTAGCGGCATACTATTACATCTGAATTTTTTGGTCGAATTTGGCAACACCCTGTATAATTACACCTTTTAAAAAAATCCAAGAGACATTTTTCTTCAAGGAAAAATATTTTACTTGTTGAGAAGTAGGCATGATGAAACGGATTTAGACATATTTAAAAAGTAAGAAAAATTACCCAGCATGGAATATGATTAGATGTACAAAAATAAACATCGTATTTTAAATTCCTGTTATTATTTATTATCACATTTTTATGGTTTATGCGAGCATTCATAACATGTGACTTTAAATTTTGTAAGACTACAATATTTGTTAAAAGCGTAGAAATGAAATAATATCAATTCATATAAAAGCATTAATGTGTGGTGAGTAACAACAATGGATAAGAACAGCAACTATACGTAAATCCAAACTGATTGCTTTCCGAAAATACCGATGATCTTTCCTCCATATAAAAATAACACATGGACAATTTATTTAATTTTAAATTGTTCCGGAAATGTGATCCGCCTGAGTGAGTGAATATTTCACGTCACAGTGCTTAGCTACTCAAGAGAGACCTTTGCAATTCCCCTAAAGTAAAAAATAAAAAAAACACAGGCTTCACTGGTGAACACTACAAATTTCGTACCTGTTCTTCATGCAGCTGCTATATAAAGACAATAATTATAGAGGTGCAGACAATACTCGTTGTTTTCATTCTCGGTGTCATAATGAAGTAAAAAATTCAATATCAATGATTAACTGTACACACTACAACACTACAAGTGTTTCCGCTAACCGTAATTAGAAAATAGCTTGCTTAATTGATATTAATCAGTAAAAAATGAAGCAATTTGGTAAAATCAAGTTTCTGAAAGCTTGACTATAGTATTTTGTTTATTGAATAACTCCGGATTTTTTTATCTCTTTTAAGATGCACTAGCCACATAATTTTGAATGATGATCAGATGAAGAGATCGACGCTTGCGTTGGTACCTCTGTGACGATTTCCCGTAACACAGCTGAAAGTCGGTTCCATTTTGTAAATAGGACGCCCACGTACACCCCACTTCTATGCACACATGCACCTTAAATTATTGCAAGGTCTTGTCTATGGTTATCACCCCGAAACACTTTGACACCGTGAGAAAAGCCCCAACTCCACTCATGTGCCGGAAATAACTCGAGGACAAAGAGGGCGAGTGCTACGATCCCGAGACCCTAGAGAGGGCAGAGAGAAAACGGTTGGAAAACTTCACTGATATGACCTCTTCCGTCACAAAGATCAATTCGGGTCTCTAACGTCGGGTAAATTAGGATCTTTCAGGTCTAACAATATTTTTAATAACTTCAGGGTATATACTGTAGTTAATAGCTGTGACGTAAAGAGTGTTTTTTTCCAGGTATAGAAGTTTAAGTTGGCATTACTTTCCAAGATGGCGACCGATTTAACAGCTGTCAAGTGATTTATTCTCAGTTTGGTTTGGTAATTCATCAAAACGATCATCAAGCAAGGCGTAGATTCGTCGAATGGGCCCAAAAAGAGATTGTCGTTGTTCCCGATTTTCATAAGCAAATTTTGTTTAGCGATAGAGCGCACTTCTGGTTGAATGGCTACGTCAACAAACAAAACTGCCACATTTGGAGTGAAGCTAATCCACAAGTGTATGTCGAAACACCGTTACATCCAGAAAAACTGACTGTTTGGTGCGCTTTATGGACTGGTGGAATCATTGGTCCGTACTTCTTCAAAAACCATGAAGGCCACAACGTTACAGTCAATGGTGATCGGTATAGAGCCATAATTACTAACTTTTTCATTCCTGAATTGAACAATCATGATGTTCAGGAGCTGTGGTTCCAACGAGACGGCGCAACATGTCACACAGGCTCGTGCCACAATCGATTTAATGAAAGACACGTTTGGTGACCGCCTAATTTCACGTTTTGGACCTGTGAATTGGCCTCCAAGATCTTGTGATTTAACACCGCTAGACTATTTTCTGTGGGGCTATGTAAAGTCATTGGTCTATTCGGATAAGCCACAAACACGTGACCATTTGGAAGACAACATTCGCTGTGTTATTGCCTATATACGGCCACAAATGTTGGAAAAAGTCATCGAAAATTGGACGTCCAGATTGGACTACATCCGAGCCAGCCGTGGCAGTCCTATGCCAGAAATCATATTTAAAATGTAATGCCACAAGATTATCTTTCGAATAAAAATAATTCATGTCAATCGAATAATACATCGTTGTTTTATTGCAATTTAAAGTTCTGTACCTCTAAAAAACACCCTTTATAAATAAACCAAATATTTAAGTTAATAAATATCACGCAACCATTATGTATCTCAAATGCGTCCCACCCTCTTCTCTACATTCTATGATACGTTTATGAGCTTCGATAGATGTCACGTGTATCAGTAGATTCGGGTCTTTAACACGCGGCTTCGAAATTGTGAAGTCCGTCGCCAATCGTCTACTATATCCTGCTTCAATGTGCGATGCTAATGAGAAATTAAATCAAATGAAATACAGAAGTTATCTTAAATGGCATTCAGTTTTAACGATGATAAAGACAAACTGCATTAACCCTTTATCTAACGCATTATGATTTACTGCACTTTTTTTCACGCAATTTTTTTTTTGGATCACTACATTGAAAAGTAAGGGATATACATAAATAAAATACTCCACTTCGGGAAATTTAATCCGCTAGAGCGAATTAATTAATTAAAGATATTCAACTGTAAAATTAATTATGTACATTGTTCACTTAAAATAAATAGTCAGATCGTTTTCTATGGTCTTCATTAGCATACAAAAGAAATGAGACACTTCAACTTTCACATTAACCTTTTTTTTCGGGACAAAAATGACAATCTTCGCAATCCGCTGAAAAAAAACCCAGCTGAAAATGCTATTTCTGCTATAAAACTACTCGCCTTTCCCGTTAAAATACTCACCATAGAACCCGTGCTGCCATATATCTCCGAAGAGTGGATTTCAAAGAATATCCCTGCTAAGTATCGTCAGAATATTCGTAAAAATGTTTATTCTATTTAATTTTAAAGTGAATGGTACTTATAAGTACCGTTGGTAGATATAGGGTTAAGAGTGTTTGTTTTTCAACCATAAAGAGAAAGAAATTTACTCAGCAAAAAGGAACAAAGTAAAATAGAGACTCTTTTAATAAACCTTGAAGAAGAGATCGTATTTCAAAACAAGGCTCAGGCATCCGATTTTCTTGGTTCCGGGCGATTTAACGCTTCTAATGAATGGTTCCGAGGTGTCATCTCTGCCCCAGGTGAGGGGGTTAATGGCGGGTCATAAAGCCTTAAGGCCAATTCATCAGCTTGACAGGTGGAGGCCAACTTCTTAATAGCTTCACGATGACACTTCAGGCTGAGATATGATGCGAGACCCTCTCTTTCCGGGTATGTCGCCTTTTCGGGAAAGGCTTATCCGGTTAATATCGACTGAAAGTTGGTATATCTCTCATTAAAGTTAAAACAGAATTACCAATGCGTGTACTTCAACGGAGTTAGAGGAGTATGTGAGTTTTCCATGAACTTTTTGGTACATTTATTAAGTGTCTTTAAAGTAATCGAACACGTTCGGAGTACTTTTTAATGAAATAAAATACTAAAACACACATTATAAATGTTTTCTTTTAGGAGTCAATACTAATAAATACTAATATTTAACTATACATATTAATATTTTTGAAAAATTATCCAAATTTTACGAAATTCACAATTATAAGTGAAATTTTAGCACTATTTTTGAAAAACTTCAAAGCAATTAGAGAAAAAAAAGTCATAACTTACATCAGTAAAATTATTACTAAAACGAATTAGATGTACGCACCAACAGAATATTCTAAAATTTTATGTTTTATAAAAATTTTAAAATTTAAGAGCTCATCGAGTAAATATTATAAGAAAAGTGAAATTCTCTCTTTATGAGACCATTATTTAAGCAGCAGACCATACCTCAAAAGATATCTAGACAATAAGAAATATTTTAGTACTTTCTCTAGAAAATAATATAAATATCAAGCTCAAAAAGTTTAATAAAAATAGGTTTGTAATATTTCGCGTTATCAGGCTCTCAATGATACATTTTGAACAATGTAGATATCCACTTCTAGTAGGTAAAAGATCCACTTCCGGTTTTTCTAAATTTATAAAATTGATTGTAACTTGGATTCTAGGTAACGCCAAAACAAAGCAAAATATGTTTTGTAAAGCCAAAAGATAGCTGTATTAAGTACAGAACAAAAAATATGTATTTCGACCGAATTTCGTCATTTCAACGTGTTCGGGTATCTTAATGTTACACACGCAAGCTCACAAAGAAATCATTTCAGTTTAAGAGGGCGTTGGCACCAGGGTATGTTTGGAAAACATGGAAATTATTGAGAAGTGTTTCAGCATGACAAATAAGTTTTCGTGTTTGTTAGGTGCGAATCATTATTCCAGTATATGTTCATTTATACTGCATAGCAATATATAGAAAAAGATGTAAAAAAAGCTATTCTAAGAAATATTTTAAAACAAATGCTGTTTAAGTTAATAATGTATTATTAACGTTCATGTATATAGATTGGTAAATTTTAAGTTACATAAAAAAGTTTTTAAATTTGATTTTCTAAAATGTTTAAATGCAGTTGAAAGGTTTTAAATACATACTAAACGATTATTAAATTCTTCCTATAAATCTAAAGCCAAATATCAAAAACATAAAAGCAGTATCTTCCTGGAAATGTAAACTGATTTAAAATTCATTTTTACTTTTATTACGTGTGAAGATTTCATCAACATTTGAGAATAATCTAGAATTTTTTTCCCCAGGATTATGAAATATACACCTCTTTATTATTATTGTTATTAAGACAGTACGCGTTTTTCTTATCACATACACATAAATATCACTAATGTATTCATTTGTTTCTAAAAAGTGAAGATTGCGTAAAAGTAGGAAAATATAGTATATTATACCAATAATTAAAGGAATACTAAAAAATGCATTACGAATTAATATGAATAATGGATAATTTGAGCTAAATTTTTAATGTTCAACATTCCTTTCAATTCATACAGATTTAGAGCCGTATGAGATAAAGACATTTTTCATTTTCTGTATGTAGGGTGTTTCAGGATCATTGCGTTAAACTTTTTGGGGTCGTAGGTAACTTCACGAGTCACTTTTAGATTTGTAGAGCAATTCGTGGTTGGAAATGTCTTCGTTCAACGCTGATGGCGTTGTTCATATGAGCATTGGAGGAAACATACCTATTTTACCCGTCAATTAATCTGTCCTCATGCGCAGAGCAGTATGAAATGTTTTACGAATTTGGCAGATATGCCCCTGATTTACGGATTAGCAGAAGGAAAACGTAAGAGCAACAGTAAGATTGCATCGTGAAAAGTACCCACAGAAGAATGTAATGCGTCTCTGAATGTCACAATTTGTGTCAATATGGATCCTTACGAGGTAATAGGCATATTGAGGGTGGGATACGATTGACTCGAACTCCCTGTATGACCCAGCTTTGATCAATTAATATATTTATATGATATCAGTCTTGTGTCTCTTCGTTTCTTATACCTGTAATATTACTTCCCAAGATGTTTCCGCCCATGGATAACTATACAAATCTGAATCTTTGGGATGCCCTTCACCTTGGTTTGCCCCAATGATCCTTGAAATTCATGTATATGTAAAAGAAAAATAATCAAACATAGCACACTATGTTCGTTAGGTAATTCAGCCTGTTTTTACCGTTTTAAATTCCATAAATGAAATGTTGATTATAAAAGAGAAAACCACTAACACATTTAATAAATATATATTTATATAACACACATTTTAATAAATTTTTTTAACGTTGTACTAGACTAGTGGTTTCCAAACTTTTTTAACCCATGGATTCTTTTTCACAGTCTAAACTTCCCCATGGACCCCATTTTTAAAGTCAAAACTTTCCCAATGACCCCCTTTTTAAATTCAAAACTTCCCCACGTACCCCTTTTTTACAGTTAAAACCTCCTCACGGATCCCCTTTTTAAATTCAAAACTTTCCCAAAGACTCACAAGTTAAAATACTACATAAAAGTATAGTATAAAAATTACAAATTTTAAAAGAAATATTTGGTTGAAGAATTATTTATTAAAATTACATTGTTGTTTAAAAGAAAATTTTTAAAAAAATCAATATGATTTGGATAAAACTGTTGAGATGTTATGAGTGTATTTATGTCCATCTCAATGTTTTTCAGTAACAACCTCAAATCCTCGTGATAACTAGTTTTTAGACAGGTTTTGTCTTCTTTGTGATGAGGTTTTTTTATGGGACTGAATCCCCGTTCCACAAAACTGGAAGACAGGAAAGTAGTAAACAACTACTAAACAATAATCTGTAATGCAGGATAAAAAATTGGGATCTGTTTTTGTTACCAAAGTTTGGGGTATCCTTGTTCAATTGGGTTAAGTCAATCATTTGTCTATATTTCAATAAGTTGTCATGTATTAGTATGGATTCATCTGTGGTTGAAATTTGAGTTAGTCTACTCGCAATAGGGTTCAAAACCCAGTCGGGAATATCTAACTCAATTATTATTTATCTAAATTTCCATCAAAATAAAAATAGATGTATTTTTTTAAATTTTATATTAGACCTTGCGCAGGACCCTCTGATGTTGTTCAGGAAACCCCAAATCAAGTTTAACTTTCCATGGACCCCCTGAACAGCATCGGAGACCACTTAAGAAACCACTGTACTAGAGCAACGTGAGTATATATGGAAAATGAATTTCGTAATTTTAAACAATGGAAAAGTGACAGTGAAGACACACGTGTCGGTCTGTCTCTATCCTAATTTCCATGAAACAGGAAATTGAAAGTCAATTCCTTCTGGTTACAACAAAAGCAAACAGAAATAATTTTATGATAATGCGCAACACTTTTTTCTGAAATTCAAAAATCGTTTTTAATTAATTTATTTTTTTGCCTTTAAGTGAAAATTTATTGCTGTTAAGGCGTTTCAAAGGTGTCATTTAACTATAATATCTTTATTTCAAAGAGTTTATTTACTAATTTATTTCACCGATGAATAGTTCAGTTGCGAAAGAAATGAATTTTCAGTTCTTACACACTTATTTTTCAGAGATCAACAAATTTTATAAAATGGTTGCCAAATCATAATTTTAATTTAAATGCAAATATTTTAACGCTTTAAGTATACACAGTTATAAATAATTTCGTAAGTAACTGCAGTCGACTGTACTTTACTTTTGCTATTTTTATGTGTATTAAAAATATAACCTTAGTCAATTCCAAGTGTATTATTTTTTGAAACAGCTTATATATATTAGGACAAAAATAAGTTTTTAGGAAAACTTTAACAACTCATTGGTATTCATATATTCATTGCTTTTTATTACTTTAAAGCAGGAAACTGAAAACCCGCTCATACATTTTCATAATGTGATTATTATCATTTTTTACTATTTTGTTAAAGTTCTGGAAAAATGTAACCCATTTTAGAATTTCCAAGCAGAATATAAGCGCTTTTCCTCCCTTACTAAGAACTCATTTTACATTTTTATTCCATTTTTAAAATAGAACTCATGCAATAATATTTCTTTCATTTTTAAATAGAAGAAAGAAAATATCTAGTTTTCTGATATTATATGTCTTATAAGTTTTCTATTTTTATTTTAATTTGAATTAAACTGAGCAAAGTCTCTATAAAAATAACGCATTTAAAATTGCTATAGATGTTAGGTCAGTGCTTCTGAAACTTTCAATACTGGCGCCCCCCTTATCAATCACTTTATTTACATTATCCTTTTTTCTTATACATTAATAATGTACTGAATGCAATAATAATGCACTTTTTTTACGCTAAAGCAATAATCTTAATTATATACCGTACAAATTCATGACATAAGTATTAAATTTTGTATATGTTGCTTTTAAGCAAAAAAATTAAGTTATAGGATAATTATTATGTTATTTTTCCTTTCTCTAATTTTTAAATTGGAACATATTGCAAAATGCGGTGGCTGCTTAGAAGACAAAATAGAGATATCAGTTTTGTTTTAGAAAGAACTCAGTGGATCAATTTCTAATCATATAAGCATTCCTTTGAAAAATTTGCTCTGTAAGACAAGCCCATGGAAGTCGCTAATACTTATTAAACTTGTTCTTAATTTAGCTTTAATTAATTAGTTATAAAATACTCTGTGCAGCACTGATATATTAAAAGTATACCGGCCGAAGTACCCGCTATATGCACGAGTTCATTTATAAGAAAATAAAACAAAACATTATTGATATAATCGCTGAATTTTAAGGAGAGTAAAGCCAAGTGCGCCACAATGTTTACAAAAATGTAAAATTATTTTTTTTAAATCATTGCTCAAATTATAATTAGTTTTAAGCGAACTGTAATTTTAAGCATCACAGAATTAGCATTTAGAATTGATTTTGAATAATGAACAATAATATAAAATTCCGATCAGAAATATTTGTATTATTTTTAATATTTAAAGTGAAAAGACTTCAACGTGTTTTAAACCTGGAGCAGGCTCGCACTCGATATTAATGGTCGAGTGGGTTATTGAGCCACCCCATTCTTTTTTTTATAATTATTTTTATAGTACGCAATTAAAATCGTAATTCCAGTGAATAATTATTTAAGAAAAAATATACTCAATTACTTTCAAGAACACAGAAAATATTTCGGAAAAAAAGTTATCACACCGGGAACTCAGTCAAAACAAGTACCTTAAGATTGTAAAAAAAAAAACGTTTGTCACTCCCAAAAAAGAGGGAGGTATGTGACAAATATATTTTAGTTCACACGTTAAGACTGTCAAACAGGAGGATAGTGTCAGAGCCATTGGTAACAAATAAACAGTTTTGCCAGAATTACCGATTTCGTGTACTCTGTGCTCGGCGTGACAGCTCCGGAATAAAAGTGTATTTATTACAATATGGATGTTCAAAAAAAAATTTGTAAAACGTTTTTCATTATGCTTTTTTATATGTTTGGGAATAACTCATAGAAATAAATCTTGGCCAAGTAATCCTTCAAAGAGCTCTCTGTGCTTTTCCAAAAATCATAAAAATATTTTACAAGGAAAAAATCGCAGCAGAAATAGTTTATTTGCAACTTCCCTAAATGAAAAAACAAATACACATAAGAGCAGGGACGTAACTAACCGTACAAGTAAGTTCGAAGGTCAAACCGCAGCAACTACATTCTGCTGCCTACAGCTGATGACAATAATATAACAGTAATGAATTTTTTATCTTCCTAAAAATTTTTTTCGATTATGGGTCTGGGTTTTGTTTTTTCTCATTTTGGTTTGAAAAGAAACCGTAATAGAAGTAGAAGCTTTAATTTTTTATGACGTAATATCGCAGATACATAAATTATATCAGTGTAAATGTGTATTTTTTTATTATGTCAGAAAGTATTTTGTTTTACTTCATTTCAGTAAATAATTTTTTTTAATCTTTTATTTTCGATATGCTCGCGTCCCCCTTGTACGTTTATCGCGCCCCCCAGGGGAGGGCGCGCCCCACAGTTTGAGAAACACTGTGTTAGGTTACAATTTTTAAAATTTGAATAAAATTTAGTGGAAACAAATTGCTTGAATTTGTTAAAAACGCATATAATTTTTTGCAAATGTAGGACAATTAAAATGATTACAAGTAATGAATGGTAGAGATTCTCGTGAGTTAATTTATCTTAGTTAAGGTAAAAATAAGCCACATTCTTGGTGCGTGTACGTGAAAAATTGTTAGTTAGATCATTCATTTCCTCATTAAAACAAGTTTTGGCAGTGTTTTGAGAACCTTTATCTGAAGCAGAAAAAGACATAAGAAAACATTATCTATATAAAAAATAATTAATTAATTACGGATTTACATTTAAGTAAATTTCAGTTATAGTTATAGTTCATTCTTTTCTGAATATGTGCTCTAAAATTAATGTTCAAAATTTTAATGTTAGCACTGCGAATTCAGCCTATTAAAATCACAGAAAATTTCGCATTTAATTTAATGCCAATAAATTTTAAAAACATTGAATAATTGTTTCCCACTTCTAAACATGTAATAGCATGTTAATTTCAGTTTGGTTAATTGTAATGGTGTTTTGACTATATACAGGGTGTTACAAATTCGACCAACAAATTCTGAGGGGGGATAGTAGGCGGCAGGGAGACGACAAATCACTATAAAAAGTGGCGTCGCAAACCACGCTTATTCGACCTTATTAAACAAGAAATACTCACAGCTGATGTTGAAAAAATGCTATTCTTATTTAGCTACAAAGCAATAATGATCTAGTAAGAGAGCATGATAGCATACAGAAAAATATATTAGTTACAAAAAAATATAAATGATGAGACATCTTACTAACTTTCTATGTACGTATATTTCAAAAACATTGAGTGTTAGTTTGCTATACGTTTTTACATATTTCATTTTAAAGTTTTAGATTGTCCCCCTCTTTTTAATTTTATCTTCAAACGCGGTATTCAGGTGATGCCATAGATATAGTTTGTATACAATGAATCGTCATTTTAAATATGATGCTCAGTTTATTCTATAGCTTCCTGATTCCCTTTTTTAATTTTACTAATTCAATATTTTAGTTATGTTGTTGGCTTTACGTTTTCTCTTTTTAATTGCATTTTTGCTACTATTTCCATTTGTATAATTCTCTCTCAAAGTAGTTTTATTTTTCATTAGCTTTCTGTTTGATTGCACGTGTTATTTTAGGGTCTAAAGAATTTTAAATCTTAGTTTATATTATTTTTATTTTTCTTGAAATTTTCTGCATAAAGGAAGTTTATGATTTTATAACATAATAGTTTTCTGGACGAGTCAATTGGCTTTTTCTATACATATAGATTTCATTTCAGAATTTAAGCTACCTCTGAGTTGTAGGGTATATAATACATCCATCATTTTTTTGTCTTTTTTATAGACACCATATTTATGTAACTCTAAAAACTGTTCTTATTCAGCGTTGTTTATAATACTGCCGCATAAGTCTTCTCGTTTCCAAAATTTCAATGATATTCTTATCTCTTTAATGTTCAAGTCACATTTCAGTATCTCTAGTAGAGTTTATTAAAAGATACAAACATGTCATACATTTGTATAATTATATTTATTGTTTAAATATCATAATGGCTTTTATCACACATTCTTCTCAATAATTAATTATTCTGTTTAAATCGTGTTTTGTGAGCCACAACCTATTGATGGATTCACTTTGTAATTCAATGTATCTTTTACTTCTGTTTCAATATTCACAAATATTAAATTGTATACATTTCTTCCCAATTCCACTATAATTTAAAAACCGATATATGTGTGATGCTGATATAAATTTTCAATTATCTTAAATTAAGGTTTAATTAAGAATGGTTTGATCTTAGAAGCATGGGTGTTGCTTAAGTGAAAGTTAATTATAATGATAGAGACAGAGTAAGAGAGAGAGAGAGTAATATTTTAACAAAAATTCATAATGAATGCATATATTTCGTTATTTTAATTAACAGACTATTACAGCCTGTTAGTCAGTGATTCGACAAAATCATGTTTACTTAGTTTGAATTAATAATTCGTAAGTAAGGAGGTTTGCTCATCCGCTTGATTAGATTATTGTTCTGCTGGAATAGTAAGGAAAATGTATTTTAACTCGAAAAATCTCAATTTGGCGGCCAATTAGTTAAAAAGATATAAGGACGCTTGAATATAAAATATTTTGCATGCACAGTAAATTTTCCTTTACTAGTAGATGGATTAAAATAAATGTTTTGAAAATAAGTATTTTGAACAAGTTAACTAATATGTGTGTATTATTCTCGAGTTTTAATTAACTTATATATTAGAACCATTAAACTTCCATAAGTATAATCGACACAACTGAAGTGGCGCATATCTGGAGGACAAATCCGCGACCTATGGATTCACATGCACGTAACATACCACTAGACAAAAGTGATCACCTTTGTCTGGAGGCTGTTACTGGCTTATGTAGATATCCGCTACAGTACTCCCCCGCCAGTGAGTCGGTGGATAGGCGAACAAACGATCTGTTGCGTCAAGTGAGTCTGACGACTTTTCTGCATCAGGTGAGTCCAACGACTTTGTTCGCTGCGTCAAGTGAGCCGGACGACTTTTTGATTGCTCTTCTTAAGGATAGATGGCACCACGACAGATTAAAAGGCTGCATTTATCTTAATTCAGTCAAGGCCACAAATGAAGTGGCACATATCCGGAGGACAGAATCCGTGACCTATGGATTTGTAAGCACGTAACATACCACTTGATAAAAGTGATCACCTCTGTCCGGAGGCAGTTACTGGCTTATGTAAATACCCGTTACTCAACCACACCCACATCAAGTACAATTTTTTATAACTCCTTTCGAAATTTTTTTTCGTTATTTGATCATCGAAGAATTTAATCATTTTGTTTTTGACATATTTAAAGGAGAAAATGGGAAAATATTTTAACCCTGCCAAGCGTTGCAAATTTCAGAAGGTTATTTCTCACCGTCAAAAGTTACTCAACAAGTCAAATTTTGCATACTTCTTCTTTTAATCCTTGAAACATGACCGCAAAATAAAATTCTGCTGATGTAGAACAGCTAAAGAAAGAAGTTGAAAGGTGGCAGATCTCAGTTCCGTCAAATAATATAATTTAGACAAGAATTCTCCAAATTTTTTTTTTTTGCTTGGAGATCCCTTGAGTCTTAGTTTAGTTGCGCTTATATATGTAATACGCACTCTAACAGAAAAAGCAACGCACAAAGAAGGGTTTATAGGAACGGAACAAAATTAGATGTATATTTATGGAATTTAGACATAATGTATACTTATGGAATTTAGATGTAATGTATATTTATGAAATTTAGATATAATGTATATTTAAGGAATTTTGATATAATGTATAATTAAGGAAAATTAAACGTTATTAATAATTTAGAAATCTATTGTTTTATTCAGGAAATATAGCTGCAAGAGATAAGATGGTGATCATCATTTTGTGTAAGAATTCTCACTCATTGGTCAAATCGTCCTCCCTTTGAGTAGTTCAGATAATATGTGAATTCTATTAATGGAGCCAAAATATTATTTCTTATTCATGAAGATGCTCAGTGGCTGAGTGGTAGTGCATTGCGCTTCCACACCACAGGTCCGAGGTTCCAACCACGGGCTAGGAAAGGTCATCACCTTTTTCTCCCTTCAGTGGGTCAGTAAATGTGTACCAAGCTTGCTTGGGAACTTAACACAGGGGGTTTCATGTGAAACTGACCACCTGACTGGAACATCTGCTCTTGCATATCAGGGCCCAAGGTCACTTATACTGAGCTGAGCATAGATCTTGACCTTCATGGACTGTTGCGCCACTGAGTTAAGTTATTCATGAAAGCCACCAAGGTAACTTTTTGTTAACTCGCAATCACTCGCGCGGGGTGTTCTGTGCACCCCAGCAACAAGAAAATCCTCCCAGGATTCTAAAAAGAATGCGTAGAACCACAATTTTTTCTGTGGCTGCACATTTTAGGTCTTTGAACCTTCAGACCTGATGCAATCTTTCTTTCACGAATGATTGGAATTTAATGACCTTCAAAGGGGGGCTGAAAAATCCCGCGAGAAGTTGAGCATGTGAATACAATCTGCTCTGAATGTTTGGAAAATGATTAAAATATTATTTTTCTACTTTCTACAATCATTATCTCAGTAATTATAAAGTATATTTTATGCTGGTATGTACGTTTTACTGGTTTATGAAAAAATATAAATTATGTTTTTTAAAATGAAAAATGTTGTATGTTTAGTTTAAATTAATGTTAGTCTCATTTGTATGCAATAAATTTAAAAATTTTTATTTGGATAATACAAAAAACATCTTGTAATTTATAAATATGTATCATATAATGACTTAATTTTATTTTCATAATCATACACACGCGTTAAAAGTTTGGGGTGTTCTCTACACCCCGCGATTAACGACGGTAGCAAAAACAGGCGCGAGTGACCGCGGGTTAATGAATTACTTGTTTAATGTAGTCAAATACAAAGAATAAACCCTGTGCTACGAAGAAAATAACCAGTTAAAACCCCATGTATTCGGCACGAATGCATGCATTCCGCAAGAAATACATGACTTTGAAAGCTGTAAAATGTAGAAAGAGTCATTAGAAAGAAATATCTTTCTGAATTTGGAAAGTTAAGAAATATTTCTGAAAGAAAGCAACCAAATTTCCATGTTGTACCTCTAACATCAACAGTTTTTATTTTAAGTAGACTGTCTTGAAATTATGAAGAAAAGTAGAAGAAAAGAGATAAAGCTAGCTATTTTAATAACACTTTGAAGCAACGTAGTTTGCGGTGAAATTCATTTGTAGAATTTCTGAACACAAATTTTCTTTCATATAAACTATAAAAAAAACATATTAATTGCAAAACTTATACCGTTTAATCCATTGCCAAATAAACTTTATCTTAATATTTAGAGAAGTATTTCATAAGCTTCATTTGATAATAAAATCTCATTAAATTCTTTCCCAAATAAATATTTTTGAAGTAGAAAAATATTGGAAATCTTATTCCATTGTATCTGCAGCAATGTTTAAAAGTTTGTGTAGATTCAACATCGCCAAGAAAAATGGGCAATGAGAAAGAAAAATTTGATTTTTGTGTTAGATAATCTATCGAAAAGTAAAAAGATTCGGAGTGCACGGTGTTTAAAAATGAACCAGAAGCGTTCAACAGAAAAATGCGTATCGGATATTGAAGCCTAAGATACAACAATTAATTAGCTTTATTAAAGCGAAAGTAACTTCCCTAAAAATTGATTAAACATTTGGAATTCCTAATTAGATGTTGGGAAAGAAAACCTTTTTTAAAAAAAGTCAACACACACATTGCATATTTCTCCCAAGTAACAAAAGGAGGGAGAAGAAAAATATCAATTTAACGATCTTATTAAGGTTCCCAGGAGTATCTTCCAAAGCATCAAAATTTAATCTTCCGCCATTCTCAAAGAATTATGGAGTTCCTCAACAAGATTTACTATTAAAAAAAGAGGAGAGATTATATTGCCAATAGTATTGCCTGCTATGTAATTGAATCTTTTTTTAAAAGTGCATGTTTAAAAGACCTAGGATATATATTATTAAGTTATTTTATATTTTAAGAGAAATTAGTTTTTTTAAAAAAAATACAATTTGGGAATTATTTTCAAAATAAAAGGGATTTTTCTGAAAAATAATATCTTTATAAACATTTTAAAGTAAATTATTTGATGCTTATACATTTTCTTAAGTCATTAGTTAAAAACGTGAAGTATTAAAACTGTAATCAAGACATAAAAAAAATCCTTTAAGTATTTAGTAAATGCGTGTCTTGAGCAGAATATTTTTTTTTTCTTTTCCTCTTGAGTCAATTTAATTTCTTTCTTAAAAAATTGTGAATTCAAACGATGAATATCAAATTAAAACAGTAGGGATTATACGAATCCCTTTCATTACATTAAAATGAAAAATTTTAAAATATTAAAATAGCATGTGTTTTCTTAATACCTTTAAACTATATACACAAGGAGTCCACAATACATTTTTTTTTATTTTTTTGCACAATACCCCTGTAAGATCTACTGTTTTTTTTTTTGCCTGTATATTTGTATCTGCCTGTAAAATTCTAGCAAGATATATTAAAAAAGTCAAGGGAACATGGTACGATTTAGGCAAAAATTTTAATTTAATGATTTTCAAAGATTTTTTTATTGCATCCTATTTGTGTACACTAAGTTAAATAGATTTCGTGCTCAAAAGTTTATGAATAAAGCTAGACATTTAATTTGTTATTGAAAAATTTAAAATTTGTGAAGTGATTTTAAAATACTACTCCTCCCCTACAACAATCTACGTACACGCATAAAATTTGATTTACAAATACTTTAAACTATGTATCACAAAAGTTGGTATGGGTTTTGCGATAACATGATTGATACACGTACATCACTTCCTTTTATGAATGCTTATTGAGAATTCCTTAAAAAATGCATAAAAATTCTGAGTTCAATCATTTTTTTTAAAAAAATAAGTATTGCTTTGATTCAAAAATGCATACCAACTTTTATAACATGTAGTATTAGCAATAAGTAAAAAATAATTCAAAGTATTAGGTACAATAGAAAAAACGCTTTAGCATTTTAAAGGAAGACCAACTAGTTATTTTATCTTTCTGCGATAAGCCAGCTTAAAGTTTTGATTTGCTACAGGAATGTGAATAAAAACGAACGTCAAAACATAAAAGCTATCATAATTCTACGTTTTTTTTTTAAATTTAAAGCATTCAAATTTTGTGAGGTTATAGAAAAGTATACAAAGAATAATTTAGGGTACAAAATTATATTTGATTTTTTTATCAATTTTGTCAATTGAATCATATACTGCGTCTCCTTAAATAGTTTTCTTATCCATATACATTTCTAGCCATATAAAAAAAACACCATGAAGAAAGCCTTTAAATCGAGTGGAAGTTTCAGATTTTCTATATCATGAGGATTTTCTATATCTATTCGAACTTGTGATCCATTTTAAATATCATCAGTGGAAATTGTCCAACTATACTTATTAAATATACCCATCAAGTCAAACTCTGATTCTTTGTATATTGAACTTTGGTATACTTGAAGGAAATTTCCTTACAGCATCACATAAAATAATTGTGGCCAAAAATATTAGTTTTAAAAAATGGGATCTTACTTTTATTACATTATTTTATTTTTAAAGCATTTCCGTGTGTTTTCCATGGCAAAAAAAAGTCTGCGAGTAAAGCTTGGGAAATGTGTCAAAAATATATTTTATAATATATTGTGGCTTGCATGCATAATTGATAAACATTGATGATATAAATAGCAGTTTTCCTTTTTTTAACCAATAATACTAAATAATAAATTCAAAGTTTTAATTTAAGGAGAAAAAAATTTAAAACATATTATTTATTTATTTATATATTCTTTTCCTTCTTTTATGGTTCATTGAAAGAAATCGCTAACAACTTATTTCTTAAGTCAGTTGGAAAATTTTCTAGGGCGAAGCAAGACTGTAAGATTATTTCTTTCGCCGGCATCAGGTCAAAGCAATCAATGTCCAACTCAGGAATTATTATCCTTCCCTTCCACCCCAGGACACTTGCAGTTAAAGAAGGATACCCCCCCCTTTTCTAGAGTAGAACAAAACTCGCGTACAGTTTGGAAGAAGAGGAAATCCGGTAAAAAACATATTTCTAGAACTTTTTTCTTTCCCAGAGAAGTTTCTTTCGCAAAGAAATGGTCATTTATGCGATTTTCTTTTCTTAGAAGGAAACATTCCGAGAGGGGGAAAACAATCCAGTAGAAAAGCACTTTTATGGAGTTATTCCGAAATTTTTCAAAAATCAAAATTGTAAAAATGACAAGAGAGAGAATTTACTTTCTCCCCTCCCTCCCTTAAACAAAGTTTAAAAGATTATTTTTAAAAATATATGCTAATAATACGGATAGTAAAAGCAACAACTTACAAAGAAATATATATAAT
The DNA here is from genome assembly GCA_019973935.1 of Trichonephila clavipes. Classification (NCBI taxonomy): domain Eukaryota; kingdom Metazoa; phylum Arthropoda; class Arachnida; order Araneae; family Nephilidae; genus Trichonephila; species Trichonephila clavipes. The sequence goes on along the minus strand of BMAU01005330.1, from coordinate 1,263,794 downwards.
TCTTTCTACTTGTCAAATCTTTCCAGGGAACTCAGAAAAGCGTCATATATTTCAATATAAAATTATGAACTGGTAAGAGATGAATATAGGATAAATGAAATTTTTGAGAATTTAAAACTATTTTCATTTGATTAAAATTGCGTGTCGATAAAAAATATGATGAAGAGATGAGTACGACTCCTGAATTATTAATAGTGTTTGCACTACTTTTCTAACTTCCACTATACCTCGCTACAGAGTGCAAAAATTAATCATAAGAATAATTCACACCTCTCAAAGGAAAAGACTATGAGTCTTGGCACACACATTTATGTGCATCAGCCCGTATACATGATGGCTTTTTAGTGAGACTATAATAACGGACCTCGTAACTCTGAATCAGGATTAAATGACGAGGTTGACAACTTAGATGATACCCCACCCTCCAGATTATTTTATCATACCACCGTGAGAACTGAAATCGCCGAGAAATTCAAACTGCAACAGTCTCTCCACACATTCAACTTGGGAGAGCTCCTATGAGTCTTCGCGTGTTGTTTGATATTCTATCAACGAGAGTACTGCGACTCAACAATTTGTAAGAGTGAATATTAACGTCGTACTGCTCAGTTACTCGAGGGCTTTTGGCGATGGACCTCATAATTTTGAACCACAGTCAAGTGACGAGGATGACACCTGAGATTCACCCCCTCTCCTAACTATCACACCACACCAACGGGATGAGGTTTCAGATCTCGATAGATTTAACGTGCATCGTCCCCTACACGTCGGAAAAAGGGTTCGCCCTTACCTGAGATTAAAAAATTCAACAACAAACTTTGTAAGGACGGAGTTTCCTTCGCTAACGTTGTTAGCGGAGTTACCTCCCCCCCCCTTCACCCCACTTAAAAATTAAATAACAAAACCAATTGAAAATAATAATTCTAGCAAGGAAATCCACGGAATCCAAATAGATGAAAATTCTGCTGACCTAGCTCAAGTGATTGAACTAGTAAGTTTATTTTCTAAGATATTAAAAACCTTCCCAGAAATACGGCAAATTATTGCATAACTTAAAAGTGCTGTTGATGAAAATACCAAAACCTATCTTCTTGTCGAAGCTTTGCTTGATAAGAAGGAACTGTAGCTTCTGTTATCAGATATTTCTAAATTTTTAAAAATTTCATTAAATTAATTTTTAAAATCTTATTACCATTGACTTTCTTTCTTAAATTTCTCTAAGTACAAAATTTCTCCAAGCTCACTCCCAACATCTAATCAAGAGCCTCACAACTCCAGCCATGCTCCTAACACCTCATTGGTCCTTGCATCTGAAACCCTGCCTATTTTCATCAACCATGTTTCAAGACTAGCAGAAATACAATTCCAGATAGAGGATGAAGGGATAGTCGTATCCCATTTACTTAGTCAATGTAGCATCTATAGCATCCATACACGTCAAACCTTTAGTGGTACTAGGCTCGAACTCATGAAACGCCCGCCCCGAGTCCATTACCTTGATCACTAGGCTACCGACGTCTCCAAAGGATTCCAGAACAACATATGTTAGTATTAAGATTTGTAAATATAATTTAACTGGTACATCGCAGGTAGAATCCTCACAACTCTCTCCATTTTAAAATAAGGTTAAGTTTGTATAATTATCATCATTTTAAATTTAGGTTATGGCGAAGATAAACCTTTTCCTCTAGTAATTCAACAAAACACTAAATTATGAATATTTGCTCGACTGTACCTTTCTCACATCGGAGATGGGAAGCTCGCAACGAAAGATTTCGAAGAGCCGGAAAATGAGCTATTACATGTAAAAAAGTGCAGCAGGAAATTGAGGCCTAATGAACCCAATTAATGCGCTCAATAGATCTTCAAGAAAATGAATGATGTTAAGGAACGTTTCTAGATGTCCTTCCCATTTTTCAGATTAATATTCAAATGATAAGATTCGCCTTCAATGCTAAGTTAACAGAATAAAGTACGACATAGTGATAGTACGGAGACATTCTCCTGTGCGACATCCTTTACACACATAATATAAAAAAGAATTATATATTTCTATTTAGGATCTCCTACAGCAGAGTCAATGGACATGCTTGAAAGAGAAAAACAGTCATTCTTCAATGGATTTCCCCCTTGCTTTTGTTTGAAGAGCAATCCCACCCATTTTGTGTGTGCCGTCGGCCCTTCTCCTCGGCACAGGAGAGCAAATAGCGAGGAAAGTGTTCCATTAGCTCGAACTAAATGAAAATCATTCTTTATTCCCGAAGAGGACTGACTCAAAAGGGAAAAAAAGGACGACACAGAGAACAATGCCGTACGATTCCACTTAAAAGTCAATCTTCCGATTTCTGTTTAACCCAAATCCTAGCAGAGAACCCAGATAGACACAAAAGCTAAAACAACTTTTGTTTACAATGCTGGAGGGGAAGAAAAAGAGACGGGAGAAGAAAGCGCAGCCCCTGTCCGAAGAAAACTCTCTCCATTGATCACGGCCGCCCCTAGTTGAATTTCATGCTACGCTGGCCACGGCGGAAACTTTAACGGCAGGGTATTAGTCTTTGGTTGGGGCGCTCCCAGGTCCGAAGGAAACGAATTAAGTTCCCTGGCTGGACGCGCCCCGGCGGGTCGATGCGCAGGTTCATAAAGAAGGTTGTCATTCGGAGGTTTTAATTCACGTCTCTCTCTACCTCTTGGGTCCCAGAGTATATTTTCTCCAATAAATAGTATCGCATTAGTAAACTATAGCTGACATGTAGTTAACAATGCAATTCAGTTGAAGAGTTAGGGATACAATTTAAGTAATAAAATGAAAGAATAAGTTTCATTATTTCGGATCATGTTATTTGAACGTAAAAGTATAAAGGGAAAGTCTTTACGAGAGAAAAAGACATCAGTTACAAAATACCAACGATGTTATTTTAAATAAAGTATTTGAAAAAAAAAAATAAGGCATCTAATTATTTATAATGTATTTAAGGAAATGTTTATGTAAGATTAGTGGTTGTATATGCGTAGTAGCCATTAAACTGATCTTGTCTAGAAGAGTATAATTTTGAAGTTGTTCACAGTTTCACTTATTTGTGTTCGGAAATTAACAATATAGAAACAATCGTACTACTGAAATCCAAAACAGAATTATTATCGCTAATAGATGTTTTAATGGAATTCGAAAGCATATGAAATCGAATTTAATCAAAAGAAAAACAAAGATTCTATGTGTTTTAAGACAGTGTTTCTCAAACTGTGGGGCGCCCCCTTGGGGGGCGTGATGACCCTACAAGGGGTCATATCGAAAAGTCTCTAAAAAAGAATAAAAAAATTTGAAGAATAAAAAAATATCAATTTACTAAAAAGATGCAAAACATAAAATGCATTCCGACATAATAAAAAATAAAATACACATTTACACTGATATAATGCACTTATAAATGTATCAGTACTGTGCAATGTATTTCATAATTAATTTAACAATACTAAGTTAAAAACAAGTTGAATAATCACCAATGACCCCCTATGGGCATGTCATAAAATTATATAGAATATTTAATACTTCTATTGAGATAATTAGTAATTTTAAATTAAATTACAAATTATCAAGACAAGTATAATGATAATTTATAATTAAAGTCTATATGTAGCCTTACGTCAAATTATATTATTGAATTCGATTACATTGCTATTATTTTGAGGGGGCGCGATGAAAATTATGATTGAAAATTGGGACGCAAGTATAGAGAGTTTGGGAAGCACTGTCTTAATATATAAGTCTAAGGAAAAATCTTTTAAGATCCGTACTAACTTATGCATGTGCATCTTGGTCCATGTCTCGTCTCGAACAGATGAGAACATGATAAGTATCTACGAATAGAAGCTTTTAAGATTTATCCTTGGAGTAATTCAGGAAAATGGAACGCGGCAAAGAAGATCAAATTTCGTGCTCTGTCAATTATAAATAATCTAACGTTGTTAATTTCATAAAAATAAAATGAATTAAATAGGTAGGTCAAGTTGTCAGAATGGATGAAGACCGCACCACTAAAAAAGTCTTCAATGCCCAACCAATTGGCACACGGAGGAAAGCCAGGTCAAATCTTAGATGGATTGATGGCCTAAAAAAAGATATCTTAGTTTTAAGAACTAAGAATTGGAGAACCCTAGAAAGAAGAAGATTGGTCTGGAAAAAGGCTTCTTGAGAAGACCAAGGTCCACGCTGGGTTGTCAAGCGACTGAGGAAGGGGAAGGAAAGAGGAATTCTTTATAATGTATTTAAGGAAAAGTATATTAAGATTAGTGGTGGTGTGTGTATTAACTATTAAATTAATATTGTCATTAATATTTTTAAAAAATTATATTCTAGTGTATTAAAGTCCATTAGAAAATTATAAAACCATTTTAGTTTGGCAAGTTATAAAATAAATTAGAATCTAATTATAAATTAAACGCACAAAAAGTAAACCAAAACATATCTATGATAACGTAATTTTAAAATATGCAATAATGCATTAAAACATTAATTTGTCAGAAATAATAGAAATAAAGGATAAATACCCAATTAGCATTTCAAAACATCACTTATCCACCACTTGCCTAAGAAAATATTAGTTTTTTTTTTCTTTTTCAAGCCACTGCTTTGCAAATTTAGCTGTATGGTAGCAAGCATTGTCCTAATGACATATCCAGCAAGCTTTTCTCTTGAGAGATTTTATATAATTCATAAGATTCTAGAACCTTCAAGATTTCTCATGATAATTCATTTTTTATTGCAGTAATTATTTTTGTGGGATATGGAGCTTTAAAGGCTATTATCCCAAATTTCTAGTTCACCCACCAAACAGGAAGTAACCCCCCCATAACCTTATCTCCCCAAAACAAAAACTTCATGCGTTTTTAAGTAAGGATGATGCAATAGAGCACCATTCATGTGTGAGAGTTAATCAGAAAAGCTTTTACAGGAAATCATATGATTTTAATAGCATTTGGTTGACGAGATCTCTGGTGTAATAAAGAGCTGTTTTTTTAAAGTCTTGTAGACCGAGAGTGCTTACGTTTTGGTTTGCGTGTTGCTGCTTGTTTTATGTTTGTGAGTATTTTTTTAAAATAAATGTGGGCATAAAAGTAGCAAGCCTATTCATCTCTCATTAACTGTAAAAAATTATTTGATTTCATTTAGCAAAATGCATTAATTCAAAGCCGGAAACATAATATAAAGCTTTAAGGTATCCGACTAAGTTCTGAACCGTGAGTTTGCAAAAGCATATAAATGGATAATATTTATGATATGTAGTGTCACTTAGATTAGAAAATCTATATAAAATTACTTTAAGAATTGTATTAAAATAAAAAAAAATTATTTAAGGACAATATTTTGACAAAAAATTAGCATAGAATGACCCATTTTCAAAATATTCTCCTTTTGTGAAAAATGCTTCCATTATAATAATATTTTGCCTGTATATAGCTCAGATCTCCGTACAGAGGCTCAACTAGAATTTTTGAAATATATAACTTAGAAGTGGGTTTATCCATTTTTCAGCAGAGGAGAGAAATAATAAGAAAAAACGCTGATAATATTTTCAATTGGTTGTAACTCTGAAAAGAATGTGAATTTTTTTTAAAAATCATAGTTGAGCTTCTATACAGAGGTCTGAGCTATATACAGGGAAAATATTATTATAATAGAAGCATTATTCACAAAAGAAGAACATTTTGAAAAAAAAAAAGGTTATTCTAAGTTAATTTTGGGCCAAAATTTGTATTTAAATAATTTTTTTGGCAAAATGTCCTTAAAACAATTTTATGCATGCATTCTAATCTAATTGACACTAAATATCAAGGAAGTTATTCATTAATGCGCTTTTTTTAAAACCTGGGTTTCGAACACGTAGTCGGATACCTTAAAAAATTGCAATAATAATAATAATAATTTTTTTTAATTAAGAATGTATAAAAATCTGTATATTTCTTATAATTTCTTAAAAATTAAAGAGAGAATGTGCATAAATGTTCAAAATGTGAAATTAAAATTTAAAGAAAATTTATTTTATAGGAGTAAAGGGAAGTGATTATACAATGAATAAGATGGAGGAAAATTGATAAAAAGAAATTAAAACATTATCAGCAAAAAGCGTAATGAGAAATAAAGCTGCCTCACTTTGTTATAATTTCAGTTACACACGTACATTTTATTTCACATTTCTTAACACAATTTTAATTATATAATTTCCATGCAATAGAATTTTGTTATTTTTCTTTCCTTTTTGAGTACGAGACAGGTTTATTTGAAATCAATTGTCTGACAGAAAATTTGTAAATCTGTTTCTTCAGGCACAATCGCATGAATTTTTGTCACAAAAATTAGTTTAAAAAATATTTTGCATACATGGATCTTGCAATTAAGCGGACAAAAATTTAATAAAATTCTTGCATAGCAAGCATTTGAAGCACATCTTGATCAGAAATAATACACTTATTTTCATATTTGTGCAGCAATATGTAATTTCAAAATGTTTGCAATTTTTAGTATTCTTTAAAAACAATATTTTTTAATATGTTTTTCAGAATTTTGTTAAGAAATATATTTTTCTTTGCAAATATTATGTCGTGATAATACAAAAAATATTTTAATCTATTGTTTATCAAGAATGGAAATAAAATAAAAATTTCATAAATTATTAATCCCATTAAAAGATTTTCTTATAAAAAAACTTACAAACAGTAAATTGCTAAGCCAAGAATAATTGAAAAAATGCTAATTTTTATGTATTTTTCCTAGCTGAATAAAAAAATATACTATAAAAATTAGATTCTTTTGTGGATACAGGATACAAAAAATGTGCATCAATTAATTTAGCTTACACTCGATAAAAAATATTCAAAGCTATTTCCCTGTTATCTAAGTTGAATTCTTTTTTTAGAATTTAAGCTATGCATAATTATGTTCAACATCCACACATAAGAATGAATTGGATAAAAAATATGAATTCCAACTTTTTCAAGTGCTTTGAATAATGCTTTTTTCCTACATTCCTAATTCTTTAAAGCATTATTATTTAAGCGCGGCGATTTTTTTTTGTCAAATATATTTACTAGTGACTAGTGGTTTTGGTTTATAAATTTAAATCCCTATTTAATTTAAGCCATGTGAACCCTACAAGAAATTAATTAATTAAGAGTCCTTGTGTGTTTTTTTTTAAATTTATAAAATATAATTCTGATATGTAAAAACTAAACAGTAATAAAATGCTATATAAGTGCTCTTTCACGTGAATTTGCACTATATATATATATATATATATATATAAAATCCAATATAAAAAAATTCAATATATAATTATATGCATATACACAAATATATAAACGAAAATATAAAAATAAACATATAGTTATATACCTAAGATAACTAAAATTAGGAAGAAGGCACAGTAGTATAATGACAAACTCCTGGCCTTAGGAATATATATTGCACGAGTATATTATAAAATAAAATATTTTTAAAAATAAAATATTCTAAATAATAAATTCCTTTGTATGTGTGAAAAAATCGTAGCTGTATCTTTCTAGGGAAGAGGCAATGGCAAATATTAGTATATATCAGTGATACTCAACCAGCGGCCTTCGGGCCGCATGTGGCCCAAATTCCTTTTATGAGTGGCCCAATAATGATCCATTGCACTAAGAAATTCAATTATTTGAGAATAATGTACTTAAAATTGAGCGGGAAATCCTATCAATAAGAAATTAAATCTATCAATTTTCTTTTTCAATTCCTACAATTAGCTCACGATCTCTATTTATTTATTTATCTTGGTGAAATTTTCAATCGCTAATAAAATACATTTTAAAGCGCTCAATTGAGCTGAAATTTTATATACATGATTATTTTGGATGACAATACAGTAATTTAATTATAATTAATGAATATTAGTTGATTAAACTAATTATTTAAAGAATTGCAAATACAGCCACGTTGGCATCCTTTCTGGCGGCTTAGCAACCATTTTGGCGACTTGTGTCAAAACTTGAAAAAACTTGTGTTAAAGCTTTATCTCACGTTTTAAAGCAGTCAGTTGAACTGAAATTTTATATACACGATTGTTTTGGATAACAATACGATACTTTATAATGATAATTAATAAAAATTAATTACCTCTTAATGTTGTGATTTTATCATATGTATATACATATTTATATTAATTGTAACTATTTAATAAAAAATAGCTAAAATAAAATGTTTCTTTGTTGATCTAAGTAGGAATTGACTTAATTTTTTTTTATATTACTTGTGTTCTGATTGTAGAATGTAAGCAAAAGGCGTAGTCATGAATGAAACAAAATTGAAACTATCCGGAAACTCAGTAAAATTGCCATAAAAGTAAATATTTTGTGTGTGTGTCTTTGATAGAAAGGTTAAAATATCATTAAAATAAAGGCAAAACATGAGTTTTAATATTTTATTCAGCTTTGCTTTTTCCAATGCTGCTTTGGTCCTGTATTGTGTTTTTTCCATTACCCTCATGTCGCGTGAAATGTCATGTGTGTGTGGCCTGCTTGAAATATATGTCATGTTTATCATGTGTATGTGGCCCAGCGGGAAAAAAAAAGTAGAGTACCACTGATCTATACTCTCGTTTTGCAGAACACCATATCAAAAGGAGCATGCTATATCAAAATTTTATTTTTAATACAGACAATGCCAAAATTCAATTATTGCAACATTTTTCAAACGAAAGAAAAATCAAAGCAAATATTTGTGACACACATATTAAGTAAATTATAATTGTATTGATGAGAGTGTCAACTACGAAAAGATGATACGAGTTTCTGACGTATCATTGCCGATGAATTTTATTTTCGATGCTTACTATAATTTTAACCTGCTGTAACGTATACCTTCCGTAATTTTATTTGCAAATCATTTATTGAGTAATAATTATGCACTCATCTTATTTTTGATGGCAGAAAGCTGAGTAGATTTGACGGCAGATAAAAAAAGGAATTTATTACAACAACAGCTAGATGAATCTTCTACGTGACTGTTAAAAACTTTGCTCTATTAACATCTATTGTCACTTCTAATATAGTAAGGAAATTTCCCTAACTCTCTCTCTTCGGACCTAATTGAACAGTAATGTCTTCTTAAACACATCACGGTTTCTTCACAAAATGAAGTCCCCAAGTTAAGCCTTGTCTTAAAGAAACCTCAGAGGATAGTTAAAGGAAAACTTATATGACAGAGTAGGCTCTATGGGCAGACTTTTACATGACACGGTCTACTTTCAATTTTTTCAAGGTGTTACTGTTCACCCTGTGACGTAGGTGTGATGAGAAAAAAAAAAGCTCAACACAATATTTGTATTACAACAATAATTAACACAGATGGTACTTACATACATAATAACAGCAGATAAACTTACTCTTTTAAAACGCAAAATACGAACATAATAATTTTATACCCATAAATTTAATATCAAATAATGCATTTTCAAACAATTCACAGTGCATCAAAAATTAAATAATTTTCACTTAAAATTAGTTCTTATAGCTATAGTCTCAATAGACGACTTGAAGACTAAGTCGTCTATTGCATTTATCCACCCCAATCTTGAATATCTTGGTATATAATTACTAACTGCTAATCTTACACTAGTTTCTAATTGGCCGTCTGTGAAACGGGAATATGTTGACTTAATTATATTCTTTGTTGAAAATGTAGATTCTCACAGGTAGATAGGGCGAAAGAACGATGTTAAATGAATTGTAGCTTTTTTTAAATTTGGGATGCTTTACTTCGACTAATAGACTCCAAAAGTTATTCTTTACAAATTACGTCCTTTTGAAAGAGAAAAGCTTCAATTTCCTCGAGAAATAAAGAGTACATGTACCATATATTTAGTCATATTTTTCACATCAACATTACCAAATGGATAACCCATGAATACAACTTTTGTGGGATTCTAGTCTAGTAAATTCTTGAAAACGTCTCTCAAATTTTGGGTTGGAGTTTTATATTCACAGGTGTTTCATTATCTTAAAACCATCTGTGTTTCTTTTAGTATGCGCGTTTAAGGTTTTATGTGAAAGCGGTCACCCCAAAATGTCTTGGCAATCCACCGGTCGATCGCGATCGGCTTAATGCCCATATTCCGGCTCTAATACCTCGAGAAGGCATAATTGCAATTAACTCAAAAAGCCAGGGTAGGAAAGGGGTCATGGGTCAAGCTCATATAATCGACTTTGTTTCAATCGAGTATTCTATTCCTGATGTCCCTAAAGGACCCGTCATGTAGAGAAATGATACAAATTAAAGAAGTCTGTACTGAAAATCCTCCCTTAAGAGTCAAGCTCAGGTCACATGAGGTCAGGTATCAATCTAGTCACCTGATCTTGGTTAAGAGTCCGGAATATTGCTTTTAAATGTGACGAAAATAAAACCTTAGATTACTTAATTGAATTAACGTGAAAAACTAAGTCCGTATTTGCACTGGGCATCTACTTCGGAATGTACCATAAGCTACTTTTTATATAGTACTGATATAAATGAAATTTAAAGGTAAAATTAATATATTCCTTAAGAAACGTGTATGAGGCTCCATGCGCCAGTTAAAGAAAAGAAAAAAAAACCCTCAATACTTACTTATTATTTTTTTTTGGAATAGTTTGCCCTTTTTTAGACTCCAAATTCGAATGCAAATAATGCGTTGTCACTAATGAACGTGAAGAGTAGAATACGGGCTCTGAGGCTAATTTAGTTTTATAACTTTGTTTCAGAGTTAAATAATCCGTCAACGAAATTCATCAGATAGCATGGAAGCGACATTGAATCAAATTAAAAAAGAAAGATTTAATGATAACGTGGAAGTTTGCACTATATAAGCACTAACATATATAAATCTGTTGTCATGTTACTTCCTAAGCCATCTACTATGTAATTACCTTTCCGTGATGGCAACATGTTTTTGGTTTTGAAAAAAAAATGCTTGTGTAAAAGAATATCTGGGGAATGTTCAGTTGCTGTTCTGTCTGTCGCTAGGGGAGGCTCGCCGCACAAAACTACCACTTGCTAAGCAAAATTAAAATTACTGAGTTTTAAAATCAAGAGTCTTTTAGGCCTATGTAAAATACATTAATTCAGTACATAAATTGACGTGATATCCCTTCCAATCTTTCGATGCTTATCGAATTTCTAATTTGTCCTTCAAAATCTTATCTCAATATTTATGTATTTGATATAATATTCCATCGTTTAAACTTTCTGTGACCCCCTCATCATCAATTTTATTTCCCCTCGCAAGACTTGAAATTATTCGGAGAACTCTTTCCCCTTCCTCTCAGATTACCGTTCGAAAAGTTCTCGAATTTTTATCAAATTAATCAGCTTCCTCTTACATTTAATTTGATCCCTTCTATGCAAACGAAATTATCTCTTTATCGGTGATTAAAATTCTGCATTTCTGTAACACGTGCACAATCACGTCCGCTTTCAGGCATGGGTTTGTGAATTTGTTTAATATTACGATATAATTTAACAAAATTAAGATTCAAATCGATCTGTGTCTCTAAAGCATCTAGGAGGGTGCACGCTCTGATTGGAAGTGATTGCGAGTCTGCTGTCCAGTGTCCGCACTCGAGAAGGTCAGTCCTTTGTGCAGGACAACGCGAGTGAGTCCAATTTGATTATAGCGCCAGAGTTCGAAAGGCCACTTCATTCCATCCCGTTAGTCTCACTCGATGAGGGAACACATTCACTGAGAGAGGATGTCGTTCGGGGCACCCTGAGTCACGTCTTCATGTTGTTGGGAGAGACGTTTTCTATCCGACTCGAAGCACAGAGGTTGCATTGTGCTCAAAGAGCTTTCGCCACCTCCTTTCGTGTTTGTCTGTCAGGGCTCTGGATTTGTGATACCAATCTTTGCTTGCATCACAAACAACGATTTGTTTTTGTTCAGTTCAGGAAGGTTACGTGACTTGTGTTGACACGAATTGTAAGATATGAGAGCGCAGAAAATATACTGAAGTAATTTGTTAAAGAGTAGTGGCTTGTTGATGAAATGATGCGAAACGGAACAGAAAGATTTATGCTAATAAAATAAATGTGTATGTCTTCTAACAGTACCATAAATTTAAAAGATCGTATTTTGTTTTTTTATTTAGTTATTCCTTTTTTTAAATGTAAATATATTATCTATGTACAGTTGCCTCAAAACAATTCTTCAGTTTCCAATGAATTCCTCTTTAGTATTTCTTAAAGCATATTAATAAGGTGATAATTTTTTACGATGAAAAGGAGAACGAAAAATTAAAGAAAAAATTAGAAATTAAATACATAAAACCTCTTATTAATTCAAAAAAAATCACACGCTTACGTTTTTTTTAATTATTATCTTAAAAGAGTATTTTTCCATTAAATGAATTTTTCTTCAACATATCATTTTCTAATACATCGGAAAGTTCGGGAAAAATATCCTTTAAATTGAACTTTACGGTAAGCGCTGTAGCTAAAATATTAACATTTAATTTTGTGATTTCTCACTAGTCACTTCACAAAACTCATTACCTACTGAAAAAAACTTTCAACTACTGATTTATTTCCAGGGAAGCACAACGTAAATTCAACAAAATAATTACATTTTCATATGAAATGTGTTTAAGTAATTTCCCCATATTTTAACAATTTCTCAGCATGTTGATTTTTCCAATTGTTCTAATTTATTAGAATTTAAATATACATTCAGTCTTCTTTCTACTTCAAACAGACAATCGTCATCGATTTTAACATCAGGCATTTCTTTCGATAAAAACTCAATGTAATGCTCTGTATCTGTCCACTTTACTTGAGACCAAGTCAAAAAATACCACTGTTATTTCCTGTGATATTTGTTTCAGACCATTCTTAGACATTTTGGAAAGATGTTTGGTTTATCTCTGAATACAGAGATTAACAGATCAGTTTTAAAAAATTGAAAAGGGGACAAAAAGGAGAACACTTTTTGAGAAAGAACAGAACCTATAAGAGGAGGACTGTCCTCCTTAAAGGAGGACGGTTGGTCATTTAAATATTACCGTGTTTAGGCTTATATATATATAATTACCGTATTTACTCAAATCTAAACCGCATTGTTAATTACATTGTTAACCCTACTGAAAATCTCGTGGGGTTTAGAATCGAAGAAAATATTCGTTGGATGGGGCAATTAGGGCAATTACTGATTCATGTATGTATTTAAAAATCTATAATATATTGATAAAGTAATTAATTAGTTCTCATTTTGAAATTACTTTATTTTCGTAAATTTGGATATCGATAAATCATTTTACATTAGTTTTTCGTTTTTCACAAAAAACTTGTTGAGAATTTTGGGGTGCGGCTTAGAGTCAATTGTGGTTTAGATTCGATTCAATACGGTACCTGTGTGTGTGTGTCAAAATGAGCTATTCATTGATAACAAAATTTAGAAATTGATATAAATAATTTTAAATTTCTTTGCTTGGTTTACTGGGGTTATTCGCTTAAAAATGAAATTTTGCTGTTAGTTGTACCAAACAGATTCGTTACTTTTAAAAATGCTTTTATCATGTTTTTATTTACTTTATTTTATTTTATTCAATATTATAATACAGAGGTTCCCAAACTTTTTTGTCTCATACTCCCCTTGCCCTGTTTCTAGCCTTTGGATAGACTCTTTCTTACCTAATGTTAAATTTTTGTACTTTTATCAACTTAAATATCTTTTTGACAGCTGGTAGTATAGAGATGTTTATTTTAAAATATTTAATTTTTTAACTTTTGTGAAATTTAATGTTTAAAATTTAAGAAACACGTGTTAATTAATTTTAAATTAAAATTTAATAATTTATAAAATAACAGTTACATAAATCAACTGAGTAACAAACAAAAATGCTTTTAATGTGAGAGATAGCATTAACAAATTTTCACATTTAACATCAGTCTCTCTCTTTAACCCTAAATCTCCCTGGTTCCATAATTAAGGATAAATAGCAGGTATGTCTTTCTAACGCCAAAATTACTGACATCCGTTTCTAAACATTTCTTTAAGATCTTCGTTAGTGCCTATTCCAATCAATTCGAACCTGAAATAAGACATTTATTTTCTTTAATGTGACCAAATGATTCATTGTCTCCAGTGGTATTGCCATAGCCAAAGTATTCTCAAACCTAATTTCAAAATTTGAATAGAATGCATGTAAATGTTGGAAGTGGGTTAAAACATCTTCCTGGCGGATCTGTGACAAGATGAAAAACTGGAAAATTTTCGGCGTCCAATTTTATACTCTTTTAGCTTAATTCTGACAAGAAAAACTGAACTGATGTCTTAATAAAATATATGCTTGTTTTAATAAAATATAATTGCAATTTAGCCTCATTAAATTTAGTAATTGAATCTGTTAAATAGGTAAAATCTGGTTTCCACTTGATAGTATTTTCTTTTAAAATTAAAGTCACGATCAATGAGAGTCACTATCATAGACCCCCATTTTCACTTCATGGACCCTTAAATTATTTTTTTTACTGACGTGGACCCTTTGCAGGTCGCCATAGACCCCTGGTGGTCTATTTAGATCACTTTGGGAATCACTGGTATAATATATAAAATAAGAAATAAATATATAAGTAGAATTTTTGCTTATAAATATATAGCTATTTAGATAAAAAAATATACTCTCAAATAAGGAAACACACTCGTATAATACTTTTCCTTTAAAAATAGTCCAAATCCCTTCTGATATTTTAGTTTTATTTTGAATCATGTGTAGATTTTTATGTAAACATTAAGGGTTGACTAATCTTCTGAACTGTTTTGAAATATATACATATTCAGCTAGTGATTATTATTTAGGTAAGAGTTTTCTTTATTATAACTAGACTTATTTTACTTTTGTAGTGCTAGAGTTCGTATAAAAATGTCAAATAAAAGAATACAAAAATTCACAAAAGCTAATTAGCTTAACAGGTTGGGGATGCAAATTTTAATTTAAATAGAATTAGAGAACAGGATGTTTTAAATCGGGAATAAAAAAAATTATTCTAATTAATTTAAGAACATGAATGAATAGTTTAGAATGCATAATTAAGAACAGAATTCTGTCAAAAGAAGAATTTTACACGAACAAAAATTCAAAATGCCTAACTTTATTCCATTATTCTATTCAATTAAAACATATCGCGAATAATCAAATCTAACAAATATGTTGCTAGGTATTTTACATAAATGGACACACCTTACAAATAAAAAATAATAAAATACATTGAAACAGCTTTAGCTCATGAGCTATATATATATAACAGTGGTTGTTGAGTTTACTAAATCTCAGCTTAGCCAATAAGCCTGTTTGTGTGTGTGTGAAGTAAATAGATTAATTAAGCAGTTTAAACAGAAAATAGTAATATATCGTGTAAGTTGTGGTAAGTTGTTAATTTTAGAGACTGAAAATTCGTGCAAATCAGCATATATTTCGATGTAAATTCATTGCAACTACTAAGGTATTTGGTGTTGCTTTGAGTATATCCGGGAGTAATTTTAAGGTATCCGACTATGTTCGGAACCGTGATTTTAAAAAAGCGCCTAAATGGATAATTTTCATGATATTTAGTGTCACTCAGATTAGAATACATGCATAAAATTGTTTTAAGTACATTTTGATAAAAAAAGTATTTAAATATAGTATTTTTGGCAAAAAATTAGCTTAGAAAAATCTTTTTTCCAAATGTTCTCCTTTGTGAAAAATGGTTCTATTATAATAATATTTTACCTATTTATAGCTCAGACCTCTGTACAATTATCGGCGTTTTTTTTCTTCTTAATATTCCTTCCCTCTGTTGTCGTAAAACATGGATAAACGCACTTCTATTTTATGTTTCTGAAAAATTCTAGTTGAGCCTCTGTAGAAAGGTCTGAGCTATACACAGCCAAAATATTATTCTAATAGAAAAATTTTTCTCAAAAGGAGAACATTTGGGAAAAAAATTATTCCAAGTTAATTTTTTGCCAAAATATTGTATTTAATTAAATTTTGTTTGTCAAAATGTCCTTAAAAGAAATTTATGCATATATTCTAATCTAAGTGAGAATAAATACCATGAAAATTATCAATTTATGTGCTTTTGAAAATCACGGTTCTGAACGCAGTCGGACACCTTAAGTACTAAGACAGGAATTTAATAAATGTGAATTAGCACTTATAAAATTAATTTCGTTCTTAGAGAATAAGTATAAACAACTTCTGGGAAGATTATATAATCATCAGAAGCAAAAGTTATAAAATGAGTTATCATTTTATAACTAGAGTAACTCATTTTATAACTAAAGTTATATATATAAAATGAGTTACAAAAATGAAATAAAACTTTCAAACATAAGAAAATTTTCGAAAACATATTACTCTGATATGGCGTGTGCAATTAAGTTCGAAATTACCACTGTATGAAAATCAACTTATTATAATTGATTATTTAGAAATAATAACAAATATATAAAAATTCATTAAAATAATTTTTCTACGAGATAGAAACACATTGAATATTGATTAATAAAATATTCTAAGTGATAAAGTAATTAGCTTAATTCTGTTTTGAGAACTAGCTAGAAGTCAATATTCAAGAATTGAGTATTTTAAACTTAATGACCCTTCCCTGGGAAAAATCAAGATCAGATAACTATTTTTGCTCATACTACACAAGATTAATTGCACTAAATGACATAAAAACAACACGTTCTAAAAGCATTGTAAAACATACTAAAAAATTAGATAAAGTTATTCAGCTTAAGATAAGAGTTATCCCGTTAAATTATTGGTTACAATTTACAATTTAAATTTTAAAAAATCAGTGAAAGGATTTATTAATTAAACTGGAGTATGGAACCTTAGTTATCTACAACTTTTTTTGTAAACGATAGACATCAGAAAGTTATACCCAATCAGGCATTAAAAGTCCTTGCATTGAATGAAGTAGAAACTTCACAAATGATTTAAAACCGAGCTTTATCATCCGAAATAGGGCTTGAATAAAAATTGTGAAGTATTTCAACTATGTGATGACCTAATTTTATTTTATCTTTCAATTAATTTCTCTTTGGAACTGCAAAATAGTTATTGGCAAGAAGCTTCATAGCTTCAACCTCGCATAAAGAAAAATAACATTTTAAACTTGCTCTACTGTTCCTCATGAGAACTATATAACCTTGACTACCACTTTCTTATGAAGTTCAGTATTCAAAATAGCTAACATAACAATATTCTGTAGAATCAAGATTCCATCCCGTGGCTCAATTAAGACTTCGCTAAACTTTGCAGCATCAAGAACAGCATTCCCTCCCTCAATATACAGGGTGAACCAAAAGTCTTGCCGTGAATATAAATATTTATTTTGTTCAAACTATTATAATTAGACAGATATTTTTTCCCGATATATTACAATTTTTAAGGCCTTTTTTCTCTATAAGTTTCAACGTGTAACCCCATGGTAGCTTCGATAATGTTTAACTGGTATTCCAGTTTCCACGAAGTGTTAAGTTCAACAGTTGCTTCACTCACAATCGGCCGAAGATCTTTAACTCTTCCTTATTTTTAAACAGTTTAGAGCATCACTTTATTGATTTTGAACCAATAATATCGTCGCAATTTACACTGAACACTGATTGGCGATTTCGTTTCGTGAAACCAAACCACACATTGGCCTTTCTTTTGAATCAACGTCATTTCGGCAAAAAAAAAGAGGATATCTTTCTTGCAAATGTTCCCCGAATCGATTTTGAAGGCTCATTTGTACCATATACTTCACATATTACTATTAAAACTGACCTATGCAATGATACCAAAGATATATTATTTAATTAAATGGTTATTTTGCAATAAGATTTATTACCAGTTTTTATAATTTTTATAATAATACTCTTGATTCACCTTATATTTCCACATTAGGAAGTCAATGAGTTTTTTATAGATATACCAAATAAATGGAGCAACTGTGGGGTGGCCCTCCTACGGGGGGGGAGGAAATGAGCAAATTGAAAAGTTCAAAATATAAGATTTAAAATAAGTATTAATATTTACTGAAAGAACGCAAAACAATACATATATAGGTTCTGACATAATAAAAATTAAATACAGATTCTCTCTTTTATAATACACGCACAGATGTATCAGTACTTCACAATGTTTTTCAAGCCTAGATATTTTATCCATATTAACTAGGCTTGGTCAGAGGAAACAAGTATGTCTCCTGTGGATACCGTCGCATGTGTGTGTGCCAGGGAATGAGACAGCTGATGAACTGGCTGGTAGGGGTTGTGATCTATCTAAACCCGGTTCCTCTGTTTTGAGCCGTTCAGAAATTCATTCCCTCCACAGAACTAAATTGAGTTTGACTTAGCGAAACCCTCCTGCTCCCCACTGGTACGCAGCTAAGAGTCCTGGCCTACCTCTACTGTGTACGAAGTCCAGGGCTCTTCAGACGACCTTGACACGCTTTAGAAGTGGTCACCTGCATAGTATGACCTTTGTGCAGGAGATAAAGTCTTTCTTTACATATCCCTGCTTCTCCTTCTTATCTTCTGAACTGCTGTAGCATTTTCCTGCGACAGTTGCTTGAAGATCAAGACCTGGTTTGTGACATTATTATGCGGAAAGGTCAAATGGAGTTGTAGGCTTTCCTGCTCCAAGGGGAATTGAAACCAACAGCAACAACACAATGTTTTTAAAAATTAATTTATCAGTACTAAATTAAAAACAAATTTAATAATTACAAGTGCCTTTTGTAGGTTTATCATATACAAAACTCAATACTTATCTTAACAATTTATATGGTTTATAAAGGGTGTTTTTTTAGAGGTATAGAACTTTAAATTGCAATAAAACAACGATGTATTATTCGATTGACATGAATTATTTTTTATTCGAAAGATAATCTTGTGGCATTACATTTTAAATATGATTTCTGGCATAGGACTGCCACGGCTGGCTCGGATGTAGTCCAAACTGTAGTCCAATTTTTCCAACATTTGTGGCCGTATATCGGCAATAACACGGCGAATGTTGTCTTCCAAATGGTCAAGCGTTTGTGGCTTATCCGCAAAGACCAATGCCTTTGCATAGCCCTACAGAAAATAGTCTAGCGGTGTTAAATCACAAGATCTTGGAGGCCAATTCACATGTCCAAAACGTGAAATTAGGCGGTCACCAAACGTGTCTTTCAATAAAGCGATTCTGGCACGAGCTGTGTGACATGTTGCGCCGTCTTGTTAGAACCACAGCTCCTGGACATCATGATTGTTCAATTCAGGAATGAAAAAGTTAGTAATCATGGCTCTATACCGATCACCATTGACTGTAACGTTGTGGCCTTCATCGTTTTTGAATAAGTACAGACCAATGATTCCACCAGCCCATAAAGCGCACCAAACAGTCAGTTTTTCTGGATGTAACGGTGTTTCGACATACACTTGTGGATTAGCTTCACTCCAAATGCGGCAGTTTTGTTTGTTGACGTAGCCATTCTACCAGAAGTGCTCTTCATCGCTAAACAAAATTCGCTTATGAAAATCGGGAACAACGGTAATCTCGTTTTGGGCCCATTCGACGAATCTACGCCTTGCTTGATGATCATTTTGTTGAATTGCCAAACCAAACTGAGAATAAATCACTTGACAGCTGTTAAATCGGTCGCCATCTTGGAAAGTAATGCCAACTTAAACTTCTATACCTGGAAAAAAACACTCTTTAGTTAAAGCCAAATTGTGGCTTTAGCGACTAAGTACGTTTTTATTGTTTTCAATACATTGTTATTGAATGGAAGGAGGGCGCGATGAAAATTATGATTTAAAGTTGGGTCGCGCAAATATTGAAAGTTTGAGAAACACTATTCTAAAACACAAAAAATAAATGTTCAATGCTTTTATGACTTAATAGAACCGTGTCCCATTGCATTTCCTTGAAGAAGTAATGCTATATTTATACTGAAGCTGCTTAACCAAAATATCAAGTTAATTCTTTCTCTTAAAAAAGAGAGGAAAAACACGAATCACATTATTTGCGAATGGTTTGTCATAATCGACACTCTCCTCATCTTCGCTAACACTCCCTCTCCCTCGCAGACTGTCGAAACTTAATAACTTCTTCCTCGAAGAGAGCCGAAGACTTCATAAATTCTCACCTTATTATTTTCTCCCTTCGTCACTGCCATTAGGGGCTCAAACTGCGGGAACACATAAAACTTGGAAGTGAGTGGTCCCCGAATAAAGATGCGATCATTTCATAGCGGCCAAAATGAAAGCAGATAAAAACTCTCTATAAAAGCACCGACCACTGAATATGGATGAAGGGTGGTAAAAAGGTTTACAAACAGAACACACTCTTTATGGAGGGGTGTTGGGAACGATAAAGTGCTGTCCCTTCCCTGCTGCCCGCTTATGGAATATTACGGGTCCCAAACAGAGCAATGGAGAAGTCGTAAAAATTTCTTCGGAGAAAAAGAAAAAAAAATAGTATGATCTTGAAGGACGGATGCACTGTTCACTCGATATGAAGATTCCGTTTTCATTGCTCTGTAACATAAATCTGAGGCTTTCTATCGTCGGGAAGGAAAGGGATACATAAAATTAAGCTGGAGAAGTTCTTCAAATATAATATCACCTCCGTATAAAGGCAAAGAAAGGGTATACTGAGAAAAACCGTATTCCGTTTTTCCCCAATAGCTCCCTCGTAGACTAAAATTTTAAAAGAAATGAACTGATGGAAAGACAAAAGCATTATTGAAATAGAAATTAGGTTTTTAAGGGTATGTGTAAGCATGCGATAATCAGTTAAAAAGTAAACCAAGCTGTGCATTACGTTATACATTTAACCCGTTCAAGACCATGATCACACATATGTGATCACACGTTTCTTCCTCCAGGGCCCATGGTATCATATATGTGATTGCGCTTTCCCTGCTCTGAGGCCCATTATCACAAGGATGTGATTAGAGTTTGGGATGTTTTTATTATTTATTTTTACAAATCACTAAATTACACTTAAAATCCGTTTTTTTTTTCGAATAATATTATATAAAACATTGAACTTCAGTAAGATTTAAGGGGGTTCACACACACACATGTGAAAGGTTCGAAAAATCAAGGAAAATAGTTTTTCATAAATTGCTTCCTTAACATGTCTAGAATAGTGAGGTAAAGTGGTTTTTTAATATTCAAAGTGGTTATGAAGAAGAAGGTGTTAGAACAGCAGATGTTCGTAACGCAAAGTTAAGATTTTCATTGTTTTAATCGGATTTGAAACCTTAAACGAGTTTTTCTCAAAACTGTATTTTTCAAACTTTCTTCCGTCATATCTCAAGAACGGTTTGACCGAATGACTTCAAACTTATAGGGTAGGCTCGGCATAAATATACACACCAAATGAACAACGATTATTTCAAAATTTAAAATATTTCTATTTTTTATAGCAAAAGCATAATAACCCCCCCCCCATGAAATTCGAAACTTTTCTTCAGAGGTCCACCAAAAATCCAATTTATGATATTTTCAATTGAGTATAGTTCTTTCGGTGCATTTAAGCTTTTAGATTAAAATGCTGTTAATTTTTTTTTATTTCATATAAGCCAATCATCCAGAATTGTGGAGGAAGAGAGTGTCCATTTTTTCGAGGAGGGTGTGTTCAGAGCGCTATAACTCACGTTCTATTAGATATTTTCGGCTACATATTTATATACATACTCTTAATATACGTATAAGTAAATGTTAAAAAACTTAAAGGTTCTATCTTTTTATTGGTCATCAAAAATATTCTCTAAGAATGCTTGAAAAACACGCCGTAACATGGGTGAACCCCCTTACAGCATTTAATGGCTTAGTATTTATTGCGCTATAAATTTCTGCTTATATTTTGACTAAGTTGAAAGCTTATTAGCTTATTGGACATCATACATTCATAATAATGTTTCAGTATTTATTTTATTTTTGTTTATTTTATTTTTATTTTTTTTTCATTTTGTTCAGTATTACAACAATAATGTTTACTCTCAAAAACGTTTAGAAAACAGATATTCATAAAACAAACGCGATGACTTATTTTTAACGAAAAGGAATCATTTGTTCTTACACAGTTCATTTTTAATTCAGTAAGAACAAATAGTTATTTTTCAATGTTATCGCAACCAAAGTTGTCATAACCATAAGAACAAAAAATATATTCTAATGTGATACACTAAGAAAGATTTAAATCAGTTCAAGCCTAAATAAGTTTTTCTGAGAGTAAATTTATTGCTTGGGATTTGCCAGACAGTATTATGCAAGTTTTGCGTCTATTTTTAAATTCCTACTATTTTAGCTCACACTCTCTATATATTTATTTATTTATCTTCGTGGAATTTTCAATCGTTAATAAAATACATTTCAAAGCGCTCGAATGAGCTAAAATTTTATATACATGAATATTTTTGATGACAATACAGTAATTTAACTATAATTAATAAAAATTAAATGATTAAAACTAATTTTTTAAAGAATTACGCATACAACCAAGTTGGCATCATTTTTGGTAGTTTGTGTCAAAACTAGAAAAAAGGATTTTTTTCTCACGTTTTAAAACATTCAGTTGAACTGAAATTTAATATACACGATTGTTTTGGATGTCGATACGATACTTTAATGATAATTAATAAAACTGAATTACCACTTAATGTTGTGATTCTGTCATATGTATATATATATTTACATTAATATTGTAACTATTTAATAAAATGTAGCTAAAATAAAATGTTTCTTTGATCTAAGTAGGAATTGACTTAATTTTATATATATATATATATATATATATATATATATACTTGTTTTTATTTGAATCATCATGACGAAAAGAGTGAAAAGAATAATTTTTTTATTAAAATGAAAACATTTCTTTAAAAATCGCAATTTTTTAAAAATATAGCGAAAATTTTATATTGCATATTCAGATATTATCAATGATAGTAAATTGTAAATTTGAGCGTATTTGATGATATTCAAGATTTTATATAAATTTTAAAATAAATTAGGCTTAGCAGTAAAATTCGCCCGGTCCCATGCGTGCGTATACTCTCGGAAAGTGCGGGCGTGGGGAAACGGGGAAACGGTTCTTTCTATTTCCGTCGGTCCTGAAGCAGTTAATTGCTGCTGAAGGTAGGAGTACATGAGTGTTTTTATTTGTAAGCAGTTTCCTTCAATATCTACGAAGAAACATCAAAGGTGCTAAAATACATTCGGATTTGAAAAAAAAACTTAAGTTCAAGGAGAAACTATACACTCTAGCCATGAAGAGAAAAGCTTGATGTCCATATCTGTTATTCATTTCACAGCTGATTCACAACAGAGTGGTTAAAGAGAAAACCCACTGCTTTTAAACCAATGGAATCTAACAAATGAAATAAATCTATGTATCATACTATATTTAGTACGTGACACTAGAAAAGTGGAATGACGCACGTGTTATAAGTTTACCTAGATGCTCTGATGTGATTGTTGATTCATACTTATAATGTCTATTTGAAAAGAATCCCTCATTGAAACAGTTCAGTTTAATATTATGTTTGGGAAACGTATTGTTGGTTTTATCTCAAAAGTCACATGAGGTATTGCTTCTAATGGGAAAGGCAGTGAAAATGCCTTGGAAAATTATTTGAAAACATAAAATTCTCTTATAAAAGAAAATAAACTTTTTGTCAGCATTTTAGTTTTTCTCTAAATCTCTATATATTTTTTATTAATCTAAAGTTTGAAGAAAAATAGGATTTGCTTCTCTATCTGGAAAGCACCCGCATCTTGCTCTTTCCGAATGATAACATTTCGAAATCTGTCTGCACAACTGATTTACCCAAGTTCCACTAATCTTCCTGTTTTTCCTATTATAGCTATTACGATTAACAAAATAGAAGCTAATCAAACATATGGATTATCATATAAGCTACGAAATACTTTGTTTTCATTCCAGTTGATCAATGAATAATGTCCTGATTATTATTGCATACACAATTAAAGTTTCTCTTAAAATTTACCCAATACCTGAATTACAGATTAAGATGGATCAACATTAAATTATAAAAATCAAGAAAACCCCAGCACATGAATATATTTGTCAGGAAAAAATAAGAAACATGAAATTGGTTGAAATATATAACTTCCAGAATTTCTTAGAAATTGATGTTAGTGTCTTGGGGGGACTCCATTTAATTGCACACAATGACCGCCTAAACGAAGAAGGTTATTTCCAGAGGTGGCTATTATCGCAGTTTTAAGGCAGATTTATGAAAGCACGTCTCCTAACTCAGATCCTGATTGCCGTAAAGTCCCTCTAATCTTTGGCAGTTAATCTAGCTTCTTCCTCATAAAAGGAAAGGATTCATTACATTGTTTTTAATATCCCCTGTGTTTAAGGGCTCCACGATCGACCCCTAATTAAACGTAATGGTGCCCGTAACTGGAATCCTACAAAGCGCCGTTAAAACTTGATGGAAGTCATTGAAGAGAGTTAGTCCTTAACTCACAGAGAACGTTCCATTTTCAGATCGATATGTTTGGATAGAATTATGTATTGAAGACTAAATGTGGTATAATACTTATAAAACGATCCAACAAGTATCATTAAGTATTAAATTTTTTGATTGCTTGATTGGATTTTTTTTGCATCAAGTGGTTCGCGTACCACAAAAATAAGTGCTCAGAGGTCAGGAAACTTAACCATAGTAAGTAAGTGAGTTACATTAGCGTCGCTCTATAACGCTTCACGAGAGGTATTAACGACAGACCCCGTAATTTTCAACCATTGTCAAGTGACAAGGACTACACCTGAGGTAACACTCCTTTTCCTGACTTCCACACCACACCAAAGGGACAATATTTGAACGTCAACTGATTTAACGTTGTGCGCCCTTCCCCCTACATGGCTGGTGAAAATTTACCAGAAATGCGAATACACGAATATACGAGGTAGGATTCAAAGGTTCTCGGACTGAGCGTATAATATGACAATTTTTTGCAGTAGAGCGACTATGATATCATTTTTGTGTTACTGCATTAATCCCTTTTTTTAAAAAAGAGTTTGTCCCAAAACACGTGGTCAGTGTCTCGCCACGGTTTCATATTTTGTAGGCGGATGTATTTAGTAGCAGGCAATTGAAAGAAATTGTGTTTGTTGAGCAGAAAATGAATATAAAATTTTGTGTTGTAAGCGACTTCCCCGGGAAGTCACTTCCTCATTGTCCTGCCTACCAAAAGATGGGGGTGGGAAGAAAGCATGACCAGCAACTTCTATGATAAATCTAATGTATTATTATTCAATTGTACTTGTCAACCACTAAGTAAACCACAAAAGGAACCCAAAGGAGTGATATAAAGAAAACAACAACCCTAAGTGAATAAGCGCACGCAATAATATCTATTTAACCTTAAAAATCTAACCTATCTATTCCTAATCCACTAGTTCAGAATAGTAGCTAAACTTCGTCCTTAAGTCAAGTTGTGTAAATCCTAAGTATCACCTTAGTAACACTGCATTCAGATTCTACACGCTCCTTCTGCCCTACAATTACCAAACTCTCTTTCATGTACTCTAACTAATTTGCATATCTGGGGTTCTGCTGGAGAGGGATGGCTGTGAATTAAATGCGCATGCTAGCCCAAAGATTCCCCAAGAAGATTAGTTGGTGAAGGTCGCGTAAAGGCCCGTCACAGTGTTCGCTTGGGAAAGAGTGCTATGGGGACTTACAAAATGTTGAAGCATCTGTAAGGCAGTGATACGTTATCGCGAACGCAAGCTTTTGAGAGGCACCGACGTTTCAGAGGAAACAAGGAAAATGTCCAAGACGATAAACTCTCTGGACGTTCTTAGACTTCTCGCATGGATCATCCGATGGGATCCCCGATGGAAACATCCAAAAGGTTTCTATGGCGGTACGTGTGATCAGACTTCAAACAATAGCTCAAATAGCAGATTCAGTTGGGATATCCTCGACCTTGCCCAATGTGACTTCAGCCTGTTTCCTGAACTGGCACATCGCTTGCAATTTCGTAGATTTCAATATGCAGATGAATTTAAAAGTACTTCGCAGGCTGATTTAAAGGACCTTTCTAAAAATGAATTTCAGAAATGTTTCGATGACCTTTACAAGTGATGGCAATATCGAGTAATTTATCAAGAGTGTTATTTCGAAGGGAGATGTGTTTCAGCTATTTAATTGGTAATATTTTCTAAGTTGTAAGCTCAGTCCGGGAACTTTTGAATTCTACTATTTATTAAGATATACACATTATTTAAGCAGTAACGTCTAATTTAATTTTGAAATGTAGACAGTGAGATTTTCATGAAGGTTAATTAGTTCATTTGATCATCGGTATTAATATAAGTAGTATAAGATTACTTTTTTCTGGGTGGGTATCGAAATGTTAAGTATCGTCAAAGTGATAATGAAAAGAAGATAATTAGCGTATTTTCTTGCTATTTTATTGATAAGGCATATCAGTAAACGTCATGTGATTTGAAATATTTGCATTCAAGAAATATATAATTCTTCATTTTTGAGTACTATTACAATAATCTTTGCTTCCCCTTAAAATCTTCTGACTAAAAGTTTTAAGTTTAAAATTACTATTCATTCACCTTTTGAGAATTCTCTATTTACCAAAGTAATACAATATGCATTTTTGCAGCAGAAAATTCTGAAACCAACAGAGGAATTCCTTGGAGAAGAATACTTGGAGTATGTAAAACATAGAATATCCATACGAGCACCCTTTCCAATCTTAAAAACGCCAATCGAGGAAGAGAAAAAGTGTATTCAAAGTCATCTCGGATACAGTTACAGTTTTTTTTTCTCTGCCTGTAAGCCGTTCCGCTGGGATGAGCCGAAACAAATCTTTTAGAGAAATATCCACAGTGTAAAAGAAACGCGCGCAATCGACTCTTGTGATGTCAAGTATTTGCATAAATTCGATGACACAAGAACTTTTTCTTCTTTTTAAACAGTCTGCATTTATCCGTAAAATATCCGCCTTTTCCTTCAGGGTGCGAAGAACTTCCCCGCGAGGAATACAAATAAAAACTCGTGCAAAGTATAACCGGATTCTTCCCTCAAAAAAGTATTTTCCTCCCTTTTTTCGGGATCCCGAAAAGCAAGGGGAAAAAAGGAAATTCAGGAAGGATCCGTTGCGATGTTTTGCAAAAGCAATCGAGACGCAATCATCAATATAAAAAGGGATTCTTTTTTCCTTTTCTTTCTAACCGCCCACATTTCTTTGTTTCCGTCGGGGGATAGGGTGTTGTGAAATAACTTGCGTGTACCAACTATTTTCTAAAGGTTTTATACCAACATTTATTTCAACCATGATTTCACCGAGTCTACTCGAGATTTATTTTATCTGTTCGATATGCTTAGAGAGTTTAATGCATTTCTTATTGAGAGTAATTTTTAAAAAAATATTCCTCATGCCAATTTTCAAATGAATAGTGTATATAACTTGAATTATATATACAATTTATAGCGAAAAAAACGACGCACTAAGAACGAGCTGTCCGATAGAAACAAAAAATGGTGGGCACAAAGGAAATGTACAAAATAGAATTTCAGAATTTCAGAAAAATTGAATGATTTATTTCAGAGTTACAGAGTTACAAAATAACGAGCACGGTAAGATGTTGACCCACCTCCAGCCTGGATGCAATCTACCACACGATGTGGCATACAGCAACAGAGTCCTCTAATGGTCTCCTGCGGTATTTCTTGCCAAATCTACTCCAATTTTCGGGTCAAGTTATCAAAACATTCCCGGGTAGATGCAATCATCTTTCCATCATATCCCAGACATGCTCTGTTAGAGAGACGTCTGACGATCTGGCTGGCCAATGAAGTGTTTGACAAGCTATAAGACAGTTCATAGTAACACGTGCCATATGTAGTCTGGCATTATCTTGCTGAAAAATAAGGCCAGGGTACTGCAAAGGAATGGTAGCAAAACAAATTCTCGACGGCCCGCACATACTAATGACGATCAAGAGGGTCAGGCTGTCAAAAGAAATAGCACCCCAGACCATACCCGTTGAGGGTTTGTGTGGCATGCAATAGTGAAAGCAGGATCGACACACTCACCTGGGCGTCTCCAAACATATATTCGATTATCGTCAGGTTAGAGATGGAAGCGGGATTCGACGCTAAACACTATACGTCCCCAATCAGCATGATTCCAACCTGATCGATTCAAACACTACTGTAATTTAGCTCAACAGTGTGCAGGTGGGAATGGCACGTGGCAAAGCGGTCAATACGAGCGTAAATTTCGCTCTATCAGCCGTCTGTGAATATTCATGGTGGACCCTCGTGTGCGGGTCGTACGTCTGAGAGTTGATAACGATGAATCAAACGCTGTGAAAGCAGATCTGACAATCAATCTGCCCTGCCAATCTGCTGTGGCCCAGGGTCGATCGCTACCATCATGACACTGAAATCTTCCATTGTCCACCCATTCCTGCCAACATCTTCTAATGGCCGCATCGCTTCGACCCATATGTCGAGCGATTCTTCAATTTTCCCAACCTGCCTCTTTCAATCCAATAATACGTCCTCTTTCAAACTCTGACAGTTGCTCGTAATGAGCTCGAATCCTGTGGTGAGGCATTTTTTCAGTCGTTGAAAGGTATCCTAAATCAAAATACAACTGAAATTTTGACCATCAGATTGAAAATCTCTTTTTTTAAGACTCCTGCTGAGTGCGCATTTCCGATGCGCTGTAGGTCCAGCTATTCATTCATTGGACACCAAATTTTAATCATTTGCATTTTCGGTAGAAATGTCTTTGCATACGAAATTTCATTACAATCGACAACTCCTTCTTGGTGCGTCGTTTTTTTTGTTATAGAGTATATATATATATATATATATATATATATATATACATATATATACATATATATATATGCTCTTTCTCTCTATATATATACATAATTCAATTTATATGATGTATTAAGATAAAACTTACAGAATCTACTTAACAATAATCAATATATATATTTATGTATAAGACATGCTAGGTTGACGCATGTCAAAAGAACATGTTATTTTGATAAAAATTCCTGAAAAAAAAATTATAGGAAAACTATTTGTGGTATTGGATGAAATTAATTTTTATTTACTGTAAAATACGGCGTATAACTCGCATATTTAACACAAAAAATAAGATCGAAATTTACGGTTGCGCGTTATACAAAAACGAAAGCTTCAAAAATAAAAGAGAGATAAAAAAAAGCTTAGAAAAAAATTAGACTACTACATTCCATCGAAATACCGTTTATTTAAAGGAAATTACATTGCTTATGAACTTAAGGGGTTGCAACTCTAAAAGTATATTATTTTTTGCTAAGGCTTAGAATAATACCTCGAACAAATAACTTCAAAACATAAGAGCATTGCGCACGTTAATTTCAGGTTCCTGCGTAAAAAAGAAGGTGCGCGTTGTAAGGAGAATATACCTAAAAATTAAAAATTGCAATTTGAAAGTATAGGTGTGCGCCATACGCTGGATTTTACAGAAATTTTAAAATGCAATAATTTGGTGGATATAAAATACTGTGCAGAATAATTTTTTACCGTACTCATATAATGTATCAGCAAATGTGTCGTACATCAACTAAGTCATACATTTTTCATCGTTTAGATGAATGTTATTTTTGATGAATACTATTGTCAATAGTTTTACGAAGATTTGTCTCGGACAATAACTAGTGCACCTTTAATCACCAGACTAAACTAATAAAAGGCGGATTAAAAAATTAGAGGAGTTTTATAGAACACTAAACGTAAGAGCGATTAAAATTCGTTGGATAAACTATGAAATTTTGAAATCCAGCACAGTCAAGGAAAACTGATTATGATACACTAATTAATTAAATTTATGACGGATTTTTTATCACTTTTATAATGGTCAAACTAACCAAGATTCAAGAATACTATCACCAAATGTTCAATGGGAAGTTGCTCACATTTCATGTAGAGTCCATACCGTTTAATCAAAATAAGTACTCCTTAGCCACGCATAAATTTCTTAAATTACGCATAGTAATAACAGTTTTCAGTAAACTGAACATATTTAAGCAATGAAGTAGGAGGGGGGCAAAGTAGGAATATCTATCTTAAGGTTGATTGACAAATTATTTGTAAGCTTTGAATTCCATGGATCCGGCCCATGTCGGAATTATTTGTACGAGACAGCAGACTCACTGGCAAAGACTTGCTACTTTCGACACTCCCCGTCCTGATATTACTTCTACTTTCAGCAAGGTGTACTTTGATAGTAAGGAAAAGCAAAGGGATTTCTGGAGAGTTCCTCCTGAACTTGTCTCGTACCCATTGTAACGACTTCACACAGTTCTGGGATAAACTATTTATTTCACAGTAAGAAATCCATCAAAAAATATTTTATTACAATTACTTAGCAAAATGAGTCCACAGATAAAGAGCATTTTTCGCTGCAATGTCTTATAGTGATCGTCTAAACGTACTTAAATAAAGTGATCCTTTAGAGAAATGTCAAAAGGGTCCACAGTTCTCAATTTACTCTCGGCAATTCCACACCGAGTTTGGAAGAGCTTGCTGGTTCTATATTCACCGTGCGGTTGCTGATTCAAAACCTCCTCGGTTTGAAGTTCATCTTAATTCGCGGATTTAGGTATCACTGACTCTCAAGTCTATCGCTACGAGATGCCTCTTATCGGATTCTTTCTAGTCAATATCTGATCCTGTACTCTCTCGGTTTCTCTTTTTTAAACATCCTTTTTCTCACGGTCACTCACTGTCTATTCCCTTTGATTTCTTGTCCGATGGCCGCTTATAGCGAGAGTCTGTCTCGGCTCATAGTCTGAGTTCTATCTTCTCAGACGTATTGTCGTTGCAGATTCTTGCGAACCCGAAAGCACATCGTACTGGTGTCTCTTTTAACTTTCGGACTGGCATGGAAAAAAGGGTCAGAATATCTGACCACCCATATGCGAAACTTTTTTCCAGCAATTAGGGAGACGAACGAAATTTCCTCACGTTTGCGGGCGTCCCCTTTTAGCAATTAGTGGAAAGATACTGGGTACATCACACCATAAGGGCACCTTAGTGGAGCCCTACTCTTTGAAGGCCAAGGAGATCAGCAGATTTACATATCTCTCGATTTGCCCCAATAAACACTTAAAATATTTTACCTTTGAACAGGGCCTAAAAGACTTTAAGATTTGTAAGAAGTATAATGCTCACAGTCATCACCTGAACACATTTTACATTGCTAAAATTTTAACTTCGATAAAGTGTTCTTAAAACCTCTTCTATTCTTGGATTCTTAAGAAGTATACGGACTGGTAGAGTTGGTCTTGACTTAGACAGCCCAACTAGGGATTAGAAACTATAAAAAAAGCAATGGCATGTTTTTATTGTTGATTTGAAATGAATAAGATGCATGCATTGGTAATTTCCAATTATTTGAGATGGCAATGACGACATTTGAGATTATCAAATCTAGAGCACGTGATGCACTTTATATATCTTTAAAATGAACATAATATTTTTCTTTTAGAAGATTTTCTTAATATACCTGCCTTAATTTCTAGGTGAAGAGTAAACTCTGTTGAGGATAGAACCCTCGACCTATGGATCCGAAGCCTTGTAACATGGCCACTAGACAAAAGAGATCACTTTTGCTTGGGGGTCGTTTTACTTGGCTACGGATCCATAGGTCACGGGTTCTGTCCTCCGGATATGCGCTACTTCATTGGTGACCCGGATGAAATTATATGAGTGTTTGGACTTATGTAGATACCACCGCTACAGTTCTAATAAACACACTATTGCATCTAATACTTGTTGAGATATTTCACGCAAAAAAACTGACGACCGAAAAAGTGTAAAAGGTCGAATTAAATACGAATATTCTAATGAGCGTTTTAGATTTTCAAAATAGTTATCACTAAAAATGGATAACATTCACAAGTTTTAGTCTTTAATAGCAAAAACATTTTGAAATGAGCAAACATTTCAAACATATTTAACTATGTCCTGACAGAGAATATTTTATTTCATGGATCATCAGCATTTAAATAAATTTATTCACTTAATAAATAATTACTCTTTTTCTACATTGTTTTATATCAAAATAATGATTCAATTGTTTTTAGATTATTTTATACAAAAAATAAGTTTAAAAGTGTCGTAACAGTTCGTTATACAGGACACATTTCTCTACTTGCCTAAATAATTTTAAAACTCCTTTCCATTATAAATTATAGTGGATTTTCCCAGAATAATGTCCTAATTTATTTCAAAAATCATTTATGCCCAAATCACAAATCAAGATGCACAAATATGGCTCTGATAAGATAAAATTTATAACGACATGTGCAAAAAATAACCCCATGCAAATAACATATATCCGACATTTAAAACACTACAATATTTGCGCTTTGCAATGGGATGTCTTTCAAAGAAGCAAATAATTCAACAAAATATGCAAATCTGCCTCAAACCATCTTTAGTTTATTCTCAAACGCCCATCTTTATTAGATCCCAGATGTGTTATAAATGCAAACATTGCAATATTGGTTTCATTGGGAAAATGCATCCGACAACAATTTATGGGAGAGAAGATCTTCAATATTTCTTTTGCTAAGAATTGAATTTGTAAATATATAAATTCGGTTTGGTTTATGCGGAACAACATAAACCTTTTTAAATTTAAAGCATTTCTTTCTTTTGAACACAAGAAATATATGAGCACTATAAATAAAAGCACTTTGGCATCAATTGAATCAAAAACATATATTTGCCCGATTCATTTCCGTTGTTTGCAGGAGCTTTAAAATAGAAGAAAAAACAAACAAACAAACATATTCTGTGTGGGATTTTGTGTGCAAAATCCAAGCAATACAAGCAAAGATAAATTTGTTTTAATAAATACATTTTAAAAACATGAAATACTCACTTCTTTTATAAATTAGCTCTTCCTTACCATTGTAGCAATTAAGAAAAACTAACGATACTAATCAATGCTTCCGGAAAAAAACCTTATAAGAATGCAGTTATAAAATATTTAAGTGTCATCAGCTTAGACAAAAATAAAATGAACTGCAGTCAAAATCTTGTGTTATTTGTCATAAAATAATTAACGAAGTCTGGAAAAATACATAAATGTGTACAGAGAAGCAGCCACATTTTCATTTGTGAGAGATGTCTGTAGCAAAAATCAGAGAAATTTGAATGTATCATTGATTCGTTAAGTATATATTCCTTCTCAATTTAGTACATGGATTAAAGATAAAAGTGGAAAATGTTTGAGTTATACTTATAATATCCTTTACTTTTTCTTAAATAGAAAAAAAGAAACATTTGCGTTCACATATCTTTCTAAAACTGATTTTAAATTTTTATTACTGTTAATTTTATTTACGGTTTTGAGCAATTAGTCTTGGATCAGATTTAGGCAACTGTAGTTACGTACAGTTACATACGTACATTGAGATTTTTTTCTAAAATTAAATATAATATTATGTATTTAATTTGCGCCATTAATTAATATTTTAGTTCTAATAACCAATCTCTATATTTCCGTATACACAGCTGCAACCGAGTAGTTATGGTCGTGCGTTCAACCTTTGGTCATGAACTCAGCCTATATAATGCCTCTTTTAGTTTTAATACCCTCTCTCTATATTTCTATATATGCTGTGGCAGCCAAGTGGTGAGGGTTGTGAGTTCAGCATTTGGTCGTGAGCTCAGCCTAAATATAATCACTCTTTTAGTTCTAATAACCTCTCTCTATATTTCCATACACACTAAGACAGCCAAGTGGTCATGGTCATGAGTTCAGCATTTGGTCGTGAACTCGGCCTATATATAATCACTCTTTTAGTTCTAATAACCATTCTCTATTTTTTCGTACACACTGAGGCAGCCGAGGAGTCATGGTTGTGAGTTCAGCATTTGGTCGTGAACTCAGCCTATATATTGTATAATCACTCTTTTGGTTCTAATACCCTCTCTCTACATTTCCAAATATGCTACGGTAGCCGAGTGCTCATGGTCGTGAGTTCAGCCTTTGTATAATCCCAAGCAGGGCAACTTTTAGACTTAGACACGCTAGGCACGTGCCTAGGACGCAAAAGATTGGGGACGCCAAAAATTGGAGGGCGAAAAAAGAGAACTGCGAAAGTATCACCGCTACAAAGATAGTGAAGCGATAAGTGATGTAAAAGATGATAATTAACATTTTGAAAACACAGTTTATACAGTCTGTACTGTAATTGCAAATGATTTACAATTACCGTACTAATTTATAAAAGGGTGGGTGGTTCGTGATGTTGTAAGTTAAGAAATGAAGCAGAAGGGTAATAAAAATACGGCAATCCTTTCCTAACAGCTGCCGGTTGCTTATCTGTAACACGGCGGGTCCATATATGGTGGATAATGGAAAGGCTCTCCAAATAACATAACAAAAGAAGGGGGAAAGAGTAAGAGCCAAAGTTACAAAAACCACACCGAACTAAAATTGGCAAGGTAACAACTGAAGGAAGGGGGGATGATCTAGAAATAGAGGGGTAACAATTTGAAATGCCTAGGGCACCAGGGAGGTTAAAAACGGCCCTCATCACGAATAACAGTTCTGGTTCTGCTGAAGACCCATCGTGCAAAAAGGTTGATGAACCTATCGAAATTAGAACTTCTCGCATTGGTGCGAAAAGTGGAAGCTAAGGTTTTGTTGTACTAAATAAAGTGTTGTCCTCACCGCTTGACCGAGGTACAAAATTATGAAGTCCATCACCTCAGCGTAACTTTAACATGTGACCTTAGTAAAAAATTAAATCAAACCAGTTCGTATACTTCTCTTAGGGATTAATACTGTTCAGTTCTCGACCAGAGTGTAGTTTTTAGTTCTGATAACACCAAAAGCTGTTTTGTGGAACATTGTGAGGTGTTATGAGTTTAATTAGGCCTTAAAGCTCTCTAGTGCTATGATATGAAAAAATTATGAGAATTAAATATTATTTAAGAAGTAGACAGATCAATATAGAACTCTGAGCACCAGATTATAGAGCCTGGCCAAAATAATTGATATTTTGAAGATAGTAAGGAGAGAATACTAATGCAATCATTGAAGATAAAGGTCATGTCTTGATGGATGACCGAAAACCAGCCGATACACTCGTAATTCACTGTGTTAAAGAAAGTGAATTGGACTTTATCAGGTTTGATAAATTATTATCCAGAATCGCTAAAAATCGAATAAAATACTATCGCGTAACATCGCAGCTGTCCACTTTTGAGCTATCGTACACCCTCCAAAATCTGAAAAAAAATCCTTATAAAGCAGTTGGCTCAGATGGTAATCACGAACATTTTCAATCTCATTTTAGACTTGGGCAGAAGAAGACATATACATGTTTTTAATTTGTACTGAAAAACAGGCAATGAAAATCATCCATTATCATTTACGTAAGCCCAATGAGTAAGCAAGCTCAGCGGAAAGCTACGGGCCTGTCGCCCTAACCTACACCTCTGTCAAATGGATTGAAAAATAATTTTTTTGGAGATTCATCTTCAGTGATTTGCATCTTTATACATACACAAAAACTCACGCGCACACACACAGAGTTTTTCTCACCGAGTAAAGTTGATTTTTTTCTTGTTTAATGAAGCATTTATACTTTCATTACGGATATGTTGGAAAAGCAATTCAGGAATAAGTATTAAAATAATTCTAAGATGATGCTTGTAGTAATATATGTAATTTGTTCTGGATACATATCCAAAAATACCGATAATAATATGTGTGGGATTTTACATTGATGATAATCATTTAAAACAATTATTAACAACGTTTGAAATTTTTTATATAAGTTGATTTTTAATAAATATGAATAATCAAAAACTATTCTTCTTACATTTAAACGAAGGATGCGAATGATGTTAATATACTTCTCTCAAATTTCATATAAATATGCTTCATCAAAGCAAACAAGGAATTTGTCGAATTATTAAATATCAACGATATATATATATATATATAAATCTATATCTTCAGTTTATGACGAATTATTTTGGAATGTTTACGGAACTGTAAAAACGTTAACAGGAATTTTCTTATATGAGAAAGATGATTTGTTTCCATTACACCATGTATGTAGAATATTTCAATATATTAGATAAAAAAAAATTAACTCAGTAAAATCAGATTTACTTGAAACTTAAGAAAAACTTTTTAAATAATATGGAGAACATTTTTAAAAAAATTTACAAGGAACATGAAGCATTCGTAAAAAAAAAATTAACATAATAAACCGAAATGAATTTCGTTTGAACCCAATCTTTTTTGATTTCGAAACATTTTAGCAAATGTATTTATTATGCAAATCAGAAAAAAAAATATTCTTAAATTAAAAAGAGCAACTATATATATATATATATATATATCCTCAAACACATGAATTATTTTTATGAGGTTGCAGAAACCCGTAAAAAATACTTCGTATAAGGTTAAGTTTGAAATATATTTCTTCAACCAGAAATAGATGGCAAAGCCCGGAAGACGTGTGTCCCTTATTATGATACCCACTTAAAAGAGAATTTTAACGAATATCAGTAAAATTCCGTAAGAAATCCCTTCCCTTTATTTATCTATGCAACAATTCTGAACCGGAAAGAAATATCGGAGAATTTCATGCATAGTAATGGCAACGAAAGAAGGAAATATAGGTTTTTGACAGATGAATATTTGATATGGGACACGAATTCTAAACGAAAAAAAAGAACGATTTCCAATGGAATAAAAGTTGGTTTGGAACGAAATTTATGCTCATTTGCAGAATGTTTCGGCACCGCGCACTCTCCAGTTGAGGGATTTCAGATAAAAGGAAGAAAAAAATATATTTTTAAAGCCCTCCCCCACTATATTTTTCTTTTTTTTTTGCAGCAGAGAAAAATCTCAAATTGGAGGAAGATTTTTGATTCGTCTATAATGACGAGATCTGGTAAAACCAACCGACGTTCTGCCAAAATTTTTTCCATTATTTATTTTTTCCGTTCGCAATTTTGAAAGCGTTCCTTTTTTAAGGGGAGGGGGTGGTAGGCTATCGATTAGAGAATACTCCAGAACAGGAGGATATCTGTCTAGAAATCTCCAATCGCTGGCGAGGACGAAAAACGTTTGCAATCAAATACCATTCTTTTAGTTTTGTTCGTTCTCTCCGATGAGAATCGATACAGCTTTAAGTATGTATCGATAAAACATCGGATTGTCACCCCTTAGAAATCTTGGGATTGTTTGGGAACAGTGATTTTCTTTTCTTTTTAGTTCGGTTCTGGATTTTAGGTGCAGAATTCATAATCGGAAATGATTCAATGCACCATATTGAATCGGCTAAATCCGAAATGAAAACAACAACATACGAAGCTACAAAACTGTAGATATGAAAATAAATCAATTGAATAAAACTGTAAAGATAGATTGGAAAACAATATTTGTATAAGAAAAATATATAGCAACGAAACAGAATTTTTAAGCGAGTCTGCATATCTGGCAGAAAACAGTAATGAACTACAAAACTGTTGTCAAATGAGAGGTATTCGAGTTAAGAACCAATCTGAATTTATAATTAGGTACGATAAAAAAATCACGTATTGATAACAAATAATGAAGTTCATGAGATAATGTATATCTTTTATCCAAAGAGGAAAAATAACTCTAGCAATGTTGTTATTTTCCATTTAAAAGCAAATAAATAATTATAAATTTGTTTCAAAGATTCGAAATAGAGACTAATTTTTTGTTGTAATATATATTCAAGTTTTAAATCAAAAATTTTCAAAGTACTTTTTCTGCTCACCGGAATTCTCAAATGCTTTAACACTAGAATATATTTTGATGTAGATTGGACACCGATGCCTATTAGTTTATTTTCCTTTCCGCATATTTTCAGGGATTTTGAAAATTTTTCATGAGTTTTAGTCATTTTCCATGGTGATTACATTCTAGGATATTTAAGAGAGATTTTACAATATACCCAGAAATTCCGCTGGTGTCGTTTAAATACAAAGGCAATTTATCATTATAAATAGCAAAAGAAAGTTCACTAAGTAGATACCATTAGTAAAAAAAAAAGTTTAAGGAAGCAATATCGCACATTTATTTGACTTTGAATGTAATGTTATCGGGTCGACAGCGGAAACGAGTCAGTTATGTTAAAATCGTTGTATATAAATGTTTCGTTAAAAAGCATCTGCTTATCTGCTATTACGTTCAAATGATGCAAGTGCAAGAAATCTGATAATTCAAGTAAAGAAATTACAAATTGCTTAAAACACAAAACATGGGAAATTAAAGAATGTGATGGAAATGCAACTAAAAAAATGTGTTTCCTCCATGAAAATGGTGCGCAAAATATGTACAGGAATATAATTGAACACCACTGTATTCATTGCAGACGAGGTGTGTACAAATCATTATGTATAAAAACGATTAATAATGATGAAAAAACTCGCATTCTCACAAGAATTTCGATTTTACTTACTATCCGAAAATATAAATGATTGTTTTATTTCTTTTTACAAGATTAAGTAGTTAGTTTTATTATGGTTTTCTTTTATATAAAGGGCCGTAATATATGATAATTACATGAAATAATATTGAATGAATGAATATATATATTATCTTTCATCCCAAGGATGACACCTTTTTTGAAATTACACAATTTGTTTATCTTTCGCGTACTATTGTGAAAGTTTACAGGGACTGAATTAATGGCACTTTTGAAAATAAACACAATGGAGACTGCAGTGTACTGTTTCATTGATGTAAGAGACGAATGCTGATTGTAGCGGTGTGCAAAGTAAGATTTACATGCTATAATTGAAAAGTGAACGATCGAAACGTACTAAGGGACGTCCAACAATACAAAAAAATATGTTACGTGTTGAGTTCACAAGCACACGAATGTTCACTGCACCCGTACTGATGAAGTTGCATTGAAAAAACAGCGCTACGATGTCAGAACTGAACTGCAACTGATGGACAAAATGATTCCTTTATGGGGGTGCATATCCAAGGACAGAACCTTAGTGTCTGTAGCCACGTAACATAACCATTAAACAAAAATGATCCCTCACAAAAGTGACGCTGTTACTGTGTTTTAAAGATACCACCACAGTACTCCCCCACAAATGAATTGGTAAATAAGTGAACGATTTTTGTTATGGTGAGCATGTGTAGCGTGTGAGTTGCTATTGCATCAAGTGAGTCTGACGATTTCAGTTGTTGCGTCAAGTAGGTCTGATGACTTTGATTGCTCTTGTTGCGGTTAGATGGCGCCACGACAGATCAGAAGGTTGCCTTTTTCTTAATTCATCCAAGTCACCAATATGGGTGGCCATTTTCGGATGACAGAACCAGTGACGTAAGGTTCCGTAGCCGAGTAACATAACCACTGGACAAAAGGGATCACCCCTGTTCGAAGACTGTTACTGACTTATGAAAATACCGCCATACCTTCTCTAATGTAACACGTATCCTGAACTATCTAGGTCAATCGACTACAGATACAATGTCAATATATACACTTTCTGTATACAAATATATATGGCATCTGACAAACAATGGAATGGATTAAAACTGGTGTATGAATGTGCAGTATATATTTAATACATGGTGAAATATTTTTGTGAAAAATAAAATAATGCGTTAAAATTAATTATTTTAATAAGAGCAACTATATTGAGATCACATTCTGTACAGCATATTATTTTTCATTGTTTATATTTTATAAATCTGTTGATTTATTATAGTTATTAGAACATTCCTTTTCAGAAATTTATCTAACTGTCGCACTTGAGGTAATACTCCCTCTTGAAATAAATCTTATTGAACGCACTCAAAAAGGGTCGTTAAATTCTTTTCTTCCTAACTGCAACCGAGAGGACTGTGTTATTAAAGCTCATAAAATATTATCATTCTAAATTTAACGGGTAATTTATTTTTATCAGAGCGTCAATTAGAAAGCCACAGTCCACGGAGATTAACGCAAGATTCATTAATCAATTAGAGTAATAACATTGTCATGAATTAAACATAGGGCAATTTAGACAAAAACAAGGAGCAATAATTTATAAAAATTAATGAAAATAAAATTAAGTTAAAGCTTTTAAAAGTAAACTTTTTTACACTAATTGGTACATGTTGACATTTATCTTTTATTAATTTTCCCGTGGCATCTTTTCTCTTTTTCTTGGATTAAGAAATAATGCTTTTGTTCTTTTCCAAACTTCCAGCGATAAAGTCTCAGAGATGTAAATGGTTTATTAATAAAGAATGTAAGTCATTAAAGATGCTGGTTTCAAGATTTTAATTAGATTTCTCGTAATTTCTTTAGAGATTTTATTTTTCTCAAATTAGGGTTATTAATTTTCTCAACGAATAAATCCGATTCTATTCGCGTAGAATCTAGATTTCTTTTCATATCAATAAATGTTATACTTATTTCGTAATTAAGTTAGTTTTCCATGAAAATATCTACTTTATATGTAAAATAATACTTAGCATGAATTTTAATATGTTTCTCATTTCACAGTAAAGAACGGTCTTGCAATATCATTAGAATTTTAAGTTGAAATTAATACAATGACATTTGCACTAATTCAATATTTGGAATCATAACTAGAACTATAAATTCCTCTTTTCTTGTTGGAAATAAAAAGACAAATATTAGCCTCTCTCTTAATTTAAATATTGCTAATATTTAAAAAGTCTACGATGGAAATTTCGACAAATTTGTATTACCAAGATTACTCGTTTTATAGATTAAAAACATATATTAAGAAAGCCTTTTTTTACGTTATGTCCAAAATTTATTTAAGCAATTATTGTAATAATCCAGCAAAACATTATACATTTGTAAAGCTATTAGACAAACAATTTTTTTCAGTAAAATTGCTTAAATAAAACTTTATTCCGTGGCTAAGATGAAAATTCTAGGAATTAATCAATCAAATTATTTGCAGTGGCTAGTTATTCATCTTAAGTATCATCACACTCTATTTAAAAAAAAATTCTACTTCAAGTTTAATACTACAAGAAGTTTGTTTTCCACATATTACAGGCTTTTTAAGTATTAAAAGAAGAATTATAGGGTCAGCCATCAGGTTGTTTTTTTTTCTCTTTTTTTCATTATTTTAACTCACTATGAAATATGTTTATATAAAGAAATTTTTGAACTAAATGCCAAACAACCAACTTAACCCCTTAACCTGAAATTATTTTGTTCCATTATACCAAAAATTTCCATTTTTTATTTATGAATATTAAACTTTATTATGATGGTAGTTTATTACTATAGATATAACATTATCTAGTACCATAGATAAGTAGCGCACACAAGGGGGGCCCTGTGGTTCCGGACCCCCTCCAAAGCCCTTGATATGTTTTCCGATTGATTATAAATCTAAGTATATAGTACGTAAAATTTAATTAAGTATTTGTTATAATTGATTAATTTTATTAATTAATGCTAATTATTTAGTCAATAATTAGTTTTTTGCTGTTTTTTGTTTCCGAAAATCAACAAAATCAAAAGGAGCATGATACAAGAATGGTGAACTTTCAACTCCCCCCCCCCTTGAAAAATTCCTGTGTGCACTACTGCCATAGATAGTGATTATTATGAATTCAGATATTTTTAAGCACTTGAATAACTTCGGGCTTTGAGAACAAGACATTTACAACTTCTTCATTATAAAGTAATTAACAGAGAAAAAAGTATTTGTGAAATATCTTAAGCTAAATACTCTAGTTTTTGTACAGCTATGTAATTGAAGTTTTCACGAAATATTTAAAAGTTAAGTACTTTTAAGATCGATAAATCTTAAGAAAATTAGTGAATAAGAGCAGTAGGAAATTTCTAAAATTCATTACTGATGTGTTTTTGTTGTGTTGCTGATATTTTTAGATTTTATTTTTATTCACATTAACACTTCTTGCAAAATTTTGTTTGAAAGGGGCTTATGACTTCGCTTTGTATAAAATGCATTCTCTTCCTTCTAGAAAGTATCCAAAAAAGGTATTTTTAGCTCTACATGAAGGAGAAAAGGATTTTTCATAGTCTTTAAGAAAACATTTCTCCAGCAAACACCGAAATTGAAAAAGCATATTGTTGGAATAAAATGAAAGATAAAATGTCAGCCATTTCAATGCGAGAAGAGTTCAAGGCTCTGCAAGAGGCTTAAGAGTATTTCACGCTACAAGAATTCAGCCAGAGAAGACAGGGACAGCTCCATATCTTTTCACATAGGATCTCTCCCATTTTCTGTAGAGTTATGAGGGTTTCCTGGATTGATCGATGTCTGATAGATAAGTGTGAATGTTTTTCAATACAGGCAGGAATTTCTTTTACAACACATAATTGCAGTTTTCATAAACTCTTAACTTGAATTATGTGTATTTTCTCTGTAATAAATGCATTAAAAATTATTGAATAAAAACAAATACCGTATTTAGTCGAATCTAAGTCGTACTTTTTTTCCAATGCTAAAGCTAATGAAAATCGAGTGCGACTTAGAATCGAATTAAAAAAAATCGTTGGATGGGCAATTACAGTCCAGATTTGATTTTGTTGGACTCCTCAATCCCATATCGTGACAAATCCTTGATGCGGGGCATGGCGAGAGTGGAGTTTTCCTTTATGCTGAGTGGCATGACGGCGATTGGTTGGACGATGGAATCTGGGAGGCGTGGCTATAGTGCTTCTTCTGGGTGAAAAATTTTCAGAGTTTTTTGGCATGACTGAGAGCTTAGAGGCTACTCTCTAAATTGGATGCTGGGTACAGTGAACATTGACTCTAATTGGCTGCCCTGGGGGCTGGGATTTAGGAAATGGGGAGGTGAAAGTCCAGTGGGGAAAGCAAGAGAAAAATAATGATAAAAATATTAAAAAGAAAATAAAATTTTAGCAAATTAAGGTGCAATAAAAATTATTGCACGAAAAATAAATTTAAGAAGGATGGATGGGTAATTAGAGCAATTACTGGTTTATGTATGTATTTAAAAGTTTATAATGCTGGTAAAATAACTAATTATTCACTTCTTATTGGTTTTATGTTAGATTTATTTTAATTTCATAAAATTAGATATGGATAAACTAAAGTTATTTTTCCTTTTCCGCAAAAACTTGTTGAGAATTTGGGACGCGGCTTAAAATCGTAGGCGGCTTAGATTCGAGTAAATACGATAGTTATATATACAGTCGAACCTCCGAATTACAAACCTCTATATTGCGAATTTTTCTACATAGCGAACTTTTTCCTAGAACCAAGAACATTTCACGATTTTCTTCGCAAAATAACTTCCCAATAGCAATTTTCTATATAACGAACTATTTTTCTTGCGATGCAATTTTTTTTTCTTCATATTTTTAAAAATATTTCTGGATATTACAAGTTATTCTCTTTTTTAACACTCTTTACGATGGTCATAAATCTAGAACTGGTTTTATTAGATGCCTAACTCGCAGAGAGCAACAGAGTTCTGGGCGTTTCATCCAAGAAGTGATGCCTTTTAACCCTCATTGTCCAGTTAAATGTAACATCTTCGATATCTCCTTTCACTCTCAGTGGAGTTCTCTCGAGTCTCCGCATCCTTGAGCTAGTCTCGTTTCATTCGTAGAGTTGATCAGTCGTACTGGTAGCTCGAAAATGTTAAAATGTAAGTGCTTAAGCATCAGAGAAAAGCATTTACTTCTTCAGGAAGTGGATAAAGACGTCAAGAAATTTTCCTTGTAATTTTCTTTCTTTTCTTTTTTTGATAGGAAAGATATATAAAATAAATATATATATTAATTTACAAAAAGGTGTGAATATTTACTTTTTTCAATATATAGTGCTTATGAATTTAAAATGTATTTTATATAGTTTATAAAGAAAATTGAAAGAATAACCTCTACATAACGAATTTTCCATATAAGGATATTTTTTCTTGGATTTTAGCAATTTCGTTACATAGAGGTCCGACTGTATGTACATAGTATTATAATAATGGCGTATAAATTTCCTAATTGGTTATTTGAATCTAATTTAGTGATATAAATAATGTTTAAAGATACAGTTTGGTACCTGTTTTGCCGTTAGTTCTTTTTGGGCTTTAGCTATATTTACGGCGGTATTATTTTTTTCATTTTATTTAGGCA
The DNA here is from genome assembly GCA_019973935.1 of Trichonephila clavipes. Classification (NCBI taxonomy): domain Eukaryota; kingdom Metazoa; phylum Arthropoda; class Arachnida; order Araneae; family Nephilidae; genus Trichonephila; species Trichonephila clavipes. The sequence continues at coordinate 1,219,571 of BMAU01005330.1, read as the reverse complement.
TTCTTATTAGTATCTATTCTGGATATACACGGCGCAGGGCCATTTCAGAAAATCCATGACTTGAAATAAAAAGTACATTTTCTTTATAATAGCTATCTGAATTTTGTACTCTTTTTTTTTCGATTTTATGGCCGTTCACAAAAAATAACAATAAAGTAATTTGTTGTGTCTTGTAAGAAACAAATGTTTCAAGCATTATCTGTTTTTTGTCCACTATTCTCTTTATATAAAATTTTAGATTTCATTTTAAGTTTATTTTATGTTTGTATACTTATTACACACATGCACTCATAAAGAAAAAAGGTAACGTGTTTCATCTCCTAAGACTAATAGAATCCCTAGAACGAAAGTGATAACAGTCCTAAAATAATAAATACCATTCTCACTTTCAGTATTTACTTATAGTATTTGACAGCACTTCTACCCTCTCCTTCTCCAGAAGGAGGGAGAAGTGATATCATTCCGCAAAATGGCAACTTTTACACTTAAATCTGATATGAGAATATATACTCAGATAATGTTGCCAAAAAACAATCCAGTATTTCAATTACATCTTCCAAATAAACATAAGCGAAATTTAACTCTTAATCGAAAAGAAGTGTATACTGTAATGTGTGTGTGTGTGTGTAATCGTGATTTACAACAGCAAAACTATCACGAAGATGGTAAGTGATTTTATCTCGTTGGGCTCTCCGTGTGTAAACGCATTTCGCATTATAAATAAATGAAAATACTTGTAAATCATTTCCATTTCAAACTATGAGGTAATATAAAAGGCTGATAAAAGTTGAAACGAGATTAGAGCATGAGTTAATTTGTTGTGAGGTTACTGTTTAAGTATGCATTAAATATTTTCATACATTTTAGTACTTTTATTTTTACAGATTAACTTTATTTTAAAAATTTCTCTCTTTGTCTGCATTTAATTTACTTGATAAATATTACGCCGGGACTAATTTCGTAATTAATTTTAAATCAATAATAGCGTTTTTATTGTTTCGGAAATAATATATTTAAAGGGAAAATGTGTGTGTGTGAATTGTCATTTTAAATAAACCTAAAATTATAACATTTTATACAGAGCTTGCTTCGAAGGTTCTCTATTTTGCTGTTGCCCGTTCTAGTTTTGAATACTGCAGCCTTTATTCAGGGGGTAGAGCTACCCTTCCTACACACTTTTTAAAAAGGTTTTACTTCTTAAAAATGTGCAATAAAGGTTGCAAGGAGTTACTTATTTGATATATATATATATATATATATATATATATATATAATACATATAACATTTTTTTTCCATATGAATTATTATTCTCTTATCTACGCAGGTTTTAGATTTCCCACGTTTAAAAACCACAACGAGATCGTTCTTGTGTACTTTTTTTTTAAAAAAAATCTTCAATAATATGTTTGTTAACGTTGGTAGTGCGAGGTTTGAGAAAATATTTCTTATTTCAGGATTGGATATCCAGATGCAATTATATAGATAATATTTTCACTGTAGAAGTTCTATAAAATTTTTAACGGGTTTTCTGAAGAGCTTGATAGCTTTAATAATTTTTTTAATGTTTTTAAATAGAATTTTTTACAGTTCTTGTAGTTTTAACCCCTTAAAGTGCGTTTTTTTAATTGTTTATCTCTTCAATTGTATGTGGTTGGAATTTCGTATCTCTTGCTGTTCGTTTTTCCCCATGCAATTGGAGTTTTATCTGTAGTGTGAATTTTCGATAAATGAATACAAAAAATTAAAAATTATTTTTGATTTCAATTTTAATGCACTTATTCTTGTAGAGCATAAAATTGCATTAAATATTTGCTTTTTAATAAAGAAAAAATAGTTTTGCACAAAAAAGTTTAGCTATTTATCAGACATTTAAAATATTTTTAATGCAGTAAGCAACCTTTAAAAATATTTTAAACGCATTTTGTTACATCAGATTTTGCGTTTCGGAATGTTTTTTTTTTTAAATAAAACGAATACACACACAAACACATAGTCGTTCTATGTTTAACTAGTTAGGAAGAATTCATTTCGATTTTGTAAGGACTCAAATTCTGTAACAGCTTATCAAAGTCTACAAACAATATTTATTTTTCCACCCACCACATACAATTCTCCGGGGTTGAGACACAGTGTTTTGAAAAGTAGTTGGTTCTTTGTGAAAACAACTATAACTCTTTCTGAACTTAAAAACTAATCGCGGGTGCATGCTGGAGTGAAAATACTTCTAGCAACCTTCTCAATTTCATGTTGGACACAATCTCATTTTCTTGCACGGGGCGAGCATTGTGGCTGCACGGGTAGATCCAACCAGTTTACTGATTCGTGTACAGTTTCCAATCAAATCCAATTTACTCCGGCGGAAATGAATTTTGGAGCCCCCAAACCACTTCAAATCTAATCGAGTAAATCCGCCAGGAGTAAGAGAAAAAAAGAGCTTTGGATAATATTATTATAAATAAATGCTGCAAGAAAAAGAAGCGATTTTTTTTCCTAAGGCGCACCGTGGAAGACTTTTTTCAGTGAGCATGTATTGAAAGCGAAATCCAATTTCAGTATGGAAAGTGCGTTCTAAACGAATTAGAGGTGCGAAGAAAGATATTGATTTCATTGATCAGTGTACGACGTGCTAACGACGTAAATGTCGTTGCCCAACATTCCACGCCACATTGCGGCGAAAGAATATTTTAATATTAATATTTCATTGAAGGCTTACGTTCTTAGGCAAACATTTTTCCACTACATGTGGAGTATTCGATTCCAACTGGAATCGAAGGAAAAACTGTTTTTACTTATGTATGTTTGTTTGTTTAAATAGCAAGAGTAGAAATTTTAATGACAGAGGATTAATTCATCAGAGAAATTAGTATTCATACAACATTACAAATAATTGAGGATTGAAATATTAACTATCATAAAATACGGCGTATAACACGCACCTGTACTTTACAATATAGTATAATTTGTAATTACATTCGCAGTATAACGCGCACACCCTTTTTTATAAAAACACATGTACATGCGCAATGCTCTTAAGTTTTGATGTCATTTATCTAAATAATTATTATAAGTATTAGAAAAAAAAGTATACTTCTAGAACGACAATTCATTAAGTTCATAGGAAAATCAAATCTTTTAAATGAAGAGTATTTCAATCTATGAGGTCTAATTTTTTTCTATGCTCAACCTTTTTTTTAAAAAGCTTTCAATTGCACACCCGTAAATTTTGATCTTATTCAATTCCTACTATTAGCTCCCACTCTCTACATATTTATTTATTTATTTATCTTGGTGGAATTTTCAATTGTTATTAAAATATATTTTAAAGCGCTCAGTTGAGCTGAAATTTTATATACAAGATTTTATTTTGGATGACAATACAATAATTTTTTAAAAATTATAATTAATAAAAATTAATTGATTAAAATTAATCATTTAAAGAATTACAAATACAACCACGATGGCATCAATTTTGGTGACTTAGCAACCCTTTTGGCAACTTGTGTCAAAAAACTTGAAAAGGGTTTTCTCTCACTTTTTAAAGCATTCAGTTGAATTGCAATTTTATATACACGATTGTTTTTGATGACAATAAGATACTTTAATGATAATTAATAAAAATGAATTACCACTTAATGCTGTGACTCTTTTCTATGTATATACATATTTATATTGATTGTAACTATTTAATAAAAAGTAGAGAAAATAAATTTTTTCTTTGTTGATATAAGTAGGAATTGACTTAAAAAAAGTTTTTTTTTTATGCTACATGTTTTTTGTGTTAGTGCAGTTTACGGTAAATCATTTTACCCTGGCTTAGATTTCAGTGTCTCTTACGTTTTAACATGTCGTGTATTTTAGCTTTAATGTTGTTAACATTTTAACCGCCACCGACATATATATCCGTCATTCCAAAATATGATTATTTGCATTGTGCTGCTATGTTTAACTAGTCTCGAGGCTTTGAAATACAATAAAGTGGCACTGACAGCGTTTGTAAAGAATTTGCTTATGTCGTAGAAGAGGCAGGGGAGAAATTTGAAAGAGAGTATGTTCCAGGAAAACGATGAAATTCACAGCTAAGCAGTGATGCTTTTTTTCGTTTGAGTAGGTCGGGCTGTTTTCAATCCTTCTTTTGCTCTCATTTTCGAAGAAAGTGCATCAAGAAAATGTATTGTAGTTCAAAGAAGAACATACGTCATGAATGTAGCTATCAATGTACAGAATGTGATGCTGCTTTACGTACTCAACCAGGTTGTGATGAGCTCATCGCGTTTTCAACTAAAAACTCCTCTTGGGTTCTTTGGGACCGAAAAAGGGAAAATCTTTCCAACCAAATCCAGAAGCGAAGCGTGAGTATGCAAATTAGGAACCTTTTAAATAGCAGAAGTTTAACGTAAGAGGATGACCTTTTGGGAAGTGATTATGTTAGTCTGAGTTTAAGCGCGTAAACTGAAGTCAAAGAAGTAAGCCGTTATTCGAGTGTGAAGCTATCCGTGACAGAGTGATCAAGTCAAGGTGGATACTATTCCACGCGAGATATAGAAAAGACATTTAGGATCCAAGAGAATTGTGATTAAATAAGATATTGAGGTAGGATAATTCCAGTGTCTATTAGGAACCGTGTACAGTCTAAGGTTAGGAATAGAAGGGAAAGTGAAATATAGTGGTTAAGATCGTGCTTATTTGGTAATACGTTTTGTGTGTTTTCTCACCTCAGGTCCGCTAAGTTAAAATACAAATATTATTATTGTTAGTGTTTAACTTAAAATCTTAATAAATATATATAAGATCATGGCAACGCCTGGTTCTTCATTCAATTCCACAGCCCTAGGTCACGAAGATAACTTAGAAGTAAGGCATCATCCCACTGGCCAATACCTTATAATGTTTGAAGATATATCACACAATAAAAATTTTTAAAATTTTATATTGTAACAGTATACATTTAATTCAGTGTTTTAATTTTTTATGTTCCTCCAGTTCTTTTCCTTTTTAAAGGAAACAGTTTTGAGGTTGCAAGACGTGCCTCTTCTTTACCCACAATACACCGTGTTACAATGTGCGCATGTAGAGAAAACGGTGGCACTGAGGGAAGGGGAAGGATTTCGTAAATTTTTCTCGGAAGTTAAGGGGTTAAGGGAAAACAGAATTTTATTTGAAAACAACATAATCATAGGTTAATAATTCGGATTTTGAAAAGAACAATGAAGTAAAATAATCTAAGTAAAAGTATTTGTTTGATGCGTTGATTTTTTTGTTCTGATTAGTTATGTAGACCATGTTGTCGTGTTTGGCACCATGGTATACATAACCATTGATTAGTATTGATTGATAGTACGCTTTTCTTACAATCGATAGTTATGCAAACCAAGAGGCCAAACACGAAATTACGTAGGGAAGTCGTCAAATTCTGACTTATACCATATTGCTGATATTAAAAAGTATACGTAAATATCATTAACTTTACTGCCATTATCTTTTTATTGTAGTGTTAGTTATATTCTCTTACCATTTGCTATTATGGTGAAATTCTGAAATTGTTAGTCTACAAAGACGACGAAATTAGTTCTTTTTCTCCCTCAACACAGAGAACTGTTACCGCGAAAGCTGCTTACACACCGAACGGACATGCCAGATGGACAGAAATACGCAAGAACTGCCGCTTTATAATGGCGTGGATTAGTCAGCGTAATTTTTGTTTTCATATGCTGAATTGTTGCTCCCGATCTAAAATTCAGTTTATAAAAGTTTTATGCCTTACGCCGAAAGACTTACATTTACGTTGTGGTGTTAATGGCAGACAGATTTTAGCGCAAAAGCAATTGTAGATTAACAATACCACCAAAAGTTTGTGTTGGCGAAAAGTCCGAAAAACCCCCCATCGTTAGTTATAACCAACAAATACCTATTATTTTATACAAAGCAACTGATTTGAACATCTTTTATAACCCTGGTAATTGAGTAATTATGCAATCCACCATACCATATAAATAATCTATCAATAAACATCGTTCAGTTTAAATCAGCCTTAGTACTAAAGAGCTTTGCACCACGAACAGGACACAGATGGCACCTGAAGAAAATTTATATTATATCACTGAACAAAGAATCATTTTTCTTTAGTATATTCTTTAGAGAAATTCTTAATCTTCCGAAGAACATGTATGTTGTTATTGACTCGGTGGAATTCCGAGTACCAGTTCTGAGTACCACTTAAGTCTCAACTTGTGCAGTAGTTGATGGATGATAAATCGGTTGAGGCTCAAAGTCCTTACGTTAGCTTGGAATGGAAGTCTAGAGTTTTGAATGTGTCAAATCAAGTATTCCCCTCGTCACAGGGTTCTAGTTGATACTGAGCAATATTCATCGAACTTTTTCTGAGGGAATTGATCTTTTAATGTTCGTCTTATAGCCATTTAATACGTAGTACGATCCAAAAATTAGGAGACTGCTGTCATTACTGACGACGAAAGCAAGTACCTAAAGTTAAACCACTTGAAAAGGATTCTCCTAACCCTTATCTACCACACCAGGTTGGTTTAATCCATGTCATGTCACCGAACAACACGATCAGCTGTTATCTTCCGAATTTAGTTATCTTTTCTCCGCGACGTAAGGCAGAGGGCTTTTCTTGAACATCGTTGAACATTAGATTCGCTTAGCATGCTTAGGTAAAACACCAATGGCGATTTTGGAAATGTTAAGTAAAGTGTATGATGAATATACCATGACAAGATCCAAGGTTTATGAATAGCGTCGGCGTTTTAAAGAGGGCCGAGGGTCTATCGAAGACAATGAACGCGTTGGACGACCTACAACTTCATGGAATGAAGAAAATGTTTCGTTGGTGTCTGAATGCGTTCGAAAAGATCGTCGCCAAATACTTACACCAATCGCTGAGTCAACACACTTCTCGAAGACATCGTTTGAAGGGTATCCATTCGTCGTAAGCGGCCTCACTTCTGGCAGTGTTACGACTGGTATCTTCTACATGACAACGCAACAGCACATCGATCCCAGTTGGTTAAAAACTCTATTTGCTAAAACTCACATTATTGGGCTTGAACATCCCCCTGTTCAACAGACTAAGCCCCGTGTGACTTTTATCTGTTCTCATCAATGAAAGAACATTTACAGGGACGTCGATTGGTATCATCAGATGAGATGAAAGTAGCATTGCAGGAGGCCTTACTTGAGGTTGTAAAAAAGGGCTTTCAGCTGTGCTTCCAAAAGTTGTATGAACGTTGGCAGCAGTGTATCGCCGACCAAGATACTACTTTGAATGTGGATAGGCTTCGGTGCTATGAACCATTCTGGGTAAGGTTTTATATACCTTGTTCCCTAACTTTTGGATCTTACTACGTATTTAAAGCAATATTATTCAATTATTACTGTAAAAAGAGCACCAAAGAGTTATTTAAATGAATGAAGTATTTAACATTGAGAGAAATTACACAATTTCATTTGCTCATTGATTTGATTAGATTTAAACTCCGCATAAATCCATGAACATAGCTTTTTACTTCTGCTATCATTCAAATAATACCAAAAATGATTACCAAAAATCTTTGTTTTTAGAATTATTAAACATACGAAAAAAGAGCAAAATACTTTAATAAAAGTTGATAATAGAGAAAAACAAAAAGAAAATGCATTGGAAATTCTTGCAACAGAGAAGTACATAATTAAATCGACTTATAACTTAAATCAGACATTTAAGTGAAAAACTGAAGTGGAAATGATTAAAAATACATGGCCAAGTGAAAGCATTCAATGGAAATATCAAATCTACTTAAAAATTAACATTTATGTCAAAAAAAATTCATTACACTGCCACATTGTAAGCTTATTATGAATACTTAATATATGCTTCCACATAGTTACAAGAACTGATTAAAATATACAAAATTCTCTCCCACCCCTCTCACAGCTAGTATATTTTTTTAGCAGTATTCAGCGATTTTTCCCCTTATTTTTTACACATGTCAGTGTTTATGCTTCAGTTTCATCAGTTTCAAACGTCATTTTAAGAAAAATTACTTGCATAACATACCAGCGCTATTTTATATTCAGCAGTTTTAATTTACAAAATGCATTTCTTTTGCTAGAGTTCATATCAGAATTATGTTTTTGAATTTTCTTAGTCCTTTCCTGAGAAAAAAGCAAAATAATAATAATAATAATAATAAAATAAATATCTACTTAAAATATTTTTGTTAAAAACCTCGGCACTAGACAATTCAAGAAACCAAGTCTTGTATAATTTTTTAAACGATGTCTGCTACAAAATTCTTCTTTCAAAATGTGTAAATATTTATGGCATTTTAATCTCATTCTGTCATTTCTGAATTAAATTGAAGTCCAAACATCTTGGCGGTGGAAGAGCGTCCGTTGAAAAAAAGTACAAAAGGGAGTCACAAAATCACCTTCTTAAAGGAATGTTGTCATGCAGATTATGAAAAAGGAAAATGCATAAAACCGACTTAATCACAAGAAATGCTCGCGCAAAAATAAAAATACAAAAATTGCCTGACGTTGAAGATATACTTTTAGTTGTGCATTATTAAGAAAGACTCTATGTGTCGTTTTCTTTATTCCGGTTTTATATAGTATAAATTTTATCCCTAATGAATAATTTATGTGCGTTGATAAGTTGGAAATAGTGCAAAAGATCTTTCTTTCTTCGCAAGGATAATTTTTTGAAGTAAAAAAAAATGGCTGACGAGGGTTCATTTATCAGATTACGGTTGGGAAAAGAACAATAAACTAAACTCGTGATGGAAGCATTATAATAATCGAAAATGTCAATATCACGACTCAAATGTCTTCGCGTTCTGCTTTGAAAAGTGGAGCGTATTTTTCATGTCTTGAAAACTAGCGTCCAATGGCTGCTAAAAAATAAAATTAATATTCTAAATTCAGAACGAATTTTTCTTTTTGGCTCGCGTCGATACTCTTTGACGTTGAGGACATCTGCTGCTATTTTAATGGGGCTTTCATTGAATCGATGGTGGGTGGGTGAGCGAGAAGAAGAAATATATTCTTTTATAAAGAATTGAAAGGAAATGGGATGAATGTTAAATTTATGCTTGAGTCCTCTAATACAAGCATAAATTGCTTTTCAAAAAATGGGGCTCTCAAATATCTCTTGTTCTGGGCGCTTTTAAAATTCATTTCGTACGTTAAGTTGTCTATATGTACAGCTACATTACCATGTGAGTATTTATTTTAAATGGTTCATTCCTTTCTAAGGAATATATTCATGGTTACAAATTCAACATTTGTTAGTTAGTATATATGGAAATGATTTTAAAATTGGGAAGATTGAGTGCGATTGAGCCCTATTACTACTAAATGTTTCTGAGGGGATTTGATAATGATGATGATGATGTAGTATACATGACGGTACCAAATAAGACAGTACAATGGAACCGGATAATTGTTCTGGCAATCTGTTTAATATTATTCACATTCAAGTGTGTTGATGAAAATAGAACCCTATTTCTTGTTGGGCAGCAAGAATATCTGGATAGTCAAAAATATGAGTGTTTTTAGCTCTGTATCTAAACAATTGTCACAATTCTTATATGTTCTTCTGCCATCTCAATCAATCTTCATTTCTAAATGTGATGACCTGTTCTTAACTTAGCAATAGTCTTTGAAATAATTCGGTCTCCATTTATATTACAGATTTGATGTTTTACAGAAATTGACTTCGCTCTCAATTTAATTATTGCGACGGCATTAGCATCTAATAAGGTAATGTTGACAAAGTTGTCATTATTAAGATTTCTAGCTTATTTTTTGCTAGTTTATTTGCATTTGTATTGCCTGTAATGTCAACATGTGCATGTAACCATTGGAGAAAGCAGATTTCATCTAACTCATGTAATCTAAATAAGCAAGAGCAAATTTCTTTAATAATCCATTAACATTTATTTAGAATTGCTTGGCGGGCTGCTTTTGAGTAACCAAAAATGACGAGACGTTTAGCCTGTTCTAGAATAGGGAGAGTCTTATATAAATCAAAAGCCTCAATTACCGCCCGAAGTTACAAGAGAACAAGAGGGAATGGCACCAGAACCGATTACCCGTTGGTAGGTTGCATCACTAAGAGGGATTATAAATACCCCCGAGCCTCCATTTAAGAACGTTTCATCAGAAGAACCGTCTTTATAGGCAAACACAAAATAATATTTTGTATATTTATCGATAGTCTTAATAGCCATTTCGCCTTGATGACATTTGTGTGGATTTATGCACATTGTAAGGTTTTTAAATATGAACCCCAGAATTCTCATTGAATGTATTGGGGAGTTTGTGTCATGAGAAAGGCAGTCCAATATATCTCAAAATTATATACTACATCACCATTAACCCATTGTATAAATGTAGCGCAATTTTAATTGAAAGAAAAGTAAGCTAATCGTAATTAAGTTCTTTATTTCTAGTGATATACTTGTAAAAGAGCAAAATAATAATATTTCAAAATTATGTCTTAAAATTGTCATTAATAAAAGAAACAAATGCTTATTATAACCATGTATTGTTAAAGAATGGATTGTTTAAAAACACCGCACTTAGAAACAACAAGAGATAAAATGGCAATGAACTCGTAATTTTGAGACATCGTTAAATGACGAAGACAGCACATGGTCGGTACCTTTCCTGTCTAATTTCTAACCCGCATCAAATGTTAATTGTTATAGAAAAGAAATAAGAGATTCCTTGTTGTTTAAGTTGTTTCTTTAAAATTTGTTTTATCGTTAAGTATTGGCATTAAATGATAAAATTTCTTCCAAACCGCCAGAAGTGGAATAAGATCAATGAATGTGTTTCATAAAATTTGGCAAGCACAAAAACACAGCATAAATAAATAAACTTTATTTGTCTTCTGTGCTTTCCATAATGGGATAATAGCCTCTGTTACTCCATATCCCATGAAACACATAACTGTAACTATGTTTGTCTTAAGACTAGCATTTTCTAAGCGCAAAATAAGACGACTATAAAAATAATAAAAAGCAGCAAAATTCAAAATTTTAAATTAAAAACTTTATGCTCAATGTTATTTTGTCTGAAAAGCTATTGAAATAGACTATGGCCTTCAGGCATGTAAAATTTTTAATATGGAATACGTAGCGTAGGAGAATACTTCCTTATTATCCAAAATGAAAAGAGACTGAAAAAATTGTCATTTCTAAAGTTTTCAATAGAAATCCCTGAGAAGAAAGAGTTTTCCTGGATTACTCCCACTACAATATCAACAAAGCAATAATATTAAAACTTCCAGAAACTTTGAAAAAATTCTTTTAGGATCTTTCCTATAAGCTGTCCATTTAAATCTTTGTTTCACTGCAAATATTTGCAATTCAATTATAATATCTTGCCAGGATTACCAGAAATAGAATAAAAAAAATAACACAAATTTGTTTATTGATATACTCTGAGGCAGTACTTCTCAAACTTTCAATACACAATTTTTATCGCGCCCCCTTATACATTAATAATATACTGAATGCAATAATAATGCAATAAAAAATCTTAATTATATACCGTACAAATTCATGACATAAGTATTAAATTTTGTATATACTTTTAAGCAAAAAAAATATTAAGTAATAGGATAATTATTATGTTATTTTTCCTTTCTTTAATAAAATTGGAACATATTGCAAAATGCTGGCTGCTTAGAAGACAAAATATAGATATCAGTTTTTTTTTAGAAAGAACTCAGTGGGTCAATTTCAATCATATATAATTCCTTTGAAAAATTTGCCAGACAAGCCCATGTCTTACTTATTAAACTTGTTCTTAAAGCATTAATTAATGGGTAAAATACTCTGTGCAGCACTGATACATTCAAAGTATACCGGCTGAAGTACCCGCTCTTTTCACGAGTTCATTTATAAGAAAATAAAACATTATTGATATAATCGCTGAATTTTAAGGAGAGTAAAGCCAAATGCGCAACAATGTTTACAAAAAATGTAAAATGATTTTAAATCGAAATTATAATTAGTTTTAAGTGAACTGTAATTTTAAGCCTCACAAAATTAGAAAATTGATGTTGAATAATGAACAATAATATAGAAAAAAAATAATTGTATTATTTTAATATTTTAAGTGAAAAGACAACATGTCTTAAACCTGATCATTTAAAATATAATTATTTTTATAGTACACAAAATCGTAATTCCAGTGAATAGTAAACAAAAGAACACAAAAACTTATTCTGTCAAAACAAGTACGTAACAAAAAAGATAAAATACACATTTAAGACACAGGAGGATAGTGTGTCAGAGCAATTATATATTGAAAAGTTGAAAACAGAAGATCATTTAAAAATATTAATTTACTGAAAGTAAAGAAACAAAACTTATTCTGGCGTAACAAAAATAAAATACACATTTACACTGCAATGTATTTACTTTAGTACTGCGCAATGTATTTTACAATTAACAATACTAACTTAAGAACAATTGTAATAACTACATATGACCCCATGGGCTTGTCAAACATAATTATATGTGAAAATTAACACTTATCATGTTAATTCTACGGTTTATAAATAATGCCTCATTAAAAATTACGCAATTTGCCCCCTCAATGTCACCATTTAACTCGTAGACAAGCGTATGCAGTGTTTTGGGGTGGGAGAGGGTAGATAAAGAATAAATAAGCAAATTCTTTGAAATACGTAAATCCATCGCAAATACTGTCAAGGGCATTACATTGCATTCTAAAGCCTTTGGAATTACTTCATGGAAAGTAGTTCACAGAGAAAAGCTCATACTTCGGCAAGATGTATATATACGTCCATGGGAAAACTAACGCGATAGCTGAGTGAGACGTTTAAGTACGCCGGCAACACTTAAAAAGTTAAAGTCGTATTGTAGGTTTAGCGTCAAAGCATAGTAGTATTGAATTTAATACATTGTTATTGTGTGGTGGTTGGAAATATTGAAAGTTTGAGAAGCACTGGTCTAAAGGGATCCAACAATAACCCTCGATCGTCAATTAGGGCAATTAGGCCTGGGAGTGTTCTTTCAGGTCGCTTATTCCCTAACCACACCTCGTAGGCCATAATAGCAATCAGATGACGAGGTAGACGATAGAGCTGGAACCAATGGAAGACCGAAAGACTTAACGTCTATAAGAGGGATTGGCAACATTTTACCTCGAACCTGCCAAACCAATCTACCAAAATGATTTTGCTTGCCACACATCAGGACGTGTTTGAAACCTTTGAGACGTAACTGTGAATTTCTTGTCATACAGCTGTGAATCGGCATCTTTGTGGATCCCCACACATACATTGACACCTGCAACTTTAAAATTATTGCGTGATACCAACTTGAATCTCCCCGGAAACTTTTGACACCAAGAGGGAATCTTTTCCCACCACTAGCCAGATGTAACTGGAAGCTAAAGACGCCAGCCGCTGATCCTCGAAGCTAGAGAGGGCGGCAGACAGAGGGAACAGGAGATGGTCTGACAACCTCCGTTGAGAGCATGCCCCAAATAGACTCCTCTCTCACAAACTACATCATTTGAACTCTAATAATCTATTTCAAAAGTTTAATAACATCAATGTATAATGTGTAAGTAATAGCTGTGACGTAAATAAACTAAATGTTTACATTAATCAACATCACGCTGCCGTTATTTATCTCAAACGTCACACCTTTCGATTCCAGCAATAATGCAAGCAGAGTTGTAGAATAGAGGTCAATAATGTAGATTTAAAGTTTTATTTATTAATTTTGCATCACACATTTAAAGATAGTTTTAACATAAAAAAATAAAAATAATTAAAATTGTAGGTATATTAAGTACTTTTAAACATATATTATTAATTATATTAAATTATATTAATTATATTAAATTATTTTTAATTATATTAAAAAGAATATGAAATATGCCACGTAAAATATAAGTATTTCACTTCATTATAGTTAAATGAAAAGATAAATAAAAATTTTAATGGGAACCTACTGCTTGTGTACACCACTCTACTGTTAAATCGTAAAATCAAGGGTATAATGTATGACTTTCTATTTGACACGATTCTGAGCATTCATTTGTTAAACACTATCTTTGCGGGACTCGAAAATATTTTTCGTATGAGGAAAGATTTTTTACTTAGATATGTAGAACGAAAAGCGGAAGTCATGCATTTTCTCTCTGTAAGCAATTTAATCTCTCCTGCAATGATATTCAATAATTCATAAAATACATTTAAATCTATATATCTTTAGAATTATATTTTAGATTGTTTAATAATTCCGTAAAAGTCCATAATTCTGAAATTGTTTGTCAAATATGGTCCATTATATAAATTTACCGTCTACCATCTACTCAAAAATCGACCAATTTTAGAGAAGTGCAGAGTTCCATTGAGAATGGTACTGAATGCTACATGTGGCATGCGTAACATAGGTTACCGACCCCTGGTCTATAGGTTCCTTTACTTAGCGAATCTTTTAACACTAGATTGCTCAATGAAGTCATTTTGACTGTTTTTTTTAAATTTTAATTAGAAAAACAATTACATAAATAATGTACAATTTCTTAGAATTTTTTAGAATATTTTTTTTTCCAAACAAAGTAAATTTTTTTTTTATTGTCAATATTTACTAATAACGTGTAATATAACAGTAAATTAAGTTAATTTTAAACAATTTTTTTTACACATTAATCATTCTTTCACAATGCAGTCATTTTCACACTGCTTTTGGGCAATATAGGTATGTACCAAGTTTCAGTCTCTCTAGTGCTAATTAAATCAGGGCTTCAAAATCTCTTTTATTCTCCATATTGAGAATTTTGAGCCGTAGTTTCATTCTCACACTCAAACTTAATAACCTTTTTAAATTCGCTATGAATTTAAGCGACTTATAATAAATTGGAAACTATGTTGTATAATATATAATCTTGTTTGAACGAGAAATGCAGATTATTAACTACTAGCCATCGGGGAAATAAATCACTGATATTTATTAACATTTATGAATGTTAACGATGAGATATGACTCTTCATTTTTCTTAAGAGGACAAACCAAAGTAGACACTGGAGGGGGGAGAGGAATATGAGAGCTCTAGGGAATTAAGAAACGTCCCCAAAGGAGAGAAACATGTGTTTCAAACTGCGGATGCGACTCTCCATTTCGAAGTGACAAATTCCCTCCGAAAATGGGCGCATTTTTCACGGAAGTTATAGAACTTTCCAAAGCGAAGTCATAAAGGATAGGGGAAAAAATGATAACTGCGTTTTGGGGTTCGAAAGCATTTATTAAAATGACTCTCTATCTCCTCCCCCCTCCCACCCCTCTTAATGGCTTCAGCCGACAGATATTGACAACCGCGGGAAATAATAAAACAATAACGGCAGCAATTTGTGAAGGGACAAAAAAGTTATAAGTAAATGACTACAAAAAAAATCCATAGCCAGCGATGTCGGTTAAGATAACACTAAAATAACAATAACTTTTGCGAAGATAATAAAATAGGAAATGAAGTAAGGTATGCAAATGAACGAGAGACGGAGTTATTGGAAAGGTGAATGCGACTTTTTTTTTCACTTGCCACCCCAATTTATTTTGTTCTCTTATTTTATTTAACTGTCATTTTTTGAGCGAGAAAAAATTAATTTATCGTGAGTATTTTTTTTTTTTAAATTCGTTCTTTTTTTCCCAATAGTTTGGCATTTTATCTCCACGAACAAAACGCGAAGAGTAATGAGAAAAAAAAGGATAAAAAAATTTTGTGAAAAAATTTGTATTTTATTTGCGATGTTGTCAACTTGTTTTCACACTTTGTTAAAAAAGAACCTCAGTAAATTTCATTCTGAATCTTTCCAAAACACGTCGTCATATTTTCTTGCTACAAAAATATAAAGAAAGACTTTTATACTTGCTTAAATTAGTTGTTTAATTTAAGGAGTAATTTACAAATGCATTCGTGTAATACCACTAAGTTTAATTTACTGTTTATAAAATGGCAAGTAATAAGCATTTGACTCACTGAAAAATCTAATATATATATATATATATATATATATATATATATATATATATATATATATATATATATATATATATATATATATATGTTTAATTTACTGTTTATAAAATGTATATATATATGCAAGTAATAATGTATGCATTTGACTACTGTAAAAATATATCTAATATATGTATATATATGTATATATATATATGTATATATATATGCATATATATATATGCATATATATATATGTATATATATATATATATGTATGTATATATATATATATATATGTATATATATATATGCATATATATATATATGTATATATATATATATATATATATATATATATACTTAAAATTGTATTTTATAGTACTTTTATTCACACTAATATCATTGAAGAATTTATTTAATTATTACATTTTTAAATGATTTAATTTGCTTTCGATTTGTGTGACAAAAATAGATTAAAAAATCAAAAAAAAATTTTAAAAAAATAAAATACTAAATTTCATTTAAGACATTATTTTCAAATAATAAGAGAAAACGATTTCTTTAGAAGCAAATGCAGTAAAAGTATTTGTCAGATTTATAGAATGAACATTTATTTCTAAATCAATTAAAAATGAAATACTGGTGGAATTCGATAGCAAAGAACAGTTTTTTTTATATATATTTAAGAATGTTCTTATACACAAGGCAAAACATCTTATATAACATGTTATACATGACATTTTTACAAATCATTTACTTTTTTCGGACATACACATAGATAAGATATAATTTTAGTTTCAAATTTCTGGAAAATTGAATTTATTAATCTCTCTTTTTTTCAGCTTTTCGTTATTGAAAAAATATCACTTTTTTTCTACATAGGTGTTGTGTTATTTATATCATGCGATAACAGTGAGTGCTTATAAAAATAATAAATTTTAATTGTAACATAAGTATAAGATGAATTCTTTTAATGGAGTTTCGATAGATATTTTAGCATTTAGAATACGAGAAAACGCTGAGATATCTCCAGAATGTTTAATCTATTTTGAAGTAAATAGAAATTGAATACACGTGTATACATTATAATAAAGTATGTGTTTAAAAGAGTTTACTCTCTCATCCTCTCACTCCGAAACCATTTTGTAGCTTTCTTTCTATCAGTTGAGCGAGTGAGTGAATTTTAACATCGCACTGTTCAACTACACGAGCCCATGCTGTGGTAGTTAGGAGAGGGGAGGCAGCTCAGGTGTCATTCACATCACTTGACCATGGTTCAGAATTACGTGGTCCGTCGCCAAAAGCCCTCGTGTAGCTTAACACAGTGCGATGTTAATATTCACTCACTCAGCCACACGAGGGCTTTTGGCGTTGGACTACGTAATTTTGAACCATGGTCAAGTGACGTGAACGACACCTGAGCTGGAACCTCCCTCTCCTAATTACCACACCAACGAGAGGACGTTTGAGCTCTCGACAGATTTAGCATGCATCGCAGCACTACACGGTGGGCCTTTGGTGATACTGGGCTCGAACTCGTGACAAAGCCAGTCACGATCCGATACCTATAACACTCAGCTACCACGGCCACTTCTACTAGTTGAAGACTGGTTTTTACTAACTGGAACTGATTGAAGAATAGAATATGACTTATAATATGCATATTGTATAAAGAAAAAATATTTTTTTTCTAAATTACTCCCGCCAACTTCCTCTGGGACATAAGGCGTCTTACAGTCCAATAAAAAGCAGATATTGCACTAGAAAGAAGTAGAACTCTCTGTACATTTGTCTTCCGAGTGAATATTAACGTCACACTATTCAGCTACACGAGGGGTTTTGGCGATGGACCTCGTAATTTTGAACCATGGTCAAGTGACAAGAATGACACTTGAGCTGATGACACCCCTCTCCTAACTACCACACCACACAAACGGGAGGACGTTTGAGCTCTCGACAGATTTAATGTGCGTCGCTTCCCAACAGGGTGGGTCTTTAGTGGTACTGGGCTCGAAATCATGACATGCCTGCCATGATCTGATACCTTAACCACTGGGCTACCGCAGCCCCCGTCTTGCGAGAGAACATGAAGTAGAGTGGGGCAATCGGATAAAGAAAAATATAAAAAATAATAATTAATTAAAAGCGATTTTCGCCCAATGTATTATAATCAAAATAATAAACTTCTGCATCTTTTTACCGTCTATTTTCATTAAAAGAGGGAATTATGTTGCAGAACTTAAACCTTATATTTATAATTCTTAATTAAACTTTCAAATTAAATTCGTGCTTTTATTCACTCATCTCCATCAACATATTAAACAAGTACTTAATGTCATAACCGAATTGTAAAATAGAAAGAATTATGCCACATTTGAGAATGCTATATTCTCGATCTGACTATAAAGCATGTTCGTTAAGGATTCAATTTTAATGATTAAATAAATAAATAATAAATCCTTAAATTAAAATGAAAGAAATGGTCTGGCTTTTCTGTTTATAAATATGTTTTGTTCAAAATTCAACACTGCAATCCATTTAAGAAATCAGATGAAAGCTTTATATAGTGCTCTGTATTTTAATTAAAATTTCTGACTCAATGACTGTGTATGTATAAGACTTTTCAAAAACTTTTTCAATGAATTTGGCAACTTTAAGAGACAACGCTATATTTAATTTAGCTGTTTAGTAAAACTCTGTAAATACATTATATATAAGTCTTTTCTTTGAAAGTAGTGTAAGTCCATTTTATATTGTATATGGAGATATTTACCACTTTTATAAAGTAATTATATTTGAAATTGCATTAACTATGTAAATTTATATTAACAAAATAATGAAAATGTTGTAGAATTTTTGGGGGGTATTGTTCGTAGATAAAAAGCTAATAGCAGATTGTATTTAATATTATCATTAACTAACTATATTGTCAAAAAGGAACTTGCATCACTTTCAAAGAAAACGATTCATGTATTTTATTTACAGCAATTGACAATGGAAATGTATTTGATTTAACTCTCTCTCTCTCTCTGTTCTTAAACATTCTCTGAACACATTCACTGCCAGTAAAAAAAAAATTTATATAACCTTCTTCAGAAGCCGAATTACACCAAATAGTGTTTAATGATTCAAAACATCCCTTTTTCTTTTTTTAGTAGTAAACTAAAAAAAAACAACAGGAAAATCTTTTATTTTCATGTTTTACTCTTTTCTAGTAATTCTAATGATTCGACTTCAGTCAATATTTTTTTATTCATTTTCCTTTTTTAGGCTGTGAAGGTCCTGCATCGCTTGTGATGTCCACCATTTTTAAAAAAAGGATATAAAAAATATTAAACACAAAATTTAAAAACCAAGCACATGAAATATAAAAAGAATGCTTTACTAACATGCCTCAAAAACTTCTTAGTTCAACCTCCAAAACCGCACTAAAAAAACATATAAATTATCATAGTCGATTGTCGTTCCAGAGCTACACCGGTATATGAGGCACCACCATGCTGATGCGTCAGTGGCAGCGATCTAGTTAATTATTATTCAGAAAAACCAATTTTTTTAAAGAAAAAAAGTACTTATATAGTTTAGTTTGATTTTAGTCTTTGATAAGTGACGTTTTAGAAATTTTATTTCCAACTGAATTATGAGATAGTTTCAAAATATTTTACATCAGTAGTTAATTAATACAATATTTAATTACTTGATAAAAAACTTTGTTTGTTTCATATAATATCAATTTAAGTATTTCTACAGCATTTAGGATACTTAACCCCTAAATTAATCAAATAACTTAAGAGTTCAAAATATATAGCAAGCAAGTTAATTTGCATTGCTATAAAAAATTTGAAAAGGAATGACAAATTCATAAAACGACAAAAAATATACGCCGAATTCAAAAAACACTGAACAGGTATAAAAATGCCTTAAATATTTTTCTCTCTCATTCAACTTTCTCATAATAAACAGAGTTTATAAAATAATTCTAGATATTGAAAAAGAAAAAGATGAAAAAAATGCCTGTTGAATGAAACTGAAAAATTGGATCCTGAATGGATGTTAAAAAAAATATTTTTCGACTTCCCCACACACATCACTCCGATAATTTTCTCCTTTTCTGTGTTTAAAAATTTGCTCGGTAAAACTATATTGGAAGAAAACTGCGAGAAAATACGAGAGAAAAATCATCTTATTTTATAAACAGTCAAAAGTTGTTGAACAAATATTTATTCAATTACATATTTTCCACCTTAATCTTAAACCATCGAATGTGGATGGATCTTTTTCTTCTTTCTTACGAAGTTTTGTGTATTATTTTTGTTGTTGTAGTATTTCACGTCAGACTAATAAAAATACCTTACGTCTAAATAAATTTGTTTCTGTAAATTTTTCCTTACCAGAATAAACATTTAAATGCATATGCTGCTTTAAAGTTTTTTGAACTCATAGGCATAATACTCAACGGGAATAAATTATGATTGCTTCTTACTTTATGACGGCTTTAAGAAAGTAGAAATATCGATAAAAACTATTTATCAGAGAAATTTTGTAAATGTACCAATTAATTATTGACCAAGCACGAGGGTAGACTTCTAACAATACCACGCGATTTAGATTTTATTTTCCTTTTACTGATTTACTTAAATTGCAGATGATCGAGATTAATATTGAGCAGTAAAAAATACAATGTGAATATTCGGATATCAATAGACAAATGGAGGATGTGTTTGGTAATGCTTAAATGGCTGCTGTTTTATTTTGAGTAAGAATGATAAAATACACTGGTCTCCAAAAGTTAAGGAACAACATGTTTTTCAAAGCTCATAGTAAAAAAAGACAGTAGCAATAAAATTTAGTTTATATAAATGATAAACACAAACTTTATTCAAATTTAAGCAAACACGATAGCTACCACGTTTTTTTAATAAAAAAGGAACAGATATATATGAGTGAGAGAAAAAATATGCATATATCAGGATTTTGTAATTACGCATGTAACTTTTGTTGATTTGCAACTTTTGTTAGCAGATTTGTTGAGAATAGGCACCCGCGCATTTCTGTATTCATTTGATTGATTTTGATTAAGTTTTATTTAACTTTTTAACCTTAAATTAGTGAAAAATATTTCTCAAATCCAATATTAGTTTACATTTATTTATCCTATAAAAAACCTTTCCTTTTCATACATCACTAATTTTGCACTACACTGGCCTCCAAAAGTTAAGGAACAACATGGTTTTCGAAGATCACCGTAAAAAATGACAGTAAGAATAAAATTTATAGTTTATATAAATGATATTTAAAATTGAACTTTATGCAAATTTATGCAAAAAAAAAGCTAGTACTTTATTTAATAGAAAAGAACAGATATATATGAGTGAGAGAAAAATATGGATATATCACAGGCTTTCTTAACTAAGCGTGTAACTTTTGTTGATTTACAACTTTTGTTAGCAGATTGGTTGACAATAGGCAGTGGGGTCTCACAATGTCTGAGAGAAGTCGTTTGCCCGATTCGTTAAGGTTGAGGGCTGTCGGATGGATGGAAATGGGGTTGTCACAGACTGATGCTGCTAGGCGTCTTAATGTGTCTCGTAGTGTGGTCCAACGTCTCTGGAATCAATATCAAACCGAAGCATCTGTGTCCAGAAGACATGTTGCAGACCGACTACGACCTATAACATCTGCAAGAGACTGTTTTATTCCAAATGCTCTGTCAGCCCGAAGGAGAAGAAGGATTTCTGTGCCGCAACTTGTTGTAGACCACTCTGTATTATGCGGGAGAAGAATATCCGCTAGTACGGTGCTTAAGCGTCTTCACAATTCAGGTCTCTATACAAGACGTCCAGTTGTATGTATACCCCTCAACAGACGACAAAGAAGGGCTCGTTTATCTTGGGCAAGAGAACACGTTTTCTGGACCAGACAACGATGGGCTTCTGTATTCTTTACAGACGAGTCAAGATTTACACTGGAGAGTGATTCTGGACCTCTGCTCATCTGGAGGGAACGAAGTATTAGATATTATCAATCAACACTGTCGAAAGACACATTTACCGAGGTGGTGGAATAATGGTTTGAACCGGGATCTCACTCGGTGGTCACACTGACCTGCATAGGTTCCAGGTAAGAATTCTGACTGGTGTGAGATATCGGGAAGAAATCCTTGATCCATATGTCCACACTTATGCCGGTGCAATTGGCAATAACTTCATATGATGGATTATAATGCATGACCTCAACCAGCTGTAATTGTTGAGGAATATCTTGAGTTTGGAGTGAAAGGAATGTCCAGCTTGATTTTCAGTCTTAAATCCAATAAAGAATCTTTGGGACTATCTTGGTAGACAGGTTGCTGCTTTAAGTCCTCCTCCAAAGTCTTTAGGAGAGCTTAAACAAAGCTTACTCCGTGTCTGGTCTTCGCTTCCCATTTCGGTAACCGACAACTTAATTGGCAACTTGGAAATTCGATGCCGCCAATGCATTCAAGCTAGGAGTGGGCATAACTCTTATTAAAACCCATTTTTGTTATGTTTCTATGACATTTTACCACTTAAAAATGTGATTATTATTTTTTCCAAGAATGGATTTTACGAGCGAGATTGCCTTTTTTTTGTTGTAAATCATTTTTGAATTTTTGTTATGCATTCTTGTTATGCTTGTAGTTAAAACATAAATGTTTTGTGCACATTTCATCTAAATTTGGTTTTCTACATTCATTTATTTACGAATAAGGCGCAAAAAACCGGTTGTTCCTTAACTTTTGGAGGACAGTGTAAGTAGCAACATTTAGAAATGCATATTTTTATCCCAAAAGTAACCCCCGCACATTTACCTTTACTTACATTATTAATATATTACCAAATGTTATTTCATTAACAGTAAATAATACTAAAATGATATTCATTTGCAAACAATAACGTGTAATGTAATTTCTACAATAACATTAAAAATGCTTCGGAAACAAATCATACATCAAATTCGGGGACTGTATCAATAACATATATTTCGTCCCATTTTACCTTAAGGTATCCCAACATGTTTTTAGCACTTTTTAACAAAATAACATATTTAAACATTATAAAGGCTTTTTAGGGCTCAATACCAATAAATACTAATATTTAACAATATTTAAAATAAATTGCCTAAATTTCACAGAAATCACAATTATAAGTGGAATTTTAGCAATATTTGTAAAACTTCAAAGCAATTAGAGAAAAAAGTAATAAACTTATATTAGTAAAAGTATTACCAAAACAATCTAGATGCATTTATCAAGAGAATGTATTAAAATTTTAACGTTTTATTAAAATTTGAAAATTTTAGAGTTGATTGAGTAAACATTATAAGAAAAATCACATTCTTTATGAGACCATTATTTAAATAACAAGCCCTAACTCAAAAAATATTCATACAATAAGAAATATTTTAGTACATTCTCTAGAAAATAGCATAAATATCAGGTTCAAATAGTTTTATAGAAATACATTTGTAATATTTTGAGTAATCAGACTCGTCATGATAGATTTCGAGTAATTTAAATGCCCAATTCTGGTAGGTCAAAGACCCACTTCTGGTTTTTTTAACTTAATAAAACTGATTGTAGCTTGGCCTCTAGGTAGAGTAGAAACTAAACAAAATACGTTTTGTAAGGCCAAAAGATAGCCCTAGTCAATAAAAGAGAAAACAAAAATATCTGTCTTGACCGAATTCGGTCATTTTCAACGTGTTCGGATACCTTAATAAATAAAAATATACTTGAATATTCTTTCAATACTGCCACACAGGAATAAAATATGATTAGTAAAAGGACATAAAACTTGAGTTCATTTTTTAGGAGCTCGAAAATTCAGAAAAGCATCATGCCTTTTTTAGGAAAATGTTTTAAAGGAGAACTTTTTTAAAAAATCACTTTAGAATACGAACTAATTGGAAATGCTCTTTGATTCTTTCTGTAATTTACGGCATTGTTAATTGCAATTACTTTCAATAAATGGCACTGGAAATTTTTGTCAAGGACATGTCTCATTTAGAAACTAAGAACAAATAAATATCACTGTAAACGTATTTTTAAAACTAATTTTATTAAAAGAAACTGCATTTTCTGAATAAGATTTAAAAAAATTATATTCTTCTTTAATTTAAAAAAAAATATTTAGCTTTCTGTCTGGTGTATTATTCTACAAGAACTAAATGGAGCTCCTGTTTCTTAAGAAATATTTTAGTTTACTTTTTTTTAAGTGATAATACATGTGGACATGAATTAAGTTCATTCTTCCAGCATTTCGGAATATCTGATAAGAACATATTTATATATCCTATAAGTTTTATTATACTAACACATGAAATTTTATAATTTTAAAATTTAATTTGCTTAAAGATGCATATTTTTTTAAAAAGAAAAGAAAAAAAGACTGTGTGGTGGTATGTTGTGTCGCCAAGAGAAAGGATCTTTGACCCTAAGAGTAGCTAAAAAATTGAAAACTTAAACATTCCTCATGAAATTTTATTTTTTATTGCACTTCTAGCACAAACTATGCGTAATTTTTGTAAATATTGTTAAAATGTAGTCAGAAAATATAAATTCATGATCATTATTTTACGTTAAACTCATTCAAAAAAGTTTTAAGATTGAATATATAACAATATATTAATGTACTAATTAGATGCAAAAGTAAGTTTTGCACATACATCGTTAAGAATATATTAATTGATTTGCTTAGAAACCCTATAACATAATTTTTTTTGAAATAAAGTAAAATTACAATTAGTTTTCAGAAATTCTATGGGGATGGATACATATCTTTAATTAAGAAACATAAAGATTTAAATCAATCGTGTAAATGGGTTAAACATAATTAGTACATTTATTTGCAAACAGAAAAGCAATTATCTGTCCATTTCTTTTTCTTGTATTGAACGTTGAAAATACTTTGATTTTTCTTGAAGTATTTCATCAGTAAACTGCTCCTGATCGTTTAGAAGTGAACTAAATGCCTAGATTAGCTTAACGAGCCGAGAGAATATGCTCATCTTGTTAGCTAACGCTCCGACAACGCTAACCATTTTCTTTAAACACAGCCGCTTTAAATGGTGTGTGCGAAATGGATTCATCAATAAATCATTAGAAAACGTTCATTCGAAATTCAAATCAATGAAGGCAGTACGGTTTCATTTTTATTCGTCTTTGAAGTAGCCCAAAATTAATTACATAGTTTACATTTATCGAAAATATTTACGAGCTAAGGGTTACACGTCTCACTTAACGCTTGCAGATTTCAATTTTTGTCCGTTTTATGCAACAGCCCAACTCACCCTGATCATTTTGTCCAGTTCTAGCATTGATTTCTTTTATATTCATAACGAAGACTGATTTTTGTATTAGAAGAAAATTAATCGTGTTTAGGGTTAATAATAAACGAATGATGAACGAATGGAGAATGAATGAATATTGAATGGAGGCATCAATTTTTTTAAGTTAGTAATTCAAGTTTTAATAAAATATGTTTCATTTTGTTATCTAACCCTATACGTTGCCAATTTTTTTAATACTTCATCTGATTTATCAATAACGTTTGTCTTTATATTCCAATTTTATCAAAAAGAATACACGTAATATAGCCGATGGACAATTTCCAATTATAATGATTTTAAGATAGAAATCTTTATGCCAAAGATATAGTGTTCATTTTTTTTTGTTTTTCCTGCACCAAGAATATATTGAAGAAAAAACGAAGTAATATATAAAATTTTTTTTTAATCCAGTTCCTATTTAGATCAACAAAGAACAATTTTATTTTAGCTACTTTTTATTAAATAGTTACAATTAATATAAATACGTGCGATAATATAATATAATATTAATATAATAATATTAATATAATACATGCGACAGGATGACAACATTAAGTTGTAATTAACTTTTATTATTTATCATTAAAGTATTCTATTGTCATCCAAAACAATCGTGTGTATAAAATTTCAGTTCAACTGAATACTTTAAAACGTGAGAAAAAACATCTTTTAAAATTTTGAACCAAGTCGTAAAAATGAAACCAACGTGGATATATCTGTAATTCTTTCAATAAATAGTTTCAGTCAATTAATTTGAATTAATTTTATTAAATTATCGTATTTTTACGCAAAACAAGAGTGAATAGAAAATTTCCACTAAAATGAGCTCTTTAAAATGTGAGAAAAAAACCTTTTCAAGTTTTGACACAAGTCGCCAAAACGACCAATTATGCCAGGGTGGCAGTATTTATATATTTTTTAAATAATTAGTTTTAAACAATTAATTTTTATTAATCATAAATAAATTACAACATTGTCATCCAAAATAATCATGTATATAAAATTTCAGCTCAATTGAGCGCTTTAAAATGTATTTTATCAACGATTGAAAGTTCCACCAAGATAAATAAATAAATATATAGAGTGTGAGCTAATAATAAGCATTGAAAAACATTAGAAAAAATAATACAATATGATATGCACGAGTCCACACAAAATAACAAAAAATCGCATTAGAAAAACTGATGAAAAAAACATATTTTACAAAATCTGCAAGGCATAAATATTCTTAAGAGAGATGTTGAAAACTCCTTTGGCAATAAAACTCTAATATGCTCATAAAATTAAACTTTTTTTAAAAAAACTCTCCTTACACTCACACATAGTTTTTAATTACATTTAATTTAAAAAATTCAGCTTATGCTTTTACTGACATTTGAAACCACTCCGTGTAAATAATCTAGAATAGAGGTTGGTCACCTTGTATCTGGGGTGAGCCAAACCAATCTACCAATATATTGCAGGATACCGCACTACAAGGAATGTTTGAAACTCGATTTCCGTGACAATGCATACAGCGTTAGGGAATATAAGTCAAAAATATAGATTTAGAATTTAAAGAACACATCCCTTTTTTAAAAATACTTATATTGTCATAAAAATAAATAACGTGAAATATCGCTATCCACGTAAATAAAAAGAATTAAAATTGTGCAATGTGTTTTTAATTATGCATATTATAAATTTATTTATTCAAATAAGAGCATAAAATATAGTATATAATAGCTGAATATAGTTAATATAATTAAATTATAATAATAATATTGCAATATTCTATTTATAACCATGTATTGGAGCGACGAAAGGCAAGGCAATTTAACTTAGCCACAATCTGAAGGTTGCAAGTGTAAGAGGGTTCGAGGAAGTATCACATTGTTTTAAAACATAGTTACTTTTGTTTAGAGTGTATTACTTACTGATCAATTTACAACTAATTCAATATCTTCGAGAGCAATCATGGGGGAGAAAATAATCTAACTTATAAGATTATTCAAAATAACTTATCTCTTGTATCCGCTTGCAATTCACTTGACAATTGCCCCAGCTTTGTACAAATCAGCTCGGAATGGACGCAAAGTTTGAAAACGAACTTCAGTACGCATGGATCCTTACTCACAAATCACGTTCCACTATTAACGTTTCATGATTAACTTAATTCACCCATTGCCAGGGTTTAAATAGCATTAACATTAGCATCAAGTCATCTCACTGAAAGTGGTTTTTAAACTCAAAGCACAGTTACAGAAGTTTCTCCAAGAAGGTTAATGGAAGATCCTCGGATAAAACCTGTCACAACTTTGTCTGCTAATTTTGTAGCGCCCCCAGGTCAAATAGGACACCCGTGCCATAAGTAGCCGATGCCTGATCTAGCGTTTTAGAAGACATGAGAAATTAATTCCGGTTTTAGTTAAGTAGTTTTTCCTTCTGGAGTTCTAGTGACTAACAAGTTAGTTTCTCAAAGTGTTAGTGCTCGACCAAAAGAAGTTGGGACGATACGACATGGAAATAAATTAATTTAAAATTTTAGAGCATTTCGTTAGTTTTGAGTGCAACTCATTCCCGCTCTGTCAACATGATTCATGCTCCAATCAAATGTTATTTCCCATTACTGGGAAAATCCGGATTAAAAGAGTATACACCGGCATCATTTCACGGCAATAGCAATAACTTTAGACTTTCTGCTTAATTATATCAGATATGAGAAGGGTGCACAGAAAATTAATTTCCACGTGAGGAATGGAGATATAAACAACTTGAAAATTCATTTACTTGCTTCTGCTACATTGGAAAATGTAATTAAACAGGGTTTATAGAGGTTGGTCGAATTTCTGAAAATAACCTCGGTTAAAATAAA
The DNA here is from genome assembly GCA_019973935.1 of Trichonephila clavipes. NCBI lineage: Eukaryota > Metazoa > Arthropoda > Arachnida > Araneae > Nephilidae > Trichonephila > Trichonephila clavipes. The sequence goes on along the minus strand of BMAU01005330.1, from coordinate 1,191,360 downwards.
AATGCGTAAAAATGTTTTCAGTTATGAGGTCTGTTGGATTTAGGGCGGTATAAATTCCCCGTTAATGACTGCTTCCGCCAATTCGTTGGTGTAAACGAGAGACGGAAGAGATTCATTAACGTTTTATTGCTCGTAAAGAACTTTCTTTCGCCTATTTAATCCGACCCTCATTAAAGCATTTTGACCGCCACCGCGAAAAACCCGAGGATTAGGCTTTTGCTAATGAAGAAAACCGCGGCGCCTGCGGTTGGCGCAAATGACTCGAATGAGCGACATTGTCACCCATTCTCATCCAACTGTGCTTAAAATAGTTTTCTTTGACGTATGAAATGTTTTTTGAGTCATTAATTCCAAAACCTTTGAATCTTTCAAAACATAACATGTTGGTTTAAAGTAGGAGTCTTCAACCCTTGGCCAACGCTGAAGGTATTTTAGTGGCTCTTCATTTGACTCTAAAGCAACTTCATTATAAATTGCCCTGTCTGAATTTGTCCAAAAACCCAACTTTTTCTGTTATTCTTGATATTCAAAACATTTCTGTAGTGTCTGGCTAGTGTTGGCGGTGGATTATGAAATCTTTGGGGCAATTTTCTTCATTAGTGGGGGTGGTTTGCTATTTTGAGGAAAGAAGGTGGTTGACCTATGAACAAGATGGCGAGGGATCAGGAGACCCTTCCAGCAAATTTAGTCCAGCAAAGCGCTGGACTTAATTTGGTGTTAAGAAAAGTGGGTTCCTTTGGTTTAACCTGACGAACAGGACATGGTCTGCTGTACGAAGAAGAGATAGTTTATTGAGAGGTTTTTATCACGGCGGACTGTGTTTGATTTGATCGTACTGAGAAGCGAGATAATTCTGTTGGCTGTCAATGCGAAACATGGCATTGAGAAGCGTAAGAAAAAGTAAAAAAGAAGTCATCACAATTCTGAAAATAACGAATTTTTCAGAAATTTCACTGTATTTAAAATAATTTTGAATATAAAAAAACTAACTATGCTTTAAACCTCATAAATCTTCAGAAACACGGTAAACTGTTATATTTAACAGGCTTGCAAAATGTTTTAATTCAACTTCCATTTAAATTTTTTGAAACCGATATATATATATATATATATATAAAAGGATAATTAAATTAGAATTAAATTTAATTTCCTATATAGCACTTAACTTTTATTTTCCAGTACATCTTCAAGTATTAAGTTAATCATCCAATTATTTCTCCGAAACAGATTGCCTAACCACTAAACATTTCTAATCCCAGATCATTATATTTAATACCTCTATAAATCAGCATTAACTTTCAAGTACATGCCACTTAACAACACTTAGATTTCACTTTGGCGTTCTTTTTCTCTCAGCTTCTCAGTGTCTCTGAACTTGTATAAAAATCATTAAATAAAGATCCTTTTTAAAAATTTAGATTTTGTCCTGACTTGAAACATGACACACAGACACATTATCTATCTTTATATCTATATTACATATATATACTAGAGGACCCGACAGACGTTGTCCTGTACACACATCTTAAATTCAAAATATATTAATTAAAACGCTAAAACGCGTGAATCGTCTGTATTTTCGCAACAATAAAGACCGGGTTTGGCCAGTTTGGCTGAAATTCAATTTTCGACGCCAACTTACGTCTTTTTCACACAATTCCTACTAATAGCTTACGATCTCTACACATATTTTATTTGTTTGTTTGTTTATTTATTTATTTGTCAAGGTGGAATTTTCAATCGTTAATAAAATACATTTTAAAGCGCTCAATTGAGCTGAAATGTAATGTACCTGATTATTTTGGATGACAATACAATAATTTAATTATAATTAATAAAAAATAATTGATTAAAACTAATTATTTAAAAAATTACAAATATAGCCACGTTGGCGACTTAGCGACCCTTTTGGCGACTTGTGTCAAAATTTGAAAATGTTTTTTTCTCACGTGTTAAAGCATTCAGTTGAAAGGAAGTTTTATATACACGATTGTTTTGGATGACAAAATACTATACTTTAATGATAATTAATAAAAATTAAGTATCACTTAATGTTGAGATTCTGTCATTTGTATATACATATTTATGTTAATTGCAACTATTTAATAAAAAGTAGCTAAAATAAATTTTTTCTTGGTTGATCTAAGTAAAAATTGATTTTAAATTTTTTTTATATTACTTGTTTATAACAATAGCATTGTTACAAAAATGCAGGTGAATGTTGAGTTGTATTTTTTTAATGTTTTTAAATCATATATTTTTAACTAATTGCGATATCGGACTGAATTGTGAATCTAAACCATTCTCGAATTTACTTGAACCCACACAAAAAGTTTCATGGAAATCAGGCCAGCCGCTTAGGAGGAGTTTAGTGACAAACACACGCATAGAAATTTTTTATATATAAAGATAACCTAAGCGGTGGGACCGATTTCGATGAAATTTTTTGTGTGGGTTCATGTAAATTCGAGAATGGTTTAGATTAATAATTCGGTCCGATATCGCAATTAGCTAAAAAGATATTAATTAAAAACACTCAAAAATACAACTCAACATTGACGTTAGTCAACACCTGCATTGTTGTAACAACGCCTTTTTCTTAAACACACACACACACACACAAGATAAAAAAAATTTAAAATCAATTCCTACTTAGATCAACCAAGAAAAAAAAATTAGCTACTTTTTATTAAATAGTTGTAATTAATATAAATATGTATATACATATGACAGAATCACAACATTAAGTGGTAATTAATTTGTATTAATTACCATTAAAGTATCGTATTGTCATCCAAAACAATAGTGTATATAAAATTTCCTTTCAACTGAATGTTTTAATACGTGAGAAAAATACCTTTTCAAATTTTGACATAAGTCGCCAAAAGGGTCGCTAAGTTGTCAACGTGGTTGTATTTGTAATTTTTTAAATAATTAGTTTTAATCAATTATTTTTTATTAATTATAATTAAATTATTGTATTGTCATCCAAAATAATCATGTACATTACATTTCAGCTAAATTGAGCGCTTTAAAAAATGAATTTGTTTAACGATTGAAAATTCCACCAAGATAAATAAATAAAGAAACAAACAAACAAAGTATGTATAGAGATCGTGAGCTAATAGTAGGAATTGAAAAATACGTAAGTTGACGTCGAAAATTGATTTTCAGCCAAACAGGCCAAACCCGGTCTTTATTGTTATGAAAATGCAAACGATTCACGCTTTTTAGCTTTTTTAACTAATATCTTTTCAAATAATCTTTATATATGTAATCCTTCTGTGCGTCTGTATGTAAATGAACTCCTCCTAAACGGCTGGACCGATTTTGATGAGTTTTTGTCTGTTCCAGTGGACTCAAGAATGGTTTAGATCTATAATTCGGTTTAGAAATGTTTATTTAATTATTATTTTTTTTTTATAAATTGTTGATCTTGGAATGCTTTGCATTGGATCCGGCAGAATGCGCTACGATCGCAGTATCGAATATTCAAAAACTTTTATTTTGAATTTAAGATGTGTGTATAGGACAACGTCTGTCGGGTCCTTTTAGTATATGTATATATATATATATCGATATTTCTTCCCTTTGAATCAGTTGTAGTCTTGTAAAATAAACCTACCTTTTATTACATAAATTTCCTCACTACAATATTTTTTGTGTCATGTGGCCTACGGATCACTATGAATTTATTGATGTGGCCCACGGATTATTGTAAATTTATTAATTTTCCTCTCGAAGGTGAAAAGTTGAAGACCCCTAGTTTAAAGCAGTGGTACTTAACCTGCGGCCCACCGAGCCTTTTTAAGTGGCCTGGTCATGGTTCATTGCTCTCTGAGAAATTTGCCCATTTAAGAACATTGTACTAAAATTTTTGTGGGAAGTTCTTTGTCAAGAAACCAAATATATCAACTTTTGTCTTTTGCTGTAGGTGTCGTACGGGTACGAATTGATAATTCTTTTTCCGTTTGGAATGGTTACGTTTAGTGATAGCAGATAACAGTAGAGTAGCGACAATTTTATGTGTGGAACAAATTTTTATTAATATTTCATATCTTGCAAGCGAAAATTATTCGGAAAAAAAATAAATCGAAGCAAACATAGATCACAGTAATTGGTTGGTTTGTCGCGAAAGTGCTGTATTTCAAAAATACCAATAAACAGGAATCATTCAATGATGCTTTTCCAGAAATATCTCTTTCAAGAGGTTTGTTATATTATTAGTAATCATATGAGAGATAAATCGTTTTTTGAGGAAGAAATTGTGAATGAGTGTTTCTTAAATGCTTCTAATTTAGTGTTAGTGACAAAAATAAAAATAATAATTAAAAGAAAGCAAAACCGGATTTATAATATTTCGATTAATTTTCCACATTCCAAATTTCCAATTTTATATTGGTCTTATACCATTCCCCCCCTCCCTCATTCCTCCTCATTTTGCGGCCCGCGTGAAATAACTAGCATATGTATTCGACCCGCGTGAAATAGCTGATATAAATATGCAGCCCAGTAGAAAAAAAGGTTGGTTTAAAGGTTACTTCACGTGAAATTTCTAAAAATTTCCTATAATAGTTAATGGCAATTTACGTTTTCCTGCAAATGCTATAATTTCTCTCGAAGTTCACGTTCAATTTAAATAATATTTGCATAACAACACTTAACGCTGCTTGGTCTTTCAACTGATGCATACAATTTATTCGTACTTCTGTAATACAATCTACAGAATTATCGAAGGAAAAAGGAAATCTTGCAGTGTGTCCTTAACGAGCATTTTTCTCAACTAATTTGATGAATTATTTTAAGATATTTGAAGTGAGAAACTCACTTTGCGAAGGAACCGTGACGTATGTAAATCAACAAATGCTTTATCAAAGGATGTGCAGTGAAGAGAGAAATGCAGATGATTGAGGGGAGTTCACCAAGGGTCACTGAATGTTAGCAAAGTGTGAAAGTGATGGTTCTGAAGCTATTAGAAGTAGAGGAAGGAGGTTTATTCTGTAGAACGGCCTAAGTAAAACATCTTTAAGGTATTTGGCATTCACGTTTTGGGCAGGACCTCCATTTAAAGATAACGAGATAAGTAATATCTATATTGGTAAAAATTGATGTTTGTATAATGACCTCTCTTCACTCTTAACACCGTTCAACCGATCACCATGAAAATTGGCATGTATACGTATTTTTTGAGGAGAAAGTTTTTGTGCTGTCCTCTTTGTTGTAGCTTCCCACCACGTAGCTCTGCAGCATATCCACTTCTGCACCGTTCAATCAATCGCCAAAAACGATGCCAAATTTGCTCTATCGCCAACATTTCGCTATGTTTTCATTGATTCGCCATTATAATGTAAGGAACGGCATTGCTTGCGAATATTGCAATTTTAACATAAAATAAATACAACAGAAAGTCATATTAACGTATTAAACATGCAGCTATAAATTATTTACACTACTTTAAGCGTTCATTATACAAAATTTTTAGCAATGTGTTACATTTGCAGATCAGAGATCAGCTTAGGAAGGTGTTTTCAAAGATCAACCCACAAGAAAGTTACGGCGCGTTATAAAATAAAATTAAAAACAACAACTTTTGTCAGCTATTAAATCTACAGACTTAAATTTTAATAATTTTTTTTCTGTTCAGCCGAGTAAATGCAAAAAGCTTTTTTTTTTGTTTAATTTGCAATTCACGTAAACTACTTTATCCTTCAATCTTCTATATTGTTTAATTATTCAATTCACCAATGTGAAGAACGGGTACACCCCCTGATTATACTATATATTTCGACAGCTTTACAAGGATAATTTTCTTTCATATTTTGTTTGAAATGAATGAAGCACATATTAAAAGTACGTCCATGTTTGTTGTTACAATATATATCACAGAGTTCTCTCTTCCGTTACTATCATGCACAATTTTTTTAAACTGGGAGTTCTCCATTTTTTTTAAATAGGATTTTGAGAAATATTTCTTAACTTGGCAAGCTTAAAGTAAAATGCGAGTTAAACACTTCTGTTTCGCTGTGGAATAGAACTGTTTTGCAATAATTTTTTGCCCTTGTTTACGACGAAAACTTCACGCGACATTAAATTTGCACAATGGGTGAAATATCTTCCATGCTATTCGTATTAGTTTGTTGGGAGCAACGGTTTTAGATTAAACAAAATTTGTAGGTTACAGTGTAATCCATGAAACTGTGTGGAACAAGAACATGCTATTGAAAAGAGTAGTAGGAGCTGAAATATCTATATATGACATTAATGATGCTAATTTCGATTTAAGATGGAAATCTAAAATTGTTCTTATCGTGAAAACATTATTATCCTCAAACACTGTTTTAACTGAATTTCGATACTAATGTCGAATTTCGGTAAGCACAGTCGCCTGACAGCTATTTGTCAGAGCTTAATTTCATGAAAGGTTGCAATAAATCGCTGTTTAAGATGTTACATTTCCTGCCTGGCGAAATATGCATCGGTTCATGGTATTGAATCTCAAATCCCTCAACGATCGAAATACAAATATATGGGAAGTGCTGCCCATTACATTGAATCCAGTCTAAGAATCAGAATTAGTAGTGTATCAATAACAAGTAATGGAGTGTAAATGTGGCACAAATTGATTCTATTAATTGACCATTCTGCTAGCCAATTGAAGAGTCATTTGGCTTACACTGGTTATTAAATTTAGTTGTCTTTTTACTCAACTCTTGAAAGTTTCTTTTTAATTAAAAGAAAACTTTAGTTTTTATTTTAATTAAATATATTTTTTATGTGGTGGGCAATAAACTAAATTTTGAATTATTTATTATCATTTCATTTAAGTTATTCATTCTCACCTCATTGACGATGGAATAAGCTAGTTTCAACCATTGTCTATTCGTGAGGATGACATTTTAACTGACACATACTGTTTTTCAAATCTACACATCACGCTATCATGAGACCTTTTAGAACTTACACAACGTACATCAATCCTACAATGTAATAGTTCCCCATAGCCATCAGTACGAATCATTATTGGAATCGATCAGTAACGTAACATACACTACTAGAATTTCCTGGGGAGAGGCTAGAATTCTAAGGACCCAAAGCCTGGCTGAATACAAGTACGTATTTGGGCTTGGGGTCTAAAAACTGACTTTATAGGGGCCCTAATATTCTCCATTACTTCACTGGAATCGGTTTCTATCAAGAATCACATACCGATAAAAATAATGCCTGCCACAAACTTGGACAAATACCACTTGTTTGCCCTCTTCACTTAGTGAGTGAGTGAATATTAACGTCACACTGATAAGCTAAACGAGGGCTTTTGGTGATGGACCTCGTAATTTTTAACCATGGTCAAGTGACGAGGATGACACCTGGTGGAAATAAGGGATATGATGTGTTAAGTCAAGTGTCTTTTTCATCTTTTGATTGAAAAAAGGCTATCAATACTTCCCTTGTTGCTCTAATGTAGTTTCATAAACGACTATAATTCAGGATAATTGGGGAAGGTCACTGACTCCTGTAATTGACTGAATTACTCAGGGAATTATCTTTTTCTAATCATCATATAGCACCAATCAGATTGATTGCTTAATAAATCCATGACTTCACGGAAATAATGATAAAATCCGTGCTAATATTGCTCCTAAAACTGAAGATCCGCCATGTAGATGGGGCCGATGCTCCTTAAATCCGTCGAAGCTGAAACATTTTTCCGCTGGTGTGGTGTGGAAGTTATGAAAGAGAGATGACAACCAATGCATTATCCTCGTTTTTTTAACATGGTTCAAAATTATGAGGGCCGTCACCAATAGCTTCCGTACAGCTTTTCAGTGCGATGTTAATTACCTCTCTCTCACACTAATTCGACTACCTTTTGGATAGTGTCCACTCATTGCATTTAACGTAAAAGCCAGCACCCATACTTTCAAGCTGCATTTTTTATTTTTGAGGTACATTCGCCGTATAACGCGTACCCACTTTTTTACAAGGAAACCAGAAGTGTCCACGAACAATACTCGTATCTTTTAAAGTCATTTATTCAAGTTATTATCCAATGATTTTGCAAAAATAGTTTACTATTAGAATCACAACTCTATAACTTCATTAGATGTCTCAAAACTCAAACTCAGGGACGTAACGGTTCACGAGGGCCAGGGCTTACTGTGCCAATCCCAGTATACGTCGCCATTGGGTGCTGAGGTGCATCAGCAGATATCCCGATCAGGTGGTCAGTCTGAATCAAGTCCCCCAGTATTTAAGTCCACAAGCAATCTTGGTACTCATTTATAGACCCTCTACAGGCTGAATTGACAATGTCCAGCCCGTGAATAGAACCCGGACCTGTGGTGTGTGTGTGATACACACATTAGGTATGTCGTTTATTTCAAATATGTAGAATTCCGATATATGTAGAAGTTAAATTTTTCTTATGCTCATTTCTTTTTTTATTTTTATTTTTGAAACTATCATTTTTATATCCGACGTATAACGCGCACCTGTAAATTTAAATCTCATTTTTTGTGTTAAAATTGTGCGTTATCACCAGATTTTACTGTAATTTGTGACCTGAAAAAACTAAGATAAGTTATAAAGGAAACAGTGAACAAATAGAAGTGATCTTTAGAAAATGTGCGGCTCAAAAAACAGATTTCTCAAAGGCACCAGCGTCCATTTTTGAAAGATTACATTCCTCTTCCCTCAGAATGACCCATGTAAAACAAAATAGTGAAAAATAAAAGCACAAAGTAAAATAAAATGCATCAGCAAAAAAAAAAAAGAGAAAATTTACAAAAGACTTTGAAATCCGGCATCTGAAGAATTCCTCCTTTGGAAAATTTCCAAAACAACGAAGGCACCGCATAAAACAGCGAGAATGAAAAATGAACTTGGGATTGTGTCTCCCCAAATAAACAACAAAACTTCCCAACATTTTTGGAAGTTCTGATTAAAACGGAACTTTCTAATGAAATCCACTTTTAAGGAGCGATGACTCCACGTGCGCGTGGTTGTTTATTAACGGACCCCTTTTCCTCTTTCTCTCGCACGGCACTACTTTTAAAAACTCGGATTTCCATGTCTCTTCCTTTCAAAATTTATTGTTCTCTTCTGTGGATTTTTTTCTTTCTCGTCGTCCTTTTCTTAGGATTGAATGCGGGGTCCCTCAAAGCGACCACAGGATATGCGAGGACTCAAATTTAATTATTCAAACGCACTTTGGATTTGAGGAACCGTAATCATAGCTGGAATGCGACGTGTCACACAAAAATCTCCGCTTGAACTTTTCAAACTTTCCTGATAAAATAAGGAAACTTAAAAAGGAAAAATGAAGTGGACCGAAGGATTTTGTAAACGTGCTCGAACATTCTCTTCTTTGTTGTGTTGTTCTAAAAGGTTCATTTGAGGTAGGGATTAGTCAAATCTTTTGTGACTGTTGGCGAAGAATTTGAATCTGGAGCGGGGAAAAAAACTTTCACAGAGTTTGATTGGACTCGCAATGAAAGAAATATTTTGATTTCTCTTAGAATAATCAGGTGATGGGAATTTAAATTCTCGTCACGTAACAATTCTTCCATTCAATTTAGGTGACATCGAATTTTAAAGAACATTTTTTTAAAAATAAAATTTGTGCCTTAAGGTATCCGACTACTTGCGACAACTTTTTTTTTTGAAAAAAGGGATATGGAGATTTTTTTGTGATTTTTATATTTATTTAGTATATTAATCATCAATGCATTAATGATGGAAGGCGACATTTAACACACATTGTGTTTAAAACTGCGTAAATTCAATTTCCAGCATTGTGTGGTAGGCGGAAAATAATAAAGTCAAATGAAACATGTAATGTGTTTTACTGGACTTTTAAAACAGGAAGTGCCCACGCCCCACCCTGTAAATCTTGGCTTAGATCAGTACTTCTCAAACTTTCAATATTTATGACCCAATATTAAATCATAATTTTCATCGCACCTCCTAACTTACAATAACCATGTATTGCATTCAATAATACTATACTTTGACACTAAAGCTTCAATAAGACTTTAACCTCTTAAGTTCCATCGTCGTATATAAACGTCTCGCTCACGCAAAGCGTGAATTGCCCAGGAATTATTTATGCGTCTTTCCGCAGTACGATCTTTTCAGTTAACTGTAATGCATAAAATTTTCCCGATGCTTTGGAATGCAGTAAAAGGACCTTGACAGTGTTTGCGCAGAATTTACCTATTTCAGAGGATTTGCTTATTTATTCTCCCCCCAATACATAACCTTCGCATGCGTACGTGAAAAATGGTGGCACGCAAAACGCGTAACTTTTTATCTGCAGTTGATTGAATTAATTATAAACCGTACAGATTATCAAGATAAAAGTGTTAATTTTTGTATATAATTTTAATTATGATAAGCCCATGGGATCACACTGGTAATTATTAAACTTGTTCTAATAGTATTCTTAAATTAATAATGAAATACATCGCGTGTAGTACTGATGCATTTATAAGTTATTATATCTGTATAAATGTATATTTTATTTTTTATTGTATCAGAATACTTTGTTTGTTTACTTTCAGTAAACTAATAATTTTTTTAAAATAATTTTTTCTTACGTCTTATTAATATGCTCTCGCCCCCTCGTAGAGTTATCACATCCTCCTGAGGATGGCACGCTCCACAATTTGAGAGAAACGCTGTCTTAGATTTATTAAACCGTTTTACAAGTTATTCTAAATGTAAGTTCCTTAATTCGTGACTTAGGCCTCTTCAGCAGTCAACTGGAGGAAGTTGTCGAAAAGTTACACATATTCCAAATGTCTACGCTTTCCAGTAGTCGTGAAGTAAAATATAATTATATGGGTCTGAAAGCCATCTTCAGATATCCCTATAGTTAACCCTATTTAAATGTATGCGTATGATATATATGCATGAACGTTAGGTAGAATCGGTTCCGCATGCGACAAGGTTATGAATAGGTCGAATGAAATATTAGTTGCGGAAAGGGGATTAATGCTGGACTATGACAGCATTTCGAGTTTAATATCTTGTGTTGTCACCGATCGATGGCTATAAAACACAGAAGGGTCCTTTAGAGGTATATTCTATTGCATTCAGATACACATTATGTTGTATAAGGATTAAAAGCAATGATTGCTTTAACAGAGAAATTCATTACTTATAACTGAATATGTATTTTATCTAAAACTTATTCAATTTTTTCGTAATTTTCTTATCTAAAACAAAAAGAAAAAATCATTTCAAATGGAGGAATATGTATTTCATGTGCTTGAAAGCAAAGAGGATTCGTTTTAATCATTAAGCCCTTGCACTGAGATTATGGTTGGAATATGAATCATATATTCTAAAGGTACAAAATAAAGTTTGACATTTAGAATCAAAATATTTTCAGAGATTTGTCTCTGAGAAAGTAAAATGTTAAGATTTGATCTGAAATATATCAACAATTTCGAAATGTAATCCAGTTTTTTTGTCTGTGTGTGTGTTTTTTTTTTTTTTTTTGCACTTTTATTTAGCTGTTGTAAATTTTTAGGGGCTGCATATTTATTCATAAAAAGTATTTTAAATGCTAATGAAAAATAAAGAAACACTACACACACACAGACATACACTATCATTTCAAAATCACTACATAAGTAGGCAACTATCAGTCAAAATAAATTATAAAACTTCTTTATGCAAAAAAAGACTTCTATTGGTACCATTTATGAGAAATATATATATATATATATATATATATATATATATATATATATATATATATAATATATAAGTATATAATTAGAAAGAGTGTTTGCCAGAGGAAGAAGACTAATTATTCATACAAAAATAACTTAGATTTTTGATTTGTGAAATAAATAATGTACAAGTTTAGAGTGAAAACATTTGACTTATTTAAAATATAGAAAAAATAGATAAAAAAATGCTATTTATAATAAGCTAATATAAAAAAGGTATTTTCAAATATAAGATATTTATTTTTTATAAACATTAATGATATACTCTGCCAAAGTAACAAAAACAATTCTCAATATTGAAAATATACTACAATTTTTTTTATATTCTACAGATCTAATATTGCACAAAAGACGTTCCCTTTTCGTATTTGCATTAACTGTTCTGCTATAACATATGATTTATGATTTTCTTCAAAATGCAGCATTAGTTTTTAACTACACTGACACACAACGGCATATTGATAAGTATAACGTATCAAACATTCACGCTAAATTCTTAGTTCAAAAAAAATTTATTTAAAGGTATCAAATGTGTTTTTGTGTGTGTGTCACAAAACCTAAACACCTTCAAAACTTTTAGATTAATATAAAGGGTGTTTTTTAGAGAGGTATAGAATTTTAAATTGCAATAAAACAACGATGTATTATTCGATTGACGTGAATTTTTTTTTATTTGAAAGATAATCTTGTGGCAATATATTTTAAATATGATTTCTGGCATATGACTGCCACGGCTGCCTCGGATGTAGTGCAATCTGGACGTCCAATTTTCGATGACTTTTTCCAACATTTGTGGCCGTATATCGGCAATAACACGGCGAATGTTGTCTTCCAAATGGTAAAGCGTTTATGGCTTATCCACATAGACCAATGACTTTACATAGCTCCACAGAAAATAGTCTAGCGGTGTTAAATCACAAGATCTTGGAGGCCAATTCACAGGTCCAAAACGTGAAATTAGGCGGTCACCAAACGTGTCTTTCAATGAATCGATTGTGGCACGAGCTGTGTGACATGTTGCACCGTCTTGTTGGAACCACAGCTCCTGGACATTATGATTGTTCAATTCAGGAATGAAAAGTTAGTAATCATGGCTCTATACCAATCATCTTTGACTGTAACGTTGTGGCCTTCATCGCTTTTGAAGAAGTACGGACCAATGATTCCACCAGCCCATAAAGCGCACCAAACTGTCAGTTTTTCTGGATGTAACGGTGTTTCGACATACACTTGTGGATTAGCTTCACTCCAAATGCGGCAGTTTTGTTTGTTTACGTAACCATTCAACCAGAAGTGCGCTTCATCGCTAAACAAAATTCGCTTATGAAAATTGGGAACAACGGCAATCTCGTTTTGGGCCCATTCGACGAATCTACGCCTTGCTTGATAATCGTTTTGATGAATTGCCAAACCAAACTGAGAATAAATCACTTGACAGCTGTTAAATCGGTCGCCATCTTGGAAAGTAAAGCCAACTTAAACTTCTATACCTGGAAAAAAACCACTCTTTATATATATTCCGAACTTTTTTATCCACATATTTAAATAAATATCACTCTCTCAATGAATCTCTTTTATGTTGTGAAACAATTTTATCTGAACTTCTTACTTGCTTAAAAATAATATTAGACTGAAAAGTTGTTAAGCACCATATGTATACAGTAAATATCAAAAATATTTGTGCAACTTCTTTTTTTTTTTCAAAAATTATAGAAGAGATTCTCCTGTACACTTCTCTGTCATTTTATTGATATATACCAGGGGTGGCAAATCTTTATGGATCAACGAGCCATATTTTCTGAAAAAATGTTTAATGAGGTATAGACGTGCTGTCAAATAATTTTAACTTGTAATTATTTGGAATATTATAAAATTAAATACCTATATAAAACAGCAAACTCTATGTTTACTACGAAAAAAGTTTGCACTGTATTGTTGTAAATGTTCTAATTATACGTTTAATTGAAATTAAGGTAACATTAGTGCAAGTTCTGTTGTTGCAGATTATGGTCAGTGGCGTAGGGTACACCCTCGAAACCTCCCGCATGGCGAGGTTCCAAAGCCTACCAGACGTCTAGTACGTATTTAACCAATTTGTAAATTTTACAGGCAAAACCCGACTAAAATATTTTTTAAATTGATTAAATACATACTTGATGTCCGGTAGGCTTTGAGCCCCTGCTATGCGGGAGGTTTCGAGGGTGTACGATACGCCACTGAATTAGGTGACAAACAACTTATGTTAGAACCGTAAGACAATAACGAACGAGTATGCTCCCCGTCACCTAGCGCACTACGACCAATTACTAGCGTTAGTTTGCAATGGTTCATAGTGAACTTTGTTATTTTGAGCTAAAATGCAACCTATTATGATCAGTAGCGTGCCCAAAATATTGTATCACGTGCCAAAAGGCATGCGTGTCATTAGTTCACACTCCCTGATATAGACTAATCCCATTATGTTTTTAAAACTACACCGCTATTTGTTACTTTTTTGACAGCTCGATTATATGCTCCTTTTTGTATGACTTTCAAATGATTTTATCCTTATTTTAGGGGGAAAAAATCGGAAATCCTATTTGTATATCCCAGCGACACTCAAACTGCGGCGCCCACCGAGCCTTTTTCAGTGGCCCGGTCAGTGCCTATTGATCTGAAAAATTCACTTATTTAAGAATAATATATTCAGAATTTGGTGTCAAGAAATCAAATATATCAATTTTGTTTTTTGTTGTCGATGTCGTACGAGTACGAATTGAAATTTTTCGCATTTAAGGTTCGTGGTAACAGGCAACAGTGGGGTAATAACAGTTTTATGGGTGGAACTAATTTTTAGCTATCTTTCATATCTTACAAGCGAACAATATCCGAAGAAAATATATCGATTCAAGACAATTGGGAGTTTGACTATTTTGTAGTGAAAAACAACATGGTCCAGTAATTGCTTTATTTGTCGCGAAAGTACAGAATTTAAAAAAAACGAATAAACACATGAACCATTCAATGACACTTTTCCATGAAGATCTCTTTCAAGATGTAATAAATAAGCTTTTCTTGAAAATTTTTTGCAACAGCAAGAAAGTGTTTTGTCAGTGGTAATATCACAGAGTTAACAAAGATATTTTATGAAGTTTGTTACGTTATTGGTATTCATATGAGATCGTTTACTGATGTAGGAATTGTGAAGGAGTGTTTCTTAAATGTTACTAATTCATTTTTAGTGACAAAAAATAAAAAAAAAATTAAAAAATATTAAAAAAAAACAAAGCAGAGGAGTTCAAAAATTTGGACCAATTTTTCATCATTTTAAACACCCTTCTTAATCCTCTTGATGCGGCCCGCGTGAAATTGTTAGCATATGTATGAGGACCACCGAGAAGTAACTGCCATATGCATGAGGACCAGCAGAAAAAAGATTGAGTATCCCTGGTATATATCCGATGCCTTTAGACCACGCAAGAGGAATGCATAATGTATGCAAAAAATCCTTAAATGCATCTTTAAATGAAATATATGGTACTTTCACCGTATTAGGAAAAGGTCGAGTTCTGCTATAAAATATCGAACTTCCCGCTGTGATCCTCTTCCTATTAGTTTAGAGATCCGTCACTTCTTCCTCTTCCTCCTCCTCTGAAGGACTCCAGTGGATGGAAAAGATGGTGGAGGAGGATACTAAAGAAAAGAAGGGCATTATGCGAATTAAGTGTCTGTGATTATGTCCTCAAAAGAGGAGGCCTCATTAGCTCGATCAGTTGACACGCACGTGCCATCGATCGACACGAGAGAGGACATAAAAAACCTGAGGGGCTTATAGGACAAGGATCGAATAACATGGTTATTACTTTCTTTTCCCCATCCACTTTGAATAGACTGTCTTGCATATAAATGACCGGTATCTTCTGGGGGGGTTGAGTACATAGTTTCTTTTTCTCTCGAATGATGCAGTCTATAGACTTTTCCTCTTTCTTAAGTCTCTCCAAATACCGCAAGAGCCCCTTCTATTAATTAGTGGAGAAGTTTTTGTTCGACAGACGCTTCATCAATCTCCTAGGCTTCTGAATTTGATTTGATAACTAAAAATTAACAAAAGATCCAATACAATAGATGCTAAAAAATTGAGGCTGTAAAAAATCAAAGAATATTTTTGATATTTATGATGCAGTTGATACTAGTTTCTATTCCCCCAAAGATCACTGTTTACATTGATGCATGTTCAATGGATCAAAGCTCAACACTTTAAAGTAGGGTACGGGTTTTAATATCCGAAAGTAACACACACACACACAAGTAATATAAAAGGAAAATTAAGTCAATTCCTACTTAGGTCAACAAAGAAAAAGTTTATTTTAGTTACTTTTTATTAAATAGTTACAACTAATATAAATATGTATATACATATGACAGAATCACAATATTAAGGCACAAAATAGAAAGCAATTTTCCATTTTCCTTTCTATATAGGGTGTTGAATTATATTTTTATTTGTTACTATTTATTACTTAAATAAATTTAATTATTCTAATAAAACAGAAAAGAAAAAATAAATCACATTTTCAGAAAGTAGACCATCCCAGGTAGGGTACGAACCCAAGACTTTTGGAATAGAAGTCCAACGTGCTATCTAGTGCGCTACAGGGACACAACGAACGAATTTCCTTCCTATGTATGCTGTTGGACTATTATTTTTGTTTGTTACATTTTATTCATTTTTAAATTTAATTGATGAATTAATGTTTGAAACAACTGTATTAACATCAAGGGATATCCACTACAAGTTTAAAAAAAAATGTATTTGAACATGAATGAATGAATGGAAAGAACACTGGTGTGCAAAACTTAAGCAACAGGTGGGTTTATAGCCATAACTTCACGAAAAATCATCTGAGAGAAATGAAATTCAGAAATGAGGGAGAGAATTATGTACGTAAAGGATGACGAAAGCATCGGCGCTGAAAAAGGAATACAATGCATACGGTATGGAATCAAACAAAAACAAGCTTTATTTAACGCATAGTATCGTGACTCATGATGGTCTATCCAACAGGAAGAACAACAAGCAGATGTTCCTTAATATGGAACATGCCCTCCTCTCACTGCAATGGTTGCTTCGCACCGTCTCCGCATACTCAGAGCCAGCTGGGCCAACAATTTTTGCGGTAGGAGTGCCCATTCTTCAATCAGCAACTGTTTGAGTTATTGGGTGTTCTCCGGATGATGTAAGCGTGCTTCAATACGTCTACCCAAAGCATCCCACACATGTTTGATGGGATTTAAATCTGGGGAGTATGCTGGCCAATCCATTCGAGTGATATCTTCCCTTTCCAGCAGCTCCTCAACAGCAATAGTCTGATGTGGCCGTGCATTGCCATCCATAAAAATGAATTCTGGGCCAATGTCCCCTCGAAACAGACGCACATGGGGAAGAAGTATCTCCTCACAACAGCAATCCCCGATTACAGACCCTCTATCGAAAAGTTGGAGCTCAGTTCGCCCGTTCAGCATAATGCCTCCCCAGACAAGAACTCCAGGACTACCGTAATGGTGTCTTTCCTAGAAATTACTCGTATAAAACCGTATCCCGATCTCTCTCCAAATCAAAACGCGTTGAGAATCGCTTCTGGTACTGAACCGACTCTCATCCGTAAAGAGGACACGACTCCATTGACAGTTGTCCAGTTTTTGTGCTCTCTGCACCACTGTAAACGGTGGCGTCGGTGGTCAACTTTCAACGGGTTACAGCGTTCAGGACGGCGGGCGAATAGGCCCCCTTTGTGAAGGCGTTTGACTACAGTAAACCGCGACACTTGTCGTCCCGTTGCTGTAGAGAGTTGCTGAGCAATGGCGCTTGCTGACTGCCGTCGGCCACTTTTCGCCTGCTGGATGATATATCGGTCATCCCCTGCAGTTGTCGTCCTTGGGCGGCCACCACCAACCTTTCTAACAGCTGTACCTGTGGTTTGGAACGCTTTCCAAGCGCACGAAACGACACTTTTGTTGATTCCGAACTCTGCAGCTACACTGGTGACGATACGCCCCTCCTCCAGCTTTCCGATCATTCTTCCACGTGTGAAGTAGTCTCGGGGATTTCTTCTTACCATATTTCACGAACTGACTCACTGGCACTTGCAGCAAATATGTTGAATTGCGTCTGCGTCCTTCATTTTATTTTACTGTTGAACAGCACGCGCCGACATCACGCGTTTTGCGTACGCTCACGTCGCTTCTGACGTTTCGTTCCTGATATTTGCATACGCATGACGTTTCTACTGGCTTACGTGTTCACTGTACTGATCTCCATACCTCCTTTTCTGCAATTTCATGGTTATCTGCTTAATTTTTACATTGTTGCTTAAGTTTGGCACACCAGTGTATTTTATTCACGATTTAAAATTTTAACTAATATATATAAAAAGAGAGTGAATTAATAGTAAGAATTGAAAAATGTTTGTCTTCTTAACTTGGTGACTCAATGCTGTATGATTTTTATTAATATTCATTTACTTCAATATTATTCATTCAATTTAAGTAGAAAGACAATACTGTTTATCTTTTTCGATTACGCAGATATATTCATTCTAAAGAATAAAAAGCATTTATTACATACATTCTCACCCATCATTCTGTAATTATGATAACATAAGAACTTGTATCTTGACATTCAGTTTTCCGTAAGATCTATGGCTGCAGTATCCGAGTGGTCATAGTTTCTCACACGTGGACATGTGCTATTAGCATGGATTAAAATAAAGTTAACATTTTATTGTAAAACCTATTAATTTCATTGAATAAGTTCATAAGCTTAGATCAGTGTTTCTCAAAGTGTGGGTGGACATTATATCAAAAAGTCGAAAATGAAAAATTATTGATGTGGTAACTTCTTTAGGCGCGTTTTGCCGGACAGTGAACTTGAATGAGGCGCTTTAGAAATTCAAGCAATGTTACGCTCGAGTTTGTGACACACGTAACAATGGTAACAATACTACTGAATCATTTGGGTTTAATGAGTCATGTATCAAAGACTCTTCTGAACAAATTGCCTATTATTTTAAGTGGGTATTTTAATGTAATTTTTTCAAAAGACAAATCAAAACCTTTAGTAGATTTTTTAAATTCAAAATTCAATTTAATTATGTCAAATGATCGAAATGAAAGCACAACAAAGTTCGGAACAATGCTTGACGGAGTATTTTTTTAGATATTTAAATAATTTAGAATCTAAAGTATTTATAGCCTATATATATATATATATATATATATATATATATATATATATATATATATATATATTATATATATATTTCAGCTACCATAAACCTATTGTTTCCTTCTTAAAATACAATTAATTCACAAATATTATTGCATACTTCGCAAAAAATATTAATTTATGAGTACAAACATATGTGAATAATTTTATATTACAATACTAATATCCCCTTGTTTTTTATTCATCTAACTAATCCCTGAAATAATATTACAAAATTGTTAAAGTTATGACTTCTATTATGTGGTTATCAGTACACACTCTTTTTAAAAAAAAAATATTACTTTACTGAAAGGAAGCAAAACAGAATAAATTCTGGCATTATAAAAAAACAAAATACACATTCACATTGATATGATTTACTGGTATCAGTATTTGATGATTAATTTATCAATACTAAATTGAGAACAAGGAATCAATTCTGAATTAGAAACTTCCATGTCTTCTCTAGAAAAGCAGTTTTTCAAAGGAAAGTTTAATATAGATAACGATATTCCTAGGTATTTTTTCTATATTTAGCCAAGATCTTTAATTTGGCTTCGAAGTAACTACGACAGAAAAGTTCTGTTGCACAAAGGCAGGGTGTTTAAAATGGATGATTACTCTTTGCAACTGGATGATGAGGAAATAAATACTTAATTTAATTAAAAAATTATTTCGTTATGTGATCCAGTACTTAATACTTATTCGTTAACTTAAAAGTAACTCAATTAAATTATCTATGACTTAAAAGTAATATATACAAAGTTTAATACTTATCTAGATAAATTGTATGGGTTATAATTAAGGCCGCATTACAGCTTTAGCGTCAAAGCACATTATTATTGCATCCAACACATTGTTATCGTATGGACGGGGAGTTATGGAAATTATGAATAAAAATTAGGTCGCCAATACTAAAGGTTTGAGAAGCACTGGCTTAGATGAAATTCGATACAAGATTTTTTTTTCTTATTTTACAGATGAGAGTTACGTAACTACTTGTATACAGTAAAATCTGGCGTATAATGCGCACTTTTAACATATAAAAATACGCTCAAAATTTACAGGTGCGCGTTATACGTCGGGTATAAAAATGAGAGATTTAAAAATAAAAAAAAGAGATGAGTTTTAAGAAAATTAGACTTCTACAAAGAGATCGGAATATAGTTTATTTAAAAGAAATAACAAGCCTAATGAACTCAAAAGGATTATAGCTCTAGAAATATAAATTTTTTTTCAAAATTCTAGGATAAAAACGAATAAATGATTTCAAAACGTAAGAGCAGTTGCTTATGTACATTTCAGACTTTCCGTAAAAAAGGCGGGGTGCGCTTTATACGGCGAATATACCTAAAAATTAAAAACTACTGTTTAAAAATATAGGTGAAGCCTATACACCGGATATCACGGTAATCATCACGAGATTTCCGAAACCATTAGACAAGTAGACTTTAAATTTGGTAGGCATGTTTCCTTTGTTGAGTAGAGATTCGTTTAGAGCGGTTTTGAAAAATTCGACTCACAAAGGGGTGTAGGGGGTTACAGATTAAATAAAAGTCCCATTTTTGAACTATTAGACCTACAGACTAGAAACTAGGCAATTATAATTCTTTTGTTGAATAAAGATATGATATGGATGTTTTTTGTAGAAATCCTTTCAATATTCTTGGAGACTAATTTGAAATTACTTACGGTTCTATGATTATTTCAGTACACAGGCAATAATTTCAGAAATACTAATCCACTTACCTAAAAGAGAGAAGAAGAATTTATTAAAACACGGATAAAGCAAAGTACTTAAACTTTAAAAAAATATTAACTGATAAATAAATCATATAAATAAAAAAATAATTAAATATGTATCACAAAAAAGCAGAAATCTCATTAGTCTCACATAATTAAACTCGTTTTATTTTAAGAAAAACACCCAGATTTGCATTATAATTTGTTTAAATTTTAATAGCGATGAAAAATGGTAAAATTAATGCATATTTATAAATAACAGAAAAGCAACTCATTCACTTACCGTAAAATCCTGTGTACAACACGCACTTTTAACAAAAAATATAATCGCAATTTACGGGAGCGCGTTATACGGCACAAGTACAAAATGATAGCTCTAAAAATTAAAAAAAAAAAAATTAACATAAAAAAAAATTAAACTTCTATGTACCGTAAAATCCGGTAAATAACACTCACTTTTAACACAAAAAGTAAGATCGAAATTCATGGGTGCACGTTATACGCCTGATATACAAATTAGACATCTACATATATCGAAATACTATTTATTTAAACGAAATGACATATTTAAAGAACTTAAAAGATTGTTTTTTTTCGAAGTATAGATTTTTTTTCTAAAACTTGGAATAAAATCTCGAATAAATAACTTCAAAACATAAGGGCACTCTGCGTACGTATATTTTAAATTTCTTCGTAAATGAGTGCGCGTTATACGCGCGTCGAATATATTTTAAAACTAAACAAAATCATCTATCCGAACACAATCGGGGTACTTTTCAACAAAATAGCATATTCAAACATTATTAATGCTTTTTGAGAACTAATACAAATAAAGACAAATGTTTAACTAACAATATTTGAAATAAATTACATGAATTTTAGAAAAATCACAATTATAAGTGAAATTTTAGCAATATATTTTTGTAAGATTTCAAAGCAGATAGAGAAAAAAGTAAAATTAACTTATTACTAAAACAAAGTAGATGTATTTATCTAGGAAATGTACTAAAATTTTAATGTTTTATTGAAGTTTGAACATTTTAGAGCTGATTGAGTAAACAAAATAAGAAACGTGAGATTCTTTGTGAGACCATTATTTAAGTAACAAGTCATAACTCAAAAAGTATTTATACAATAAAAAATATTTTAGTGCATTCTCTAGAAAATAACACACATACCTGGTTCAATCAGTTTTATAGAAATACATTTGTAACATTTTGAGTTATTAGACTCGCCATGATAGATTTTAAGCAATTTAAATGCCTACTTCTGGTAAATCAAAGACCCAATTCCGGTTTTTTTCTAACTTTATCAAATTGATTGTATAACTTGGCTTCTAGGTAGTGTAGAAACAAAACAAAGTATATGTTTTGTAAAGCCAAAATATAGCTATATTCACACACACACACACACACACACAATAAAACAAGTAAAAAAAAATAAGTCAATTCCTACTTAGATCAACAAAGAAAAATTTTATTTTCGCTACTTTTTATTAAATAGTTACAATATAAATATTATATACATATGACAGTATCACAATATTAAGTGGTAATTAATTTTTAGTAATTATCATTAAATTATTATATTGTCATCCCAAACAATTGTGTATATAAAATTTCAGTTCAACTGAATGCTTTAAAACGTGAGAAAAATAAATCTTTTAAAGTTTTGACCCAAGTCGCTAAAAATGAAACCAACGTGGCTGTATCTGTGTAATTCTTTAAATAATTAGTTTCAATCAATTAGTTTTAATTGATTATAATTAAATTATCGTATTTTTATCCCAAACAGTAGTGTATAGAAAATTTCAGCTCAAAATATAGGTGCGTGTTATACGCCGGATTTTACCTTATATATAAATTAATTTCTTTAAAATGCATTCTTCTCCATTTGAAAATCCTTCAATCATACAGAAATGCAGCATCAACAAAAGGCAAAAAGTGTTCGCAATATTTAGGTTTAGGAAAAAGCATCCATTTTCAAATATCGCAACATCCAGTGAATCAAGTTTGAATACGATTGCACCAGCCCATATACATTTCCCGATAAGGCAACCCACAAACAACTTTTCAATCTTCTTGGAGGTTGCCTTTACTTGAAATTCCAATTATGTTTTCCCAGGAGAGTGGAAATGATTCGCAAGAAAGTATCGTCCAGAGAACAGAATAAGTCCCGTTTGCACCCCTCGAAGATTATTTAATGCGATGTTGGGATTTCGAATTTAAACTCCATCCGAAGGCCTTTATCAACAGGTTCTCGGATTGCATTCTAAGCAAATACGTCCTCCGAAACTCGATACGGACTCCATTGAATCCTTCCCGAACCGAATCCGTTTACTTTAGAGAGTTGCGCATGCTCTGTTTATTAAAAGATGAGGTTTGGAAAAATACATATGGAGTTTTCTCGCTCTATTCCCGCGTGTTTATGTTTAGATTGGTAAAACCCAATTTGATTCAGGAGCATCTCGTTTCAGAAAGAAGAAGGAAAAAAAAAAAAACAGAATGGAAAAACATTTCTTTCAATGGTATTGAACTTTAAATATTTACCTTAACTCTTAAAAGTCTAGAAGCTTATTTATCAAAAGTTTCCCAGAAAATAGATACTTCCAAGAAATCATGCAACATTTCAAAAAGCTTAGGCTTTCCTATAGAAAAAGTTAAACTCGAAGTGAATAATAAGAAAATATTATACAGAGTTCGAATTTCTACAGTACTTTATTTGTGGCTTCGTTCGACTTATTATAATTTCGATTTAAGAACTATTTTTGTCGTAAAGCTATACACATATTTTCATATTTTAACTGTAAGCTTATCATTGATTTAATTTAGTAAATCGTGACAATCCTTTTTTGGCTTAACCCTTTGTGCTTCAAGGTTCCACTGCGTGCAACGCCTAATTTCACTTGCTGCTGAAACCATTAACCTCCAATAGAAATGAATAAAAATACATTTACAATTTACTTTGAGCTATCTTTTTTTTATCATAGATGGCAGCAAATTCGATTTAACTTGTATTTTTTGCAAGAACTTAAATACTGCTTAGCTTTGTTCGTTATAAATCCTCGGTATTACAGTAAATTTTGTATGTAATTTTTTTGATGCTTAAAAAAATGTTTTTTTTATTTCTAATGGCAGATTATGAACATTTATTAAGAGAGTTCATCAATCTACCTAGTACATCATTAAAAGCTGACATCTCTTTTTAGTGCTTCACCATTTTGGCAGATACCAATCACCGCAGGTAATTTTGACGCTCAGTTTCCTCCCTAGAGGGAAGCATCTGAGCTCTGACGATGCGAACCTCTACTAGGATTTAATAAACTTAAAAATAGCTTGAAAAAAATTGTGTGTTATTTTGTTGTCTATATGATTTAATCTATTTATTCCATATTGTATTTAATATGTTATACATAAAGCACTTGAGCAATGATCGAATAAAGTTGGGGTTCTATTACCCACAGATTCAAAATGACGCATGCAACGCTCACAAAAATTTACCTGCATACCCTTTTAAGCCTGGATAGATTGTCCATATTTTTTCAGTAGAAATTCCAACGTTTAAGAGCAGGGAAACACAATGGATTAACAAACATACGCATACACATTGTGACAAAGAATTGACAAAATTAAGGTGTAAGATGACATAAAGGCAAACAATATTATTTTGGGTTTTCTTTTATTCACAATAAACCTTTCCAGCTTCATATACTTGTTATAGAAAATGTGACAAAAATCTGTAAAACCTGTTTAATTTCCGTTGTGCAAAGGCCTTCAAAGTCAGTTAAGTCTTTAATTTGAATCCTGGTAACATTGAAGACCCTCAATGCAAAGATACCATTGCACCCTCATGTTAATCTGTCACTGCTCAGTTCCTCCCTTTGGGGGGATTGGAAGTCAGGTGTCATCCTCATATCATTTATTGTGTATTTCAAACTTTATAATTCTATAAACAATAATCCTCGTGTTATTTTAGAGCACGATCGTAATAAATAATCAATCAATCCGATTCATTATATTGTATGGGAGATTGCATGGTCGAATTATCAACAAAATGACATCTTTTTTAAGTTTGCTTTAAATTTTCACAAAAAAAAGTCGAAGATTACTAAAACAGGTGAATCTTTTGGATGATTTAATAAACATGTATTAATGCGTTGCCAAAAATCTACGATAAGTAAATCATTGATGAATGAGTGCATTATCGAGGAGCAAATTTGTCTAAATGACATATCGGTAATGCGTTGACATTTGTTCATTTGTAAAAATGTTCGGGGAAATTTTTCGCTTACTTTTATTTTGTCCAAACTTTATCAGTGAATGGATCGAATCATTTTGTTTTCTTTTTCTTAATGTTTAAAAAAAATTTGTCATTGCCAATGAACCACAGACTTAGTTTGCTGCAAAATTATGAGCTTTTAAATAACATTCCTAGAGTAACTATGTTTTCCGATATGCTCTTAGTGTATCTTTTCCGCCACAAAACGTTTTATGAAAAATAGGAAAGCATACGATTTATTTATACATAAATCACCATAAATTTCCCGTGTCAATGGATAAAAAAAATTGTATATACTTATTTTGCAAAATTTAACAATTCGAAACAATTAAAAAATAATTCAGGATTGTATTTAAAATGAGCAAATTATTATATTTTGTTTATAAAACGGCAGCTACAAAAAACAACTACCAATTAACCATCAATTTCAACATGTATCATAACATATTTTTGGGTGAATGTTTATAAAAAATTGATACTAATTTGTATCAAAGGTACAAAAAGGCTCAAAATTACTCACAATCTAATGCACTTACGAATTTTTTGGACAGTTCTTCACATAAAAGTCAGTACCTTACATAAATAAAATATCAAAACTTTACGGCGGGTAAAACGATTCTTAGAGTTATTTTGTTCAACGTATGACGAAAATGAGCAAATTTTAAATGTTGAGTGTTTATACACAAAAAGGTTATCTTGACATTTGTCAATCAATAACTTAACAGTTCTGAAACATTTATGTCATCAACGAAGATGTTTTTATATATGTCGAATCCAAAGCTCTAAAATTATCCATTTGTTTTTCGATTACTATTTTTAATTATATCAGTTAAAACAACTCAATACATTTTATGAAGATTTGAATAATTTAAAAGAATTGTGACGAAATATCATTCCACTACGAAATTCCTCTATCGCCCGACTACATGAATGACTCATATTAGGGTAGCATAACTACTCATAAATATATGTTCACATTTATATGTATTCTAATTCAAATTCAAAATCATAAATAAAAACAGATATTTATGTTGTTTTTAAGGAAATATTTTAATTATTTTTGTTAGATCTTGCAAATAATTATTCAACTAGTGCAACTGAAAGTAAACATTTCAATTATATTAATAACTATTCAAAAGCTGACAAGAAATGTAATTGCTTATGCTATATACGAAAACAAGTTATTCATTGAATGTTATTTACGCAGATGCACAGCAGAAATATACAAATTTTGCTGGTTTTTAAAATGGAAAACTTATTTAGAGTGAAACATATATTTTATTTGTGTTCAAAAATGAAACATTTCTTAAATGGAAAACCATTCTCGTTATAGGCACTTCTAAGAAAATCTTGAGGAATTATTTCTATAGAACAAAATTTTTTCATTAGTTTCTAATGAAGATTATCATTAATTAATATGAACTGAAATTAATTATTGAAAGTATGTTTCTCATTTCGTACTTTAGAGTCAGAGTCTTTCGCCAGAGTATATATATTTTTTACAGTATTTTTCAACTGAAAAAAAAGGAAATAATAATAAATAAACGAAGAAAATTGAGACATATTTAATATGTTATTTTCCTTGCAAAATCATATACTCTTCTGGGAAAAAGAGTTTTACATAGAAAGTATAAGATTATGGCACCCCTAAAAGGTGTGAACAGGGTTACTAGATTGGCAACTTTATTACTCTTGTTGATAGATTTGTCGAAAAATTTTACTGATAAAATATACTGACAAGGAACCTTGGAAAAGTCACCGTCAACCATGAGGCTATACAAAGGTCGGTGGAGTTCAGAAGTGAATCAATCGAGATTAGAATATGCTTGTGTATTGACTGCAGTAAGACAGAGATTATTGTTTAAGTTCAATTTTTAAACTTAATTTTATTAGCTTCACCTATATGTAACGAAATCTTTGAAATCCATTTTTACCCACTTAAAAAGATCAGATTAATTCAAAAATTTTCACACTGGTCACACACCGATGGCAATATAACAATTTAATAATTTTGTTTCATTGTCCTGATCGGGATAATCAGGATTAACGATTTCCCATTTCCAGATTTGACGACTAAAAGATTAAATTACAACCCTAAATTGAAAACGCCCCATGTTTAATACAAATACAGCGAACAGAAAACGATCTACAATAAAAGGGTATTTTTTTTAGTTTTTTTAACACTATCATTTATACTATTACTGTAATAGTTCTATTCAGTATCTCTTTGCAAATCGGTATGTCTGCATTTGTTCTTCCTCGTCTGTTAATAAACTAGTTACTTTTCAATTAATTGGAGTCATTGGCTATTTTTTACACACGCAAAGCTTCAACAATTCTGTGCTTATTCTTTTGCTATGAATAGTGATAACAAACATTTATTGTAGAATAATAAATATTTATATATAAAATAAACAGAAAACATTTCTAGTGGAAAAATGTCTACTCGTTCAAATATAATTCAACTATTTTTATAAATTTTCAAACTATATCGCTTAATCAAATTCTCAGACTTCTGAAGCAACTGTTTTACTAATTAAAGAAAAATAATTCCTTTTTTGTGATGACATAGACGAAAAATAATTGTCCTATTTACTGTTTTATGACAGCTAAAAAGTATTTGAATCAGCTACAAAATACATTGCCAGTGTTTCAAATTTTATACAGATTTTTTTTTTAAAAAATGTATCTTCAATTTTGAATTTAAAAATAATAAGTTTATCCTCCCTTTATGTTTGTAGAAATAAATATTTAAACAATGTATTTGATAAATCTTTGTAAGAATCATTTGCTACTTTTATTAAAATGTATTTTTATAAATACATTTGCTACATTTATTGAAATAATTCTTGCTTTTTTGTATTATTTTTAATTGTGATTAATTTTTAATAATAGAAAGTACCATAGGTTTGTAGTCACAGCATTATGACGAAATAATAACATTTAATTGTGTTTCTCTTTCTTTTTTAACTATTTTAAAGTCAATTGCTGAGTTTGTAGAAAAAGGTGAATCGTTGAAGGAATTTTTTTTTTCGGAATAAATTCTTCAGTTTTAAATAATTGATGCTAACTATACCGAAAAAGTGTCTCATTTTATAATGTATTCAATGTAAACAAGTAAATTTTCTTTATTCATAGAAAAAGCAAAGATATAAAGAAATTGAAATGCATTTTCTTGAAGGCACTAAACCAAAAGAGAAAAATACACTTTCAAATATCGAAAAGATACAAATGCATGTAACGCAAATACAATGATTACATTTGAAATAAAATAAAACTAAGTATTAAATAAGATAAACTAGAGAAAATGTATAGGAAAGTGAAAGATAAATGAATTTGTTTAATTATATATTTGTATGATCGTGTGAAAACAACGTGAAATAAATGAATTGTTCTTTTTTTTACCTCTAAAGTTAGAATGACTAACTTCAATTAAAATGGTTAGTAAGAAATAATAATTTGGCTTTGAGTTTTGTGGTATGTAAAATAAATTTCATTTCAATTCTATCCTCTAAGGCTGTAGCAAATGAATGACATAGACCTCTCGTGATATTTTTATAAAAGTTGTTTCAACGATGAGAGACTCTTCAATGCGCGCTATTGATTTTGCTTTAATAGTAAATGTCTGCGATTGCCTATTGGTTAAATCAAGGGCTGCAACCTTTTGATGAAGAGTGTCACTATTTGGTAAAAAAATTAAGTATGTGTGCCACTTCCCACTTTTCCGACAAACAAATATGGAACATTCAAAAGATCTTACTTATAAGCTTAATATGGGATTTTTAGGCAAATAGCACATTTTTAATGCAGGTCTATGTAGTCGAAATAACATAACAAATAAGACGAAAGTACAAACTTAGGTTTTTTATTGTTGATAAACTTTTTATAAGTTCGATCAATTAGGTTAAGTATAAAATAAAAAGGAGTATCTTTAATCATTTAATTCAAAATAACTGTTAAACGCTCAGTATCTACTTAATGTAGCTTTTGACTTACGATATTTTTTTTACCAAGTCATCCGTATTAGGATTAGCTTTTAGAGATTCCAACAAAATTAGGTTATTTTAAGTGCACATTAGCTATATATAGTTTTAAGTGATATTTATTTTATTATATTCATTACCAGAAAAATTTACAAGCATATTTTGATCTAAATTTTGAGGGGTTTTTTTTTCTGGGACAACGACACTTCAATGTAACTGTACAAAATGGTTATTTATTATAGTTTCAATTTTTTTTTAAAAATTTTTTAAATAGTCTTCGCTTACCACTCTCTGATACAACTCCATCGTGGCACGTGTGCCACGGGTCGGCCAACCCTTGGTTAAAGTCTCGATCTTCAAAGCCAGTCATGTTCGAGTGCCATAGTATAATATGAGGCATGAGATATAAAAGTCTGATATAAGGAAGGTTTAGTTTTTAGCAAAAAAATTCCCGGATAGTAACCAACTATTAACTACAAAAGTGTTTCAAAAATGATTATTTCTAAATCAAGTTTTGAAACGTGTTCGCATACGTAGAAAAAAAGTATTTGTATTAAATTTTACACGCAACTTACGCTGCATTGTTATGTTTCTATTTATTGTTTTACTTTTTTACATTTTTTTTTATATTTATGGCAATTTAGTATTTGATTTTTGATTATATACTCATATATATTATATATATATATATATATATATATATATATATATATATATATATATATATAACTTAAGCTAAAATATTTACTTAAAATTTGAATCTTATTTATTGTGATGTGACTCTCTTTATATATATACACGAAGGGGGTCTCTCTTTCTCTCTATATATGTAGATGGATAGATATATAGTATTATACATTGAACAAAATGAATTGAATGATTGAATTGAATTTTTTTTTGAAATTTACTTACAACTCATATTTAACTTAAAAGTAATATTTATGTATTTAATACGCTGAAAGTATATTATTTCATAAAATACACTAGTGAAGAATTCTTTTTTTAAAATATGTGACCTCTTTTGTAACTCTTGGGTTCCATTATAAAATGAGGTTATCGTGAATATTGGAAATCATTTGAAAACTCCATCCAATAGAATCTGGTCCCCCAAAGAATTAGTTTGGTTGGAATCAACATCGCTTTACATCTGCTGTAAGTTTATTTGCAATGAGTCTCATGGTAAGGAACCTTTGTTAATGTGTTCAACACATTTGGGACAGCATCTCACTTATTCAACTTCCATACCACGTAAAGTTGTACAGTTTAATTTCTCTTAACGTACAGTAACGCAAGATAATCCTTCTGAAACTAAGACTTGCACAGCCCCCTGTCATGGTAAACCAGACCCTAACCACATCAGCCTATCCACTCAGGGAATTAAAATCAAGAATCGTTTATTTTAGCTAATATTTCTTTTTTTGTGATTTTGATAATATATATATATATATATATATATATATATATATATATATATATATATATATCAAACAAATCTTAAATAAAAGTCAAATAAATCTTCGAATAAAAATCAGACTCTTCGGAAGGCGGGATTTTATATTGGCGAGGTGTGTTGTCTAGGGGTAAGTATTTAAGGGTGAGTGATGAATTAATTGAATCAAAGTCATTTAAACACAGATACTTCATTTAAGTAAAAAAGAATTTATTTAAAGTTAAAGGGAAATATTTACAAAAGGGGATATTTACAAAGAGAAAAAAGACATGCAGGAATTAGGTTAACTGAAAGTCGAGTTATACCTTTAGAAGACGGGGAAATTACCTTTATCATTCTTGGACGTTAGGACTGGTGGTACCGCGCAGGGCGCGAGATGCGCTAAAGACGTGACGTGTTGAACAAGCGATGGTTAGTAGGCCTCTGCCGAAAAATTATTCAAGCCGGAGCTACGAAAGCTCACTAGACGGCGCTGCTTCGGAATGCAGTAATAAATAAAATTGAGATTAATGGTCCTCTGAAAAGGATATGACTCAACCTTTTAACAAAATGTTTCAAAGAGAAAATCCTACATATATATTTACATTTGTCATAAGAAATAACCCGTGGGGTCTGACTTTATTAAGTATTACATACTAATCGAATTTATTAGGTATTGTAATGTATCCTGTCTCTTTTCTCTAATTGCTGAGGAAGTGCGCCGACAAACGTGATAAAAATTCGTCCTGTTTCTCTAATTGCTGGAAAAAAGTTGCGTAAATGGGTGGTCAAAAATTCTGACCCCGCTCCCACGGCAGTCCGAGAGATGAAAAAGGACGCCAGTACAATGTGCTTTTCCGTTTCTCATGAATCTGTGACGCCAGCGCATTTGGAGGACAGGGCTACGACTATACGCCAAGCCACACCACGTGTTCTAAGGGGCCGACATACAAGAGATGAAAGGAATAGGCAGTGAGTGACCATGGAAAACCTGGAGGTTAAAAAGGGAGAGCTATACTTGAGAGAATCCGAAGAGGCCTTTCAGTCAGCAATACCTGGGAGTTCAAGAATTAACGAAAGCGAAGATGGACTTAAAACGGAGAAGTGTCGAGTCAGCAACAGCACAGTGGATATAGAGCCAGCGAGCTCACACAAACTCTGTGTGGAACTACAGAAAAGCGAAGACTTTCCTCAGTGAACTGTGAACCTTTTGGCATATCGAATGTACAGGACATTTCCCGAAAGTATCACTTAAATTAATATGTTTATGCGAGAGGTATAAATACATTACCGCAAAAGAGACTCTATATCTGCGGACCCAATTTGCAGTTGAAGTGTACTGGAATAATTTTGTCATGTTTTTCATACGCTAATAAGTAATTTGATTCAAGGCTGTTTGAAGTCATTACACTATGCATAGAAGGAGCGGGAGCTTTCCCTGAGAATGTCTTGAAACTATAATCACAGAGGAGAAAAGTATTAAATAATTTTAAGCAATATCAAAAAAGGATTTGGAAACTCAATTATGTTCTGTATGAGAAGCTGTCGTAATTGTTTCTCAAGATGTTCTTAGAGAAATTTGGATTCGATCAAATCACCCAACAAACTAAAGAGTTTTCAACTTCACCAACAACAAAAAAAATGGCCCATCATAGTAAATAGGACACGAGCTGTATCATGTATTTATTCAATATCATACAATTGTTTTTTATTCAAATATAAATTTTTCACTATTTTCTGAGAAAATAATATATGAAAATATCACGAGAACTCGGAACTGCATTTGAGAACTTGATCCATTTTTAGGGGATAAAAACTTATTTTTTCTCTAAATTCCGTTTTACGAAGAATAATACCGAAAATACCTTTCCGCGAGAGTGTTCTACCTCCCGGTCGCAATTTTCTGTTAAGCACCGGGCCTCGGATCCGATGACTCAAAACAAATATCGCCAGGAGGCGGAACCCCATTTTCTGTGGCAATCATAATATCCTCTCTGTCTTTGGGTCGTTCCTGTGACAGGACCGAACGAATGAAAAGTTCGATTCCGAAATTGAATCTGTCAAGTCTCTCCCCAATCCCATTTCCCGCGAAGACTGTATTACGAATTTTCTGCCACCCCTCCCCCCTCTTCTTTTTTTACGATATATCTCGCGGGTTTTATTCTGCGACTCTTGCGGTGTTGGCGCGAGCCTCTTCTAATAAAATTGCATTCGTCGCTGCAATTCGCGGGAGATGAAAACAAAACCGAGACCCCGGATCGCAATATCATTCGCGCTCTTCGAGACTCTAAATCGTGACCGCAGGAACAGATGCGAAAAGATTCTTTTCGATTCCTCTCGAAAATGATCTGTGTCATCAAAATTTTTATAAGGCTTCGTCGAAATATTTCGTACAAGTGAGACGATCGTGGTTAAGTCGGCAAAATATGCATCATGTAACATTTGGCGTAAGTCATGGGTTTGGGCTTTGATTCTACTTAAGGTATCCGACAACGTTCGGAACCTTGATTTTAAAAAAAGCGCATGAATGTATAATTTTCATGTTTCATGTCACTCAGATTAGAATACATGGATAAAAGTGTTTTAAGGACATTTTGACAAAAAAAATTATTTAAATACAATATTTTGGCAAAAAATTAACTTAGAACAATCTTTTTTTCAAAATGTTCTCCTTTTGTGAACAATGCTCCTCATATAATAATATTTTGCTAGTATATAGCTCAGACCTCTCTACAGAGGCTCCACTAGAATTTTTGAAAAATTCACATTAGTTTCAGTTACCACCCATTGAAATAATTATTACCGTTTTTTTTTCATGAAATTGCTCCCCCTGTTGTCGTAAAATATGAATAAATCCACTTCTAAGTAATATATTTCCAAAATTCAAGTTGAGCTATATAACAGCAAAATATTATAATAGAAACATTTTTCACAAAAGGATAACATTTTGAAAGAAGATTATTCTAAGTTAATTTTTTGCCAAAATATTGTATTTAAAGAAATCTTTTTGTCAAAATGTCCTTAAAACAATTTTATACATGTATCCTAATCTAAGTGACACTAAATATCATGAAAATTATCCATGTATGCACTTTTTCAAAATCATGGTTTCGAACGTAGTCGGATACCTTAACACACTGTTTAAATAAGTAGGAACAACTTTATAGAAAATACAATTAGGCTTTTTTGTACCCGTGTGGTGTATAGTGCGGAGTTGTGGTTATAAAGGGTGTTTTTTTAGAGGTATAGAACTTTAAATTGCAATAAAACAACGATGTATTATTCGATTGAAATGATTTTTTTATTCGAAAGATAATCTTGTGGCATTACATTTTAAATATGATTTATGGCATATGACTGCCATGGCTGGCTCGGATGTAGTCCAATCTGGACGTCCAATTTTCGAAAACTTTTTCCAACATTTGTGGCCGTATATCGGCAATAATACGGCGAATGTTGTCTTCCAAATGGTCAAGCGTTTGTGGCTTATCCGCATAGACCAATGACTTTGCATAGCCCCACAGAAAATAGTCTAGCGGTGTTAAATCACAAGATCTTGGAGGCCAATTCACAGGTCCAAATTGTGAAATTAGGCGGTCACCCAACGTGTCTTTCAATAAATCGATTATGGCACGAGCTGTGTGACATGTTGCGCCGTCTTGTTGGAAACACAGCTCCTGGACATCATGATTGTTCAATTCAGGAATGAAAAAGTTAGTAATCATGGCTCTATACCGATCACCATTGACTGTTACGTTCTGGCCTTCATCCGTTTTGAAGAAGGATTCCACCAGCCCATAAAGCGCACCAAACAGTCAGTTTTTCTGGATGTAACGGTGTTTCGACATACACTTGTGGATTAGCTTCACTCCAAATGCGGCAGTTTTGTTTGTTGACGTAGCCATTCAACCAGAAGTGCACTTCATCGCTAAACAAAATTCGCTTATGAAAATCGGGAACAACGGCAATCTCGTTTTGAGCCCATTCGACGAATCTACGCCTTGCTTGATCATATTTAAAATGTAATGCCACACGATTTTCTTTCGAATAAAAAAAAATTCATGTCAATCGAATAATACATCGTTGTTTTATTGCAATTTAAAGTTCTATACCTCTAAAAAAAACACACTTTATATACGTAGGACTATAAGGCTGTATGGAGGTGGTTGGCGATGGACCTCGCAAATTTGAACCATGGTCGAGGAGGACACCTGAGTTGACACCTCTCTCTCCTAGCTTCCACACCACACCTACGGGAGGAGGTTTGAAACTCGACCGATTTAACGCGCATCTTGCATTTTTCGTAAATGCTTTTACTTCAATTTATAATGGGTTTGCCTCTGTTGTGGATATCACACTGAAATGAAAGTATTTTGTGTGTACACCTTGTAGTCCGAGCCCAATAGTTAGCATTTCGAAGTCATTACGTAATAATCACTAATGTTGATTGTAGGGAACAGCTTACTCAGGCCAATCTCACGAAAGGGGATTACTTTCTAAAACACACGTAAGAGAAAGCGCCGAAGCGTAATATCTGAGGGATAAAATTACAAATCTGTTGATCTGTAGGGTATGTGTAGCGTACCTTGAACACTTTCCCTTGTGTACAACAGGAATTATAATTCATAGCATTCAGAAAATAGCAACTACGGGAGAGTTCGATTTACTACGTTACCTAAGCAATGTGGATAGATCATCCCATTTCATTATCATTTTGCACTAGCCAATATAAATTAGGGATCTACACATAGTCTCCAATCGTCTGCTTAGCACAGAAGGTCCTATGTCAGTTTCATAAAACAGAACAACAGCTTCTCTTTTATTTCATTTAGTAGAGTGATTCTTAAACCTAGAGGGGTAAGTTATTCTGAGGGACGCAACCATATTAAAAATTTGAAAACAAAAGATGTTTTTTTTTAAAAACAAAAATATTAATTTACTGAAAGGAAGCAAAAATAAATACATTCTGGCTTAATAAAAAATAAAATAACTCTCTATATTTATTACAATCTATTATAATTTAAAACTTAGAAAGGAAAAATAACATAATATACTTATCCTAATACTTAAAAATAACTTAAAATATCTATTATTTGAACTATAATTATTATTGTATACAAAACAGTCTTATTGTATGAGGATGGGTTGCGGAAAACTATGCTTGAAAATCGGCGTAAATAATAAAATCACTCAAACTTCTTGAATATAAAAAAGTTTAAGCACGATTTTCGTGTTCAATGACTCAAAATTTATATGAGAAAAATAATCTTTTTTCTGGTGAAAAAAGTAAAAAAAATTAACAGTGTATATATAATTTTGATGTAAAGTATGTGATTGATATCAATTCAATATTTATGTTTCTCTCAGAAAAATTAAGTAAGCGAACAGAAGAAATACAAAGTATTGGGGTGTTTGATTAAGATTAGGCTAAAAGTATGAGTATTTCTTATTATCACTCTTCTAATTGTTATTCAAATATGATTACTCAAAATTTCTTGGTCTCCTGAAAAGTCCTGAAAAGAAACAAACGGAATTTGAAACCAAGAAAGAATTTAGATAAATTGAATAGGAAATGATAACCCCAGTTTGTTATTGTTTGATTACTTTTTCATATATAAATGTTTCAGAGTATCACTTTGTCATAATTCTTTTGAATGATTGTAACATTTTATCCTGAAAAACACAAGACCATCAAAACAGCAGATCATACGGGGTTGTGTGGATTTTACGATTAATAATTGAATGACTTCATGAATATTAAGCTAATTAGTATTGAAGACTTTACTGCAATAATAAATGTATATGATTAATTTTCATGAATATTAAGCTAATTAGTATTGAAGACTTTACTGCAATAATAAATGTATATGATTAATTTTGTTATTTACTCCTCTGTTTTCAAATGAATAATCTCAAATAATTGTAAATATTCGGAATTAAATAACTTATTAGTGAAAGTTCATAGCAGTCTCTCACTTACATCCAAAACGAGCTAGTTTTGAACATCCGCAACCTAGAGTGTAAGACATTTTCCCTTAAATTCAGAGATTCGTTGTCTGTTCAGTAAACAAAACAAACGAAAGTTGCTCCCCATTTCCGCGGGTCATATTCGACAGAATTTTCCTGGAGGACTTGTTAACGCGTCGGGAGAAAATATTTTCTTCCGCAAACCCAAACATCTCTAATCCGAAATCAGAGGATAAGAGAGAGAGAGAGAGAGAGAGAAAGTTAATTTGCATAATTAGAATCAGTTTCCACCACAACTCTCCCCTCCTCTTCACACTGTGGGAGGAGGAAAATAGATTTCGAAAATCTTCCTTTCCCTCTCCCCCCTCTGGGTCTGGAAAATAGAAACGCACTCGTCGTGAAATTTTTTTCCCCTTTCACTGAATGGAGGTGGATTTGGAGTGAGAAAACGGAGGATCAAAAGCGGTTGGAGAAATAAAAAGAAATCGTGATCCCTCGTTTTATATTTTGATGGGTTCCGCTCTTGGGGAAACCCTGAGGGAGAGTTTTAGCATTTTGAATCATTTCACGCTCTTACTGCCCTCCCCGGTTTAATTGTGAGCGCAATGCTGTTTGGAATATAAGCTAAATAAGTTTCTGATCGTTTTAGGTAACTGGAATAGAAGAGAAAAAAATAAAGTTGTTTTACATGTGTGTCGGAGCACTTTAGGCATTGCAGTAGTAAGTAAGCTTAAAGCACCAAAACCAAAATCTTCCAACTGTCATTGACTATGACTAATTTGAAATACAAATCTTAGCACACACATTTTTCAATTCCTATACTATTAGTTCACAATCTCCCTATATATATCTTGTTTAAATTTTCAATCATTAATAAAATACACTTTAAAGCAGTGCTTCTCAAACTTTCATTATCAGCGACCCAATATTCAATAATAATTTTCATCGCCCCCCTCCAAACAAATAACAATGTATTGAATTCAATAATACTACACTTTGACCGTAAGGCTGCAACGTGACTTTAACCACTTAAAAGTCACCGGCGTATATATTCGTCTCACTCAATCAGTGTGTTAAACGTCCAGACGTATATATACGTCTCACTCAACAGGTACGTTGAATGCCCGGACGCATATATATATTTTTTCCAAAATACGATCTTTTCTGTGCACTGTTATCCATAAAATCATTTCGAAGTCTTTTAAATGCAATATTAGACCCTTGACAGCTTTAGTGAAGGATTTACTTATATCAGATGATTTCCTTATTTATTCCTTTTCTTCTCCCCCATACATGGAATCCCCCCCTACGTAGAAAAGGGGGCATTGGGGAGCGAATCCCATAACTTTTAATCGGCAGTGATGGTATTATTTACAAACCGTATAAATTATCAAGACCAGTGTTAATTTGTGTATACATTATACATGACTAGCCCATGGAGTCACACTGGTGATTATTAAATTTTTTCTTAACTTAGTATTGTTAAATCAGTTATAAAATACATTGTCCAATAATGATACATTTATAATTATATTATATCAGTGTAAATGTTAAAAAAATTATTATTATGTCAGAATGTATTTTGTTTACTTTCAGTAACTTAATATTTTTTTTTAAAGAATAATCTTTTTTTTTTGATTTTTTAATATGCTCGTGCCCCCCTTGTAGAATTATCACACCCCTCTAGAAAGGCGTGCCCCACAGTTTGAGAAAAAGCTGTTTTAAAGCGCTCAATTGAGCTGAAATTTTATCTACATGTTTATTTTGGATCCCAATACCGTAATTTAATTATAACTAATAAAAGTTAATTGATTAAAACTAATTATTCGAAGAATTATAGATACAGCCACGTTGACTTCGTTTTTGGCGACTTGTGTCAAAACTTTAAAAGGATTTTTTTCACATTTTAAAGCGCACATTTGAGTTGGAATTTTCAACAGACGATTGTTTTGGGTGTCAATACGATTCCTTTAATTATAATTAATTAAAGTTAATTCACCGAAACTATAAATATTTAAGGAATTACAGATACAGTCACTTTGGCTTCATTTTTAGAGACGTTGGGTCAAAACTGAAAATATTTGTTTTCAAGTTTTAGAGCATTCAGTTAAACTAAAATTTAATATACACGATTGTTTTGGACAACAATACGGTACTATAATGATAATTAATAAAATTAATTACCCCTTAATATTGTGATTCTGTTATATGTTTATACTTATTGTTACGTGGATCAGGGGTTCGAAGTTCTTCTGCAAATCAGTCGCAAAGAACAAAAAAGTTCTTTAAGAGAGAGGAGAATTTATAGTGTGTGTGTGTCGAAAATCCAATCCTTGAAATGCAGGATTCAGCAGCAGTATTTTCAGAATAAATCTCAGAAGTTCTTCACACCTTCCACAGCACTCAGACACAGTGACGCACACAAGGGGGTCCGGACCCCCCAAAGCCCTTGATTTTTTTCCGATTGATTATAATTCTAAGTATATAGTACGTAAAATTTAATTAAGTATTTGTTATTAATGATTAATTTTATTAATTAATGCTAATTATTTATTCAATAATTAGTTTGTTACTGTGTTTTGTTCCCGATAATCGACAAAATCAAAAGGAGCATGATACAAGAATTGTGAACTTTCGACCTCGGTCTCCCCCTTCAAATATTTCTGTGTGCGCTACTGCTCAGACACAATTAACGGTGTCTAAAATACACATATATAAAAGATTATTCACAAGCAATCGTTCGTTCAACAGCCGAAGTAATCACTTATCGCTTCAACAATCAGAGCAATACTAACTGATCGCTAGTCAAAAGCAGACTGACTTTCGGCGAGCATCTCTCTATTTATATCTCTCGCAGATAATTCGAGAATGACCCGCTTGCGTCATAGGTTTTAAAATGAATGTATTTCTCTACTAATTTCTAGAAGAATCCAGAGGGTCCCGAACTCGCCAAATCACCAAAATAGTCACCGCCAACTTGGTCGTCAAAAATGACGCCACTTTAGCTCTATTGCCAAGTTCCAATTGAATCACCATTATAACGTAAGGTATGGCGTTGCTTGTGAATATTACAATTTCAACATAGAATAAATATAGCATAGAGTAATATAAATGCTTTACGCATCCAAAAAATACAAATTATTTACACCATTTTACACAAAATTCGTAACAATATTTATTGTAATTGTAATTATTTGATAAAAAGCAACTAAAATAAGATTTTTCTTTGTTGAACTAAGTAGAAATTAATTTAAACTTTTTTTCTATGTATTTTGTTTATTAGACTGAATTGGTCTTTGTACTTATACGTATTAGTTTCAAAACGTAAGGTAGCAAAGTAAACGCTTATTCAGAAAATAATATATATATATATATACATATATAGGTTCAATTTAGGAAAAAGCACATGTACATATTACTTCTCTACATATATTCACTCTCTTATCGAGGCATTTATTCTATCGGTAAACTAAACCATCGAAACCAACATCGTAGAAATTAGTGTCAAGGCTGTGAAACCGAGTCATGACAACTAACTGAACCTCAGCAATGGTCTTAAATGTTGAATCTTCTAAGTAAGTTCCAAACAGATAGAAATTACTTAAAAATGCTCTTTTTTCATCTAGCGTATCTTTTCTGTCTTTGTCAAATTTCGTGCACAAAAACCACTCCTGTCTCTGTGATACAACACTTGTACCATACACCTTTACCGACTGCGGATAAATTTCAGTAGGTAAATTATTCTTTAAACCAGTGCTTCTACAACTTTCAATATTTGCAACCCAATATTCAATCATAATTTTCATTGCATCCACCTCCATACAAGGAAAAATGTATTAAATACAATAACTTTGACGCTAAAGCCACAATACGATTTTACCTCTTTAGTGCCAAATGCGTATATAAATGTCTCACACAGCCAAAGTGTAATTGTCTTTGACGTATATATACGTCTTTCCAAAATACAACTTTTTTGTATACTGCTATTCATAAAATTATTCTAAAGGCTTTGGAATGTATCAAAAAGACCTTGACAGTGTTTGCGAAAGATTTAATTTTTTTTATTTCAGAGGATTTGCTTGTTTATTCCTTTTCTTCCACTCCCCTGTACATCACAACCACACGTCTACATGAAAAGCGGTGGCATCGAGGAGCGAATCTCGTATCTTTTAATCGGAAGAGTATAGGGATTAATTATAAACCATTCAAATTATCAAGACAAGTGTTATTTTTGTATATAACTTTACACATGACAAGCGCATGGGGTCAATGGTAATTATTAAACTTGTTCTTACTTAATATTGCTAAAAAAAATTAATTATCAAATACTTTGTGCAGTACTGATACATTTATAAATGTATTATATCAGTGTAAATGTGTATTTATTTCTTATTACGTCAGAATGTAGTTTGCTTGTTTCCCTTCAGTAAATTAATATATAATTTAAAATAATCTTTTGTTTTCAAATTTTCAATAGGCTCACGCCTCCCTCGTAGATTTATAACTCCACCCTAAAGGCGCGCGCCCCACAGTTTGAGAAACGCTGCTTTGAACGAAAAAAAAAACGTGCCACACTTTTTTTTCAATCGGGGACAAAGTTTCCATCAACGCAGTCACATTCTAACTGAGAGATTCATGTTACTGGAGGACCAGCTTCCTCTACCTGCACAATTTAAAAGCAGTGATCGCCTTCGTCATCTTCAGAGGTATTTCTATACAAAAGGATACTTTGTACACTCATCTCAGTTCTTGTTACCTTACTGTTTTAAACTCCTACATATATATGGGTTTTCTACCAGAATAAGATTTTGACCCCATTATTCATTGAAAAACTGAAGTCCTTAGATATTGTGCATTGTTACGCACTCATAAATAACGAATCTGTTGTGTACATTCTGTATACAGTTTTATTTAATTAAAATGATCAAAATGACAGCTATCTGATTCCACAGGAGGTCATACTCCTCAAGAGTTACAATTAAATTAAATTCAAGATATTATCCAGCAGATTATTTTCCTTTTTCTTTCAAAACTCCAGTGCTCCATTCACCATAGCTAATTCAAATCCAGCCCTATATCACCATCTTTTTCTTTGATGTTTGTATATTATCCATACTAGTGTAACTAAATAATAGGTGTTTATAAATGATCTTTATATTAAAACGTTATATTAATATAGCGAACTGTTTAATATTTTTAAATCATTTACGGCCGTATAAGGCTTATAATTTTGATAGGCTCATAAAAGAAGTTGAGCACAAGTTAAAAACATTTAATATCGAAAAAATAATATTATATGTATTATTATATACGCCATGTATGATGGAGAGATATACGTTACTATGAAAACATTGTGCGATAGAATAATTACATATTTTGCTCTCTATAAATATATTATTTCATTAATTTAAGAAACCTTAACTAAAACTAATATACTCTAGTTTTAGTTAACTAGATTAAAATTTTCAATTATTTTTGAATTTGTGACCATAGTAATTCAAACATCTATCACTCAACGAAGATTGCATCAAAGAACTAGCGGGTTTTATGAAGAAGACACGAAAGGAAATTGTCAAATAGCCTGAATAAAAAAGAATCAAGTGTCGGATACTTTTGTCATTGACAGAAAGAGCCTTGTAAAATGCTTATGTCAAGGGGTCAGGATGGATCATGGGAAAGAGATAATGTTAACTTTGAAATAAACCGATATTTAAGAACGACCATGTGCAATTTTCAGATAAAAGACTGTGTGATTCAGTTATGATATTTACACTTTCCTTCAAGAAATGAGTTAAAAAATAAAAGAAATATTTAACAGAAAAACGAACAGTCTCAAAAAAATCTACTGAATTCTATTTGATTTATTCCTATTCTCATGCACGAAACAGGAATGTGCAAAGCTCTATTCAAAGTTGTAATTTATAGAATAATGATTTTTTTTTCTCTGCTTTCTCATTAATTTAATAATTTCGATTTTATTATTGAAGCATTTGTACGTAACGTAATAGAAACAAATGTACGGATATATAACTTGATAATTTTTTTTATAGTTCTGAGTGACCGGTAGAATTTTTTTTTTTTTTTACTTGGACTAATGAACTTTGCATCTCGTTTCAGATTTTTATTTGAAAATATATTGAAAAAACATTAGTTAAAAAAAAAGTAAAATATTCCAGTCAGAACTGCTTATAATGGTTTTTTTACTGTGAGATACAATTATTTAGTTTTTAGTACAATAATTTTATTTAATGAAATTTTCTTAAAAATTGTATGCGATATTTAGTTGTGTCACACACAAGTTACATTTTCTCATTTTATAACTGACATAATTTTTTAGTTCATACATGTGTGTGATCACAAAATCTTTTTTACCTTTAAAACGATCTAAAATAGCTGCAAAAATGTCTTACAAGATTTGTAATACTATATACTACTTTTCTTTTCTGAATTTTTATAAAATAAAATTGACGAATACTGTTCCTTGTTTTAATGTCAAAAATTTTAGAAGATGTAATCATGTGAACAGGAAAATAACCTATTGCTTCACAGTGATAATTAAAAATACGATAATTTAGAAATTCAGAGAAGTAATTGGAATTTATTTAATATGTCAGAAATTTTTAGTTCAGGCAAAATTCGCTTGATTATCTACACGTGAAATAAAATTCATTAACATTTTTTTTAAATGAAAAATGTTAATAATTGATGAAAATCTCAAGT
Organism: Trichonephila clavipes; assembly: GCA_019973935.1. NCBI lineage: Eukaryota > Metazoa > Arthropoda > Arachnida > Araneae > Nephilidae > Trichonephila > Trichonephila clavipes. The sequence continues at coordinate 1,148,256 of BMAU01005330.1, read as the reverse complement.
AGGATAAAAATATTTAAATAGTACTTCAAAAATAATATTCACTCAAGAATCCGAATAATAATAAGAGTTCAAAATATACAATGTTGGATATTTTACTTAATAACTTTCTTATTCGCTTTTCACATATTGACCGTTGACTCCAGCAATCTCTGCCAAGGACTCAAGGGGGAAGCGTATCCAGTTTCGCGTGTCACGGTAGTGATGGATTTATGTTTCTCCATAGATCACCAGAGTTCAAAAGAACTCGAATTCTTATCGCCCCCACTCCGAATCTTTTTGCCGATTAATAAAAAAAAAGAGAAACGAACTCATATTTTTTCCCCCAACAAATACTTATTCAAACAAAAATACTTTCGGAGAATGTATATCGTGAAAAGGTTTTAAATTCCATACTAAGAGCAAGAATCTTCCTTCTTTTTATGTTGAACTGTATGCTCCACAGCTGATGAGAAGCATAGATAATAGTTAAAACACAAAAATAGCATATATCACGTTCATAGCTGTTGTTCAAACAATGCCCGACTTTTATTTTAATAAAATACAATATTCGGACACAATTTTCTCCTTTAAAATAATCCTATTAGAATTTTTCATATTTTATCAGAACGATTCTGCCACTGCAGAGAAGTAACACTGGAACACCTGTTTAGAGATGAGGCAATTTTTTTTATCAACTTTTGAATGATGCAATTTTTTTGTACTAAAATCTGGTCAATCTTCGATTTTGCTTTTTTCTTGAAAGTCTTCTGTTTCTTGGTAATCGCCTAGCTTTACATGAAACTTGGAGCAATAGTAGCATTCAAGTCTTTTTGTCGTTCTTTTTTTCGTTTTTATCTGCTGCAAAAGCATGGATGGGAACACGCAGCCCAACTGAAACCCTACTGATAAAGGTGTCATGAGGACTTAGATATCTTGGTTTTTTAGATTTAAAGCTGCGTTTCTCAAACTGCAGAGTGCGTCCCCCTTGGGGGGCGTTATAACACTGCGAGGGTGGCGCGAGCCTATTGAAATGTCGAAAACAAACGATAATTTAAAAAATTAATTTACCGAAAGGAAGCAAGCAAAATACTTTCTGATATAATAAAATATAACATACATATTTACACTGGTATAATACACTTATAAATGTATCATACTATATAACATATTATAATATTAATTAAACAATACTACGTTCAGAACAAGTTTGATAATTACCAGTGACCCCGTGAACATGTATTAACACTTATCTTGATAATTTGTACGGTTTATAATTGATTTCTTAACTGTCAATTAAAATTTACGTTATTCGCTCCCCAATGCCACCGTTTTCCACTTAGACGCGCGTATGTGGATGCTTTTTGGGAGGAGAAAAGGAATAAATAAGCAAAAAAAATCCTTCGCACACACTGTCAAGGTCCTTTTATTGCATTCCAAAGCCTTCGGGATAATTTTATGGATAGCAGTGCACAGAAAAGATTGTACTTATGACAGTCGTATATATACGTCCAGAAAATGAATGCTTTGGCTGAGCGAAACGTTTATATACGTCAGTGGCATGTAAGATGATAAAGTCGAATATTGTAGCTTTAATGTCAAAGTATATTATTATTGAATTCAATACATTGTTATTGTATGGAGGGGGGGCGGGAGGAAAATGTTGATAGCATATTGGTTTGCGAATATTGAAAGTTCGAGAAGCACTGATTTAATGTAAAGAAACAACATTTAACCTACCAACTTTCCGCGAGAAAAAGCATATGTAATTTTCAGTCCTGGGATCTTTATTGGCATTTGCAGAAAGGTTTTCGCGTCATGCAGCTACAAAATTGACTTCATTATATGGACAGGAATGTACCGTTTATATCCATCCACGCACCCCAAAATATTGTGGGGTCTTTTCATCTTACGACATATCGATAACCGATGGCCACAAGCAACCAAACCGCTGGATCCAATCTGCGAGCCGGAAACCCCGACTGAAATTTTAAGTTTAAAAGAAGATCCGCCACCACTCCAAGACAGTGGAGAAAGAGTCCGCTTTGAAACACTGAAAAGAACGGTTGTGTTTGCTTCCTCCTTTACAAATAACATATTCTGCAGCATTGAAATAATTAATAGTATGAATAACTTCTATTTAAATGCAAATATTGTATTTAATAGCTGTGGACGTAAATAAATCAATTATTTAATATCTTAACTCTCACGCTACCCATCAATGTTCAGAAACGTCACACTGCGCAAAAGAAATGCGCAGAAAATTTTGAAACTATTCTGATTCCGTGGGTTCTCCAGAAGCACATTGTACATAATTAATGTCAGAAGAATTTAGCCCAATTAAAATTCATAAGAAAGCCATTTCTTTGGATTAATATGCAGACGTACAATTTTATTCTTCATTTTACCCTATATTTTGTCATTTGTTCAAAAAAAAAAGGAATTCATATTTGATTCTTGCTCGAGGCTATCTGCTTTCTCTCCACGGTGGTTGCCATGGGACAAAATGAATGTGCGAAGGAGCGTCCCAGAATCTCTAAAAAGGATCCGGATTCGCCAGAGCAATGTGTCGCGAGCCATAAACTCGCTCGCGTCATTAAATCGGACATTGCAACGAAACATGTCCCCAAAAGGGAAAAAAAGAAGGGAAGAAAAATAAGCCTTTCCTCGTCGAAAGAAAGCACTGATTAGGAAGATAATCGCGTTTAACACTTCGAGAGGCTCTCTCTCCTCATTCACCCTCGAGGGAAGAATAATAATATTGAATCGGCTTTCGACATGAGTGCAGGAGGGGGGTCTGCTTGTGGTTGGCCCATCCTCCCTTCTGAAATGAGTGCACCCTCCCTCCCTTCTTGTGTGTTCCATTGTTCTCTCAAATTAGTCCTTGTGGTGGCTGGGAAGACACGAAAGGGGTAGCCAAGTTTTTTTTCCCCGCTGAAAAATAAAATGGAAAAGAGAACGTTCTTGAATAATATACGAGATTGTTTCCAAAAAAACCGAGATATCGCGTTCTCTTAAGTGCACTGCCTTTCCTCAGGCTCTTTTGTCGATGATACCAGATATCGACGGAATTATCCGGACTCGTCTTTTTAAAAAATTATTATTTTAGATTCAAATATCACGAAACTTGTCTTTCAGTGGTATAAAGGAAAAGAAAATGAGACTTCCCAAGCCCTTTTTTAAGGAGTACCATGATTACATTTGTTGCAATAATGAATTACATTAAAACAAATATTTGGCCTCATTCGAATGAGTCTTACCATTTTGTGTATTGCCATTTGTAAAAGTAAATTATGCAATTAAATAAGATCGTTCTTTATTATTCACTACGATAGTTCAATTGATTTTTTATACTCCTGATAAAAATAAATCGAAAGTACTGAAATTTGGGAAATAGATTTTATCGAATTATCTCTGTGTAATTCAATGAATTTTTTTTTCTTTTCTGAGTTCAAGGAAACAGATATTTACTCTGTTTATGTAAACGCCTTTATATGAGTAAATATATTCAAGCTTTTTATACCTTTTCCATCGAAAAGGAATGAAGAAAGTAAAAGCAAAAGTGGCTAAGGAATGCATTCATTTCTTATAATTATATGTGTGTATGAACAAGAGCTGTCCAAATGAAAAGTGGACAAATTGAATGAAAGAATACCTTTATTGCACAACATAAGAAAAGGCCATAAACGTTGCAATAAGGGTCTCATCGTTTCGGCAGTAGGTCTATGCCTTTGCTATAGGAAAATCCTGTTGATTGTTGAGGAAGTCCTGTACTTCATTTTACTTCATCATTCGAAGGGAAACGCAATACTCTCTTAAGTATATTAATGGTACGAAAGTCTCAGGGTGACAAATCCGCACAGTGCAAAAAGTTTCCCAACATATTTTTTTAAGATCGTCTGGGTTTCACGGAAAAAATATGAGTGGTAATTCCCATAAAGATCTGATATCGTTTGCCACCCTTGACGAAAGCTTTTATGACAGCCGTTCGACTTAAGCAGTGTTCGTCATAGACTATAGACTACTCCTATTCGTCAGTAGATGTCCACCTTAAATTTACCTTCCACAATCAGAAAACGTACTACTGCCAGTTGTTCGTTCCTATCTGAATGCATCACTGCATAACACGATTCTACTTCCGATCAATATCCTATATCATGAACAGGTTTTGCTGTTGATTACCATTTGCGGTGAGCACCACCAACCACCCTTTATATCTTTGTTCGGTGGCACTGTTATAGCTGCAATCTTTCTGACGTAATCGCACGTGTCCACTTTTCATTTGGGCAACCCTCTTATAAATATTATATATATATATATATATATATATATATATATATATATATATATATATATATATATATATATAAATTATAGGCATTTATATCAGTGGCGCAATGTACACCCTTGAAAACCCGATATTGTGGGGGGACTCCAAAGCCTGACTACCACCAAGTATCAACCCTTTGTTAAATACAACTTGGGGGCCCAAATGTTCTCCGTTACGCCACTGAGATTTATATACAATTTTATTTTCACACACACACACACATATATATATACATACAAAAGTGCTTATCCTCACTCTTAAAAGCATCATGAGGAGCTCTTGATCATAACTACTATCTGTCTCTCAACTACCGTTTCTGAATTACTTAAATTAAACAAACAATTAAGTTATATTTCTGTTAAAAGCTTCAAATTTTGGAGGGGGGGGTGATATAGTTTTTTTTAAATATTTCATTCTGAAAGATATCTTCAAAATAATGTTTTTTTACTGGTTTTGTTGCTGCATTTAACATTTCGAAAACACCATTAATCATTTTATGTTATACGCATCGTTAGACCTTTCGTGACCATGTTACTATTGGACGACTTAAATATGCTTACATTTTATACGCATTTAAAATATGAGTCATTGTGCTCACTTTGCTTGTTATAGATATCCAATGTAACACTACAGACATATGCGTCATCTCATGCTCCAAGAATAGGCTCTGAGAAACATTACCGTTGCTTACTTAAAACATGTTCGAATGTCTCGTGACAAATGGAATACGGACCATTGAGTGCGATGTTTAAATTCCTCCTAATGAAGCCTCGTCTCTTTGTCCGATGCGCTCCTCACACATAATAGGAGTGCGCCCTGTGTATTAATTGCTGCGCTCCACGAAAATTGAGAGCACTGTCCTCGACAACGCCATTGAGGAAAGGGACGACATAACAAATGTCAGACAAGGGTTTCCCTTTCTGAACAAAGCGATACACCAGGACCAATGGATCTTCCCTGTCTATTTTTATTCATGGTTATTTAAAAGACAAAAGGCGTAAAACCTTTTAATAACGTAAAAGAAACTTCCAACGTGGAGAAAAATCGTGGCAGATTTTTAATACGTAGCTCTGAAATAAAGGGTGTTTTTTAGAGGTATAGAACTTTAAATTGCAATAAAACAACGATGTATTATTCGATTGACATGATTTTTTTTATTCGAAAGATAATCTTGTGGCATTACATTTTAAATGATTTCTGGCATATGACTGCCACGGCTGGCTCGGATGTAGTCCAATCTGGACGTCCAATTTTCGCTGACTTTTTCCAACATTTGTGGCCGTATATCGGCAATAACACGGCGAATGTTGTCTTCCAAATGGTCAAGCGTTTGTGGCTTATCCGCATAGACCAATGACTTTACATAGCCCCACAGAAAATAGTCTAGCGGTGTTAAATCACAAGATCTTGGAGGCCAATTCACAGGTCCAAAACGTGAAATTAGGCGGTCACCAAACGTGTCTTTCAATAAATCGATTGTGGCACGAGCTGTGTGACATGTTGCGCCGTCTTGTTGGAACCACAGCTCCTGGACATCATGATTGTTCAATTCAGGAATGAAAAAGTTAGTAATCATGGCTCTATACCGATCACCATTGACTGTTACGTTCTGGCCTTCATCGTTTTTGAAGAAGGATTCCACCAGCCCATAAAGCCCATAAGCCCCCAGTCAGTTTTTCTGGATGTAACGGTGTTTCGACATACACTTGTGGATTAGTTTCACTCCAAATGCGGCAGTTTTGTTTGTTGACGTAGCCATTCAACCCGAAGTGCGCTTCATCGCTAAACAAAATTCGCTTATGAAAATCGGGAACAACGGCAATCTCGTTTTGGGCCCATTCGACGAATCTAGGCCTTGCTTGATGATCGTTTTGATGAATTGCCAAACCAAACTGAGTATAAATCACTTGACAGCTGTTAAATCGGTCGCCATCTTGGAAAGTAATGCCACCTTAAACTTCTATACCTGAAAAAAGAAACACTCTTTACATTACATCTGCAACACACGTTATTTTAGAAGAAACCTTAGGCGTTAAATAATATACCACAGGGATCGGCAACCTTTTACCTGTAGAGTGCCAAAGCGATCGGTGGCGTGGTATTTGCGGACGCATAACATTTCGTGGCTTGAGTGGTCCCATTCCCCCCATCTTAGAACAGATAAAGGGTGAAGATAAATAATGAAATAAATACTTTTAAAAATCACAAATGTAATTTAAAACAGTATTTTAAGTAGAAAATCTATTTCATGTGAAATAACGGTGTTTTTTTTTAACCGAAGTTTATCGAATTACAAGGAGGATAAATACATTTTTGCCAATCAAATTTAATTGTTTATATTGAATTGTTAAGATATTATAGTGTGTGAATGCATTCTAAACATAGCGGAATGTAATACAAATAAAAATTTTCAGAGAAATATTTAAAAATTAATAGAGTAAGTAACAGTATAATGAAGGGTATGGACAAATTTTAGCGATTTGTATTTTAGAGTCAAATAAATATTAGAGCAGGTGCAATTACCATAAAATTAATGAGTTTCATAAATGTAAGTAAAGATAAATACTAGAAGTAAAGTAAAAATAAAACATATACAAGTAAATAAATACAAGTAAAGAAATACTAACTAACCTTTATTATAAAGGCATAAATGTCATTTACCACATTGGATTTAGTCTCACCTGGTTACAAAACTTAAAGAATTTAGACAGTTTTCTAAATTGTTCGATGTTTCGAATTATATTTTTGATTTTTAAATGTATTTACTTCGTTATTTATCTGCACCCTTTATCTGTTTTAAGATGGGGGGATGTGTCCGCTCGAACCACGAAATGCTATGTGTTCGCAAATACCACGTCCGCCACTACCTCGCCACCAAACCAATCTACCAGTATAATTCAGTGGGATACACATTAGGACATTTCAGAAACAATTCGATTTCCGCGATAATGCATACAGAGTAAGAGAATATAGGTCAATAATGTAGATATGTACAGCTTTTTCTCAATACTACGAAAAATAATTTTTCCAAAAAACCTTTTTGCGTTTCTTTTAAAGTTTTGTAGCATACTTATTTTAAAAAATAACAAATAATTATTTAAGTCATATTTTAGAAAATTGTCAACGAACCCAGCCGGATACCTTAAGAAATAAAGTACCCTGAATACTCACCCATATACCCATTCCTTTTTCTTGTCATTGACTATTCCTAACAACTGGCAACACATGCATTCATTCAAGTATTAAATTATTATTAAAGAATATCAACTTATCTAAAAGCAATGATATTTAATTTTAATTCCTCAGTGAAGTGAAAACACTGCTTGAATAGTAGAAAACTTGATGCCTAATCTGAACATAAATTATAATATAATGGCGCATAACTGTTCAGCTCCAAACCTCCATTAAGCTTGTTCAATGGTCCAGAGTGGATTATTTTGATGAAATATATATAGAAGCTTGATTTCTCTTATTTTAACTTGCCTGTTTCAAAAATAATTTAATTACATTGACATATTTATTGTCTAAGGTTCTATTTATTTGGTTTTGAAGGATATCTTAAGAAATGTGTTCAAGGATTTTTTTTCTTAGCTGTGGAATTTTTTTTTTTACTATGCAGGCAATCAAATACTATTTTTGAGAAGTCAAAACAAGCAAAGCTTGTAAACAGGGAAATCTTGGCAAACACAAATTTTTAGAGAGCTCACATGCAGAGTGCTGTAGCTATATTATTTAGTAATATTCATCCACCAGTAATATATTGGCTTTAAATTCAGAATTTCGGAAACTAAAAGAATTAGATAATATCTGTTTTAAAGTGAAAAATTCAGGAGTCTGTTAAATCATTACGTAATAGAGCAGGGATATCGGCTAAAATAGTGCTGCTCAAACATTCAATATTTGCCATCTAATATTCAATCATAATTTTCATCACACCTCCCACCCCGCCCCGCCCATCATACAATAATGTACTAAATTCAATAATACTATATACTTTTGTGCCAAGGCCAAAATCTGACTTTAACCTCTTAAGGGCCACCGATGTATAGAAATGTATCGCTAAGCCAAAGCATCAACTGCCCTGGACGTATATATACGTCTTTCCCAACACGATCTTCTCTGTGCACTGCTATCCATAAAATTATTTCGGAGGTTTTGGAGTACAATAAAAGAACCTTGACAGTGTTTGAGAAGTATTTACTTATTTCAGAGAGTGTCTTAGTTATTTATTTCTTTTCATCCCCCTCCCCTTCAATGCATCACATGTGCACGTCTACGCATTGTGGAGTGAATCGTGTAACTTTCAATCAGTAGATTAAAAGAAGAGAAGCATATTAATCAGGGATTAATTACAATTCATACAAATGACAAAGATAAGTGTTAATTTTTGTATATAATTTTATATATGACAAGCCCATGGGGTCACTGGTAATCATTCAATTTCTTCTTAACTAAGTACGGTTAAATTAATCTTAAAGTACATTGTGCAATACATTAATAAGTGTTTTATATCAATGCCAATGCGTATTTAATGTTTTATTATGTCAAAATGTATTTTGTTTGCTTACTGTCAATAAATTAATAATTGTATTAAGTAATCTTTTTTTTTTTTTTGACTTTTCAATTTTCTCGCGCCCCACAGCTCAAGGAACACTGGGCTAAGAAGAAACAAATCAGCAAACTATCTCGCAGAATCGTGGTACAGTTTATAAGTTTACCAGGTTTAGGTTTTAATTGTGTGATTGAGTACGGAGAGGGTATTAGGCTCAGTTATAGTTTTTATCCTCTTAAAATGAAGAAATCTTCAGTAATATCCTTCTTGGTTATAATCCAACTTACATCCTTAACTAATATCCAAGGTCCATCCGTCTCGATAATACAGCAAACATGTATTAACCTATCCTTTCATGGATGTTAGTAACAACGGTCCACAGTGAATCAAACTTCACAAGGGGCAGTGCAAGGGACGAAATCAACCTGCAAGCTTTCCCCTCCCCCCTTTTCTCTCGCAGTCGAGTTTTGCGGAACGAACGCATAATTCCAATTACAAAAGTCTCTATCGTTGGGAATTTTGCAAATTTTAAGTAATGGTCTCCAAAGTTGCACGGAGGCATTGTTTGAGTAATTGCCGCAGTTCGTGATCCCTAGAGCAATGCTGACGTCACTTCCGGTCCTTTGTCTTTGCGCTACCCTAGGGGATGGAGCGATGCAGGAATTGGATTTGAAAGCGCTAGTACCACACAGTTCCCTATTCTATTTCCCTAAAGTTAAAGCTTAACACTTTACCAAGCAGTTTCGGACTAAACTCGTTATCGAAAGCTCATTATTTTTCGTTGATGAGATGTTATCGAACATTTGATCCCTCGAACGCGAAAATATGTATTTTTAAAACGGATTAGAATTCGGCGAACGTTATTTGAAATTAATAAAGAACTTTCAATTGAAGGAGGAGGGTCACGTTCTTCAAACAGAAAATTTCAATTTGGTAGATTACGTTAAATTTAGAATCAAATCCATTACCACTAGAACGTCCGTTGGTGTCAATTCGACTGCGGAACATGTTTAGTTTGTTCTCTTTACGCATTTTTGCAGGGAATTTGGAAAGATTTTTTGACTTTTAATCATTTTTCCTGTTGATTACGCTGAAAATATTTTGTGGTTCTAAGTTAATTAGGAGATATTTTACATCTAAATATTCCTAGAACGTTCACCGGTGTCGTTTCGATACTAATGCAATTTATCATTATAAATAGCTGTCTTTCAACAACAGATAGTTCACTAAGCAGTTACTATTACTTTAAACCAAACTTCCCAAAGTAATATAACTCATTTATTTGACCTTGAATGTAATGATATTGGGTTCACAGTGGTAGTGAATCAATTATACTAAAATTGTTGTATCTAAGTGTTCTTTGTTACATAGCATTTGTTTATGTGCTCATAAAAAAATCGTTCGATTTTTCAAACCTCGCGTAGAGCAGATACCCTTAATCGTTGGCTGGTAGAAAAGGACCCTTGATGAAATTGGTAATTTCTTGCGACAGAGCTTTCTGAATGTGAAAGGGATGGTGGTGAGCTGTCTGGTTCTAATTGAGATCCCGATGAAGATAGACGATTGCGTGAAAGTGATTGCAAAGAATCTGAAGAAAGTGAAGATATAATTGATAATATTTCAGTAATTCCCCTGATATATATGTCGCTAAGGATGGCGCAGAATGGATACCGCAGAATGGTAGAGTTCTTAATAGATTTGCGACTCGACAAAGTAGTGATCGAACAAGCTTTGCGAAACATAATGTCAATGAATTTGTTATGATGTAAAGGGTCATAAGATATGGTATATTACATGTAATAATATTTAAAAAATCTTGAAACTAAACTCCACTGAACAGTAGTCCTACCATTATTTATTTATTACAGTTCCTTTGTAGATTTTATATCGTGGTGTGTCGAAATGACAGCGGTGGATGTTAAAGAGTAGTCGAGAGAGAGAGAAATCCTGGACGTTCTAGTGTTAACGCGTCATGAACCAACAAAATATTTCAGATTATAACTTTTTATTGCAAAAATTGAATTAAAATCTCGGCTGAAACCTGTGAGGCCTACTTGAGACAGACTTTGTAGTTTTCAGTCAAGGTCAAGTGATAAGAACCGACATCGGTGCTCTGATATCGCTTTCTCTACAGTTCTGAAAGATTTTGAAATACAGTTACATTGAAATCACATTAAACAACATTATCCTACATGTGGATTTCTAATTAAGTCAGGATTCGAGACCGTAGTTCTTTTTGAACAGGGGTCAGCAAGCAATGGTTCGTGAGCCACATGCGGCTTTTTGCACAGATGGTTGTGGTTCTACAGATTTCGGGCTATATGTATTATTAAAAAAATAATTTTGTCTACTGAATTTGTTTCCCTTTTTCTTTTTACTCCATAATTATATGCTGAAAATATTACTTGTATTGCATATACATTTAAAAATCAACGTGGTTTATGACAAACTTTTGTATTAAAGTGTTTTCCATAGATCAGTGAAAATATTAGTATAGTTTCTAAAGAAGAAAAAGTCAACTTATTGGTAAAAAGGTCGCCATGAGAAGACCCTCCCGAAAGTGACTTCAAGCAACGTTTATTTACTTGCCCACATGAGTTTTGGAGCCCTTATCAACAGGCACTTAAATCCTCAACAGAAGAAATCACCCCTTACCATATGATATGTTTAAAGATTAATACAAAAATGATTGTTTATAAATTTTTTATGACCTAAGCAAGAACAAACAAAATCAATAAATTTAAGTTATTTGCGTAAACACATGAATTTCCAGAATAAGTGCGGAATTGGAACGTAAATTTTTTTGTGAAGCCTAAAAATTTGAAATCTAACATGATAATTTTGACAAAAGTTTTTCTTGCATTGAGACTCAGATGTACATAGTACGATCTGGAAATTCGGGGACTGCGGACAAAGAAAGCAAGTATCTAAAAGCTAAACCACTTGAAATGGATTCTCCCAACTCTCCAATCTAACATGTCGAGATTATAGGTTTACGAATGGCATTGGCATTTTAATGAGGGCCGAAAAGCGTTGGATGGCCTTAGACTTCATGGATTGGGAACAATGTTGTGTTGGTGTGTGAATGTGTTCGAAAAATCGCCACCAAACACTAAAACTTTCCGAAGACGTCGTTTGAGGGAATCCATTCGTCGTAAACGGTCTCAGTTCTGACAGAGTGATGACTGATATCTCCTGCATGACAACACACCAGCACCTCGATTTCAATTGGTGAGAAAGTTCCTCGCTAAAACTTGCAAAACATACGCCCCTATTCACCAGACTTGGCCCCCATGTGACATTTGCTTTTTCCTTACAATGAAAACACATTTACAGGGACATCGTTTTGTGTCATCAAATGAAGTGAAAGTAACACCACATGGGTCCTTACGGGGGTTGTGAAAAAGGGCTTCCTTATGTGTTTCGAGTAGTTATACAGAAGTGTATCGTCGCCCAAGGGGACTACTTTGAAGGTGGATGTGCTTCGGTGCTGTGAACTATTCAGGGTAATGTTTTCTACGCCTTGTCCTCGAACATTTGGATCATACTACGTAAATATATTTTCGATTTGAAGGAATGGGAAATGTTACTTAACCCACGATCACTCGCGCGGCGTGTTCTGTACACCCCAGCAACAAGAAAATCCTCCCAGGATTCTAAAAAAAATGCATAGAACCACAATTTTTTCTGTAGCTGCACATTTTATGTCATTGAACCTTCAAGCCTGATGCAATTCTTCTTTCTGGAACGATTGGAATGTAATGACCTTCAAAATTTTATCTGGGGGGCTGAGAACTCCCGCAATAAGTTAAGCATATGTATACAGTCCGATCTGAATGTTTGGAAAATGATTAAAATATTATTTTTCAACTCTCTACAATCATTATCTCATTAATTATAAAGTATATTTATTACTGGTATATACGTTTTACTGATTTATGAAAAAATATAAAATTTAGTGTTTTAAAATGAAACTTTTGCATGTATTTAGTTTAAATTAATGCTAGTCTCATTTGTATGTAATAAATTTAATAATTTTATTTGTATAATACAAAAAACATCTTGTTTTTAATAAATACGTATCATAAGGACTTAATTTTATCTTCATAATTAAATACATCCATTTAAAAGTTTGGGGTGTTCTTTATATCCCGCGAGTAATGACAGTAGCAGAAACAGGCGAGAGTGACCACGGGTTAATGAAAAACTTCACAAAAATATTATTAAAAATATTAATTGTTTTGATTGCGGTGACGATACCGGAGCTCTAACCCTCCTGCACACGCATATGTACATAAATGGCCGTTTGATACTTGTTCTACTTTGTTTCAGTTATAACTTGGCCCTTTTATCTCAAATGTTTGCCAATACCTATCCTAGAATATCACTGGACACCAGTAGCGCACACAAAAATTTTTCATGGGGGTGTCCAGGGTCGAAAGTGCACCATTTTGGTATCATGCTCCAATACACCGCCCAACATATTCTTTTAATTTTGTCGATTTTCGGGAAAAACAATACAAAATTAATTATTGAATAAATAATTAGAATTAATTGATAAAATTAACTATTAATAACAAATACGTAATTAAATTTTACATAATAAATACATAGGATTATAACGAATCCAAAAAAAATGGCTATAGGGGTGTCCGGACCTCTAGGACACCTCCCTTGTGTGCGCCACTGCCGGACACGATGCTCGTAACTGATCATTAACTCAGTGCAGTCTTACAACTGTTCGTATAAATGGTAGTATTCATTGGTATTTCAATGATACTATATGGTACTAGGAGCTAATACGAATCTTCTGTATTACTTAACAGCTTCAATTTATTTCTCAATTATTAGGAAATAAAACACATTTTCAGCTTATACGTTCTTAAATAGAGATAACTAATATTTTAAAACAAATTAATTTAATTCTAATAACTACATTTTTCATATTTTGATTTCATTTCCTACGGTCAAAATTCATTTTTTATAACGGCATATCTGCAGTGAGTTAGAAAGCGTTTATTAACTTTCCACTTAAAGTAACATGAAAGCTATTGGCGACAGATCTCATAATTTTCAACCTGGGTCAACTGACGAGAACGACACCTGAGCCGGCACCCCCTTTCCAAAATTCCGCACTACACCAACGGGAGGACTTTCAACTTCAAAAGATTTGAAGGAAGGTTCGTTCTGGGTACCTTCTGTTCCGAATGAAATGCGAGTACTTAACCAATCACGCCAAAACGATCGTCTTCGCGTGATGTGGGTACACGTTCATATAGCTATCACATCGCCACAGATTTAATGTACATCGGTCCCTTCTACAAGACGGGTCATCTATAGCAGGGTTCGCCAAACCTTTTGGTCTCACGGACCACAGTAAATCAATAAATTAAATCCAACTAACATGATTTTTAAGTGTTAAATATATTCATAAAACAATCGCGATAAAACATATAAAATATACTTAGTTAATAAAATGAAACTATTAATTGTGTAACCAAAATATGAAAGCTTTGTCGATAAACCAAAATAAAATAAACGAAAACTGTAAAAACAAAACAATAAAAAAATGATTTAAGTATATCAAACTTTTAGCATTCCTAGTGAGATGTATTTATCTGCTTAGTTGAAATAAGATAGTGGATTTTTGAATCCAATGTTGTTACTGCAAGACGGATAACTGAATTTATTTCCAGCTGAAATCGGTACCATGTTTTGCTGGCTATGGCAGATGAAAAGGCCTTTTCAAATAAATAAATTGTGGAGAAATGAATCAGAATTTTCATCGCCTGCTCACTAAGAAAAGAGTATTCACTTTTTATCGAAAGCTAAAACTCAGATATTGATAAGGTTGAATGAAATTTAAATTTGAGTTTCTTCAGATTATAGATTAATGAGGCTTTCTTTTAGAACAGTGTTTCTCAAACTGTGGGGCGCGCCCCCCTAGCGGGCGTCATAACCCCTGCAAAGGGGACGCGAGCATAAGGAAAAGTCGAAAACAAAAGATTATTTAAAGAAATTATTAATTTTCTGAAAGTAAACCAACATTCTGACAGAATAAAAAGCACATTTACTCTGATATAACACCCTTATAAATATATCAGTATTGCCCACTGTATTTTATGAATTTAACAATATTAAATTAAGAACGTTTGGCAATTACCAGCATCCCCATGGACTCTTCATATGTAAAATTATACGCAAAAATTAACACTTGATGATTTATCAGGTTTATAATTAATTATTTCAATGAATGCCTATTAAAAATTATACGCGATTTGCTCCCCAATACCACCATTTAACACGTAGACGAGCGCATGTGGTGTATTGGGGGAGGGGGTAGTAAAGGAATAAATACGCAAATCCTCTGAAATAAGTAAATTCTTCGCAAACACTATCAAGATAATTTTATTCCATTCCAAGGCATTCGAAATAATTTTATGGATAGCAGTTCACAGAAAAGATCATACTTCGGAAAGACGTATTTATACGTCCGGGGCACTTAACCCACTGGCTGAGTGAGACGTTTATATGCGCTGGCAGCATTTTAGAAGTTAAAGTCGAATTGCAAGTTTAGCGTCAAAATATTTTATTATTGAATTTAATACATTTTTACTGTATGGGGGGAGGCGAGGAAAATTATGACTGAATTTTGGGTCTGAAATATTGAAAGTTTGAGAAGCACTGTTTTAGATGCTTGCTTAAATTATTATCCTGAATTTTCGCTGCACGCGGATCTATTATCCCCATGTAACAATGCAGCGGTACGACTTATTTGTCATGGCGTTATTTTATGAATTGCGCTTTCATAACTTTTCACGCATTGTTATGAATTGAATTATTTTTCAATGCAACTTAAAAAATAATTTATCTTGATGAGTAAGTAAATATTCTACACTTTTCTGGGGAGCAGCAAAATTTTCTGACGGACCACCACTTTGGCGATCTCTGTTCTATAGAATCAGTACTCAAAACCGCTACACTCCGGTCACGAGTTCGTGACCAGAACCAATAGCCAAACGCAAACGCAAATGAGGAATTGGACAGCCATGACATATTTAATCTACACGCGGGTCTTCAGAGACATCATTCAGATCTACAACTTTCTGTTTTGAAAGAATTTCGAACGCAAACAAAGCATCTATCGTTTCTGTCTATGGAAAAAAATATAATTAAATATTCATTTCTTTGAGAGTGTCGATTATCTAACGTTTAATAACAAATATTTACTTCATTTAAAGTTATTCGATAAATGGATATAATGATAATAAAATGAAAACAAAATTCAACGTAGTTAATTATTTTAATTTTTTATTATATGTAAATTCCCTTTTTGTTTATGTTAATAGTAAGTAACATAATTTATTATAATTAAGAAACAGTACATAATTATAATAGAATGTCAATAATAAAATGTAAAGTTAAAAAAGAATATAATAAAATAGGCAAGTATGTAATTGCTAAATTTTCAAAAATGTTTTGATTTCGTAAAAGTGTAAATTTTTATTAATAGGAATGGGAAACTGTTTAAAATTTTTCTGAAAAATTATTTTGTTACGTATTATTTTTGTCGATGGTTTCGTAATTCGTTACCATATGTTATTTTAAATAACTTACCAATGAATACTCTTAAAACATTCATAACTTTTACAAATTTTATTTCATTCTTTCAAAAAAGAATGCAGAAATTAGGCATTTAAAATCGTAAGTTATACGTTTTAAAACTTTACCACACCCTTAAAAACTTCTTTCACATAGTGCAAATTTAAGCTCAATTTGGGCTCTGGATAAAGCAAATCTTCAGGCACCCTTGGTACTGAAAGATCAAATATAATAACCAGAAAATGTGCTTTTCCGGGTCCTTCCGGGATCCTGAGCGCCCGCCCCAAGCGTCCAACGGATAAACCGGCACCGCTTCCACAGTAAAAAGAAAAAGCTTACAAAACGAGAAAAGGAAGTTAAGTTACAACTGTAAAAGTTGTCCAAGAAAATGTGATCCAGAAAACCGATAACTTAGAGAAGATTAATAACGAAAAAATTTCCTTTCGTTATTGCCTACATTTATTTTTTAAGTGAAAGAATATTTTTTACTCCAAGCTGATGGCAACACAAATAAAGATAATAACGTCAATTAAGAAATTCTAAGAAAGAGTTTTCAGTGTACATATTAACTGCTTATACCATTAAAAGAAACCAATACGCAACAACCGAAATTTATGTTACGATGGTGAACTTCCATCCTGTTTTTCCATCTCGTGCCAAAGCGGGAAAAAATATCTGTTTGGTAGGGGGGAAAATAAGCAAGGCTTGAATCTACATGGAGTGCATAAGTTATCTTTGTGTAAACAGTCTTTCCTGTCGGATGCTAATCGCCCGAGAAGGGATTCCATTCGTCATTAGAACATTTCTCGTCTCCCAATTCGCGAGGACTAATCGACTCATCGAGGCTCCCAAATGAGGTGGAAGGGACGACAGCGCGGAGCCGAACTCTTCCGAGCCGTTAGGTTCCGATTTCCGTTAAAAACGCTTCTCTTTTTTTCCAGAATGTCTTTTCTCGTGCGGTCCTCGAGGGAGGTTTTTCACGCCCCTCGAGGATAAATATCTTCTCTGTACATTCCTTCCCTTTCAACACGCTTATTTCTTCGCAGTTTTTTCCCTTCCTTGTTAGCTGTAAATATAAATGGTTGCGTGCGAGGAAATTCCTTTCATTTGGTTAACATGGAATTCACAAAAAAATAGAATAGAATTCAGCTGACATTGAAGGCTTAAGTATCATTTTAAAAATGCAAATAAATATGAGGAAAACTATGTATTACATTGCGATAAAACTATATATATATATATATATATATATATATATATATATATATATATATATATACAAGGACGTCGGAAGACTTCTTGACACCCTGGTCATTACATGTAACCAGTTGACATACCTTTTCGGAGAATACAAACGGAAAAAAACATTTGACCGTTGAAATTATTCGAATCATTATCTTCTTTCAGCTGCGTCAAGACTGAGACGAGGCCCTGTGCCCGGGCCCAGATGACCCATTCCCTTATACACCCATGTATATGTATAGTTTTATCCAACCACCCCTGTGAGTTGATTTTAAAAAAAATATGTTCTCATTGGATCTTTACTCAACAAAAGGAAAATGTTCACCAAATTTCAATACATTCAATCTAGTACTACGAAAAGGAACATTTTATTTATCTGTGTGTCTTAATTACTCTCCTCACCTATTCCAATTGTAAACTAATTTTGTAAATTCTGTTATTTGTGAATCTCTATTTCACAAATGAAACATGCTTAGCAAATTTCAAGTATGTAGTTCTAACCATTCGAAAACAGGAGTTTTTTTATAAGTAACGCTCTTGAATCTCACGTATCCTTACTTGGGAGTCGATGTTTGAAAAGTATTTTCATAGAAACATTTTACTCCATAAAAGAAGCATGCGTGCCAAATTTCATGTCTGTAGGCCTGATAGTTCAAAAATAGCAATGTGTTTATTTATAACGCATTTTAATTCCTCGCACCACCCTTGGGTAATGATTTTAGTAAAATCCTTTATTAGCGGATATGTGTACCATGAAAGAAAGATGCCTGACAAATTTCAAGTATGTATGTCTAATAATTCTGAAGAGATATCGTGGTAGGTAAGCGAAATGCTTTTCTTCTTTCTTTATTTTAAAGTGAAAAGCGGCTCTCTCTCTCTTATTCACTCCAGATGTTTCGAGAAATGTTAAACCTCCCAACTTGAAATTTGACATGCTTGTTTTTTTCTGCAAATTAGAGATATCTTAAGAACGAGTTTTGTGAAAATTGACCTACAAGAGGGTTGTGAAGTTGTTATAAGCAAAAATTCCTTTTTTTAATTATTACACCTATAGACTTCCAATTTTGGGAAACATGTTTCATTCCTTGAGTAGTGATTCTTTAAGAACGAGTTTTGAGGAAATGGACTCCCAAGAAGGGGGAGAAGGTGGGGCTGCGGGAGTGTCAAGACAAAAATTTCTGCTTTTGAACTAGCAGATTTACAAACTTGAAATTTGGTTAACATTTCCTTTCTGAGAAGAAATTCTCTAAGAACTTGTTTTGTGAAAACCCATTCCTATGGAGGGGAGGAATGGGGGAAGGGGTAATAGATTTTAAAAAATCCCGTTTTTGAGTTAGTAGACTTACGGACTTGAAATGGAACACGCGCTTCTTTTGTGTAGTAAAAATATATGGAACTTTAAGATATAAGCAAGTGTTGTATGAATATTCAGATAATCCAGAGTTAATTCAGAAATAATGTATTTTTCGTAATGTGTGTAATGAATAGATTTGAAGGAGGAAAGATTTGATCTGATTGTCTCCCGTTTCGAACGCAAGTGCTTTATCGATCATGCCAAAACGATTGTCGTCGTGTGATGTTTAGTACTAGTTTATATAGATAGCATGCCGCCACATACCCCCATCCCACTGATTCGGCGAATAGTCGAACGAACAATACTATAAATGTGGCGAGCATGTAAGCAGTTGCGTCACTTTGTTGGTTTGCATCAGTTTGTGGGTTGCGTCATTCGTGCGTGACGGCTTGAGAATTGCGTCATGTGTGTGAGATGGCTTTGAGAAGTAACGGCTTATTTGCGTCAATGTTTGACGGCTTGGTTGCTTTATCGTAGGATAGATGACGCCACAACTGCGGCGCGTGAAGGGTGTGATTCTTTTACGCGGCCAGGGTCACCAATGAAGGAAGAAAGGAATGGATCTGAGTGTCTTCCGTTCTGAACGCGAGTACTTTATCGATACGCCATACCGATCGTCATTGCGTCATGTTTAGTACTACTTTATCTGGACATCATACCGCCACAGATTCATATCTGTTTCAAATCTTATATATGTTTAAAAATATATTAAAAGATCTTTAATTCATAATTATTAACCACAAAATCATAATAGTTAAATTGCCGATATATTTTTTAAATCTAACTATAATGTGTACAGATCCATGTTTTAAAAGTTCATCAATCGTGTAGAGATCTAAATATGTATGAGTTACAACATTTTAGCTTAGTATAAATTAAGACTTTTATTTCTATTTTTAAAGAAAAACTTTGATTCCGTTATGTTTACTATATATAGTAAATATTCTTCTCAAAGTTATGCGATATCTATATCTATCTATCTATCTATCTATCTATATATATATCTATCTATCTATCTATCTATCTATATATCTATATATATATATATATATATATATATATATATATATATATATATATATATATATATATACCAATACATAAAATCCTAAAAAATTAATGTGAAGAAAATAGACTAGTTCCATACACAAAAAAATACCTTATATATCTCTCCATCACTATGGAGAATATAAATGCAAACTTTTCGGCAGTCTCTTTTTCAATTATTTAGTCGGTCCTTCAGTTATTTTATATGTAAATGTAAAACATGACATGCATTTCAGAATGTCGCTATATGTGCATGTGTGTTCTATCTGTAAGATATGTAAACAATTTGGATTGAAAAAGTTAGAAACTCCTTCGAAAGTATCGGAAAGGCTGTGCGCGTGATATTTATTCAAGGTTTTCGAGATTCCTCCTCATTTTAGAACATAATTTTCATCGGTTTCCAACTTGATAGAAAATAGAAGACAACACTCATTTCCTCTTAAAATATTTCTTTTTTAAAAATTGAAATGACAAATAAGTAAACTAACTGCTATTTTAGACACTATCTAAAATTTTACGAATGGTGGGAACATGTGTAATTATGTAACTATGTGAGAGGCTCGTGCCTCTCTCTCGGTCACCTAAATGTGTGGGAGGTAGGGAAGAATCACTCGACATGATCCAATTAATCTATGTATTTATCACACACAAATAACAGACACAATTTCAACTATGTATAGGAAGATAAAATCTCAATGTTAACCACGAAAGTGGAGCAACGACTGTAAAACGCGATCGGAAAGGAGACTATCAAACTTAATCCTTACCTTAATAAAGGACCTAACCTTTTATACGGTTTAATCTAATATCAATTCAATCTTAGTGAACAATCATCACTTTCAAGTTTCCTCCTAACAAGTCTCAAATCACAATTCTAATATTATACCTTCAGTAACAATCTTATCTGACTCGAGTATATCTTTACTACTACTACCCTGTCAAGCTTGAAAACCTCAACTATATATAATAAGTTAATTTAAATATCACGATTATCTTATTTCGAAGAGTTGGTTGTGAATAACGTGAATCGATAGCCCAAAGATTTCCCAAGAGGATTAATTGAAAGTACGCGGATAGATCCGGCACAAATACAATTAAGATCATATACAGCCGGACCCCGATTTAATGAATTCATCGGGACTGAAAGTTTTGTTAGTTAATTCAGGGTTATTCGTTATATTGGGGTTCAACAAAGTACAATTTTTTTAATCTTTTTTTTGAAAATTCTATAATAAGTAACTACAAAAAGTATATACATAGTTAGAAATAACACCTTTTTTATTCAACCATTAAAAATGCTGTTAGGGAAGTATTACGCATCAGTAAAATAGAAATTTTAAAACACTGACTAATAAATATCTCTTTTGATAAGGTCTTTGATTCCTCACTCGAAAAAGTTATTTTTCAACTTAATGATGAGAAGGAACACTTGTTATTTACATCCTGCTTCATGAGGTACGTTTTCAAAGTTTCCGAACAATGTGAAGCATTAAAAAATGTAACACTTTTGATAATAGATTCATCATTGATTTCTGCATCACAATCGCTATTCATTGGCTCCGACAAATCAACAATTTCCTCAACTTAAATTTCACAGATAGCAGTCCGTCATCAAATGTAACGTAATAGTTAAATCCTTTACGTTGTGGAATGGGTTTGATGTAAGAAAGAAATTTCCTGTTCTTTTCAAAACTCACATTGATAGATTAAACTTGTGACTCATCTACACCTGTAAATTCTAATATATCTAATAACTTCCTTTCCCTTCGAAATTTACTTACTTACAAGAAAATTATTTTTTTTCCTGGACAAAAAAATACATTATTTGAAAAAAAAAATCGAAATTTTTCAAATAATACCAAATAAAAAAAATTCCAGCTGTTGAAATAATTCGTTTTTTCGGTGTTTATTATTCGTTAAGTAGGGAGTTGTTACCTCATTTTAAATCGGCGACAGAGAAAAATTAGTAAATCATGAAATTCGTTAAATCGGGGTCCGACTGTATTAGATTTAATCGACTGATTGATTCTTTTTTTAACATCTTAACTTCAAAATAATGTGAGGGTTATTGGTGATGGGTGTCATAATTTTTCATTTCAGCCCAATGATGAGGAAGACACATGATCTATCGCCCGACTCTCAAAACTTCCACACCATAACAAATCTCACACTGTGAAAGTAGACTAGATTCATTAAATATGCTGTGGCGATTCTTCCGATTCTGAAGCTTTGTGTTGTCTTACAATTGCATGCTATTTTATATAATTAAGAGAACAAATAACATCTTGGCACGAACTCTCATCTCTTGTTTTGATGCTATAATCAAGTAAGTTATAATTAGGATATACCCTTGGTAAAATTAAATTAAATAATTTTTTTAATAATTTTAAATTACAAATAATTAAAAATGATTATATATACACTCCTGGACAATTGCTAAGGACGGATAACACTATCATCCATAGCAACCACAAAATGAAAGGAAGCAAAATGTGGAAAATTAGAATAGATGCGGGATATTGGTAAGAAGAAGTATGAGTATGCAATTTTTTTTCCACGTCTGTTCATCACGTGATAGCGTTCATAAGAGCTTTAAAGGTTTTGACGCGTGTGGACAGTTGTTGTTTCAAGTCAAAGTTTTACACGAAAAATTTAACAGACGAAAAAATTTTTGGCATGTATTCCCGACATCACATAAACGATTTTATGCGTGGCCGAATTATTGGAAAGATCGAAGAAGGGCGAAAAATAACAGATGTTGCCAGGGAGTTCGACATCGTTCACAGCGTTGTTTCACGACTGTGGAAGTCACTTAAAACTACTGGAATGTGTAGTAGACGGCACGGGGAGGTCGTGTTAAATACGACGCCTGCAGAAGACAGATATATCGTCCTATCAGCAAAAAAGAACAGGCGCACCACAGCTCAGCAGGTGGCAAATCAGTTTCTTGCTGCCTCAGGAAAGCAGATCTCCTGAAAAACTGTTACCAGACGTTTGAGGGGAGGAGGACTATACGCACGCAGACCTGTTGTGTGTGTCCCATTGACCAGACAGCACCGTACTGCCCGTTTGCAATGGTGTTGTGAGCATCACAATTGGACTGAACAGGACTGGGCATGCGTACTATTCTCAGATGAGAGTAGGTTCAGTCTGTCATCGGATTGTAGACGCCAACTGATCTGGCGCGAGAGTGGTACTGCTTATCGTCCAGAAAATATCCAGGAAAAGGACCGATATCCGACATTCAGTATCATGGTGTGGGCCGGCATCATGATCAATGGCCGAACGCGCCTACATGTGGTTGCGAATGGGACTATGATGGGCCAACGATACATTGATGAAGTTCTACATCCTCATGTTCGTCTTTTCCATGGTGCTGTCTGTGATAAATCTGTTTTTATGGACGACAACGCAACATGTCATAGAACACTCGCTGTTCAGGATTGTCTAGACAGCGAGGGTATTCAACGTCTCGTATGGCCAGCGCGTTCTCCAGATTTAAACCCCATTGAAAATGTGTGGGATGCTTTGGGGAAGCAAGTTGCTGGTCGAAACTATCCTCCGACAAACAAGAACACTCTCATCCGTGCACTCACAGAGGATGGGATAAATTGCCTCAACAGCTGCTGGATAATGTTGCGCAAAGTATGGTACGACGTGCGGAATGTTGCATCACACTCCACGGTGGACATATCCCGTACTGATACCTTTCTTTAAGGTGCCTGCTGACTTTTAGATGCATTGTTCCATTTCTCCGTACGCAGATCAAATGAAAATTTATTTTTCTTTCAGATGTTTCACAGCTTTTGTACTTTCCAGAACAATAAATATTCTTTATTCTAATGTCTGAACAGTGTGGCAACTATATTTTATCCTACTAGGCCTCATGTCTCGCTTAATGTTATGCTACATAGCAATTTGTGATCCGTCCTTAGCAATTGTCCAGCAGTGTATATATATATATATATATATATATATATATATATATAAATCACAACTTAATAATCAATAAAAAATTGAAATTATATGAATCTTATAATACTAAATCCCATTTCAAAACATCAATGACAAATATAGAAGATAAAATTCCAACGTTTTTAAACAAAATTAGAAAGTTATAAAATAAAATTTTTTAAAATATTCAAGCGCAACCTCGGACTTAGGACTGATAAGTGGGTTTAAACTACTTTGAAGGCGCCAACCTTCCGCCTATTGCATCTTGGTAAGTTAATCAAAAAATAACCAATTCTCAAAAATTTAAAAATTAAAAAGTTAAAATTAAACCATTAATCTTGAAAAATTAAACTATTCGCCGTCGCATTCTTAAAGATATAACATTAAAATATTTAAATTCTAAAACAATTAAGTGCATAATATAAGTAAACCATCGAACACCAAAGATGATGCACCCATCTTTAAAACAGTTGTATAGGTAGAAAAAATTTATAAAATCTGAAAGTTCAAATTAAAAACCCAGTATGTTCACAAATGAATAGCATAAATCAGTAAAAACTCATCATAGAGCATCCTATCGATAATTCAATTCACAATTTTTGAACGATTTATCATATTTAATACAACAATTATATCAGTCCTATATTTTGCTCATAACTCCCGCTAATGCCACGTCAATCCAAATGATTCATAATCTCATATTAGAGTTTAACTATTTGGTATTAGATGCAAATCAAATTGCTTGCAAAAAAGTTACTTGATTGGTCATAAACGTTTGAATGGTCATAAATAATTTTAAAGCGTAGTCGTGTAAATATTGGCCTATGTGTGTATTAAACACAACTTGACCACTAACTATCTGACTTTGTGGACCTAATGTTGTGTGTTCGACTTGTGCATTTATGAGTTTAAAAATATGTTTAAGAAATATTTTTGATCTATGTATTTTCTCATGAATTTGATGGAATAATTATTCTGTATGCAAGAAAATATAAATTTCTGGATGTTCTTGAGTTTTTATCAATATTGTTTGTAGTTAAATTATTATTTCTCATCAAAAAATTTAAAATTATATTTCTAAATATTGTTATATGTTAACAACTATTGAAGTTTGGTATCTTTATGACATTGAAGTTAAATGCTTCCCTTTTATCATAGATATTGCTATATAAATTGTTGTCAATAATATTTAAATCTAAATCTAAAAATTCAGCTTTGTTCCAGTTAAAATTTGTCTGTATTAATTTTAGGTATTTCGGATAAAAATTAATGCTAGGTTTAAATTCCCTGTCGCGTCATATATATATATATATATATATATAAGAGGTTTTTTTTAAAAAAAAATCTAATTTTATTATTGCTTTCCATTCTGCATCGTCTATGTCCGATACGAATTCCTTAAAAAATGATTGAAATTAATATGTAAATAGTAAGAATTTTAAGTTCAGTTTTTTTTTCATTTTAGAATATCCAAAGATGAATATAAATCTAAGAGATGAAATCTAAGAATTGTATCTAAAATATGATGAACCTAAGAAATGAAATCTAAAAGATTTACATTCACCCTAATCACTTAAATCGAATGTGTTCATCTTTGTTGTTTATTTCATCATATTTTTTGAGGATTCAGCAAGTGAAGGGACTTTATTTAGTTTATATATAAATACAACTGGAATATTATTCAATATGTCTTATTTATATAGTCTACAAATTACATTTATTTAATGAGTGAATTGACTAATAGCGAGCTCATGACACTTATTTCGGACTTAGCTTTGGATTTGTTATCTATCGAATTAATTAATTTAATGCATTTCAGTAAATAATCATTGCATTTCGATTTCTTTCTCAAAGAATTATTTTATCTACTGCTCCAGTTCTAGTAAAGAAACCACAGTAATAATACATACGTTAGACTCAGCAAGTGATACGAGCATTTCTTTATTATGAAACGATTACAATATTTATTCTACTTCATTTTTTAATTTAGTAATAAAAACAAAAAATTCAACCATTTACTCTCTCCTGTCGAAACTGAAATCTCGTAAGAAATATATTATACTCCTTTATTTCAAGCCATGGTCCTTTATTGAATTCCACATCATTGTTTAATAGTTGTGACAAGAATAAAGTAAAGAATTAAATACCTAACGCACACAAAAGGCTTTAAATTAGAAAACCGTTTTAATATTGTGAGACTTAAATAATTTCCAAGACTATCACCGTACGATTATAATCGTACCTAGGCTGGAAGGGGTGGGGGAGATTGGGACGTAATAGCATTTTAATAAATTTCCTGTTTGGGGGGTTACCGCCCATTAAAGTGTTTACCCTCGCTCCGTGTCGTTAAACCTGGCTTAATTTCCTCCCAGATAGGGGACAGGCGTCTGGACAGATAAGGAAATTGAAGGAAACTGGATGCGAAATGGATGAACACTCTTTCAATGGAATCACTAGACTAATTAGGAGACGCGATTTATGATACGAGGATGGCTTTTTAAACGGAATCCAGCCAACTTGGCGCATTTCCTAAGATCAGTGTAAAATGAAACGAGTAAAAATTAAATCCTAATATTTAATGTTATTCTTTTATAATTCGGGATAATTTATACTCATGCATGCATATTACGAATATTAATGGTCCACGTAATGAATATTATTTAAAGTGTGAGAATATTTTGGAATAAAACCGCTCCGATTGAATACATTTGAAATGCGGTGAGTTATGAGATATTTTATATTGATGTCAAATAAACATGTGTTTCCATTTTTAGAATTTGTCAGTACAGTTCAAAAGAACTTGATAACCTTCAAACTTTTTGCAAATGTGTGTATGGTATTTATTCCACATTTGAGCTGAAGGTGAAGATTAATAAAAAGTTATACGATCAGTATGTCATTTACCATTTTAAGAGGTTCCCCTATTTAAGGGTGACTTTAGAGGGTGAGTCATGGATTTTGAATTGTCAAACAACAAAAGGTTTCTAAAATCAAATACAAAAAATTATATGAGTTAAATACTTTTTAAGAACATTCGTAGTCGGTCTGACACTCACAAACTGATTCAGATGTATAATAGTTCGAATAGAAGCAACATACATAGAATACAACAAGTATTATTTCCTTTTAAAAACATATTTTATACTTCTATACAAAATGATTTGGTTTCAGAGAATCTTCACAAAATGCATATACCCTTTGAAGTGTTGAGACACGCTATTTCCTACAAACATAATACCTGTTTGTCTATTCTTGAACAATATCTTCGTTACATATTTCTATGGTGGGAAACGCTTTAAGTTATTGCTTTTTAGATCTTATTCATACCTATCTATGTTATTGTTTTAACATTTCAAAAATTACCGTAAAATCCGGCGTATATAACGCGCACCTTTACTTTCAAGCTTAATTTCTTAATTGTTTGGCATATTTGCAAAACATCGTGAACCCCCTTCTTTACGAAGAAATCTGAAATATTAGTATACATTGTCCTTATATTTTGAAGTCATTTATTCGAAGTATTATCCCAGATTTTTGTGACAAAATAGTTTTATTCTAGAACTAAACTCTTTTAGTTCATAAGGCGAGTCATTTCTTTTAAATAAACAGTATTTAGATACATGTAGAAGTATTTTTTTATATATAATAATCTCTTTTGTTATTTTGAAGCTATCATTTTTATACCCGACGTATAGACGTGGTTATGATTGTGATTGTGATTTATTAATAACGCACACAGCTATTAGTCGCATATTAGTTTGTTACAATAGGTCAGTATATCGTAATGAACTCCACGTCATGACAAGGGCACTCGCATTATAAAAGGCTTTGGTAATGAGAGCAAGCGAAATTCGTGCACGTCGTTCGAGAGAGAGCACCAAGTTGCAGTAGAAGTAGTTTTCAGGAGGTGAGTTGAGGGGGGTACTGGTCTGGATTCTTAGCCCAACTGACACATAAGGGGCTGAGGATCCATCAAATATATATATAAGCATCTTCTGATAATTGCTTTCAATATGATTACCAAGTTTAAAATGGGCATGTTTTGTTGTGAACACATAAAACCATTTTACATCTGGAAGATGCCATAATATTGAGGTTCATTTACTTATAAATTTGTGTATGTCATTTACATTGATGGTCCATTTTTTAAAACTATGCATGAAACGATTTTCATATTTAATGAAGCTTATTAATTGATTACAAGTTTAAAGTTGTTTTCCGTATTGGATCGAGATACAACATTAAATAAAATGATCCGTTGCGTGTTACCTCAAACTACCGTTTCTGATTAATCTTCCTTGGTATTTTTTTCTACTATTCTTTCGGTTTTTATAGATGCAGAGTAGATTATATGAAGATTTTAGATTTTTATTCCATTTTTATGCTAGGCACCCTATCGAAGATTTAAGAGAGCAGCTTCAATAAACATTAAACACAAAAATGTCACTTAATTTTACAGGTATGTAATACTAATAAGCCTTTTTCTCATGAAATATCATAACCGAAATATTCACTATAAATGTTATTTTTCAATAATCATGCATGTTTTTTTCATTATATTTGGTTCAATTAAATACATCGTCCATGCTTGTTCAAAATTAATGTTTCACCGTATATTTCATTGCGCTCATTTCTGCAGTTTTCTCTGTTACGATGAAGTCCTCATGTGCCTGGAAAATGTGTTTGAATGCTGCTTTCTTCGTTGTCAGCTCACATTACACCAAGAGATTCAATTACTTCGTTTTCAGCTTCGTTAAGCACGGTTTACAATTGTATGGAACACACAGTCACTAAATATGATTAAATGTGTATGAAAATAAATAAAGAGTGGGAAGATTAGATTAAGGCCCTGTCGTCCATCCCTTTCTTAGAGAAATGACGCTAATTTCCCATTGGATGCCATAAAACTTTTGCCTGGACGCCTCCTCATCTATCCTTCAGGGTAACCATGGGAACCCATCTCCAGATTAAAGCGGGAAAACAAAAATAGGGAGTAATCGGATTCGCTGAGGCAAAATAATTGATATCCAGTGGCTCAGACACTTTTGCCGCACCTTTTAATACGCAGCCCTGCGATAATATTTATAATAACTCCGGCTGGTGATAGTAAACTGTTACCTTGACAACGGCCTCTAATATTGGTTGCAGGTGGAATGAGGTCCGTTTCCACGTGAGAGGTCAGTTGGCCGGAATGACCAAAAGTTGAGGAGGAAGATCGTGATGTTTGCAGAAGCATTCAAGCAGAACTTTGGTGGAGAAAGTTTGGCGGACAGGGAGTTGCTTATCTCATGTATAACGCGCCTTTTCCTCTTTCTCTCTCTCTCTCTGTCGTCTCAATAACCTATTTATACCCTATTGAGCTCTTACCAATATTTTTCTATTAAGTTATTATTTACGCTCATCAATATTTATCGTTCCGAGTGAATTATGCTGACATTCAGTAATTCAAATAAAAGTAAGCTTGAGAAAAAATTTCCAAAATACAGATACATTTTTTTTCTAACGCATTTAAATTTTCAACTATGTAATAAAACAATTATACATATGTATAAAAAATATTTTAAAGTATTTTTAAAAAGTACATATATTTAAAGTAAGTTGCAATTCCTTGGGAAATTACACCGGAATTTGTTTTAAAACAGTTGTGAATTCGTGTTTCGTTTTTCAGCAGACCGCAATCCATGTTGGTTAATCTAAACGAGGGATGAGCATAATTTAATCCACCGCAAGTGGAACAGATGCCGATAAGACAAGTGCTAATGGCGAGCAAAACAATCTTGTTTAACCAAATAAATGTGAGAAAATAAAAAGAGCCCCCGAGAAGCGTAATGCGTCTGGATGGCGGCGTAACTAGGCTAAAGACAACACAGCCCTTACGAGGCCCAATTATTTTCAGGGAACCGTTTCATCTTAATGGCCGCTCTTATTCTCCCTGTCTGAGCTGAAAGGATCTTTCGTTGGTACTTTTTTTCTGGTAGTGAAAATCGTTTAAAAGGTCATACTCTTAAGGTTGCTCCTTTAATTACGATACGGTCAGAACAAGGTTTTACTATACTAACATAATCATTCAATGAACCCCCTACTAATTTACGTGTAAATGCGGAATTCGTGTATAGCATTATTCCGAACCCAATAAACAACAATCTAAAGCAGTTGTGTATGGATGTCATATTTTATACTTAATTGTTTGTTAGAGATAAAAGTACTAATATAGCATAAAATAGGATCTGTAAATTACGACTTTCACCTAATATAAGACATTTATAGCATAATTTTTAGTTAAAACACGTTACATTAACCCAGTGTTTCTCAAACTGTGGCATACCCCTCTAGGGCGGCGTGATAACTCAACGAGGGGGCCGCGAGCATATTGAAAATTCGAAAACCAAAGATTATTTTAAAAAAATTATTAATTCACTGAAATAAACAAACAAAATACATTCTGACGTAATAAAAAATAAAATATACCTTTACACTGATATAATACACTTATAAGTGTATCAGTACTGCATAATGTATTTTAGAAGTAATTTAACAACACTAAGTTAAGAACAAAATAACTTTCGATGAGCCGTGTCACTAAAAAAAAAGTAACCCTTATCTTAATTATTTGTAACACTTATCTTGATAATTCCTTAACTGTCGATCAAAAGTTACGCGATTCGCTCCCCAGCGCAACCAGAAACGAATAAATAAGCAAATCGTCAAAAACAAGTAAATACTTTGCAAACACTATAAAGGTCCCCTTTCTTGCATTTCAAAGCCTTCTGAATAATTTTATGAATAGCGTGCACAGACCAGATCGTACTTCGGAAAGACGTATATATACGTCCTGGGCAATTTAAAATTTGGCTGAGCCAGACATTTATTTACGCCGATGGCACTTAAGAGGTTTAATTCGTATTGTAGCTTTTGCGTCAAAGTATAGCATTGTTGAATTAAATACTATGTTATTGTATGGAGGGGGGATCGATGAAAATTATGATTGAATATTGGGTCGCAATCATTCAAACTTTGAGAAGCACTGAATTAACCCAAGGTCCCATATTTATAACACATTTTGGGTTTATTTTCCTATAATTCATAAATGTTGGTATTTAAATTTGCGTTATCGTATTTTTATGACATAAAAGTTTGTTATTTACTAAGCGAATTTTTCAACACTGTGCAAGAAGAGAGAGAGAGAGTGTAGTGTTTTGCTTTCATCTTAAATAAATAAATGAAATCATTTTGAAACTAATTAAATTAACTTTATATTAAATCGAGAGAATTAGCGAGAGACTACTCAAGTTTAGTCATTTCCTTAATATTTGTTAAAGAAATATGAAAAATACATATGTGGAACATAATGTGGAAGCTTGTTTCTCTTTTCTTAAAATCAATTTTTATTTTTAAAAATGGATAAAAACACGCAAGATTAAAAAAAAAAAATCTTGAAATTGCTAAATCGAATAATAATTTCGTCGTTTGAATTCTTAAGCAATTCTGTTATTTTTAATCCATTGGAATTCATTCATTGTTTTTCACGATTATCAGACAAAGAACGATTACTACTAAATTAGCCCAACACCTGATAAAACCTAAATTTTTCGAAAAAAAAAGAAAACCGCAAAAATAAAGGAACGTTTCTTTCACTGAAACAATCATTTAAGTGCAAAAATATTTAATTGTCGCGAGAGGAACTCGAACAACTGAAGACTTAAAAATGCTCTGTGAATAAAAATCTTTTCAAGAGTTTGATAAGAGTATCTTTTTTTGAAAAAAAATTATAACGAGAACTCAACTCAACCATTAGATTGAGCAAGGAAATTAAAAAAGAAGCTTTACTTTTCAAAAAATGACTCCAGCTCTCTGTAAATTGTCTTTACTCCAAAAAGAAAGCAAAAATTAAAGTTCTCTATTTCTTTTCCCCCCTTTTCGAATGAGGGTGAAAAAGAATTCTTTGTCATTTATTTGGGAGTTTAACAAATCCACAGTTCTATTATTTCTTCCGCCTCGCCGGGCATTGATTCCGTCCACTCACCGCTGGGAGTTGAGCCTCAAGTAAATAACGGACCAAAAAAGCGTTTGATTCGGCTTTTGGAAAATAGCTCCAGGTTCTAATTACCTACGTGCTAATTGCGGCCGAATTCGTGTAAGAATCTCAATGAAATTATGGAGAACTACAATCGTTCGTCTTTTACAACCACTGGGATTCGAAAACATTCTCTTTCCTCTCCTTCTCGATTTTTTTTACCTCTCTTTTGGATTGTGGCCGGTGGCAACACATTAATGCGAGACGAAGGACAAGTTTTGTGTTTGTTCGACCGAGCTTTAATTGAGTCGGGGAAAGGAAAAGGAGGGTACATCTTTTTTTCCCCTAAAAGGTGGTGGGGGTGCAGATAGGATTGGAAGGAATCATTAAAAGTGTTTCGTTGTTTGCTCTTCCTCGGACAATAGGATCGCACTTCAGTGATTTCCCAGTGGTTTCCCTGTTTGACTTATTCTGAAGAAGAACGTCTTCTTTCGAGCCGAATTTCATATTCCGAGCCTGAAGAGTTCGAAATGTTTCTCTCCAAAATAATTCAATGAGTGTAGGGATTCCCTCCCACCGTTTACATTTTTTTTTTTTTTTTGCAAGAGTAATCGAAAATTAAAAGAACGGAAATTCTATCTGAATGACTTTGAAACATAGTGTACCTTGAAGAATAGCCGCCGTTCTCTTTTTTTTTTATGCAAGGAATTTCGAATTCTGCGGTAAAAATAGACGGGGAAAGAATAAGATGATTTTATTTAATTCATGTTATTCAGTAAATGTCATAAATAAGTTAAAAAATTCCCCATCGATTAAAAAACACTGTAAATAAGACATTTTTCCCCTTGTGAAGGAAAAGTTTGATACCAATTTTTTTTGTATTATCCAATTTTGTTGTCAGTAAAAAGATTACATTCAGAAAAATATTTAGGGTTTAATTGGATTTGAAGCAAAAAGAAATGTAACAAATTTGTGCATTGCTAGTGTTAGTAACGAGCTAAAAATTACGTGGTCCATCGCCAAAAGCCCTCGTGTAGCTGAACAGTGCGACGTGTAATACTCACTCACTCATTAGTACCGAGCCATAGAATTTTTTAATCTATATATATCCAATTTTATTTAATCTCTCCCCATGTAAGTGATTCTCTATTATAAGCGTATTGGAAAAATAATCATTAGTGGCATTCAAGAGATTATTAGAGTAAAAATTATCTGCAAAAGCACTTTAAAAGTTGATATTAAAACTTAAATTATCTTACACCCCTTTTTTGTTTTCTTTGAGAAGTACTTTAACACATGTGAGAGTTTTCTTTCATAATGACAATAATGCATTTTCATCCACATATGTGACTATTATATTCCATTTTCATTATTAATAAAAATAACTTTATTTCATTTTATGCGGTTCAGAGCAAATACATTTATGCTCATAAACTAAGTATATATCTGAGAGTCAATGAAAAAAAATTGCATTTAAACAATAATCTCTGATAAGATTGAGTAACCCAAACAGTTTTGAAAGGTTGTCTTCCTGTTCTAATTTGAGCTGTATAGAACGTGTAATAGGATGATGTATAATTCATAAGAAACAGAAAAATACATCGTTAGGAACAAAGTATTTGGTAAACTATTGAAGGAAAAAGTGGTTGTGTCGCATGATGGAGTGTAGTTGAACAGCGTGAAAGTCCAATATTGTCAAAGATTAATAAGTGGTAAATTTTTTATTTGGTAAAATTTTTAAAAAGTTAGAATACAATCACATGTAGGCTGACAGTGGAGTGCACAACGGTGGGGGTTAAATGTTCAAATCCCTCTCATACACTAACAGATTTTTAATTTTTATCATATAGGTAATTAATACCTCAGCGCTGACTCGTTGATGTATTTTATTAATGTAAGCAGCTCCCATAAAAGTAGTATGTGTATTTCAATTAAATAGGAAGTAATCTATGAACTATAGAGATGCCTCAAATAGACATATTTAGGGAGTAACAGTGATTCTACGGATATGAAAATGTAAAGTTAAAACGGTTTTCTAGGTTAAAACGTCACAAAATGAACAGTATTGGTAGCAATTCCTAACCGAAATAGTATATTTGTAAAACATATCATTCTGAGCAGAGATCAACTGCAAATGTGATTTCAGAGTCAGTTTTTAAAGTCCAAACAACGCAATGAAAATTTTTGAAGACACAAGTAGGCTTATCAAACAGTATTTCCATTTGTTTTCTGTTACAATTGCGACGGGTTTATCACTCTTTTCTATTATTTATCCTCTTGGGTTCTTTTGGGCCGAAAAAGAAAAATTCTTTCCAACCAAATCCAGAAGCGAAGCGTGATTATGCAAATTAGGAACCTTTTAAATAGCAGAAGTTTAGCGTAAGCGGTGTGTCCTTTTGGGAAGTGATAATTCTAGTCTGAGTTTCAGCGCGTAAGTTGAAGTAAGCCTACATAACTATTTGATCTAGTGCACTCAAGTCAAGGTGGATACCATTCCACACGAGATAAACCATAATGTCATTTTTGGATTCGAGAGATTTGCTGCTACCCAAGGTATAGAGATGGGATCGTTCTATTAACTACTAGGAACTGTGTATAAACAGAGGTTAGGAATAAGCGGTAAAGTTATATATAGTGGTAATGATCACGTTTATTTGGTAAAACGTATTGTGTGCTTCTTCACCTCAGATCCTCTAAGTGAAAATATAAATATTATCATTGTACAGTGTTTAAGTTAAGATCTTAATGGAGAGATATTAAGATTATTGGAACGCCTGGTTCTTCATTCCCTCTCACACCCCTAGGTCACAAGGATAACTTAGAGGTAAGGCATCACCAACGGGACAATGCCTTGCACAATTCTTAGCAAGAATGAGCCTCAAACTTATTACCTAATGAAAGCAATTTTGCTGCATCAGCAACTAGCTATATTTAGACCTTTCATTGCTTATTTATTAAAGGTTGACACTCTTTAAGAAATTATGTTCGGCACCATCATCATACATTCTCATACATATACCACATGAATGTGCTGCAGAAGAACCACAAATACAAATCCCTACTCTTCTTGAAAAACGCTACTTATACAATGAAGTACTAAATGGTAAGTGCATCCATTGAGTCGAAGAAAACACTCTTTCCTCACATTACTGAACACATTTTATATGTGTTCTTAGTGCAACAATACCCTCACTTAGCACATTATGTCTTCCATTAGCCTCAAATAGTTCTTTTGTGTTCTAATCGCTTGTTAACATAACTATAACAAGCTTGCATGGCAATTCTAACATTTCCGTCCGATTGCCTTGGTTCTAACTCAATCCGGGCGTATTGCCTAGAATTGTGAATAAATGAGTTTTGCTTAGTCATCACTCCTGATCTTCACAGCCGAAAAGGAAACAGAGTAACATAAGCTATCTGAAATGAAAACATATATATTTGTATCTCTCTCTTGTTAAGAAATTTTCTTTTCAGACATTTCTATTCATCTAGAAAAGCATAATTTCTTGCAGATTTTGTCATTTTATTCCTATATACTATTAGTTTCTCTCTGTCTCTATTATATATATATATATATATATATATATATATATATATATATATATATATATATATACATACAGATAGCAATAGAACCTAAGTATACCTATTCAAGATAGAAAATATTAGGTACAGTAGTACAATAACAAACTCCTGGCCTTAGGATCCAATATTGCAGGTTTAAACAAGTTTTAGGGCTAGCCAACCATGACCTGAATTATGTCTATACAAAGTGCCAAGAGGAAAGGAAAGAATAATTTTAGGAGAAATATAAATATTACAAATAAAATCACTATACTAATAAAATATAACGGTAAAATTATAGCCTACAATATATTTAATAGTATATACAATATTAATATAATATAGTATTTATATACAATATTTAATAAATATTATATTAATTAATAATATAATATTTAATATGCAATATAGTATATATTTAAAGTCGTCGCAAAAGGTAAATAGTTAGACATACTTCGTGAGTTTATCAACTGGTTATGTTTCCCACTAAATACAACAGAGGAATATCAGTACCGCATAAAGTTAAAAATTATGATAGAATAGTATATATATATATATATATACGTTTAAAAAACCATAAATATTTGTGGAAATAAATGATTACAAGAAATATTTAAATAACAATATTATTAAGTTATTAAACATGTGGTGCCATCTATTGAATAAGTGTATCATTAGTTAAAAATACTAGTATTAAAACATAATGTCAATAATAGTTATTAATACATATTGTATGGGATAATAGCTTTTGTCGCTCCATATCCCACACAAAAATATTAACTGTAACTGTAATACATATTGCATATCACTGAGAACTATTAGAAATATAATTGTAAAGAAAGTTAGCAGGATATCCTTGTTCAATACATTGTTTAATAAAGATATTAAGATTTAAATAAATATTAGCTTTATCGCTAAGTAATACATTATTACGATAAATATAGTTAAAAATAATATTTCTATATATAGATATAGATATATTTGAATTCCAGTATATATATTTATGTATTTTTATATCATTCAAATTTTCAATCGTTAATAACATATTTTTTATTTATCCACTCAAGTTCAAATAAATTTTTATAAATATGTAGTGGATGACACTTACACGTTAATACAGTTTTTTTTAAATATTAATTCATTAATTAATGAATAATTAGTAACAAACAAAAATAGTAGTCTAACACCGTACGTAAAAAGGAAAATCGCTCGGGGTGTCCCTGCAGCGCACTGGGTAGTGCATTGGACTTTTAATCCAAAGATCGTGGATTCCAATCCCACCTGGCATTGTCTAATTTCTTAGAATATGATTTTTATTTTAACTATACTAATTTACTGAGATAATTAAATTTAATTAATGAATAAATAGTACAAACAAAAATAATAGTCCAACACCACATATAGAAAGGAAAAGTACTTTCTACTTTGCCACTTAAAATTGTGATTCTGTCATATGTATATACATATTTATATTAATTGTAATTATTTAATAAAAAGTAACTAAAATATTTTTTTCTTTGTTAACCTAAGCAGGAATTGACTTTTTTTTAAAAAATTTATATTACTTCTTTTTTCAGTAATTTCGTTAATTTCACAATGTTTAACTTTTTACAAAGGTCTGCTAACGTTTATTTCGGTTTTGTTTCATGACTCCTTTATAAATGACGTTTAAATGCGTTGGCACGTTTTCTAATATGTTTTGACACGTTTATGCGTTTAGATTTATTTGCGATTTTAAAGCATTTTATGAATATGTTTTATACAATACTTTGAAGTAGAAAATGTGCATGTAAATTTAAGTGCGATGTACTGAAAGATTCATCTGGAAGCCTTCAAAATTTTTTTGCTCGTTGAAAATCGTTTGTATGAATAAATGTCGATTCCCCCCACTTCAATCTGGCAACACATCTGTTCCGGGGCCTGAATTCTATTTTCTTTTCCCAGGCCGTTCTGTCGCTCACCTACCTGCTGCTGAAAAATGTATCGAAGAGTTCTCGAATCCCTCCGAAATCGAGAGGTGGGGGAGGGGAGGTTCCAAATGACCTATTCGCGTGCCTAAATCGAGGTCCAGACCACCCTCATCTTCAGAGCGGACACATTGTCCTTGTGACAGATGTCCTTCCACCTCGCAAAGAAGTCACGCGAGAGCGCGATTTCTCGTGGTTTTTCGGGACGATTAACCGGAACATTTTGCTTTTAAATTGCTCCTCAAATCACATTCAAATCTTATTTAAATATTCGAATGCGAAATAACTTTTTGATGGAATGGGAGAGGTTAGTTTTTTCGTTTCATTTATTTTTTTCTTAAATCTTTGGGATCATTACGAGTCATGTGATAGCATCTTAAAATAAAACAACTTCATAAATACTAATTGTAGATGGGTTTGTAAAATTTGCCATGCAAGCAGTGCAGTGATGTTTGAAAAAAATATTCATACACATAATAGTGGAGGCGAATTAAAGGTGATTCTATGCATAAATATTAAAATGCGTGATTTTTTATCATTTAATTAAATAGCCTTTAAAAAAAATCAGAACTCATTTTTGCCATGTTTTGAAAGAACAAGATAATTAAAATTTTTATTTTAATACCGTACGTTTCGGTGTTTTACAGGAACCAGCGTATATAACTCGCACTCATAAGTCCAAACTGTATTTTTAAGTTTTAGGTATATTCGCTGTATATGATACGCTCCTTTCTTTCTTTTATTTACGAAGAAACCTGAAATGTACACGACCAATGTTTATTTAGCAAACAATACAATAATATGAAGTCTATATATAGAGTGTGAGTAATTAGTCATGGCATGGAATGAAATTGAACCTGTCATAATTAAAAAGTAATTAAAAATAAAGTATATCTAACAATATAGAGGAAACGGAAGATGGTAATTTATCCATGGTTCATAGTAGTAATGATGGTGAAAAAATAAGCTAGAATTGGATGATGGGATGCATGATTGTATAGACCAGTGGTTCTTAAACCTTTATGACCCATGGACCCCTTTTTATAGTCAAAACTCTCCCACGGATCCCTTCTTAAAGTCAAAACTTTCTTAAGGACACCCAAGTGAAAAAGCTACATAAATGCATCATATGAAATTAAAAAAAAAAAACAACTTAATTTGTTGATGAGTTTTATTTATTGAAATTATAACTTTTTTGTGTTTAAAGTAAAATAAAATAACAACAATAATAATAATAACTATTAACTTGGATGAACTTCTTGAAATGTTGTGAGCATATTTATGTCCGTCTCAATGTTTATGAGTAGGAACAGCAAATCCTAACGAGTGGTCGGTTTCTTCTTTCTTTTTTTGTGATGAGGTTTTTTTACGGCATTGAATCACGTTCTACCAAAGTCAACAACTTTTGTACAATAACCCATAATGCAGGATATAAAGTTGGGATCAGATTTTGTAAGCAGAACTTGTTGTATCCTTGTTCAAACATTAGTTTAAGTTCCTCATTTGTGGATATTTAAATAAGATGATCCTGTATTACTCTAGATTTATGTGTTTGGGATCTGAATTAGTCCACGCTCAAAAGGATTCAGAATCCAGGTGGAATAATCCAAGTGCATTATTATTAATTATTTAAATTTCCATAGAAATAAAAATGGACCTTTTTATTTTAAATTAAACCATGTGTGGACCGTTTGACGTTGTTCAGGGACCTCCAAATCAATTTTAATTTTTCACGAACTCTCTGAACAATATCAAGGACCTACCTCTGGGGAGCCTAAGGACCACTTAAGAAACCACTGGTATATACAAATATGACGAATATTTCATATCATCTAATAATGGCAGCTCATATGCTATGTCCTCCCTTTTAAAATAACAGCGTTTAGACACATGTACAAATCCAACTTTGTTATGCTAATTTTTTCTTTATCTTTAGGACAATCGTTTTAGTATTCGGTGTTCAGTGCACATCCATAAATTTTGATCTATTTTTTTTATTAAAAAAGTGCGCGTTATACTCCTGAATTTATGGCAATTAGATAGCTAAAAAACTTGGACAACACTCATTCCTTTTCCACTTTCATAAAGAATTTCCTGAATAAAGGCTGCCTGCGAGATATTAATTACGTAAATAAATGCGAGTTGTGCTAACCCAGTATCAAACACATTGATGATGTAAAAAGAAAACTGGAATGCTGCAAGGCAATATTGTTCGATTCGAAGGCAGTTTGGAATCGCGTATTTGCCGGACTCTTCCGATAATCTCTTGGCAGTGCAGCCGGATAATTGCGAACTGGCTGCAGGACATCGAGTTGGTCAGATTTCCGATAAACAACTTGGGGCAATCTGATTGGATAATTCCCTGTGACAACATTCCCTGCAAATGGCGTCCATTTAAATTAGCCGGAACTTTTCGCATTGGTACACTGGCGACTATTTTTGTGTTGTTGCCTCATTAAATGCATCAAGTGAAGAGAGACACATTATCTCCGATGGAGCGAGGGGAAATTATGCCAGATATCGATCAACACACATTTTACGGTAGTTTTACTAACAAATAAGTTTGGAGAAGGCATTAGTGCGCTCAGTCATTTTAATTTGTAAAGCATCACTGATCGTAATTTAATTAAATGATTTTGCATTCAATTTATATATATGCCGATGCTATGTCATTGCATTTAAATCAAATAAGACTCGAATAAAAATATTAGAAACTGTGTGGAGTCAATTCAATAAATACGCGTTTCTGGTAATCTTAATTTATTTTTGACCGAAATATCTGGTTACAGAGATTTTAATGATGTCCAATCAACTTGTCCTATACATTATAGAATGATACAAGAAAAAAAAATAGTTTGATTGGAAATCAACTTTATTTGATTTAAGTAGCGGTTCCCAAACTGTGGGGTGCAACCCCCGAGGTGGGTGTGATTACCCTAAGTGTGATAGCGCGAGCATATCGACAAGCGAAAAAAGAAAAGATTTAAAAAATATTAATTTATTAAAAGGAAGCAAAACATAATACAGTTTGATATAATAAAAAATAAAATATACGTTGCATGTTTATTGCAATGAGTTCCAATTTAAAAATTACAAAGGAAAAATAGTGTAATATATATCATATTACATATAAGTAACTTAAAATATGTATTACTTAAAAGTTTTGTAAAATATATTGAATACTTATTTTGATAATTTGTACGGTTTATAATTAAAGGTCGGATTGTTAAATTAGCATCAAAGTATATTTTTATTGAATTGCATATATTGTTATTGCATGGGGGGAAGGGACGCAATGAAAATTATGATTGTGTAAATTGGGTCGTAAATATTGAAAGTTTGAGAAGCATTGGAATAAAGTGTTTGGAGGAAACTTCAACACATCATGACTTAAAGTTATCTCTTTCATTTCTGATAAAGACAAAAGGGAAATTTACTATTACAGAAATAGTTAAAAATTTATTTAAAAAAAAAGGGAATCTTAGCATGTGTGTGTGTGTTCTAGGGCTCGAGGGTCTTGGGAGGGGGAGTGTTTATTAACGTTACATAATAAAGTAACACAAGAGCCGTTGGCAACGGACCTCGAAGTTCTGGGTTAAGCAAAATGGTCATGGTCATGAACTATGGCTGGTATTGTTTTCAGTTCGAAAGTTAAGAGTCTTTACGTTTGCGTGGTGTGAATGTTTGGATAGTGGATAATGATCTTATGTGTAGTCCTTGTCATTTGGACTTGGTTCAAAATTAGAAGGTCCGTTGCCAGTAGTCCTCGTCTGGCTTCAAAGTGGGGCTTTAATATTCAATAATTTTTCAATCAACAGACCCTTAACATGATAAACTTACAAGCTACTTTCCATAGACGAGTTTTTTTTTAAAAATACGCCAAAACCACTTTGTGGTATTGTATAGTTTTGTTCAAAATAATATTCTTTACAATTTGAAAAAAAAAACACTTCTACGTATAAATAAGAAATATGCAAAATCAAATCTCTTTTATGAGAGTGGAGGCTAAATAATTTTGGGAATTAAAAGAAAAAAATATATTTTAAAAAATGTGCTTGTGTGGTGTTCTTTTTCCATTGTTCGCTAACAAAAATACCATTTAACATTTTACAAATGGATATCATCAATAATGGATTCATCGAAAGTAATTTTTTTAAAAAAAATACGAAAATCCTAATACAAAACAACGATTTTCTTAAGTGCTGCCTTTTATTGTATTTTCGATTTTACATGAATATTTTTTTTTCCATTTAATATTATCTATGAATGCTCTTTAGCTTTTTATGAGCGGAAAAAGCAAATGGCTTCACATTTAGAGAACATTGGATGGAGTACCTTGGCTGTAAATTGATAGATTTAAACACAGTTATTGAAAAGAAAACTATGCATGAAAATACAATAAATGTCCCTGGAAACATTCTGTCCATTTTTTGTACAAATATTTTTAGAAACTATATATTATTTATCCGTTGTTTAAGTTCCGAAATAAATATTAAATTCAGTTAAAGTATTAAATTTAAAAAGATTTTTAAAAATAAATATATAATATTTAATAATATTAATTGTAGTTTTGTATTACTACAGTTAATTGACTAATTGCTGCAGCTAACATTAGTTACTAAAATTAATTATAATTAATAACACATTTTTAAATATTAACAATGACTTAATTTTTAAAATGTGATACTTTTTATATATAAATGATATATAACTAAGCCTTTCATCTCTTCAGTGGGTCGATTAACACTGGAGGTATCACGTCTGACTCTTCATTTTAATGGAACATCTGCTCATGCACCTCAGCGCCACGAAAACTGTGAAGGGCATAGTATACCTTGGGCCTCCAATGAGCCGTTGCGCCGCTGAGTTTAGTTGTGTAGATATATAATTATATTATAAAATTAAACTGCATTTTTATAGATTTTTGACCTTAATCAATCTAGCCAGCCAAAGGCTAGATTAAATTCATGAGAGCATTAGAAAACAGACTAAAGGAATTTTGAGTAAACATTTGTTACTATGCTTTATAAATTAATATATCAGTACAAATATTTTCTGATTTAAAACAAATACTCAATTATTTTTTAGAGGAATTGTTTTTTATATCCACAACTTAATTTCAAAATAAAGAAAATGATAAGAATGAAATGTTACTGGTTTAAGTTTGTAAAATACACTTCAGGGGTTATAATCCTTCTCTCTCTCTCTCTCATCTTATAATACTTATGAGGTTATAGTCACAACAATGAAGGCCAAATGCAAAAAAAAAAAAAAAAAAAAACAGAAATATATAACAGCTAGTTCACAATCTATTAATAAGTATGAATAAAATGAATATCGATTAAAAACCTATGCATAATTTGGAAGTTAAAGTGAGAGAAGTAATGAATAAACATTTCACTATAAGTTTCTTCTGTGTGTGGTCTACTTTACAACTAAATAGCTTTATAGTAAATATTTACTACCCAATAAAAAAAATCATAGAACGAAATATGGCTTTTACCAGAATGCAAACTGAGAAAAATCTAGAATATTAAGATTTAAGTACGAAGATATATTACTGATTGTCACATTCGACGAGAAAACTCAATTCAAATACATCGGTTTCATTTAAATGTCCGTATAAACTTGTCTGGCAAATGAAGAAAAATTACCTTACTTCAGTTCATTAATTGATTAATTCATTTTTTTTTATCAACATTGCACACTAAAGAAACGCAATGAAAATTGGTGGTGGAAATTTTAATTTCAAACATCGATCAAGAAACGATAAATGTTTATAATGAGTCCAAATCTAATGTAAAGAAATATACAATCGAACCTCTATATAACAAACCTCTATATTACGAATTTTTCTATATACCGAACTTTTTCCTGGAACCAAGAACATTTCACGATTTTCTTCGTAAAACAACCTCTCCGTAGCGAAGTGCATTTTCTTCAAAACAAACATTTTCTTCTGTGATTCAATTTTTGTTCTCCCTTTTTTTACATTATTTCTGAAAAATTTTCAAGTTATTCTCTCTTTAACACATTTTCTGGTGGTCATAAATCTTGAACTGGTTTTATTAGATCCTACCTTGCCAAGAGCAATAGAGTTCTGGACGTTTCATCCAAGAAGTGCAACCTTTAACCCCCATTGCCCAGTTCACTAGAAACATCTTCGATATTTTCTTTTACCCTCAATGGAGTTTTCCCGTGACCTAATTGTAAAGTAATGTATGTTTAATATTATTTGTATGCTTTAAATTATAAAATGTCCTTAAAATTCATTAATTTTAGTATATAGTGAATCCTTCGACATTATTTGTTTTTGTTTTCTTTGAAGTTTTTCTTTCTTTCTTTCAAGATGGGTAAGATATATAGAAAAACATGTATTAATTCAAAAACGGTATTAATAATTATTTTTTTAATATATAGTGTTTATGAGTTTAAAATATTTGCTTTATGTGGTTTATAAAGTATATTAAAAGATGAACCTCTGTGTAACGAATTTTCCATGTAACGAACTTTTATCCGGGATTTAGCGACTTCGTTATATAGAGGTCCGACTGTATTTTGATATGTAGGCCACGGAATTAAAATGATTTTTTAAAATGAAATGCGTCTAAGGTCAATTGAATTGGGCACTCATATTGCTATTTAAAGCATGGTTACCCTCTCCTAACTTCCACGATACATTACTATCCTTTCTCTCAATATCATGCATCGTTCACACTGATACTCTCTATTAGTATAATTTGAAGCTTGGCTATCTTTAACTTAGAAACATCAATACTAATGAACATAATTGGAAATAAAAATTTCAAACCCTTAGTTCAACGTCTACAGTACCCCGATACGCTTTACTCGAATCATCACTGAAATCGAAATGACCAACTGTCACATTTCGAAAGTCGGTATTTATCTGTTTTATTGCTCAATAATTCTGTAAACACAAAACTAAAAACTGTACTTACCGTATCGTAGAGTTAAAGAAATAGAAAAGAAAAGAGACCAGGGAATTAAAAGGTCGTTCAGTAAATTTTATTCCAAATAACTTAAATTACGTCGATTTTCTTTTTTGTTTGCAACATATATTTTTGAAACCAAAGAGAAAAGGATCAAATATGAATAAACAAAGGAGAAAAAATAAATGTATGACGAAACAAAAATAAATAAGAAAAATACACAGAGATTAAGAATTCTTTGCCTAACAAGTACTTTCGGAAACAAACCTTAACACTGTATTATCTTCTTCTTA
This sequence comes from Trichonephila clavipes, assembly GCA_019973935.1. Taxonomy (NCBI): domain Eukaryota; kingdom Metazoa; phylum Arthropoda; class Arachnida; order Araneae; family Nephilidae; genus Trichonephila; species Trichonephila clavipes. The sequence continues at coordinate 1,103,411 of BMAU01005330.1, read as the reverse complement.
ATTACTTAGATAATGATTTTTTCTCCGAGTTTCAACCTTTATCGCTGGCTTTTTATTCCATCATTAAACTTAATTAATAACTTGTTCTTTTTGCTCAACGCTTACGGATCGTTTTGCTGGAAAAGAAATCCCGAGATTAAAAAGACAGAACGAAAATCCCCAGTGTGCGAATATTCGAATAATTTCGCCATTGATTTTTCTGCAGAATTCTTTCTCTTCAAAAAGGTCCCTTTCCCCCCCAGAAGAAAAAGATTTTGCATTTTTTAAAGAAGTTTGAAAGTTTGCCAAAGTTTTCGTCTTCGTTCTTCACTTTTTTTTGTACGTCATGTTTAAAAATAAAATTAATGATCTCCCTAACGTTATAAAATAGTGCAAAATGTTCATTATTTTTGTCCCTTCTCCTTTTTTTCTCTAACAATCTTTGGATGTCGAATAAGATTCACTTACTTTCGATATATAAATGTCCTTCAAGTATCATTAGTCAACATTAATTTTTTTTATGAAAGGCTAATATTTCTAAATTGAAATTAATGGAAAAAGAATGGGAACTTAATTAATTTGAAAAATGGATTCCGGGCAAAAAATCGACATTTTTTTACCTAATTTCGCTAAAAAAACCACCATCTGTGTAATTTTCTCCTATGAATGTTTGGCCTGTGTAATATCCTTAGTTCAAGATAGGAAAAAAACATTAAATTTCCCAAATATTGTTTTTTCATTAACGTACTTAAAACTAATGCGAAGCCTTTTTATTCTGCTTTTGTGAAAAGGTGTTTCATTTACTCGTCAAAGTGTTTTTTTCCCTCTTCGACGTCGAATTTATTTTTAGATGAAATAGATTATATCGTAAATCCAACAAAAATATCTCCTTTTATTTTGCTTTAATTTTTGTACGTAAACAAATATTGAGGAAAAATAATTGTTGCATCATGTAACTGCAGTTAATGTGCGGACCTAAAATTAAATAATTTAGCTTTTGAAATAGAATTATAAAATTTAAAATCCTAGCATGGCTGTATTCGTGGAATTTGAAAAACTGAATGAAGTTACATATTATGCAAAAGATTAAAAATAAATTAAGACAATTTGTAAAGTACGAAAAAAGATTAGAACCCTCCCCTTTGACCTACTGTTCCGTAAGCGAGTACTTAAGTAACCATGCTAAAACTATTATCGTAGCTTGACTATTACTGATTTATATAGATACCACAACCCCACACTCCCGTGCCAGTGCTTTGGCGAATAGGTGAACGAGCGATACTATATTTGTGACGAGCGTGTGAGCAGTTGTGTCATTTTGAATGCGATGGCTTGTGGGCTGCGTCATTTTGTGTGACGGCTTGGTTGCATTTGCGGTGAATAGATGGCACGCGACAACTGTTGCACGAAGGTTTTTGCGTTTCTCTTTGTTCGGCCAAGGTCACCAATGAAGAAAGATTAGAACCTAGAACCTTTCGTTCAGTAAGCGAGTACTTCAGTAAATATGCTAAAATGTTCATCATAGCATGGAGACTGTTACTGGCTTATATAGATACCACCACCCCAAGTATACATACGTTAAGGATTCTATCCAGTTTGTCTAAAATCACGCTCAGTTACGGATAAAAAAGAAAGTTATGGGATTTATTTGTAACAAAACACTACTAAAAACTAAAATGACTAATAGCACAATATAATCGTTTTTTGTTAAATTGTAATACAACTCGTGGGCCGCATGCGACCCTCGGGTCGTGGGTTGTCCACCCCTGTTAAATGTAATGCTACACTTACAAAAATTTACATTTCTGAGATGTGTGCAATAAAAGTGTTTTAAACGTTGCATGGAGGGGATCACACTAAATTAAATTTTACGAGATTAATAAAATAAGAAAACGGAGTAAATGAGATAAGGCTTAGAAATAAGCTTGACATTTGTTAAAATGTGAATTTCTTTTAAGATACATTCTTTACGAAAGATTTATGTCCGTTATTGATCCAGAAATAAAATTTATATATTAGGCATTTCTTCCATAATTACCGTGTTTATTTGAATCTAAGCCACAATATTGATTTTAAGCAGCACGTCAAATTCTCAAGACATTTTGTAAAAAAATTAAAAATTGTGTAAACTGATTTATCGACATTCGATATTTACGAAATTTAAAAAAAAGATTTCAAATCTAAACTTATAAGAAGGGAATCATGAAGTCATTTTACCAATATTAAAAAGTTTTAAATAAATACTTGATTTTCTAATTGCTCGCTAACCGTCAATATCATGTTAAATTGTCCCCACATCCAATAAATGTTCCCGTCTTCGATTCTAAGCCCCGCCAGATTTTCCGTACCACTAATATTGAAAAAAAAAGTCTGCGTAGATTTGAATAAAAACGAAATTTTAGTCTTAACCCTTTGACAGGAGCATACGTCTGTCAGACGGGAATGATTTTCTTTGATGTATGCAGATAACGCTGTGGTCAGATTTTTCGGGTGGGCTGCCTTGGCACCTTCAATTGGACTGTACCTAGTGTGAGGATCACGTGGTGGTACTTGGCGATTTTTTTCAACTCACGATATGTGCGATTTTTCATATATATATCACCGTCTATTATTATCTATATTCCTATAGTTTTTTCGTTTTTAGTATTATTAATTTTAATTTTTTTACCTGAATATATAAATAATTTCTAATCAGTTTTTATAAAAAAATAATTGTCACAATTCTTGTGATAAAATCTATTAATATAGTGTGCCTCATTAAGACAAATATTAAAAATTCTACTCAATTTCATGAGTGGTAAAGACATTTAAAACAGTCCTTAGGTAATAAAATTCAAAAATATGGGCTTACCCTTCAGTCAGACGGATGTTTCTAAGAGCGGCAAATAAATTGATGTTCCGACCAGAAGGTTAATTAATAATTCTTGGAAACATGTGTTTTTAAATTCAGATATGGTAAAAAGTTGAAGTTTACTTCGAAAATGATTTGTTGACCCCTCTTTTTTGTTAAGCGTAATTGTATAATCAACAGCTACTTCTCCAAACATAGAATAGTTTAATTTTTAAAAATGTAAGTTTCCCTTAAATTGATAAGAAAATGAAATTTGTGCAAGCAAATAAGAGGTTCATTAAAGCTTTGAATGTTTTGTAGAGATAAGAGAGACGTACCTGAACTTGAATTAAAACCTTGAGCATCGTGAACGGGTAGCTAATAACATTTGTATTTAGTTTCCGTCAATACTCACATGTTATATTATACACTGGCCTCAAAAAGTTAAGGTACAACATGTTTTTCGAAGCTCACCATAAAAAAAATGGCAGTAACAATAAAATGCATAGTTTACATGAATGATAATAACGAACTTTAAAAACATTAATGCAAAAACGATTGCTGCCACTTTTATTTTATAGAAAAGAACGTATATTTATGAGTGAGAGAAAAATATGCAAATATCAAGCTTTCGTACTTTTGTGTGTAAGTTGTGTTGATTTTCAACAGTTGTTGGCAGTTTCGGTGACAATAGTCAATAGAGTTTAGAAAATGTCTCAGAGACGTCGTTTACCCAATTCGTTAAGGTGGCGGGCAGTTGGATGGATGGAAATGGGATTGTCACAGGCTGATGCTGCTAGACGTCTCAATGTGTCTCGTAGTGTTGTTCAGCGACTTTGGGATCAATACCAATCCGAAGATTCTGTGTCCAGAAGACCTGTTCCAGGCCGACCACGAGCTACAACACCTGCAACACATGCATTTTCTAGCTCTTTCGGCACGAAGGAGAAGAACCACTACTGTGCCGCAGCTCGTTGCAGACCACTTTCAAGCATCAGGAAGAAGAATCTCCGCTACTACGGTGCGAAATCGTCTTCACAATGCAGGTCTGTATGCAAGAAGACCAGTTGTGTGCGTTCCCCTCAACGGACGACAGCGAAGGAACCGCTTATGCTGGGCAAGAGAACATGTTTCTTGGACGCAGCAACAATGGGCTTCTGTGCTGTTCACAGACGAGTCCAGATTTACAATGGAGAGTGATTCAGGGCGTCTACTGATCTGGAGGGAACAGCGCACTAGATACCATCAATCCAACACTGTTGAAAGACACAGTTATAGAGGTGGTGGAATCCTGGTTTGGGCAGGGATCTCGCTCGGTGGCCACACTGACCTGCATGTGGTCCATGGAGGAACCGTAACTGGTCTTAGATATCGGGATGAGATCCTTGATCCATATGTCCGCCCATATGCTGCTGCTATTGGTAACGACTTCATTCTGATGGATGATAATGCACGACCTCACCGAGCTCGGATTGTTGAGGAGTATCTGGAGGATCACGGTTTGGAACGAATGGAATGGCCAGCTCGATCTCCAGACCTGAATCCGATAGAACATCTTTGGGACTATCTTGGCAGAGAGGTTGCTGCTTTTAATCCTCCTCCAAGGTCTTTACATGAGCTGAAACAAGGCTTACTCTGTGTCTGGTCTTCGCTTCCTATTCCGGTGTCCGACAACTTAATAAACAGCATGGGAAATCGATGCTGCCAATGCATTCAAGTTAGGGGTGGACACATTCCTTATTAGAACCCATTTTTGTATTGTTTTTATGCCATTTTACCACATAACACTGTGATGTGCTGTTTTCTCCAAGAATGGACTTTTCCGCAGAGATTGCTCTTTTTATTATAAATCGTTTTTGCAATACACTTATACAAATTTCTATGACGCATTCAATAAACTATTTAATGCACATATCCTCCAAATTTTTTGTTTCTACATTCATTCATTTGCAAATTAGACACAAAAACCCGGTTGTACCTTAACTTTTTGAGGCCAGTGTATTTTTACTAATGCATTTTCTAAGGCCCCGCTTTAGTTAAGGTTTTTAACAACAGGAGGATAAAAGGCAATTTGAAATATATTTCAAGAAACGATTACAAAGCATGTCCCAGTCTTGTGGCTTTGGCAACTTATACGGATTTGAGGGAAGGAAGTCTAGTTAACCTACGAAGAAACTTTTACAGATTCAGGATTCAAAATCCTGTCTGAGCAGCAACATCATTATCTATAAAATTAGCTGCTGTAACCTCTCCTGAATAATATAGTTCATGATCAAACTGTTTTATTGTCTGTACACAATTAAACAATTCTTTAATTAGGTCTAAGTTTTGTGTCCACTGGGTTAATTTCAAAGGGCTCAATTCATGACAGTCACATGATAACGACAAACACGTGATCTTATTTTTTGCGTGTACTTTTTAAATAAAATGCATTTTGTCTAGCTATGCGCATTACTGTTGTTGATAAATTCTTGTTTTTTAAGAGAAAGTTTCTGCAAGGATCATAATGTAGCAACAACGAAGAACGTGAACATATTAGCTGGAAACGCATGCCTGCTTTTATTGTGTGACTTTTTTAACTGATTGGCTAAAAACACGTGGTTGTCATTATCATGTGACTATGACATCACATGAATTGAGTCCATTTGTTCCAATTTTAAATGCATCAGATTTCATAAATGTTTTCTACGGCTTGATTACATTCAAAGTCTTAAAAATGCACAGCAAAGAAGAAATACGATTACATTTCTTGTGTAATTGAATTTGAAAATTAGAATATTACGTACGTAACATGTCACACAAATTGTATTTCTTTCACACACATTGCATCTTCATCTAAATTTCTTTTTTTTTTAGAATTATAATTTGAAATCCGTTCAGCGAAGGCAAATCGCTTTGTGCGCTTTATTCAATTTCCCCAACAGAATTTTGCAGTCTTCAGAATTTAAAAGAATGACAAATTCAATGTAGCGGGGGGGAAATAAAATTTATCGTTATATGAAATATCTCTTTCAACTCCTGAGTTTTTTTTTATGCCAACGCTTTTATTGATGGCACATTCAGTCACAGATGTTGTTAAAGCACACTTTGGGCAATAAAACCTTAAAATTTGACAAATATGTTCGCGAGAAATAAAATGCAGCTGCTGACAATAATTCAACTTAACTTTCTGCCCACGCGCTCCGGCGGAAAAATGTATATCCTGCAGGATAAGATATTCCTGGACAAAGTCCCACGCGATGAGAGGGATATGTTACATTTATTGTGTGTTGTCCTTTCAGGAAATACCCTCGAACAAGAAAAGAAAGGATTTCTCGGGCCTTCAAGCTGAGCGCTGCTATACGTGGGCTGCTCGTTGAGGACTTGCTTAAATCTACGAATACATTTTGGTAGGTAAAAAGAAAGGCGATAAAGAAGAAATGCTATGAAAATTGTTTACGCGAACGTGCTTTTTAATTATTTAATTTTAAACATTTTCGTAAAATCCAGCGTATCATCCACGCTTTCAACTCCAAAAATAAGATTTAAATTTACGGGTGCGTGTTATACGCCAGGTATAAAAATGAGAGCTTTAAAATAAAACTATAAAGTTAAGAATACAAAAAAAGTTAGACTTCTATACATATGGAAAACAGTTATAAAATCTCCGTGCACCACAAAGTATCACACGGAATTCACAGAAGTATTCATCGCACATTACAACGGAAAGAAGGAAAAAAATATTTCCAATAGAATTTAATAAATTAATACCAGATTGTGTCTTCTCCAATAGCCTTGAACAGATCTCGATTTCAATACAGAGGTTGATATCTACTTTTTCAACTGATGTCCACAATAACTGTTTTTTTTATCTGCCTTTAATATCATAAAATTCTAAGTGTGACTGCCGTTGTCAAGTGGTCATAGTCTTGAACTTATGGTCACCGTGCCTTGAAAATCGCGGAAGGCGCAGCAAGAGGGTTAAATCTATTGAGGCTCTTATGAGTGAGTGGGTGAGTGAATAGTAATGTCATACTATTCAGCTACTCGAATGCTTTTGGCAATGGTCCTCGTAATTTTGAACCATGGCCAAGTGACGAGGACGACCCCTGAGCTGGCATCACTTCTACCAACTTCAGCATCACACCAACAGGAAGATGTTTGAGCCTCAACATATATAACGTGTATCGGTCTCCTCACCACTGTGGGTCTTCAGAGACACTTGGTTTGAACTCATCACACGCCAGCTATGAGTCCGTTACCTTCACCGCTAGACTACAACTGTCATTGAGGATCTAACTCCTCACGTTAGCGTGGTATGAAAATTTGGAGATGGGATTTAGGTTCAGCTATCCTCGTCACTTGACCTAGTTCAAACTGACGTCCATCGGCAGTAGCTATTGTGTTGCCTTGGATAAGTACGTCAAACCACAACCAATCCTTGTGAGCTCTTGAACAATGAGTATGACTAGATATCCTTTTATTCAATCGTAATGCGCAGTCAGTGCCGATTTAAGCTCACTTCGGGCCCTGGGCGCAGAAGATCTATAGGCCCCTTTGGCACTTGAATCGAAATTTATAACCAGAAAATGAGATTAAGTCCAGCTTATCGGGGTTCCCACCCTAAGTGCCCAATGGATAAAATGGCACAGTGTACAGTGGCGTAACGAAGAATGTTAGGGTCCTCCTGCAAAATCAGATTTTCGGCCCTAAGCCTGATATTACAAAGCATTGTAAAACTAAAACATTTTATATGCTTTGCTCCCCCCCCTCATAACGCGGGATTTGCCGGGGTGTACGTTACTCCACTGGTAATGTACATCAATTTTATTAATTTACATTTCATCCATTGAGTTATAGTTGGTGTCGATACCGAACCCATGCAAATCCTGACAAGTGAATCGATACTTGATCTCATTAATGGAAGGAGCAATAAGTTACTTTTTGGATCTGAAAGAAGAGGAGCAAGAAAAAAAAAAAAGAAGGAATGAAACGAACTTTCTGGGACTTGTCACACTGATCATGAAGTCATTGACAGTTTTAAGGGAAGGGTCTTGTTTTCCGGCGAGTGAAAAGAATGTCAGACACAGGAAGCCCGTATCTCCCGCTTTAATTGGACGATGGAGAGAAGGGCCAATTACTGTCAATGAAATAAACTCGCGTCTCGTCACTGGAAGAGGGACGACGCTAAAAAACGACTGCCACAATTTTATTCGTTGAAACACGGAGAGAGCGCGTCAAAAATAACAATTAATGGCTTTGTCAGCACCACGTGAAATCTACCTATGCATTTGTCACATGTTTCCGGTGTTAGGTATTAGAAATTTTGTTTCTTTTAGCAGAGAGAGATGACTCGAAAAATAACTGGGATTGCTAAGTATTGTGTTTAAAGTAGCCGAATATTTTGATGAAGATGAGACTTAATATCTTATATTTATATTACACAAATTAAACTCTGAATGAGGTTTAATCATCCTTTAACATCCTCAGAAATGTGATTGAACTCATACATTATTAATAATTATTATTAATAATATTAATAATAATAACTAATTATATAACTATAAAATCGTAAAGTATTTAGTTCGAACAATCGCACTGTATTTTTTTTTAGTTTTGTAATTAGCATTTGGCGCTGTATTCATTTCTCTTTTAATGACGTTTTTAAATTCTTAAATAAATAAATGTTTTGCCTAACTGTTTTTAAATTCATTAATGCGAACTATATTTTTTTTATAGATAATCATGAGTACATCTTCGATTTTTTTTCTTCTTATTACAGCTACAAGACCAAGAGTTTCTAAAATTTAATTTATGTTGAACATAGAAAAAGATTCCAACTATGTAATAAATTGCGTATTTCAATACATAACACTCTTTTTTTTAGTCAACTATGATAATACAGTAATCGAATTATTAATTGATCTTATAGAGTCACGAAAACCTCAAACAAGGATTTGAACGGGTTTCCGCAAAGGCCGGAAGCTAATTTAATTCAATCATTAACAACTTTCAGTCTGTTTAAGATTAAAAGTATATATATAACAGCTAGTGTGTGTACAATCACTTTCTTTTTTTATATATACATATTTATAACTTTGTATAGATTACGACACGCTGTCAACCTTAATTTCGATACTTCCAAAACCAAATGAAAATCAAAATAGCATTTCATCATAAGGTAACAGGAAGATTATTGGCAACGAACCTCGACGAAGTCCACACCTAGCCTAGTACCCACTTTCCAAACTTCTACATCGTACTAACATAAAGGTTTTTGAGCATCGACAGATTTAATGCGCGTAAGCAACTTTGTAAGGCCACCAAAAATTCAAACCCACATCTCGATAAAGCCTACCACGAGTTCAAGATCATGACCAATCGGCTTCCGCAACCACAACTAATGACATGAAAAGAGCCAAAGCAACACTGGTTCTGGTCGAACTATGCATAATCCAAGAACCTTCCTTCATTAGATGCCGTGTGTTGGTTTTTCAAATTCAGGTTTTAATGCCTGTTTTTTTTCAATTCCTATTATATTAGTTCACTCTCTCCCTATATATATATATATATATATATATATATATATATATATATATATCTTGTTCAAGTTTCCAATTGTTAATAAAATACTTTTCATTCATCCATTTAAATTCAAATGCATTTTTTTAAATGATGTTTACACATTTTTTCAAACATTAATTCATTAATTAAATTTTATTTTTTATTTTAAATTTATTCTAGGTTATTTCAGACGAAGTTCGAACTAGCACCAATAGATGGCGCCAGTAAATTCTTCTAACAAATTTTTTCCCTTCTTCATATACTTTTTTTGTTTTGTTCCACAAAATTCAAATACATTTTTTAAAACTTGTAGCTAGGGATACCAATATCGGACCAAAAGTTCAATATCGGTATTTAATACTTTTTAGATCTTAATACCCCGATACCGGTTTTAATACCGGTAGTAGAAATTTGTACAAATGGCATAAAATACCGATATTCGGTATCCCAGTATACCGGTATTGCAAACCTACGTTATAGTGAATGACTTGATATAAAAACAGTTTTTTTTCAAATATTAATTAATTAATTAAATTTAATTAACTAAAACAAAAATTTTATTTGTTCACCTAAGTAGGGAAGGACACTTTTAGTTTTCTTTCTTTTTATCTGACTTATTTTAATGTATTTACATTTAAACTGTGCTGTATCATAAAGTCCCCTAAAAAAAACAAAAATGAGTCAATATTTTCATCGAAAAAAGTGGTTTAAGGCCTATTTTGGAATTTTCATTAAATAGCAAAAAAAAAAAAAAAAAAAAAAAAAAAAAGCGATGCATTCATTTGAATTCCAAAAATATCGGTAAAGCACAAAAGTTACCCATCATTTTAAGCTACAATTATTTTTGTGCGTTTTCATACACAGAAATTTACAGACAGACATATTAGGTTGGGGAAAAAGAAATCCATTATTTTTTCAGTACATGGTTGAAGTATCGATCCAACAATTTCAAATTTATGCTCATTTCAAGGTGACATTTCACACTAAAAAAATTGTTTTTTTTTATTTGGTTTATTCAGTTGTGAGCTACAGGGCGTTAAAAATGGAAGTCAACAAAGAGAAAATTCGGTACATTTTACAGTTTTTCTTTGATAAAGGCGAAAATGCAAGCCAGATGGCTGAAATTGTGAATGGTGTTTATGGTGTTGGTACTGTAATAGCTAATTACGTGCAAATTTGGTTTCGACGATTCTGTTCAGGCATTTTTGATGCTAAAAATGCACCTCGCACAGGCAGGCCCATCGTCGAAAATGTCAATAAAATAACAGAAATAATCGAAGTTGACCGGCTTGTTAGTAGTCGTAGCATCGCTCAGGAGCTAACGATTGACTATAAAACAGAATAAACCATTTGCGCAAAGGTGGATTCAAAAAGAAGCTCGATGTTTGGGCGTCACACCCATTAACTCCAAAAACATGTTGGATCGAATTTCCATCTGCGAAGCCTTGGCCAAATGGAATGAAATTGACTAATTGCTTAAGTGGATGGTGACTGAGGATGAGTAATGGGTCACATAAGATGAAACTGTGTGAAAATGGTTGTGGTCAAAGCGCGCTGAAGCAGCTCAAACTGTAGCCAAACCAGGACTAACGGCCAGGAAGGTTCTACTGTGTATTTGGTGGGACTGAAAAGGAATTATTTACTATGAGATGCTTCCGTATGACCAAATACTAAATTCAGATCTCTATTGTCAACAACTAGACTATTTGAAGCCAGATATTGACCAGAAATAGCCAACAGATGGAATGTTGTGTTCCATCAGGACAGCACCACGCCACACACGTCTGTAGTGTCTCGCCAGAAACTCTGGGAGCTTGGTTGGGAAGTTTTAATGCATCCACTATACAGTCCTGACCTGGCACCGAGCGACTACCACCTTTTTCTTGCATTGCAAAACTTCCTGAGTGATAAGAAATTGATATCAAGAGAAGATTTGGAAAATCGATAACTGGAATCTTTCGCCAATAAGAACCAATCCTTCTATGAGGGAAGCATTATGAAGCTATCTTAAAAATGACAAACAAATTATACAACCAAACGGTGCATATTTGACCTAAATAGAACTACCCGAACATTTTTTAATTAAGTCCTGAATTTCATGCAAAAATAATGCATTTCTTTTTCCCCAACCTAATACATTGAAAAGTTGCATTTCTTACTTTTCGAGTACATGATATAAAAGCGATTTTTGTGTTAAGAATAAATTCTCTTCGTAAAATTGTGAATAACTACTAATATTCCGTTATAAACAGAAATAGTTTCTTCTAAAAGCTTTACTTTTTTTCACAGCGTTTCTTTCAAAAATCATCTACTTACGTTTTAAAATAGGACAAGATTTCCAAACATTTTTCTTATCAAAATGCTGAGGAATCGAGTGAAGTATGCAAAACTCCTCTTATACTATGTTATCACAAGACTGAAAAGGAGTTTTTTTCAAAAAATTTTGAGATGGAAAAAAAAATTCAGGGGGTTTATCCTTTAAACCAAGTTATACATTTCGATGTTCTAAATTCTGAACGTAACTTTAAATAGCATAGGGCAAACAGTAGCTTAAAATACTTAAATTTTCGTATATTTCATCGGAAAAAAAACAGTCGAGGATCTCTCAGCAAAAGCAATAGCACTTTTTTTGTACTTATTTATACTTTCTATTGCATGCAAGAGATAAAATAGAGTTAAACAAAACTCAAAAGTACCGATTTGACATATTTTAGTATAGCAGAATGGTATAGATTCAAAATATTTAAGTGTTTTTATAAGGAAAGAGCAAGAGGGTAAAATAATTTATACCAAGCAAGTAATCTTACATTAAAAAACACCTATCTATATCGTTGATTCACTTATAACGTAGTTTATATACAAGTATGGTAATAAAAGCTTATTACTTCCGAGCATGTATTGAAGGAGTATACTTAAAATAATATACATAATTTATACATGTTAATTTATTTTGGATTCAAATAATGCAAATATTCCCTTGATGTTTGTTAATTATAACACGAATTTAAATCACAAAGTACAAAAATGAATTTTAAAAAGTAAGGAATGCTAGTCACAAGAAATTTTGTTATTGCTAGGAATAATTTAATTGAAAAAAAAAACATTTTTTTCTTGCATCGTATTTCGCAATCATATCGGTCAAACCGAAATACCTTTTAATATAATGGTTACTTATATGTTATTTGTTCATCTATTATTGGTTTATATTCTTGCCACAAAAATAACTCATCACTGGAAATATGAATGCATGAGAAGAGACCTTTTAGAAAGTGGTAAGAATGAAAACTCAGATTGAAAATTTGTTAAATAATCCCACAAGATACAGTGACAGAAAAGAATTTTCTACGTAAACAAGAAAATGGTGAAATATTTTTTTTTCCGAAAGTTATCTTACGGTTTTTTTTTATTCTTGCATGAACGCTTTGTTTTATTTTAATAACAACTTTATCCCACAGAAATAAGCTAATAAAACTACTTATTAATATATATTGTCTTAGTATTGTCTGCTTTGAGGGTTTGTCAGACTGACCACTTGACCAAAACATCTGCACATGCACCCCAGCGCCTAAGGTCACGCAAATTGAGATAGGCACAGGCCTTAGCCCTCATGGGCTATTGCACTACTGAGTTCTGTAATATCCATTATAAATTTATGAGTGATATTGAAAATTTTTCAATACGTATTAAAAATCATTCACTTTAACTTATAAACTATGCTTATATAAATATTAGTAATACGTAAAAAAATTTTTGGTGGTAAGAATTGTATTAGCTAATGGAAATAAAAACAGTTTTAAGCACTCCCTAGAATTATTTTAGATAAATTTATGGTTCTAAATTAATTTTACTTTTCATCAGCTAATAGAGAAATAACACGTAATGGAAGAAATAATAGCAGTTTTTTTTTGTATTTAAAACGAAAGCCGTATGTAAGTAAATGCGCGCGCGCAATGCTTTGTTTACTATATCGGTCCATTCTCGGAGATTTTATTTCTTAAGGAGTACTAATGTTTAATATTTATTTCCACACAAAAATGAATATTAATATTTTATTGCATTATTTGCACTCACAGTTATTAATTATTACGAAACTCCTTCTCTTTTGAAGAAAATTAGTAATTTAATCGTCTCAAGTCGTAAGTAGTCAGTAATTTATTTTGCACAGAAGTTACTCAGGTCCGAACGTGAATTAAACTGTTTATTTAAAGGATTTTGAAAAGTTAAAATAAGACTGTTCTTGCATTAATGAGTTGTCTGTGAGATAGGAGACAGAGAGAAATCAGTTTTCTCTCAAAGTTGTGCGAGTTATGTTTGTTTAAAGAAACATTTCTGAAGAAAATGCCCTGAGGATACAGTTTTTGTTCGCGCTTGAATTTTATACTCGGACTCTATAATAGTTAAATTGTCTAAATGGTTTGGAAGTTAATGTTTTCTTACCTTATATTATTAGTGGGTCAGCTTTCATCCCGTCTTCTGTATTCCTACGTTCCTGTTATTAAAGTTCAGAGTGAGGGAGTGAATAAATATTAATGTCACCCTATTCAGCTACACAAGATGGCCGCGTTAGCCAAGTGGTCAAGATAACAGACTTGTGGCTTGTGCGTCATGAGTTCGAGCCTAGTACCACTGAAAACCCAACGAGTAGAGAGTGATTACACGTTAAATTTGTGCGTTTTGTTAATATTCATTGACTCGGCTGCGCAAGGGCTTTTGACGACTGATTTCGAAATTTCAAACCATGGTCTAGTGACAACGACGACATACTAGCTGGCACACCTCTTTTAACTTTCACTCCACATCAATGGGAGGACGTTTGAACCCCGACAGGTTTAACGAGCATCATCCCATCTGCCCCTTGGGGGGCTTCAGTGTCACTAGGCTCGATTTCATGGCACTCCAGCCACAAGTCCGGGACCTTGACTACTAGGCTACCGCAGCCTCCTATTCGATTTCAGAGACCCAGAGTTGTTTTTCATCTTTTTTGTACATTTTAATGTTATCGTTTCATATTATCTTGGCTAAGTGTAAAAATTGCCGAGTAGACTTCATACAAGGACGCATTGAAAATAAAATTTGATTTTCAAAGTAAAGGGTGTTTTTTTAGAAGTATAGAACTTTAAATTGCAATAAAACAACGATGTATTATTCGATTGACATGAATTTTTTTTATTCGAAAGATAATCTTCTGGCATTACATTTTAAATATGATTTCTGGCATAGGACTGCCACGGCTGACTCGGATGTAGTCCAATCTGGAAGTCCAATTTTCGATGACTTTTTCCAACATTTGTGGCCGTATATCGGCAATAACACGGCGAATGTTGTCTTCCAAATGGTCAAGCGTTTGTGGCTTATCTGCATAGACCAATGACTTTACATAGCCCCACAGAAAATAGTCTAGCGGTGTTAAATCACAAGATCTTGGAGGCCAATTCACAGGTCCAAAACTTGAAATTAGGCGGTCACCAAACGTGTCTTTCAATAAATCGATTGTGGCACGAGCTGGGTGATATATTGCGCCGTCTTGTTGGAACCACGGCTCCTGGACATCATGATTGTTCAATTCAGGAATGAAAAAGTTAGTAATCATGGCTCTATACCAATCACCATTGACTGTAACGTTGTGGCCTTCATCGTTTTTGAAGAAGTACGGACCAATGATTCCACCAGCCCATAAAGCGCACCAAACAGTCAGTTTTTCTGGATGTAACGGTGTTTCGACGTACACTTGTGGATTAGCTTCACTCCAAATGCGGCAGTTTTATTTGTTGACGTAGCCATTCAACCAGAAGTGCGCTTCATCGCTAAACAAAATTCGCTTATGAAAATCGGGAACAACTGCAATTTCGTTTTGGGCCCATTCGACGAATCTACGCCTTGCTTGATCATATTTAAAATGTAATGCCACAAGATTATCTTTCGAATAAAAAAAAATTCATGTCAATCGAATAATACATCGTTGTTTTATTGCAATTTAAAGTTCTATACCTCTAAAAAAAATACCCTATATAAAGTTTATTATAACCAGAAATCTTTTGCCTTAAGCTGAATTCACACCAATGCTGTCAGCGTTGAGTGCTAGCCAATCAGAGACTTCATCTCGGGCGAAATGAAGTCTCTGATTGGCTAGAAGCTCAACGCTAAACGCCGATTACCTTGGTGTCAATTCAGCTTTAAAGTAGTATTTTCTGAAGAGAGTTAAGATAGTCAAGAAATCGAGATAATACTAGCCCAGGTACAAGGTGTGCATGATTTAACATGCTGCTCATCCGGTTTATAGCGATAAGCGACATACGCTACTGTGTCTGTGAGTGAGTGAATATTAATTTCGCACTGTTCAGCTACATGAGGGCTTTGGAGATGGACCACGTACTTTTGAACCATGGTTAAATGACGTGGTCGACACCTGAGCTGGCACTCCTCTTTTAGCCCTGCTGTTTCTTAGGGCGGGATTCAAATCCCAGTGAAGACATGGATTTTCGTAAATGTATAATGCCTTCGCGGCAAGAGGACACTCGAGATGTTGGTGAAAGAAGAAGAAAGGTGGGAAGTCCCTCACCATCCCCAGGATATTCCTCAAAAATGGGTGGAAGCGAGTCAAATCGTACTATCCCCTGCACAGCGCTGAAAACTAATGCTAACGACATACGTCAAAGTAGTCCGTTAACACAATAAATTTCGATGCTCTCAGCAACGATTATACTTTTGGAAATCATTTACTCCAAAACAAGCGTTCTCTCATATATAAATAGTATAAAACATTTTTCCTTTAATTGAAACAGTGAGTAAATTAAAAGGATATCTTCATTATGGGGTACTTCTTATCAAGCATCTTGTCAGTAGATACACTAAAGAGCTCCACAGCAGACGGGACCGTAAAAACAGACCCATTTTACTGATAGAATAAATACTAAACCCTTTTTCTTGAGAGAAAACTCCCGATAACATCTCTCTCGGAGAAGCAGTCAAGGGAAATAATTTCCACTCAATTACTCCAATTACCCGCGGTGTGCAGCTCCGGATTTCTTCTGGAGACGGTTGGAAAACGGAGGATTTAATGATGACACTAAGCGATAAATAATTGTTCAAATCCCAGAAATTATAACGGGGATCAAGGGCTCGTGCTGATGCAGCTCCGATAACAGATTTTGAGAGCACACTCTTGCGTTTTTTGTTGGCCTTCTTATCTCTGAAGGGCGATGAATCAAAGGGGTGCACACTCCCCCATACCCTACGCGGATAATTCGTCGCATGTGTTCAAGAGTCGTTATTTTTCACTTGGACTGATGTCGCCTTCCTTAAACTTGCTTCCGTTTTCATTTCTTGGACAAGGTAAGCAACGATTCATGCGAAAGTAATACCCAACGACATTGTACATTATGTTCCGTAAGACTCTCCCGCTCTCGGAAGGTGTATTATTTCTGTTTTATCGAACGATGAAAGTCCCTCGATATTGTGCAGCTCACAAACCAATTTATATTTTGATAAATGGTGAATTCTAAATTCGGCAAAATTGGTTATTTAGCAAATACCTTCTGTGATAGCTTCAGTGTATATTTTCTTTCTTTTTTTCTGTAATTATTTTTTAATTTAATTAAACTTTTATGAACTGAACTTTAATGCAGGATAAAAATTTTGTATATTCTGTACTTGTATTTTCAGTTATATCAATATTACTCAAAACCCAGTTCATATAAAAGAGATGAAATTGACCAGTTTGGCTATGGCAAAACAGAATAATCTTAACGGAAAGGAACAAATGCATTTTAGCGAAGATTTTCAAAGTGGCGAATGTATATGCGTGACTTGTTGGAATCTCTCTTCTAATTGCGTTACACTAGAATGTATATGTGTTTCACTTTAGGTATCTGACTACGTTGGAAACCGTGACTTTGCAAAAGCGTATAAATGGATAATATTTATGATATTTAGTGTCACTTAGATAAAAAAATATGTATATAATTGATTTCAGAATATATATAATTACAATAAAAAAATATTTAAGTACACAATATTTTGACAAAAAATGAACATAGAATGACCAACTTTCAAAATATTCTCCTTTTGTGAAAAATGCTATTATAATAATATTTTGCCTGTATGTAGCTCAAACCTCTGTACAGATGCTCAACTAGAATATTTGAAATATGTAGCTTAGAAGTGAGTTTATCCATGTTTTACGACAACAGAGGGGTGAAATTTTAAGAAAAAAACGCAGATACTTGTTTCAATGGGTTGTAACTCTGAAAATAATGTGAATTTTTCAATAGTCATAGTTTAGCCTTAGTTGTTCAGAGGTCTTAGTTATATACAGGCAAAATATTATTATAATAGAAGCATGTTTCACAAAAGGAGAACACCTTGAAAAAAAGTTATTGTAAGATAATTTTTTGCCAAAATCTTGTACTTAAATATTTTTTTTTGTCAAAATGTCCTTAAAACAGATTTATACATGTATTCTAATCTAAGTGAAACTAAATATCCTGAAAATTATCCATTTATGCACTTTTTTAAAATTACGGTTTCGAACGTAGTCGGATACCTTAAGTCAGTTTTTCTCAAAGTGTGGGGCGCACCCCTTGGGGGGGTGCGATGACCCTGCAAAGGGGCACGAGCATATCGAAAATTTCAAGAATTTAAAAAAAATAACGGGAAAGAGAAATAAAACAAAATACTTTCTTCCATAATAAAAAAAATACACAACAACACTGATATAGTTTATGTTTACCATCTGGCGTTTTTCCGTCATCAAATAGCTATCTTTCATCCCAAAACCAAATTAATAAAAAAAAAACATTTTGTTTAATTTGCTGTATTTCCTCAATGAGAGATTTTTTTTTATTACGTTTTAACATAAAATATTACTCGTTAAAAGAAAAACGAAACCCAGACCCTCAGAAAAAATCTAAGAAGATAAACAATTCATCACTGTAATTATTATTGAAATACTGTACATCAGCTGTAGAAAATAATAGGAAGACATGATTCACTTTTCAGCCAGCCTGCAAAATACATTTGTTAATCATTTAATTGACCTTCATATTTACCGGTATGGTTATTTAGATCATCCGTATTTTTCACTGAATACACTTTTAAACCGGGAGACGTGGTGCGGGACATCTGTGATCTCTATTGAAGGAAGTTAAAACTGGTCAAGCAAAGAAAATACCTGCTTAAAGAATACGTCTTATTCATGATTGAGAAACGCCATGACCATGAAAAATGAAAGGAAAATTTTCAAATGCTTCCTAAAGAGCTCCATCAACCTAAAATATGAAGCCATAAGTGTACCACAAGGTTCAGTTGGCCTTGTCAAAAAGACACAAGAAAGAAAAAGTTCAACTTGCTATTTGTTGATTACCAACGGTGTCACGAGTTCGAGCCCAGTACAACTAAAGAACCGCCGTGTAGGGGAAAAATGCACGTTAAATCTGTCAAGAGCTCAAACGTCCTCTTGTTGGAGTGGTGTGGCAGTTGAAAGAGACCAGCTCAAGTATCGTCCTCGTCACTTAACCATGGTTCAAAATTATACGAGTTCCGTCTCCAAAAGCCTTCGTGTAGCTGAACAGTTCGACGTTAATATTCACTCACTCGATCATGAAAGCTCATTAGAACTACAATAATTTGGAACAAAATATGACAGCTTTGCGAGCAAATAACATGTCTGTAAAATTAATGAAAAGTGTCTCTGATTTGCGTCCTTTAATATGGTCTTGCACTTTTGAATCATTTTAATTCAGTGTTTTAATGGATTTTTTCTCAAATCATCAAAGAAAATTGAATAGTCCTTGATAGCCGGTAAGTATACTTTCTCTTAATTAAATTATTCACTGGAATTCCGATTTTTATCGTGTACAGTAAAAATAATTGTAAACAAATGATTGGGGTGACTGAGTCCCCCGTACTACCATTAAGGTTATTATCGAGTGTGCACCTGCACCTGGGTTAAAACATTTTGAAGTCTTCTCGCTTTAAATATTAAAAAGTAACACAATTATTCTTCATCGGAATTTTATATTCTTTTTCATTATTTAACATTAATTCTAAATGCTAATTCTGCGAGTTTTAAAATTACAGTTCTTTTAAACAGTTATTCACACATTTATAGCATTTATCTAAAAAAATCATTTTACATTTTTGTATACAATGTCGCGCACGCAGTGTTACTCTCCTTACAGTTCAGCTATTATATAAATAATAATGTTTTATTTTTTAAAAAAAAATGAACTCGTGCGAAGCGAGAGAGCTGGGTTTTTTTTTTTTTTTTTTTTTTTGCCAGTATACGTTTTATGTTTCAGTACTGAAGAAGGTATTTTATAAATAATTTCTTAATACTAATTTAAGAACAAGTTTGATAATTATTAGGGACTTTCATGGGCTTATCTTGTAGAGCAAAGTTTTTCAAAGGAATGTTTAATGTCAAAATTGACACTCTGAGTTATTTTTCTATATTTAGCTGAGATCTATATTTTGTCTTAAAAGCAGCCACCGCAAAAAATCCGGTTTAACAAAGGTAGGATGTTGAAACTGGTAATAGTATACGAAGGGCTTTTGTTTTCAGTACAGAGGATTCATCCAAAATTCAAAGAGCGATTTATTACAAAATTGCCTTTTAAGTTTTCACTGGATGTGAAATGTATGAAGATTTCTTCGGAAGTGGAGAGCTCTTCTGGAGTATCTGGAAATAGATCCCTAATCCACTCGTAATTTGCTACCAAGTTGTCCTTATCTAGAAAATACTTTTTAAAATTCTTTGCCAACATAGCTGAATGATTTTACATGGTTTTAGAAACAACTTTCCCATGTTGTTCTTCAGATGTGTAAGTTTTGACACATTGTGAGCTGGGGCTTTTTTCCCCATCATTTACTTAAGTAGTGGTAAATCCAAAATTTAAGTATTTTTGAGAATATTTAGTGCCTTGATTTAATTTTCGGAACCAAGCTCGTCTGTGTATTTGTAAGAAACGAATGTTGAAGGGGAAATAAATCTTTAATTAAATATATCATTTTGCGATCTGTTCCAATTTAAAAATTAGAAAAAGAAAAATAACATAATAATAAGTAGGTAATATATATTTTAAGTAATTTTCTTAAAATATATATTACTTAAAAGTTACATATACAAAATTTAATATACTTATCGTATTAATTTGTATGGTTTATAATTAAGATCGTATTGTAACTTTAGCGTCTCTCTCTCAAAGTGCATTTTTATTGCATTAAATACATTATTGTTTTACAGGGGGCGACCAAAATGATGATTGAAAATTGGGTCGCCAGTATTGAAAGTTTGAGAAACACTGGCTTAAGTATTAAAATTCTTCAAATCGAACTTTCTATATGTTAGATAACATTGAATCATAATGATAGGTAATGCAATGGTACTTTGAATCTGACACCGTAATGCAATTAAATCAGTGCTTCTCAAACTTTCTATGTTTACTACTCAATTTTGAACCATAATTTTCATCGCTCCCTTCCCTCTTTACCAGTTAGCCTAACAGAGAATATTAGGACTCCCCTACAAAGCCAGGTTTTGGGCCCCTAACTGGATCTTATAAATGATTACAACTTGGTGCAAGTCAGGTATTGGGTCCTTTAGAATCGTGCCCCCGCCCACAGTGCAGAAGTTGCGGGGGTGTAGGTTACGTCATTGCGCCGTATAATAATGTACTATGACGCTAAAGCTACAATACGAATTTAATTATAAACCTTACAAATTATGAAGGTAAGTATATTAAATTTTGTATATGACAATCCCAGGAAAAAAGTCACAAGTAATGATTAAACTTGTTCGTAATTTGGTATTGATAAATTAATTATCAAATACGTTGTACAGTACTCATTGATTATAAGTGTATTATATATATCAGTGTAAATGTGTCAGAATGTATTTTCTTTTACATCATTTCAGAAAATTAATAAGTTTTTAAAAATAATCTTTTATTTTCGACTTTTCGATATACTGCCCCCCCCCACGTAGGATTATCACGCCTCCTAGGGTGGCGTGATTCCACAGTTTAAGAAACGCTGAATTAAATAGAATTTTTCAGTAAATTTATACCTCACACAGACAGAATGTGTTTTAGCATATCAAATTGCATTTATTTACCAGTTCAGAAGGATTCACTGTAGAGCCTACTAAACGACTAACATTTAAATGGTAACAAGAGCTTATAATTTTTTTAATGTTAAATCACACTTCCTGATTCATAATGCTGAAGTTCCCGACAAAGACCGAAATGTGATTGAGCATGAACAGTCTGTACTAATTTCATGTTTACTATTTGTGTTTAATGTAGAAATCATCCACCTATTTGTTTCATATATTGATATGTATAATTTTTTTTATCTATGAACAAACATGGTTATTTCTTTAAAATCGAACAAAGAACTGCGTTTTCGTGATTGTGAGTGAATATCATCGTCGCACTGTTCAGCTACACGAGGGCTTTTGGCGACGAATCTCGTAGTTTTGAACCATGGTCAAGTGACGACACTTCCTCTTCAACAATAAAACGTTTGAACTCTCGACAGATTTAATGTGCTTCGCTCCCCTACACTGCGGGTCTTTAGTGGTACTGGGCTCGAACTTGTGACAGGCCAGCCACGATGGCCCCCTTGACCACTAGGCTACCGCGGCCACGCGTTTTCGTGATAAGGCCGTCTCCAGTACACAGTCTATATGTAACTACTTCTTAAATTTGTTTTAAATGTAATAGGGAAATGAGAATGATAACGTAATATATCTAGGCAATGAGGTATTTAAGCTGCAGCAAGATCACCTTTCTATTGTGGTACTCTCAATCGCTCAGTTGAGTCGCACAGAGTTAGTGAAATCTGAATGATATAAAAATACAATCGATCTTCCGATATTTCTTTCCAAACGTATCATTTGTAATTATAAATAACATAAAATTCATAAGTCTCACAAATGTAATCATAATTCGAGTTTTTATATTTGGAGTTGATAATGCTAGGTAGGGATTTTAAGAACTAATACAGGGTGACAATGTTTAAAGTATCAAATCCAAGTTATGGCTTATTATTACGTCACTACCCATCAGAATGTAATAAACTGTCCATTGGCGGATTGGAAAACCCTTCGAGAGTTTTTGATTTTAGTCCCATTGTCCGCACGTGCGCGCATTATTTGGCGATCGCAGACGGTAAACTTGTTATATTGACTTCATTAGTAAAAATGTGAACGCCGCAGCAAAAGGTGCAGTGCATACTTTGGTTGACGGAATTTAAATCAGTCACGCGTGTACAGTGTCGCGTTCGAACAGAATGGAAGGTTGATCTTCCGACATCAAAATATGTCCACAAATAGAAAAGAACTTTAAAGGAGACGGGAACTTTGTTAACTGAAACTGGCAAGTGTCCTTCGGTTTTCGTGATAGAAGACACCATTGACCATGAGCGTGATTAATTTTGTAGGAGTCTTGATAAGTATATTAGGCAAGCAAGTAACGACATTCCATTCTGTTCGAATACGTCGCTGTACACGCAGGAGTGATTTAAATACCGTTAACCAAATGTTACCTTTTGTTATGATGTACACAGCTTTACTAATGAAGTTATTGCAACAAGTTTATCGCCTGCGATTGCCGAATAATGCACGCACATGCCGCTGTTTGGACTAGACCCAAACAATTTCAGAGGGTTTTCCAATCCACCGATGAACAGTTTATTATATTCTGATGAGTAGTTCCATAATAATAAACCGCAACTTTTGGATACTTTAAGCCCGGACACTATGTATTTAAAGTTCCTGGTTTATTGTTGATACTCATGCATAAGATAACAAAAAAAAGAACAAACTGTAAAAGAGAATAAAATGATTGGGAAATATTTCTAATAGGTTCAATAAAGCCAATTTTTCTATGCTCGTAGCATAGCTATATTATTCACAGTATTTTTTCAACTAATAACAAAAAAAAATCGTTAGTCTTTAAATATCATTTTTTCAATGAAAACTATTCGATGAACCCATTATGTGTTAATAGTATTATCAATTATGATATTTAAAGTACTTCAATATTTTAAAGTTTGAAGATGAAATTGAATGGGAAAAAATACCCATTACTTGTAATGCTCCTAAATGTAACCGATGAGTGTGAAAAAAATTTGAAAAAGATATTCAATGTCAATTTCCATAAATTAAAGTAATAAATCATGCAATTAATGTGCAATTTTCTAATTTTTGCTGGACTGGATAAGTCAAATAAAAAGTGTTTTAAATAAAAAAATAATCATGCACAAATTCGATTGAAACAAATTTGTACTGCTGGAAAAGTTTTGCTCATACTGTTGAGCAATTTCTTTTTCATTGAATTAGATTCTCATCTAAATACTTGTTAACACCAAAAGTAGTTTTTTATTTATTTATTTTTTGTTTTTGTTTTTCATATTCTAAATTGCACTCAAAACTATTTAAAGGAGACTAGAGCTTTACCTACAAGTAGAATTTTCCCCATTCATCAACGTCGACAAATGTTTTTTTTAAAGTTATATTCCAATAACTTCAGTTCGATGTCAAGCTCCAAGAGATTATCCTAATTGGAAGGCAGCTGATCAGTCAATGTTTTATTCTCTATCCAAGACATCGAATGTTCTACGGAAGATGCTGATTAAACCCTATTGCAGAAAAGATGTCTTTTTGGGGGCTTCTTAAATAAACGATGACACGCGCACTTTCTGTACTTGGAAGCGCCTTGACATCTCTTAACCCTAATGATAACACGATCTGGCCGACATGTACCCAAGAGAAGCTGCTCTGCCGAGATGATCATTAAGGGCAAGATAACTGAGCCCAGATAAAGTTGAGGGGTGCTCTGAGCAGGAAAGAGTTTCCTGCTAACGATGACCCCCCGAGTAACCAATCAAGTGAGAGAACAACAGCACCCCTTCCACTCGTTACCCCCTGCCAGAGAAAAATGCCCAATTCTAATGATGGTAGTGTCATGGCAGATGAGCAACCTCATTGAGTAAAAGAGAAAAAAAGAAATGTCTTCGATTTTGTTCGAAACAGAGAAATGTCTGGTTCTTATCTTTATACATTCATAAAATTATTGTTGTTAAATACATTTACTATAGAAACAAAAACACATTTTAAAGGTAAAACTTTTTCTTATTAATGAATAACATATTCAGAATGGACTAAATTCATGATGGTCACATGATAAAGACAATCGCGTGTTCTCCATTAATTAAAAGCTGACATACTAGTTATTTTACTTGTAAATTTTAGGTAACATTTAAAATTTGATGATTGGGTAAAAAGTTTACGTGTGTTGACACGTGTGTAAACAGTTTTCAAAATTAAAGGGGAAAAAAACTTATACATTATACGTGCATTTTTAAGTTAGTTGCATTATTATAGGTGACAAATATGCACTTTTTAAAAGAAAGTTTCTGCAAAAGATGGCAACAGTGAAGTACATGAACTAATAGGCTGGAAACGCGCGATTACATTTATGATATAACTATGACGTTGCATGAATTTATGAACTGATTGGCTGGAACCACGTGACTGCCGTTATCATGTGACTATTTTTTCCGTTATTTTGGCGTTATCATCTGACTAGAAATTTCTATTTCTTGTGATGCAATACAATATTATATTTATTACTTTCAAATATATAATATAGTCTTTTTTACATTAATTTGGTATTAATTCATTTTAAATTAATCAACATTTTAATATATATCATTACAATAACGATTTTATCGGAATGGGATATGTATTTTCAAATATTTTTCCTTACATGTTTTAAATATTTGTCCTTATATATTCAAAGTATCATTCAATATATACCAATAAAATATGTAATCAATTTCTCTTAATCACAATCAACATTTATTTCTGTGGGTTGCATTCATTTTTAATACGTATTTCAAACTAAATCTCAATGGATATGCATGAAGCTATTAGCGAGACATCTCTGGAATTTCAAAGCAATAAGAGTTGAAATGACACTTACCCTCTTCTCCTTACCCCACCATCTAAAAACAACGATATCGCATCATCTGTCCCGTTATTGTGACGACTCTAAGAAAAATTAACGATAATCTTATGGCATTTTTAGAAACCAAAATTTTTTTTTTAACAGAGGCTCACATGTTTCTATTTATGTCACACTAGAGCAGGGATGGCGAACCATTGGCACGCGTGCCATTGATGGCTCGCTGCACAATATTTTGGACGCGACACCAATCAAAACGATCAACCGTGATTGATTCTTCAATCAAGGGATTTTCAGTGAGATTTTCTCAGTTCAAAGAATTATCAGAAACGCTCAAGTTTATTATGTACCTTGATGTGATAACATTGGATAAAATGAACTTGCCCCAATTCAACGTTGGAAACTGAAGAATTTTAAACGCAGCTTATTGATTTCTAGTCTAGTTCAATATGGATTCAAAAATTTATTGAAACAAGGAAAAGTTAGGATTGATTTAAACAGAAAGACTAACACGCAAGCAATATAAGTTAAAATGTCAGTAACGAAATTTTGGAAACGTTACATTCTATTCCAGATACGTTTAACTGTTTGAAGAAGCAGGTTCATGTTATTTAAACCATATTTTCTTCGACCTATGCTTACGAGTCATTATTTTCAGAGATGAATAACATGAAATCGCTTAAAAACCGTTTAGAAGATGGCTCCAATTCAGCTTGCATTCTGGCAAAAGTGGCATCTGACCCTATCCTGATATAATTTATTTGTCATTTAATGCAGAAATCACACTAATGTTACTTTATATAATTTGAATTACATGTTTAATTAAAACATTTACTACTATAACATACAAAATATATTTTTCTGTCGTAAATAAAGAGTTTTGTGTAGTTGGTATTTAGTTTTATTACTTTCCCGATAATCACAAGTCAGAATTATTTGATGGCACTCATATATCTCTTTTATCATTTCTTTAGAAAAAATGGCACGTTGATCCAAAAAGGTTCGCACTAGAGGAAAAAAAACATGAAGGTTTTTTGTAGCAGACATTGCTTTATTGTATTTCAATCAAGTGATAAGAATCACTCAGAAACATTGATACTTTGTTCTCCTTCCTTTCATGTAGTTTAAAGTGACAATCAGAAAGTTTTAGCACAATTTATTTTAATGTGCACTTTATCGTTATCATATATATATATTTTTTGGCATCGGAATTTCAGTGAACGAAATGGAACTTCGTCAGTGATGAAATGCGTACTTTCAACAACTTACTACCTAAAATGTTTTGTTAAACCTAATAATTCATTAAAATGTTTATATTAAATTACAAGTATTATCCTTAAACATAACTGAAAAGTTCACAATCTTAGTGAAATATGTACATATATATTTATATTTCTACACTACGGGCCGCACAAAATGCAACATCAAGAAATGCCAGAGATATCACAGCGGAGTTTATTTGGTCGATAACATGTTGAACAATGATCAAAAGTTTAAAATTGCAGCCTCTTGTGACGTGTTAATGATCACAAAATCAGTAGTTAGTGTAACCGCCATTGTTGCTATAACCGCTGCCACACGCCTCCGCTTAGAATCAAAGAGGTTTGGACATATCTTTCAAGTACAGCAGTCTACGCAGCTTCAGCTTATAGCTAAAAATGACCTGGTGTAGCAGCATGTGGTGTATCCCATACCAGTCGTTATTCAAGCATGGATAACACGTTTTCGATTGACGATAGATCAGGAGAACTAGCAGGGCCAAGGAAGCAATTCAGTCTGATGGGTAAAGAAGATATCTTGAATATTACTTGCCACGTGTAGTCACGCATTATCCTGTTGGAATATGGCTGATGGCAAGCGCTGAATGTATGGAAGAACCACGAGTTCCAACACCTCAGAGATGTAGCCCTGGCTTTTCAGTGTATCGGCAATGCGTACTAAAAGGGGTGCGACACTGAAATCTAATACCACCCCAAACTATGATACCGTGTAAAGCACCAGTATGGTGATGCATAACGCAGCAGTTCAGCAGCCTCTCACCATGATGTCTCGAAACTCGAATCCAACTATTGTGATGCTGCAGGCAAAAGCGGTATTCGTCAATAAAAACGTCGTTCCGTCCCGTCTTCCATGTCCGTCGTTTATCTCAAAATTGGTGGCACAAACGCCTGTGGTTTCCAGTCAAAGGGAAACGAAGCAATGGATGCCTTGTGGACATTCCACTCTGCTGCAAACGGCGTCAAATGGTTCGAGTGGACACCGAATGGTGCGTAAGAGACTGAATCTATTGTGCTATGATTCGTGGTGTGGCTGAGCGATCCATTATTGTCATGCGTACAATCCACCTGTCATCCCGGGCAGTGGTGCAATGAGGTGAGTGCAATCGGCCCCGTCAGTCCGTCGTTTCCTCCTGCATCCACCGATGACAAATCCGCATCACAGTTGCTTGGATTCGTTCAAAACATCGACTGATATCTAGGAAGGATAATCCGCAATCCCTGTAGACTTCTATTCTTCCTATTGGCTACTATTCAATTCCTTAGGCACAAACTTTGATATAAATCAATTAGAATTGAAAAAAATGTTTTTTTTTTCAAATTTTAAGATAATAGAGAACATTATACTTTAATATTATCGAGCTATATGTATATATTTCATCGAAACTTGATAATGTGTGAGAGCTCTATTCTCTCAAAATTCCAAAGAGAATTCTTCTTAATTTTGGCTAAACGATTCATATCAAATCCTGTCTATGCCAGAAATCCCTTAACACAAATAATCATAAATACCTCTAGACTCAACCAAAAAGTTTCTGAAAAATTTGTAAAAACTGTTAGCCAATATCTTGTCATAACAGCATTTTTTTTTGTCTCAAATTTTAAACATATATAATATGCCTTGTATATTTAATTATATATGCCCTTTATATTAATTTACATATTTATTTATGCCACATGTATTATAAAACGTGAGTAGTTTCATAACGATATAGCTTTTTCTTAGGTGATGATATTTTAACAGCCCACTCTCTAAAGAAATTAATTTTTTTTACAAGGAGTGGAGCTTCCAAGAGTTATAGAAATTTTTATAACGCTCTCTTTAATTTATATGGAATTCTTATATATATATATAATTCACTCCCTCTCGCTTCCATAATCAAACTTGACCGAAAATGTATACTTTTAATGCCAAAATCAATCCCGACATTATTAGATGAAAATAATTAAGCACTTCACTCGAGGGCAAACAAAAAGTAATCCAATCCATTAAACGAAGATGATGCCAGGGATAATAAATACAAATCTGCGGCGTAATTGTTTAACACTCTTGGCCACATTCAACAATTTATATATTTCCCTCTATTCGTTAGACTCTTAAAATTAATAGGTTTACACAAAATCTTTCTTATGAAAGAACCAAAACATTATCTCTTCCGTCTGTACCGCAAGAAAGGCTCATTAAAAGGAAACCATCATTTTTCATTATTTATTTCATCATTAATTAGGAATTATTTCGCTATTTATCTTTACCTTGGCATAAATAGGGCGGACATTGCAAAATTTTTGAGCCCTACGCGGGAATCGATTTTAGTAGGGCTGTAATGCAATTAGACGGGGTGGCGGAAGCGGGGTGAAGGGGAGTTAATTACTTAAATATCCTGCCTGAATATTGATGTAGGGGGGAACTGCGAGGGCGCAGGAATCGCGTTACGGACATTTTAATCGAATTTTATTGCCAGATTAAAGTAAAAGAGTCTTCCTGTTTCATAAAATTTATTTTTCGTGTTTAGGATATCAACGCAAGTCAGAATCAATGTAAGAAATATAAAATTTACAGGCATGTACTTTCAAATCAATAGGTTTAAGGTATCCAACTACGTTCGGAACCATGATTTAAATGGATAATTCCCATGATATTTAGTATCACTTAGATTAGAATACATGTATACAATTGTTTTCAGGATATTTTGACAAAAAAAATTATTTAAATAAAATATTTTCGCAAAAAATTAACTTAGAATAATCTTTTTTTCTCAAAATGTTCTCCTTTTGTGAAACATGCTTCTATTATAATAACATTTTGCCTGTATATAAATGCTTCTAAAAATGCTTCTAAAATAATAATATTTCGCTTATATAAAGTAAAGACTTATGCAGAGATTCTGAACTATTGTTTTGAAAAATTCACATTATTTTCAGAGTTACAACCAATTGAAATAATTATTGGCGTTTTTTTCTTAGAATTTCTTCCCTTTCTTGTCGTAAAACATGGCTAAACTCACTTCTAAGCTACATATTTCAAAAATTCTAGTTGAGCCTCTGTACAGAGGTCGGAGCTATATACAGGCAAAATATTATTATAATAGAAACATTTTTCACAAAAGGAGAACATTTGGAAAAAACATTATTCTACGTTAATTTTTTGCCAAAATATTGTACTTAAATAATGTTTTTATTGTAATACTATTCTTAAAACAATTTTATATACATTTTCTAATCTAAGTGACACTAAATATTTCATTATCCATTTATACGCTTTTGCAAAATCACGGTTCCGAACGTAGTCTGATACCTTAACAATACTAAGAACAAGCTCAATAATTAACAGTGACCCCTTGGGCTTGTCATATATAAAACTGCATACAAAAATTAATACATATCTTGATAATTTTTACGGTTTACAATTAATCCATTAACTGTCGATTAAAAGTTATGCCATTTGCTCTCCAGTGCCACCGTTTTCCACTGAGGTGCGCGTGTGTGATGTATTGGGGGGGGAGAAAAGGAATATGTAAGAAAACCCCTCTACGGATTAAGTAGACAAGGCTGTCGAAAAACTGTCAAGGCCCATTTATTGCATTCTATATCTATCAGAATAATTTTATGGATAGCAGTGCACGGAGAAGATCGTAATTCGGAAAGACGTGTATATACGCCAGAGGTAATAAACGCTTTTGCTGAGTGAAACGATTATATATGTTAGTGGCACGCACTTAGGAAGTTAAAATCATATTGTAGATTTAGTGTCAAAGAATAGTATTATTGAAGAATATGCTTGAATATTGGGTCACAAATATTGAATGTTTGAAAAGCACTGTTTTACAGTACGAAAAAATATTGAATTTGAAATTTCTCGAGTCATTGTATTATTTTATTCTGCCTATGTTGAATATATGGATTAATACATTTTTATTATATCTAAGACACAAAGAAAATGATACGTGCAAAACAGTTTCTAAGTGAAAATGAAGGTTTTGAAGAGTATGCGAGAGTTAATCCATGTCGTCCTATAAAAGAATTCGAGGGTCATTGGCAACGAACCAAGTAATTTTGAGCCATGATCAAGTGACGAAAACGACTTTTGAGCTGGTATACCACTCTATTTCCACATTACCGTCAAAATTTTGAGCAACGATATATTTAGCATGCAACCTCTTTACACGCATGATCTTGAGTGGTATTTGGTGTGACGTCTTACTCGTCTTTTCTTTAACAAGTCCTTTGGGTTCTTTGGGCCAAAATTAATGGCAACTCTTTTCCAACCAGATCCAAGAAACGAGATGTGAAGAAGAAATAGAAATAAACCAACTTTAAATATAGGATCTTAGAGTAAACGGAATGGCAATGTAAAGGAATGTTAGACAACTGATGTGCGTTGTGGCAGTTGATGATTATTGCAGTTCGTGGTGTAAGATTGATTAAGTTCTACTTGCCGTGGAAAAACATATTGGTGTTCGACTAGAAGTTAACCGTCAAGCTGCATACCATTGCAGATAAAGACAAGTAGCGTTACGGAATAATATAAGGTAGGATTGATTACACTTTATTAGAATCGAGGATAAGGCGGTTCGATTATTGAGATTGGTCTGAATTAGAATTGATCATATTATAAATATATATGTGTTGCGTATTGCGTCATCGTAGATTCTCTCATATTAATTATTATAATTATATTTGTTAAAAGTTTAAGTTGAATATCTTAATAAAGCCATGTAAAGATAATCTTTGATCTGAGTTCTTTCGCTAACCCTACACCTCTAGCTCACGCTGATACTTCGAGGGATATACTTCCAAAGGGAGGTACATCACATTGGGTTCAAACCCATAACAAGCAGCCCATGTGACCATGGGCATGATCACTAGGATAACGTGATGATTTGTTCTGAAGAGCTTCTGTCACTATCCTTTTCATCCAGTACAATCCCCACGCCATTAAATAAGGCAGATTACCGTTGCAATAAGTAAATCCAAAACGATAAAATGATTGGTCATTTTTTCGCATGGTTTGGCCACCACTATCTTTCGATATAAGCATTCGAACTACATATATATTTTAAATATTAAAGGGACCAAAATTGGGTTTGTAAAATGGATAACTTTCAAATATATAAAAAGTCAAATGTGTGTACTTCATGGCTATAATTTCTGCATTACAGTCTATTAATAATTAAGTGTACCGCCTATTCGGTATAGAGGTTAGTGATGCTGACTGCTGTGTCGTAGCAACTGGGTTTGAATTTCAGAGAAGGCATGGATATTTGTAAATGCATAGTATCTACGCGACATGGGGGTATTCTAACTAACCATAGAGCCGCAAGTCATATCGTGAGATTGGTGGAAGGGAGGTGAGAGGCTCTTGACCGTCCCCATGTAAATGAACGAAAACTTACTGTCACCTGTATGGTGCTCAAAACTACGGCTAACGACAGGGATACAATACAGCTCTTACCATGATGAATTTCGTTGGCCTCGATCCGGCACATGCCGTTCAGGTGACATTACCAACAACAACACAATTAAGTATGCAAACGTCTTGCATATCTGAAGACTTTATGATCCAAATTAAATTAATTTTATTTTACTCTGACAAATAACTTTTTGCTGCAATTTAAATACAGCATTAACTGAATGTAACAGCTTCAGATAATTTATTTTATTTCGTTCATGTGAACTGTGTCTTAAACCTAAATTATTTTTTTCCAGATTTAACGATTGCCCCAATAAGATGTATTGAAAAGAGTAATGCTTTCTCTCTCTCTCTTATCATAATGCATTTAACCTTTCGAGTGAATTAGAAATACTTTACTAATGTCTTTTAATATTATATTCATTTCAAAAATACACGCTCTTTACAAATAGAATTTATAAAGTAGCGGAAACAGACTCCTAAATCAATGTACCATACATTATGCCTTATTGCCTCCAGTAATCGCATACTCATTATACGTAAAATAACTTTTAAAAGAATACACATTGCACATTGGTTAAAGCGTTTAAAATTGAAAAACAGTTCTAATGAATGGTTATGAATAATAATCTGTGTCGGCGCAACTGAAAACGGAGGGAAATAATTCCGCATTGTCTTTCCCAATGATTCATGGGCAAAGGAAAGTCTGAAGCCCATTTGTCAATCGGTGTGGAAGAACAAGGGATCCTCTGAATGGGAAATAATCATTGTTGCGATATCCGTGGGATTTCCCTCAGCGGTCCCGAGGGAAATCATTTGAATAACGCTTAATCTCGGCCCCGAAGCGTTTATCATTTCGATAGGTGCATGCCAACAACTTCCCCAAAACTTTCCGGACTCTTTACCAAAAGCGTGAATAATTATTAATTAGAGCCCCCGCGCGCCCTTTTCGTCGAAGGCGCCGCTTCTTCGCTCATTCCGGCATCAAAATGCTTGGTGAGGTGAAACGTTTCCGCTGGAATCGGTCAAGAACAAAGAGCATGGAGAAGGTTGTGTGTGCGCAGCTTTGCTGTGATTATACGAGCTTATTTTTTGGCATGGAGAAATAAGTTGATTTATTTGTCAGGAAATATTAGATAAGTTTAAGCAATAATAAACTAAGTAGGCTTGTTTAATTTCTGACCCCTTTTTAAATGAACGTAAGATTTAGTTTTGTTTACTATCTCACTGAAGTTACGCGATATTTATTTTTTCTTCAAATTGGCTGTACTTATAGCATTTAAGCTTTTACCGTCTCAACCTTTGCAACCAATGAAATGTTTCTCAAACATTTCATTCTCAACATTCATTTCCCACTATACCAAATTTTTTTACATTTGAATTTATTCAATCCAAGCTGTATGGTTGGATGTTAAATATTGGTGTGATTTAATTTTGCTACGAGCATCAGAGCCAAATTGATAATCAAAGGATCTTTTACATGCCACATTACCATATGTCATGCTTTCCTACGATTTTCGCATTCAGAAAATCTATCCACTCCAGCTGGGATAGAATCCACAACCTTGGCCTTAATATTTGGATACGCTACATCTAAGCCACCCAGATGACTAGTTATACGATGTAGTATGAAAGAAACTTTTAACTTGAGCCATTATCGTGAAATGAATGGGACACTTGATCTCATACTTTCGTGCTACTGTGTTTATGTCTTGTTGCAGAATTACTGTTGTTGTTGTTGCTTCTAATACCACCTGTCTAACGTAGTTAGATCAAGACCCACGAAATTCATCGTGGCAAGGGGTGAGATGAACGTCTGCAATTGGGCTTAGCCTTGAACACCATACAAGTGATAGTTCGATTTAGCTCTTTAAAATTCGCGAAGGGACGATAGAGCTTTACGATAGATGGTGACACCCCTGATCTCTACTCCACAATTTAAGCATGGAACTGAAGGGGAGGGAAATATTCTCCTGTCCCCTGCACTCGTGATTCAGCCCACAAGACTTTCGGATCCACTGATTTAACGAGCACGTCTTCCATGTATACTCGAAGGGTATGTGGTGGCATCGGACACCGAACCCAGGCCTTCCGATCTGGACTCCGATGCTCTAACTACTAGGCAACCCACGGCCCTACAGAAATACTTGTATAGAGTGGTAAAGGTAGATTCAAAGTTCCTGCCCACTTTGTGAGCATGATTTACCCATGACTGGGAATCACCACAATATGTGTACTGCTTTTTGAACTGCATTGTTTTAACGAGGTTGACTACGTCTTTGGGGACTATTTTTACTATTCTGCATTGTTTTAGGCTGCTCATCACACTTATGAATGAAAGGTCGGAGACGGACAAAGGACAAAAAAAAAGAACATAGTACTAGAACAGGGTCGGTGAACCTTTATGGATAAAGGTGCCATTTTTTCTAAAGAAGTGTTTAATGAGTTATAGACGTGCCGTCAAATAATTTTGACTTGTAATTATTGGGAAAATATAATAAAACTAAATACTACAAACAGAAAACTTTTTATTTGCTACGAAAAATGACTTTTTGCACTGTCTAGTTGTAAATATTTTAGTTATATGTGTAATTCAAATTAAAGTAACATTAGTGTGAGTTCTGTTGTTGCAGGTTGTGCGGATGACAAATAACTTATATTGGGATTGTGTAAGAAGTTACTTTTAGTAGAGTGCATCCTCAATTGGAGTCTTCTGCCTATTGGTTTTTAAGCATTTAATTATTTTGCTGTGGCTCATCTTTTTGACAAGAGAATTAGTGAATTGTTTCGAAGTGCCTTTTTACAGACGATGTTCTGCATGCCAATATTCCAGAACATAAAACACACATCATTTTGTCGCCTTTACTAGTTTCCTTATTTCCAGTTTCACCAAATTTGGAATTATCTGTTACTTGTTCTTTTTATTCTTTTGCCACGTTAAATAACACTTAAAAATCGCAAGTATAATACAAATAAATTTTAAAATACAGTTGTTTCAATGAAATATTGACTGTTATACGTATACAAGTTTTGCATCGTAAGCAATTGTAGTCCATGACGTAACTAAGGCAATACAATAAGAAACGAGTGTGCTCTCCACCGCACCGTTCGTAATACTTCATAGTGAACTTTGTTATTTTTAAATAAAATGTAAACCCTTTTGTAGCTGGCGTGCCCAAAATATTATGTCGCGTGTGATCAATGGCACGCGTGCCAATGGTTCGCTATCCCTGTACTAGAATTTAGCAAAAATTTGATGGTGTTTGGCTGCAAGATTA
The DNA here is from genome assembly GCA_019973935.1 of Trichonephila clavipes. Classification (NCBI taxonomy): domain Eukaryota; kingdom Metazoa; phylum Arthropoda; class Arachnida; order Araneae; family Nephilidae; genus Trichonephila; species Trichonephila clavipes. The sequence continues at coordinate 1,068,126 of BMAU01005330.1, read as the reverse complement.
CAAGAGAACATGAAGCGACATATGTATCTGCTTAAACGGCGTTCAGTATCATTGACAATTGCAGGGATTTCATTCTTCTAATTTTCAAAACACGGAATATATGTGTGGAATGTTTTAAATCATTTGAAACAGCCTTTTTTTTACTACTTCTTTATCTATTATAGAACAGAGCTTATATTTGGACATGGAAGTCACCAACCACTAAAGCTGTGATATTCTCTTTTCTGCAGCATATTCTGATGAATCAACGATTATAGAATTTTGGTTGGATTTTTTTTAATATTACAACAATATTGTATTTGTTTTTATAGAACAAACAAAGCTAATATTATTGGGATTTATATATATATAATTAAGTATCTACATATTTCTAAAGAATCTTAATTTTGGATCAACATAAGCGTGGAAACTGTTGGCAACATATTTCGTAATTCTGTACTTTGGTAACGTGAAAATGATGACATTTCAGAATTGATCTCATTCTATTCACCACAGAATTTTGAGTAATCATTCCAAGATGTTTGAAAATAAAAAATCTCTTCAGAACTATTTTTTTAATACAATTTTTTTTGAAAAATTTATCTCGACTACATACCTAGACTGCCTTTTTTCTGTAAAAACTTTTGAGAGTATTAAATCGAATTTAAAAAAAAGGAGTAACTAACTAAACAGATGAAAACATTTTTATCAATTTAAATTAAAGTTCATTCATACTTAATTCCCTTTAATGAAAGAACACGCGAAATGTAATTGCTCAAGATTCGGAAAAAGTACGAAAATTCGAATTCATTCCCTTCAATTCATTTCTATAAAAAAAATTTAAAAAAGAAGAATATCTTTCAAAATAATAAAAAAGTAGCGCAAAAAATATACTTCTTTTTTAGATGTCTAGCAGAATAGAAGAAAAAAGGAATTACTTTTAAAAAAGAACATTTTTTTCAAAATGCTCTTTTCCCAAAGTAGTTTTTTTTAGATTCATAAGGCAACAAAGTAAATACATTGTAAAAAAAAGAAAGATTTTCCTTTTGGAAACTTCTAGATTTATAAGCCATATAAAAGTTGTTCTTCTATTATATTTTTTAACATCCAGAAGCTTCATTAAGCTTATTTTTAACTATTCGAATGTTTAACTTCTTAAAAGATAGTTAATTTTTTTTTTTTAACAGAGGTAATGATATATTTGCAAAACGTTTATCTGCAAAAACAAAAGTCTTTTCTATAGAAAAATAGATCTGATTCAAAAAACCTTTATGCAAATAATAAATTCAAATTGGTTTTGAAGAAATGGAATGAACATGCGACCCATAATCGCATAAATTGCAATTTAAATCACATAGTAGTTTAAATTGCAATGATAGTTGTGTTTCCTCTTATGTCTCCACAATAGACGAAAATTTTAAAACATTATCAAAGAAGAAATTTGTCGTACTTTGCAACCTAAATACAGTCGAATCTCCATATTATGAGCCTCTATATTGCGAATTTTTCTATATAGCAAACTTTTTCCCGGAACCAAGAATATTTCACGATTTTCTTTGTAAAATAGCCTCCCAATAACGAAGTGAATTTTCTATACAACAAAATTTTTATCTTGAGATTCAATTTTTTCTCTCCCTACTTTTACAGTATTTTTAGACATATTTCAAGTTATTCTCTCTTTTAACACATTTTAGGGTGGTCATAAATCTTGAACTGGTCATAAATCGTGCCCTTTGCTGCCTAACACACTCGGAGCAATATAATTCTGGTGGTTTAATCCGTACAACCTTTAACCTTCTTTGTCCAGCTCACTAGAAACATCTATATCCTTTTCCACCCTCAGTGAAGTTGTCTCATGTCCCCGTGCTCTTGAACTGGTCCTTGAAAAATCAAACATTCATTTCTAGCAAGAAAAATAATGTATGGTTAAAATTACTTGTATGCTTTAAATTAGAAAATGTCTTTAAAATTCATTAATTTTAATATAAAACTTTTCCAAATGTTGAAAATAAAGTACGTTCCTCGGTATTCTTTTTCTTGCTTTCCTTGCAGTTTTCATTTCGATTTTGGTGAGTAAGATGTATAAAATAAATAGACGTTAATTTACAAAAAGTTGTGAATAATTACCTTTTTTAATACAAACTACTTTACGAATGTAAAATATGTTTTATGTTGTTTATAAAGTATATTGAGAGATGAAACTCTAAATAACGAATTATTTATATAACGAACTTTTTGGGGATTTAGCGACTACGCTTTATAGTTGCCCGAATGTATATCTTTTTCTTTGAGATAGTTATGTATCCAAGCGAATAAATGAAACTCGAAATAAGTGAAGCAAATACTGTAGTTGCGAATTATGATGCAAAGAAGCAGAGAAAAAAAAACAGGAACAGTAGTACATAAATGGGACATGAAACATTTTATTAAAGAGTTGCACAACAACAGGTGTTCGAAATTACAATCAGAAGTACTCTAGAAGGCCTGACAGTGGCGCTACATGGAATTCCTTACGTTCTAGAAGATTCCTGGCATGTCATATATTCGCCCTCACTGTAAGGTCTTCAACTGAAAGAACAGGAGTCTCGAACAGCATACTCTTCTTGTGAATCCAGAAGTCCATGCATGACAGGTCCGGTGATGAGGCAGGGCAATGAATATCCAGTCATTCGTGTATTACCGTCGTTGTTCCACTTTCGCTGTTAAAATCCAGACATTCTCTAACAATTATTAATTGGATTTGTGTCCTTTCAGTGTGTGATAAATGAATAGATTGTGATTGAATCATGGTGAGTGTTTCTTCCTTACATCCCACATATCTAGGTGCTCTAGAAAGGGGTGGTAACCTCCACAACACGCCTACACGGTTAATGTTCCTGGTACAACCAGAGTGCATGTTATAATCTGCAGCTCCATACACGATCCACATGTAAACCAGTTTCTCGTTTGATTACGAGTTCGTCCAAATACCTCAGGAGATGGATTGCAAATGACGATTTCCATCAGTATAGGTGCTCACAAAACATTTCTTTCAGTGTCATCAACCGCAAGACTTCCGGAAGGAATGTTCCAGAATATATGGAATTCCATTTCAGACCTGCCAGAGGACTTGAGGACTTCTGGGAGTGATTTCGAACAATTTTTGCTTTACGCCTTTCCATAAAATGTCTTCTTTCCTGTTAATGTTGTGACATCGACGATTGTTGTGAATCCTCATTTTTCGATTCACGATAAGTTTTATGGTTGCACCAGCTGTTCAAAGACAAGTACGACACCCTTCGATTGTCCCTGAATTTTTACGATCCACCAGCTGTGGAATGACCAGTGCACGTGGCCATGGGGCCATTGTTTATTGTCTGAACTCAGGGAGTGAAGACCGACAGACTGGTCGCCATAATAGTAAAGTAGAGTCGGCGCCCCATTGACAATAGGCGAAGCCTATCTTAAAAGAATCATGTCGTCTTTTCTAGTGTTGTGTGAAGGGGATACTAGGAACTGAAGGCGTGATGGACAAGTGTGTCCAGATGTTGGACAAGGAACTATGGCGCCTTGGGCCATACGGCTCGGGTGTGTTTTGGCGTGTTATGCGCAAATAGAACGAGGGAGGTCAAGAGAGACTTTTGTGACCTGCCAATAAGAAGGAATGAGGGGAGTGTTATGAACATACCCCTGGTGTTTAAAAGAGTTCTTTTTCAGGGGAGAAAAGAAGGACGAAAAAAGTAGAGAGAGAACGGACGGAAGGAGAAGGAGGGTAGACGGAAAAGGAGAGAGAGTAGGAGACGGAAAAAGAGAAGAAAAAGAGTCGGGGAGAGAGAAGAGCCCGCCTTGTATGGAGAAAAGGGCTGAGTCCGGGATTGGAGTGGAAAGACGATGAACGCCAGTGGCGTTGAGAATGGAATATGAACTGACTACACCGGCTGGGCATATAAACTGAATAATATTACTTTATTAAGAATTGTTTATCAAATAAACAATATTTTTTATTTCTATATGAGGCTGTAAAGAATTATTTACTGATGGATAGCTATACACGATGTTACAGCTAATATATATATATATATATATATATATATATATATATATATATATAATTGGTGGGAGCGGTGCTAATCCGGCATTTAAGTAAATAGATACCCGAATCCTTATTATTAAGTGAAGAGGGAAAAAAAACGCCTGCCGTGTGCGATTGTGATGAAGCGAGTTTAATGACGCCTAATTCTTGAAGGTCCCAGCTGTGAGAAGTGCTGGATGCAAGTGTCTCCCGTTCCTGCTAGTGATGAAGTGTGCGCGCCTGTATTTTCGAATTGCTTGCTATGGGATGTTTTGGTGGTATCCCCAGCTGTGAGAAGTGCTGGATACAAGTGTCTCCCGTTCCTGCTAGTGATGAAGTGTGCCCGCCTGTATTTTGGAATTGCTTGCTATGAGATGTTTTCCTGTGTGTCCTCTATAAATTTGAAGGTGAGTCTTTTCATTGAGATTATTTTCGGGGCAGCAACTGAGTATTGATTTTGTATGTAAAATGTTTTAAATAAGGAATATATAGACTAGGTAAAGTTGTAGTAAACAATAAGAGACTAGAAGGATTTTAAGTTTTGTATGAAGTGTATAAATGAGCAATATTAGTGTTGTGGTTTTAGATTTTTGTGAAATTTAGTATACAGTAGTTATACTTGTTTTGTTGGCACAGTATTGTGTAGAGTATTGTTGTAGTTTTAGATTTGTAAAATTTAGTATACAGTAGTTATACTTGTTTTGTTGGCACAGTATTGTGAAAGATATTGTTGTGGTTATAGATTCGTGAAACTTAGTATACAGTAGTTATACTTGTTTTGTTGGCACAGTATTGAGAAGGGTATTGTTGTGGTTATAGATTTATAAAATTTGGTATACAGTAATTATACTTGTTTTGTTGGCACAATATTGTGAAGGGTATTGTTGTGGTTATAGATTTGTGAAATTTTTAGTATACGGTAGTTATAATTGTTGAATTGGAGAACACTGATGTGTAGCTTATTGTGTTGTTTAGATGTGCGCATATGGGTAAAATATAGTTAAGTCTAGGTCTAGTGTATTGTTAGGTTACCTTGAGTCTTTGTGAAATTTTTGTAACGATTAAGTTTAGATTTGGGTTAGTGTGCATTAGTGCATCATGGCGTTTCTGTTAAGAGAAAGAAAAGACGTATAATTTGTCAAAGTAAATACTATGACGAAGAGTCAGTTAAATGTTTGTTGGAGGGCATTTTGGAGGGAAAACGGGAAGAACGTGAAAAACGGGAAATGAAGAAATTCGAGGAACGTAGACTAGCTAGGGAATTTGAGTTAAAAAGTTTGAGAGTTCAACTCAGTAATAAGTTAAATGAAAATGAATTGAAGGCATGGAACAGGATTAACAATCTCGCAAATGTTTGTATTTTGTCAGAAAATCGTACCACAGAAGTTAGTGAACCGGTTAATAAGTGTAGGCCTTTAATTAACCCGGTAGTTAATAAAAGCGTGGAGAACGCTACGTCTTGTGATTTTGAAAAGAAGAATTGTGACTCCCCAGTGAGATGGACAAACGTTTCCCACCCGTCTGAAGTAAAAGAGAGAAGAACAAAAAAGAATAATCTATTTAAGATTGTGGAAGGGAAAGAATTCAAAGTGTATAGAAATAGTGATTGTGAAGTGAAAATGAAGGCTGGGTTATGTGAAGGAAGGGTCAAAGCTGTGGCGATGGGTGCACAGTGGGTAATAAATCCGGATAATATTGGAGTGGGCTCTTTTGAATTTAAAAGAGATAAGGGAGTGGCGAACCCTGAAGGATTGATTTGTGAGAATATCTGCGATGAAAAATATACCATTGGGACGTTAATGGGTTGTGAAAAGCAGTTAACAATGAATCGGGAAAGTTTTCGAAATCATACAATAGCTAAGATAGCAGGGCAGTTAAAAAGGGGGAAAAGAAAACATGTGTAAAGCAGATGTGCGGAAAGGCTTGGAAAACGGGTTAGCAATGCGATTGCCTCTCTCAGAACCAAGGGAGATTTATAAGGATAAGTTAGAGACGGACAATAGTTCTAACATCGGGTTCAGAATTTAATTTCGAGATAGATTTACCCGGAAAAAGAGATCGCAGTACCATTTATCGTCTTAATTTAATAAAATTGTACCGTAGAAAGCCGGAATTGGCAAACGTGGTTATGGAGAATAGCTCAGAAGGAATAGATTCCGCAACTCTCTATTCGGTAAAGCTATTTATGGATTTTGGTTTTCAGGGTAATTTAAGGAAAAGTCAATTGTATTTTAAATTACCGACTGATCGGAGTAGCTACTTAAGAATGATTAACGCTAAAAAGAAAGAAAGGTTTCTACCAGTTCCTGGGACGATTGCTTAAGACAGAAGGATATTAACTTGGTTACGGTAAAGCCATTTAGAATCAAAACTTGTTGTTCATCCCAGATGTTAATTAATTCACTACGAGAGGATACAGAGTATCTTTTAGATTTAGGTGTAAACGGGATGGGGCTGTCAAACCGTACTTCCCGTTGTTTGGTTAGGAAGAGTGAACCGATACCCGTACCCGCGTATCAAATGTATAAAGTATAGGAATTTGAACCAGGTGACGCAAGCCGAGATTTATCTTTTGTTAAAAAGGGAAAGTTTGGTAGGAAAGATCAACGCGGCAACGTGCGTCACTGTACTGGATTTGTGGAAGTGGTATTTTCGTCGTTCTCTAATGATGAATTATCCGAAGCACACCACATGCGTTATGACAGTTGGCATGTACATTATTAAAAAATCGAGGTTTAAGTTTCTTTGCGCTTATGATGGATGTAATTTAACGACTCTGATTTTGAGGTTGTTAGAACAGATTGATGTATCGCGAACGGTCGACACAGACATTATGATACAAATTTGGAAAAACCGTGTAAAGAAAATAGACTTAGTGTTAAAATGGTTGAGTAGGGTTGGGTCGGAAGTCGGACCGACCAAATGTAAATTAGAGATATGGGCAAGTTTGTTCCGTGTAGACATAACGTAGATTTAGAAAATTCATTGCATGAGCTACTGAGGTTTGTTAATTATATTCCCAATTAAAGTGTTTCCTCAATAACTAACGTATTGGAAGACAATACCATGAATTGTGAATAACCTGTTATGATGGTTGTGACAATGCTTGCTGATAGCCATAATTTAATTAAATTTAAAAAGTCTTAGTTTAAACTTCCTAATTTAAAAATTTGGTTTTAATATTTTTTTTTTGCAAAGCTTGGAATTTATAAATGTTTATTTTGTTTATTTAATATCGTTGGAAACACCGTTGGAATAAGTAGATGGGAATGAGTAATTCTTAGGACTGTGTACGCTCACAGATGTTTAACACAATTGAATGAGCGATTGATGTGTTAGAATTATAGAAATATTATTATTTGAGTTAATTTCTTTAAAACCCTAAATTTTGAAGTGTGATGTAACTGTATGAAATGGAAAAAATGGTTCAAGTTTCGGAATTTAAGTTTTTTTTTGTAAAGTGTAAGTTTTATAGAATTTTGGATTTTTTTGTTTATTTTACTTGTGAATGTATGTGTTTCTTGGATTGCTGTCCTGATCGCTCTCATTGATAAGACAACCTTTCCGTGTGAAATGTTACGAACTGAACCAAACTGAGGCCATAGCAGTCCAGTGAAATGGACCTTTTCAGGGGGAAGGAGTTGTGACATCGTCGATTGTTGTGAATCACCATTTTTCGATTCACGATAAGTTTTGTGGTTTCACCAGCTGTTCAAGGACAAGTACGACACCCATCGATTGTCCCTGAATTTTTACGATCCACCAGCTGTGGAATGATCAGTGCACGTGACCATGGGGCCATTGTTTATTGTCTGAACTCAGGGAGTGAAGACAGACAGCCGGGTCGCCATAATAGTAAAGTAGAGCCGGCGCCCCATTGACAATAGGTGAAGCCTATCTTAAAATAATCATGTCGTCTTTTCTAGTGTTGTGTGAAGGGGATACTAGGAACAGGTGGCGTGATGGACAAGTGTGTCCAGATGTTGGACAAGGAACTATGGTGCCTTGGGCCATACGGCTCGGGTGTGTTTTGGCGTGTTATGCGCAAATAGGACGAGGGAGGTCAAGAGAGACTTTTGTGACCTGCCAATAAGAAGGAACGAGGGGCGTGTTGTGAACACACCCCTGATGTTTAAAAGAGTTCTTTTTCAGGAGAGAAAAGAAGGACGAAAAAAGTAGAGAGAGAACGGACGGAAGGAGAAGGAGGGTAAACGGAAAAGGAGAGAGAAAGAGTAGGAGACGGAAAAAGAGAACAAAAGAGTCGGGGAGAGAGAGGAGCCCGCCTTGTATGGAGAAAAGGGCTGAGTCCGGGATTGGAGTGGAAAGACGATGAACGCCGGTGGCGTTGAGAATGGAATATGAACTGACTACTCCGGCTTGGCATATAGACTGAATAATATTACTTCATTAAGAATTATTTATCAAATAAACAATATTTTTTATTCCTATATGAGGCTGTAAAGAATTATTTACTGATGGATAGCTATACACGACGTTACAATGTGTTACTGTTTTTGTTCTTTTCCTCTGTTTCTTTGCACCACAGTTTGTAACTACAGCATTTGCGACACTGAATTCCTATACGATTCCGAGTTTTTTAGTACCCGCTACACACCCTGCAAGTTTGTTGGTCTTGTAGCTAATCCCCCGTATATGTTCTTTCTTGAATATATTTATAGCATCTATTTCATAAATCATACCTTATTTTAAAACGCGTCTCATTTCATCTTTCTCTATAGGATTAAAACTATTTTGATAAAGATATTAGCGATATCTCGTTAAAAAAATTAGTCCTTGAATTTTTGACAGATTTATTGGTGATTTAAAGTATTAGAGTATCATAATGCCTTATACGTGCCTTAAAAATGTTTTCGCACTTTCCCTAAAACAATTACAGTAAATTTCGACGTATAACGTGCACCCATACTTTAAAGCTGCATTTTTTAATTCTAAGGTAAATTCTCCGTACAACACTAACCCCCTTTTTTACAAAGGAACCTCCAATATACGTTGACAATACTATTATGTTTTAAAGTCATTTATTTTAGGAATTCTCCCAAGATTTTTGAAAAAAATAGTATATTTCTCAAAAAACCACCATCTAAGTTCATAAGGTATGAGATTTCTTTCAAATAAACAGTATTCATATATTTGTAGAAGTCTAAGCTTTTTTTAATGCTCATCTCGTTTTTTTAAGGTTCTCATTTTTATACCCTGCGTATAAGGTGAACCCAACATTTCGATCTTGTATTTTGTGTTGAAAGCACCAGGTTTTACTGTAGGTAATTTATATATATAACTCATATTTCCCTTCTCTTAAACGCTTGATCATATTTTTCTCTAGCGTTTCATCCTGCTTTTCTTTGCATACCTAAAGAAAGAATTCCAACGTTTGCCTTTTGCTTTTGTGCAAAAAACAATCTCAAGTATCTCTCCTAACGGGAATAAAACCCATACTTTTGAATAACCGCGACAACGTCAGTGTATATTTAACAAAATGATTACCAACTCAAAAGGAACAATATTATTTGAAGAACGTATACGCATTTTCAATTTATCCCGATTCAGTATAATTTTCTTTTAATCAGGTTTTATTTCTTTTGATTCGTAACTAAATTCAGTTATATTTAGTTAGCATATATATACGTATTCAATTACTTTAGATTAGCGAAAATTTTCCCAATGAAAGACTTATTTGTGTACTATGAAATTGTAATCCAAACAAAAGTACTTCACTCTGAATAGAGTTAGTACTCTACAGATCGAGATTAATTAACTCCATTGCGAATTCCTTTCTCTATTCCCCACAGATAATAACATAGTTTATAAGCTCCCTTCAACACCGTGGGTATTGACGCAGTCCTTCTGCAGCGAATCGAATTACAAACGAGTCCGTCTGGACCTGTTACAGAAAAGGAAACTAAAAATTATTCGCGACTATTACGGCACTTTAATCCCGTTTCGCCGATCAACTCTTTTCATGGTGATGAATGGAGCTCGCTTCCTGCTTGCAACTCAACTCGACCTCATCACGCACCCGATTATGAGGTCGCCTGCAATCGGGCCACTCAGCGAAGGGTTTAAAGAGTGGAATGATGAAAAATTGAGCGCGTAATCTTCATCGATGCGTGGTCAGGAAAGGGGGCGTAATTACGTGCCCCTGAATATGTTGCAACCCGAAAGTGATTGGCTCTCCAGACTTCGAATGCATGCTGATTGCAGGAAGAGGATGCACCCCCAACAAAAATGAAGCCCTCATTCATTTACATCTAGTTTCCCCCTTTTCTGCCGACTCGTCGGGATTCAATCGGCAGGGTAATCGCTTTTACAGGTATTTCAGCTCACTCCTGCGTATTAACATTCGAAACATTGTAAATATTCATATCAGCCGTTATTACTGCAGTCTGTTTATTATGATGATTTTGGCAACGCGATTAAACACGATTGTTTTGGAATTACAAAGGATACGGGAAAGTCCGTGAACTTCAGTCTAGCAAGCAGTTTTTCCGATGGTATTAAGAATTTTTAGAAACATAATTCCTTTCCAATAGAAAATGAATTTTTCAATGCATAGTCGATCTTTACTATGGTAAGAAAAGCACTGATTCTGCATTTTTTTTTTTTCATGTTTCGCTTTAACTGGATTCAACATAATTGTTATAATAAAAAAAATCAAAATAACGAGATTCTTAAAATTTATAAAAGTATTCCTCAATTTCAGTAGAATTTAATGATTCTGGTAGTTTCAAAAACCTTTCCTATCCTGTTTCTCCATAGGGACGTCTTAAGAATTCTTAAGGTCCTACTCAAAAGTAGGCCTGGACCCCTACACTTTTAAGGTCCAACCTATGGCCCTTAAAAGTAGACACTATATAACATTTGTCAAATACTTGTACAAACAATAACCAGAAACAAATAAATGTGCATGACTTCAATCACACAAACCGGCTCGACCAACTGCCCCCTTTTGACTGAATGAGTAGTGATGGTGCTTGATCGTAGGCCTCGGACTGTAAATGGACAACGGTCATCACATGTAGCCAGTTGACATATTGTCCAAGATTCCCAGTTTTTTTGGAGAATACAACCGGAAATAAAATTTTACCATTGAAGTTATTCAAAATTAGGATACTTTTAAGACTGAGTCTATGCCTCCATTGTGGCCAAAGCACTGGGCCCGGGTCCCATGTCTTAAAACTTTGAACGTGATTAACTTTCTTGGACATCTGAAAAAACATTCGGAACTAGTTTGATATCACGGGGTACGCGGCAAGTTGTTTATGTTCGCCAAGATGGGCGATAACAATACAAATATGGTTACCTTAATATTTTTGCAGTTTTTTGGAATAATGCAAGTTTTCAGGACTCACTATAACTTTTAATATATATTATGTAATTATTTTATTACTAATATAATATAAGAATACAATTATACGTAATCATAACATTAATTATTTATAATTATCATGTTCTGTATTTATAATTATTATTATGTTATTTATTTATAATTTTACGTTATATGAATATTCTTATGTATAATTTTTATATTACAATACGATGATTATTCCTTTTTATAATTACTATTAAATTATAGTATATTATTATTATTATATGTACCGCAAAATCCGGCGTATAACGTGCACTTTCAACACAAAAATTAAGGTCGAAATTAACGGGTGCGCGTTATACGCCGGGTATAAAAATGAAAACTAATGAGAAAAAGACTAATAGATGACTCACGTGACATGCAATGACAATAATAATCCATTAGGAATATATAACTTACCTGAAAAGAAAAAAAAATACGATTCATTTGAATGTTATATAATATAAAATCACACATAACATAATCGCATTTTTTAAAAGAAACGTAAAACAAGCTTTTAAGCATGCTAAAATTACGTATGAAATATATTCAGATATCTTGGAACGCACACTTTATATATAAATACCGTAAAATCCGGCGTATGACGAGCACTTTTAATACAAAAGAATGAGATCGAAATTTACGGGTGCGTGTTGTTAGGCGGGTATAAAAACGATAGCTTTAAAAATAAAAAAAAGATGACAAAAAAATTAGACTTCTAAATATGTTGAAATACTGTTTATTTAAAAGAAATGGCATAACCCTTGAATAACTTTCAAGGGTTGTAGTTCTAGAAGTATACTATTTTTTTTCTGAAACTTGTGGAATAATACCTTGAATAAATGATTTCAAAACATTAGAGCATTGCGCATATACATTTCAGGTTTCTTCGTAAAAAATGGGATGTGCGTTATACGGCGAATATACCTAAAGGTTAAAAATGGTAAATTGAAAGGATAGGTGCGCGTTATACGGTGGTGCGCTCTATACGGCGGATTTTACAGTAATTATTATTAAATCATACTATATGATTAATATAATATATAATTATATGAATATTATATATAATTACTATTAAATTATATATAAGATTATTATATACTACATAATATTATTAGTACATGTTACTTTTTATTATTTTATATTGTTATTCATTATTTATTGATTTGCCTTGGTCAATCTCAAGCTCTTTCAATATTCTTCTGTTGAAATGTATTTCTCAAACAAATCTTTAAAATTATCTTCCTAACGATTTGATACCGCTAGACCGCCATATTAGATTCCATTCCAGTGACCACAAGTGCTGCTTGGTGTGATTCTTTTTTCACGCCAATCGGCGCTTGACCCCTTGCCCCGTCATATCAAACTAGCACCAAATATTCAATAAAGTGTAATCCATTGGAATATTTTCTATTTACTACTTGAATTTCATTTATTTTCTCTGTCAAGTTCTAAGAATTTGACACAACGATCATCAAAGAAAAATACCTCGCACGAAACAGCATTATAGTGTTGGGAACATTATTTCCAAGGGACTACAAACATTCCACACAAAAAAACCCATCATGGAAGTTAGAAGATAGAGAAAATAAAAGTTCTCTCATTGCATAATTGGAAAGTAGAATTAAGTGGAAATAAAACAGAGACCACAAATCTAGTGTATTTCAAAATTGACGACATATGATACTAGCATAATAAGACTGAAGAATTGTTTTCGCAAGGTTTTGTTGTACAGATTTTTTGTCTAATTTTCTATATCTTTGTCCCTTTCTTACTAGATATTTCTAAAGATTCGCACTACTTCTGAATAACTGTACATTATAACCTGTTTTTGTACGGTAGATAGGGAGCGTAAAAAAACGCCCAAAAAATATGCGAAAAAATTTCATAAATCTTTTATATATAACTAATAACTTCATCGACACACCAGATTTTTTTATGAGGTGGAGAGGGATCATATAAAAAAAATCGCACTTAAGAAGCACGTAATTTACGGAATGAATCAGAAAGAACTTTCAAAGAAAATAAATAATTAAATTCCACATGGAAACATTTTAAAACTTTTCATTTCTCATTGTATGCATGGAGACATTTTCAAAATACTCGTACATAATTCACTGCTACTCGTCGTAACCCAGAGCGGGCACCTTCCTATGATGAATTAGTTCAAAATAACTTTCGCCATTTGAAGATATGATTTCAATTATTTTATTTTTTGTCACCATAGAGTAAGGGATACGTTTTCGTGACGAATGTTGGTTGGTCATTTGCTTCTAAATGTCACGATAACCAGATATGCATGATCGCAGCTCTCTTTGGAATTTCAAACTCCTTTCTGAATTGGTATCTATTTCAAGAAAATTATTTTCCAATTTGTTGGAAAGCAGAATCCCTGTGTGTCTGTGTGTATATGTTTTATCCGCTCTCAAAGAATCCGGTTCTACTTGTCTGTCTTCATAATCTATTAATTACTGATCATGTCACTGTCACTGACATTTTTGTCTTCAATTGCGTGCTGCTAGTGCGTTGATAGAAAGCAATTAAACTTACATTGTCAAGAGAGAGTTTATAAAAAATGAATATAACGTTTCAAAGTGTATATGTTTTCATTCAAAGAAAATATTACAGTGGCACCAAAGCCGTTGCAATTCATAAAATCGCATAGAGAAAAAAAGAAAGCACAAAAAAAATCGCACAAATACAAAATTGCAATAAAAGGACCGTACAAAAACAGGCTCTACTGCAGTGCTTCTCAAACTTTCAATACACACGACCCACTATTCTTCACATTTTCATCGTGCCCTACTCCATACAACAATAATGTATTGAATTCAATAATGCTATACTTTGACACTAACCAATTAGGTGCCACCGGCGTATACATAAGTCTTGTTGAGCCAAAGAATTAATTTGTTGGCCAAAGCATTAATTTATACGTCTTTACGAAGTGTGATTTTTTCTGTGCAGTGCTATCCATAAAATTATTCCGAAGGCTTTGAAATGCAATAAAATGATTTTCACAGTGCTTGCGAAGGATTTACTTATTTCAGAGGATTTGCTTATTTATCAGATTTCTCTCCCCCCCTCCAAAAAAAACATCACATATGAGCATCTAAGTGGAAAATGGTGGCATTTGGGAGCAAGCTACATAACTTTTATTCGGCAAAATTAAGGGATTAATTATAAACCGTACAAATTATCAAGACAAGTTTTAATACTTAACAATAAGGTGGCTGGTAATTATCAAATTTGTTCTTAACTTACTATTGTTAAATTAATTATAAAATACATTGTATAGACTAATACATTTATCAGTGTATTATATCAGTGTAAATGTGCTTTCTAAATTTTATTATATCAGAAAGTATGTTGTGTGTTTACTTTCAGTAAATTAATAATTTTTTAAATAACCTTTTGTTTTCGCCTTTTCAATATGCTCGCTCCCCTCTCGTAGAGTTATCACGCCCCCAAGGGGGGTGTACCTCACAGTTTGAGAAACGCTGCTCTACTGTATTACATTTGTCATCAAAATGTCGAATAAATAATACCATCACAACTGATTGTGTGGGATTATTTATACCATTTTATAACTATTCCTCTGAATTTATCAATCTTGTTTTTAGTACACCCAAAACACTTCTCTAACCCATTATAAAAATATTTAGTCCTAAGCACGCCTTCCTTAGGAGGTACTGATCTCGAATATTCAAGGTAAAAGATCTGAAACGAAATTTTATCTGTACACTTATAACAATGTTACGAACGTTATTACATTTTGAGAGAATAAAGAATATGATTATCAAAGTATCTTGATGCATGAGTGGTTTCTGCTCACATAACAGTACGAAAAATATCAAATTCGTTTGAAGTCGGACAATCCAATAAACAGAGAACGAGTAACGCATTCTTTCGTTATAGTGTGTTACCACCACAGTAATTCACTTCGATCCAAACTGCTTTTGTACGATAAACGAATCAAAATGCGGAATTACATAAACTTATCTTCAATGAAAGTCCAATTAGAGATTGGAATAGTTACAAAATATCATTTCAATAACGCAATTACTGGAAAAGTTCCTCCCTTCATTTCTGGATGATGGCAATTTGAATTCATTTCCTTGCTTTGATAAAGAAATTTTATATTCCTAATGGATTAAATATTATGGATGTCGTCTTTACTTAATCGTATTCTATTGTGCGAACGTTATTTAATTTTGATTCTGACAAATTTATTTATAGTGGCGTTCTTGACTATACGTGTTTAAACTAACATAAAATGTGATTCTTGAAACCAAAATGAACAAGTAATCATTGGGAAAATATCCGTCAAAGACACGTGGCATTAACAAGCGATTTCTGTGATCAGTTGTAAATTGTGCAGTCTTAACATTAAATTTAATCTTAAAAAGGACTTTTGACAAACTGAGTGTGCTTTTTAAACTTTTCTGAAATGGTTAGTCAAAGTGGAATAAATAAACAATATTATAGCGAATAATTATTCTGCAAAAACAATAGTTTAAGCATTTTTTTATGATTGTTTTGAAGTTTGAAAGGGAAATACCACACATTTTTCTTTGTTTAAATGTCGAGTAATTTATTTTAAAATTCGGCGTACAATGCGCACTTTTAACACGAAAAATAAGATCGAAATTTATGGATACGCATTATACGCTGGGTGTAAAAATGAAAACTTCAAAAATAAAAGGAGATGAGCATAAAAAAATTAGACTTCTACATAGACCAGAACACTAAAAGATACGGCATTACTAATACATTGTAAGAGTTGTAATTCTAAAAGAATACTTTTTTAAAACAAAATCTTCTTAGAATACCGTTCAATAAAGGACTTCAAAATATGCTAGAATTGC
Organism: Trichonephila clavipes; assembly: GCA_019973935.1. Classification (NCBI taxonomy): domain Eukaryota; kingdom Metazoa; phylum Arthropoda; class Arachnida; order Araneae; family Nephilidae; genus Trichonephila; species Trichonephila clavipes. The sequence continues at coordinate 1,051,862 of BMAU01005330.1, read as the reverse complement.
ACACGTACATTTCGAGTTCCTTCGTAAAAAAGGAGGTGCGTGTTACTAAGGGGGCGATTGTACCTACAAATTTAAAAATGCAGATTGAAAGTATAGGTGCATGTTATTCATCCGATTTTACGGTGATTAAATTCAAAATCAATTTATTTCATAAATATCGAAGGAATAATGTATTGTATTTAACAAAATTTTTTAGAAAAGTTTTTGTATTATTTTTTAATTCGTGCAAGTTTTTTAATATACTGATAGTTTGAATGTCTTATATTCATATACGATTCGTATGTTTTACGTGTGTTACGACAAAATTATTCTCTTTCATATCGATATGTCCTTCATAAGAGCTTTGAGGTAAATAAATAATTACATTTAGGTACAGAAAACTATTTTGTCAAGGTAAAAAATGTTGGTAATAATGATATTATCTACAAAAAGAAAACGATACCAAATTATTTTATTTTCGTAAAAATAAACAAGAACTGAAGTTCGTAAAAATATTGCAATTTTTCATCAGTTGTAATACTAATTTAGTTTTCTTGAACATACATTAAAACAAACTATTATAATTACTTCACCTACATGTGTGACTTAAAGTCTTAAATTAAAATCATTAAGAAAAAAAGGATAGACAAAATTATCTGTAAATTTGTATAATATCCCTTGCAGTGAGCATTAATTATTATCGAAACAGATAAGATAAATAACGTTCTTCTTACTGTACATTTTATAACAAAGCATACATTTTGTTTTTATTTCTTTCAAAAAATATAATATAATGTGAAAGGAAATATTGAACAATATTTTTCTCTACTGTATAAAAATGAAAAATAGCTTTTTTTAAAATCAATTGGAATGTTTTTCTTCGCCATTATTAAAGAAATAATTGCAAGCACATTTTAAAGTTTTAATGAGACATAAAAGAAATAAATGTTTGTCTTTCGTAAATTATTTTCTAACTTTTGATTAAATTCACAATAAATGAAACATGGATCATGAAATTTAATCAGTAAAATGAAAATAATGGTTGTATGTCGATAGCGGTGTATATTGAAAGAGTTAACTCAGAAATAGTTTACGTGATTTCAACATTCCTTTAACTGAATACTAGAAATATTATATTGGTTGGCAACTCACGCAAACGTACCCGATATTTCCAGATGTGATGGATATGATAGCGAGCAACATAGACTAGACTATTTTTCTAATGACATTTGTACTTTGAGAGATTAATGCTGAAGGAAATATATCTTTAATTAAATATATCATTTTGCGATCTGTTCCAATTTAAAAATTATAGAAAAAAAACATAACAATAAGTAAGAAATATACATTTTAAGTAGTTTTCTTAAAATATATATTACTTAAAAGTTACATATACAAAACTTAATATACTTATCGTATTAATTTGTACAGTTTATAATTAAGATCGTATTATAACTTCAGCGTCTCTCTCAAAGTGCATTTTTATTGCAGTAAATACATAATTGTTGTACAGGGGAGGGCGCGACAAAAATTGTTATTGAAAATTGGGTCGCCAGTATTAAAAGTTTGAGAAACACTGGGTTAACTTTTTCTTCTGGCGTTAATTTTTTGTTCCATATTTCCTTTTATGATGAATCATCTTAAGGTATCCGACTACGTTCGGAACCGTGATTTTGAAAAAGTTCATAAATGGATATTTTTCATGATATTTAATGTCATTTATATTAGACAATATGCATAAAATTGTTTTAAGGACATTTTGACAAAAAAAAATTAAACACAATATTTCGGCTAAAAATTTACTTAGAATAACCTTTTTTCAACCTTTGTGAAAAATGCTCAATACACGCGAATGTTCAATTTTTGGAACATTGAAATTTCTTACCCGATAGTAAAAAAAAATAATGATATTTTTATATTTTGTAGTCTATAGTTAAATGTTCCTTTTTAATTACTTTTGCCAAGTAATAAAAATATTTTTTTTAAATTTTGAATTTTGCATGATCAAAAGTTTAAAAAAATGCATACATTTGAATTTTTTTCTAGAAAAGACAATTAAATTTAGCAATAGTACCTTAATTTAAAAAAAAAAATCCATGTTTTTTGTCTTCAAAATATTTTTCATGGAGCAATATGAATAAAATTGAATGTTTCAGAAAATTTCAAAATTAATGTTCCAATAATGGAACATTGGCGTGTAAATGGTTAATATATGGGAATTACACTCACGTCCATAAATTTAGGATAATTCTGAAACTCACAGAAATTCAACTCTAAAATAAAAATTTCATCTGTAGAATTAACACACATCTTGAATATACAAATTACAGGAAACCAACCAGATGGCGCGGATAGTTCGTCACAATGACGAGAGTGTAAGAGAGGGGTATATAAGGAATGGTGGAAAAGAAGTAAAATTGTTCACAAGCGCTTTAAAAGCCTTTCAGTGCAATAACCGCTTAGTTATGGCACAAAGGAAGCATTTGGATTATTTTTTACGTGGTAGAATTATTGGACGAATGGAATGTGGACGTACCCAGCAGGAAGTATCTGAGGAACTTGGAATCTCCAGGTTTTGGCAACGATTCCAAGATGATGGTAATGTGAGTAGATGTTACATCACAGGTAGCCCCCGAGTTACAGCGCCGAATGAGGACCTGTATATTTGGCAGTTACTGCCAAAAGAAACAGAGGGAGCACAGCATCAGACCTGTCCCGTCAGCTCTCTTCAGCTACCGGTACGACAGTTTCAAAGCAGATCGTGTACAGACGCTTAGAGCACATTGGTCTATATGCTCGTAGGCCTGTCAGATGTGTTCCACTTACTGCAACTTACTTTCGCCTGCGATTAACCTGGAGTACAGATCATGCATTCTGGACACCACAACAGTAGTCTTGTGTGATGTTTTCCGACGAATCCAGGTTTAGTTTGCAGTCTGATTCTCACCGAACTTTAACATGGAGAGCGCCAGGTATTCGTTACCACCAAGAGAACACCACTGAACGACACCGTTACGTTGGTGCAGGATGGCTCGTTTGGGGATAAATTATTCTTGGTTCCGGAACTGACCTGCATGTTCAGAGTGTAACGATCGCCGTCCACATCTATCGGGATGTCATCCTGGAACAACATGTACGTATGTTTCAGGGCGCCACGGGTGCTGAATTTCTGTTTATGGATGACAACTCCCGTCCTCACCGTGCAAACATTGTAGACGAATGCCTTCAATCGGAGGATATCATCTGTATGGATTGGCCAGCATACTCACCGGACTTGAATCCAATAGAGCATGTGTGGGATATGCTTGGCCGACGAATTGCAGCACGTCAACCCCCTTCCTCCTGTCTACCGGAACTTCGGAGGGCATTGCTTGATGAGTGGTGTAATATTCCCCATTATCAGAATGATAATTTGATACTCAACATGCCTCGGCGTCGTAAGGACTGTATTTCATCTTCCGGGAAATCCGTATTAACCATCATACTAACCATGTTATACTAACCATGTTTTTTGTAAATAGGTTCTTTTTTGAAATTTGCTCCAGGGAGTAGAAATTTCAATTTTTATTAACTATGTCAAACAAATAGGTCTTTTTTCCTCTTTACCTTTTGTTTAATAAATAGACTTTACAAATAAGCCAAATTTGTTTTGCTTCTGTCTCTTTCTTCGCCTGAACTTCATTGTCTTTAATTTATGGACATGAGAGTAAAACCTACATCCAGAAATGTCTTACGATGTGGAGAGGAACCCTGAGGATATGCTATAAACATGGAATCCATATAAGTTGTCTCTAATGTTTTGTTAAAGTCTGTATTGAATTTAAACGTCATTAATGAAAGACGTTCTAATACCGAAACGTATTTTGACAAGTGCATCTTTTCGTCTCTTGATATTTTTTTATAAATTATTTGGATATAAAAATGTAATACACCACTAACCGACAAATACTTCTGAATGAAACGGGCGCAAAACTTGATATTTTCAGTAAAACTACTAATTTTCGAAATGAAGCAAATTTAAAGAATATATCAGGAGTGGCTAACCTTTATGAATTAGCGTGCCATTAAGTAGTTCTTAATGAAGTATAGACGTGCCATCAAATAATTTTGACTTGTGATGATACTATTGGGAAAATAAACTAAATACAAAAACAACACAAGACTATTTACTACGAAAAAATACCTTTTGTACTGTATAGCTACAAATATAGTATTTATACGTGTAATTCAAATTAAAGTAACGTTAGTGTGACTTATGTTGTTGCAGATTTTGTGTGTGGATGACAAATAACTTATATTAGGATTGTAAGATGTCCCTTTTCTTTTAATACATGCTGAATTGGAGTCATCTTCCAAACGGTTTCTAAGCAATTAATTATTTTTGCTGTGCTTCCCTTTTGACAAGAGGGTTTGTGATTTGCTTCAAAATACCATTTTACGGACAATGTTCTGCATACGACTATTCCAGAACATAATTTACTAATAATGCTATTTTTTTCAGTTCACCAAGTTTGAAATTCTCTGTTACACTTACTATCTTGCACTTTTTGTTCTTTTGCTGAACTAGTCATATTAAGTAACACTTGAAAATCGTAAATATAACACAGACAAACTTTAAAATATAGTTGTGACAATTAAATTGACTATTCTATGCGTAGACAAACTTTACATCATAAGCAATTGTAGCCTACGACATAAATAAGGCAAGACAATAACTCACGAGTGTGCTCCTCGCTGCCCCACGAACGAACACTCGCGTTTGTTCGTAATGCTTCATGAGGCCGCGGTAGCCGAGTGGTCAAGGTATCGGATCGTGGTTGACCTTGTCACGAGTTTGAGCCCAGTACCACTAAAGACCCACCGTATAGGGCAGCGATCCACGTTAAATCTGTCGAGAGCTAAAACGTCCTCCTGTTGGTGTAGTGTGGTAGTTAGAAGATGGGAGTGCCAGCTCAGGTGTCGTCCACGTCACTTGATCATGGTTCAAAATTACGTGGTGCGTCGCCAAAAGCACTCGTGTACCTAAACAGTGCGACGTTAATATTCACTCACTCGTAATACTTTATAGCGAACTTTGAAATTTTGAAATAAAATACAGACCATTTTGAGCAGCGGCATGCCAAAAATATTGTGTCATGTGCTATCAATGGTACGCGTGCCATTGGTTCACCATCCATGGACTATGCCATGTTTTGTTCTTTGAAAAAATTAAAATTCTTCCTAAGGAATTAATATTGTAATTCTTGAAGCATAGATACTTATTTTCAAAAAATTCATTTTAAAAATCCACATAGTTTTAATTATTTTTATTAAGTAGATTTTAGTAAACTAAACAAAACTATTTACATTATAAAAATTTAATTATAATAATTATTTATATCAAATTTATTTTGAGATGGTTTTTTAAAAATTCGTTTTGGCCCTTAACGCTTCAATACATAGTAATTATTTTTTACTTATCGTTTAACGGAAATGATATACAAACTGCCACATTAGTTCTAAAAAAAGTATTTGGCCATCCGGAAGCTGATGCAATATTGTATCAGCTAGCGGCTTAAAAAGCTTAAAACCATGTAATTTTAGGAAATTCTAGAAGTGTCTTTGGTTTAAAAAGGGCATTTTTGAACTAAATTTTCCGCAAATTATTGAGTGAAGAAAAGTGCTACAAAAAATCTGAAAATAAACCCGATCAATTTAATACAAAGGAGATACATCAGAAAAAAATAGAGAAATTTCAATTTTATATTGATACATCTCTGTAAATTTCAAACTGAAAATTTCATTTAAATCTCATTATCAAATGCTGGTTTATTATTTGCAACAAATATCTAGTTATGTATCAAATTCCAGCCAGCTTAGTTCAAATTTAAGACAATACCAAACAAATAATCCCCCAGAAAGCTGAAGTAATAAGTTTAAACAATTTATTTAATTGAAAATGGAAGATTTCAGAGGCTTTCAATTTTAAACATCGAAGAATTACATATTTTGGCTTTTGAGTTTATATATTTACGCTTTATATTCTGAAAGAGGGTAAAAATTCCTTCTTATACTGGGTCGGTGCTTCTCAAACTTTCAATATTTGCGACCCAAAACTCACTCATAATTTTCATCACGCTCCCCCTTATACAATAACAGTGTATTGAAATCAAGACGACTGACCCTAAAACTACAATACGACTTTGATCTCCTAAGTGCCACTGGCGTATAAAAACGTCACGATCAGCCAAAGCGTTAACTACCGCAGACGTATAAAAACGTGTAGACGTATATAAACGATCTTTTTTGTTCACTGTTATCCTTAAAATTATTCGAAGACTATGGAATGCAATAAGAAACCTTGATAGTGTTTTCGAAGGATTTACTTATTTCACAGATGATTTTTTTTATTTATTCCTTTTCTTTCACCCTTCCCCTCTACCACCAATACATCGCGTACATGTGCCTACGTGAAAAACGGTGGTGTTGGAAAGCGAATCACGTAACTTTTAATCGAAAATTAAGGGATTAATCATAACCCACACAAATTATCAAGCTGTGTTAAATCTTATATATAATTTTATATATGACAAGCCCATGGTGTCACTGATAATTATTAAAAAAAAAACTTGTTCTTAACTTAATATTGTTAAACTAATTATAAAATACATTGTGCCGTACTGATACATTTATAAATGTATTACATCAATGTAAATGTGTTTTCTTTTCCGTTATCTCAGAATGATTGTTTGTTTACTTTCAGTAATTTAATAATAAAAAAAATCTTTTGTTTTCGACTTTTCAGTATACTTGCCCTCCCCCCTCCTGGAGTTATCACATCCCCGAGGGCGGCTCTTTCCGCAGTTTGAGAAACGCTGTACTGGATAATCAAGTCATTAATCGAGAAAGTATATCTTTTAAATCTATAGAATGTATTTTCAAAATAAGAAAATTGAAGTTTGTCAACAACATTTATTTTATCGCCACTATCTGAAATGAAATAAATTATCATTATTCCATGAAAAAATATTTTTTTATAAGTTTCAAAATTGTACCTTTTCTTATTAAACTTCAATAATTAGTTAATCAGTAGCAGCTATGAAAAATAGATTTAAAAAAATAATTCTGAAATTGAAGCAGGTGAAGAACAATTCAGCTTCTCTCATTTTTCTTCAAGAGGATTAAAGAGGAGACACGCGTGTATTCTCTCGTTTCTATTCCCACAAACCATGTCCGAAACCTCTTCTGTGTTTGTAGAATACAGGTTTCAGGAAAAACCTTTGCATTTTTATCCGGCACTTTCTCCAGCTAATTGCGTTTGTCCGCCTCGTAAACATGTCGCCTTTCATTACGTCTCGTTCGCTTCTTAGGGAACCACTTCCCTCCCAGTTGAGGGCAATCCAATCATGACCGCCCCTCCGCAGCAGATGGAGATGCGCCCCATAAAATCAGTCACCCTGCATGCTTGTCTTTGCTTGAAGTTTCTAGGAGCTGCAGGGAGCAAGCATTGTTGAACAGCGAGTTTCGTAGCATAAAGACCGAAATGTAGAAATATTTGAAGTCATAAAAAGGGAGATAAGTTTTGACCACATTAAAACCTCTAGCGGAGAGGGCGTACAATTTTAAATATTGGGGTTTTGTTTTAAAAAGTTCGGTAATTTTTTTTTCTTAAAGCAGCAGAGTTTTTCAAATGCAATCACTTAGATTATCTTGCTCCGAATTTAAGGTGTTTTTTGTTGATTTAGTTTCAGAAAAATAACATTCCAGAACTAATGTACGAGTATACAGTTTTTTTTACAATCCATTGTAGATATTTTAATTTCAAAAAGGATAAAGTTAAGTGAGGTTGGTAAAATAGTGATCTATAATAACACGTAAGTCCTTAAAAGTCGATTATGTTGAAAAATAGAAATCAAACGTGGTATAAGGAAAATAAGTTCGTTTCTGGTTGTGGATTGGTACTAGGGGTTTTTTTTGTCTCTATATTCTTATCTACTTTTACCAAAAATAAGCTTTGCTTATAAAAACAATGATTTATATCTCTAATTGAATTTTAGTAAAAGTCAAAAAAACAGTTCTAAAATGAAACTTTATCGAGTGGAGTATTTGTTAGAGAGAGAGTTCTCCCTTTAATTTATATGAAATCTGGAATTCAGTAAATTACTATAAGCACACACATACACACATGTGTGTGTATGTGTGTTTCATTAAGAGTCTATTACAACAAGATCGGTTAAGATACGCATTGTTTTTAATGCGCAAATATTACAAAAATCATTTATCCAGGATTAACACATTTAACTTTTTTCTTTTTTTCTAAATTTGAAATCAAATCCATTCTGCTTTATCGTATCATATCAAATATTTAGTAACAAGAAGATATAGATTTTCTCTCTTGAAGGATTCTTTCTCATTTTAGAGATTCTAAAACTCAGAGTTCTTACATAAAATAATTTGTATCTAATAGATTAAATTTAAATGAAAGGTGTGAAGTGTGAAAAAAATTAGCAATAAAAATTTTAAAAAAATGTTTGAACGAAACGAATGAAGAATTGTTAAACTTACATTACCTTAGTTTTTATGCCGGGGTGCTGTTGTAAATTAGTGAAGGATACTGGTTCACATTCAATTTATTGGAACTTCACAAGTTATTAATCATCTTCGTAATTTGTGATGTAATCCTTATTTGACAGCTTACTTTCATTAGGAGTCTATTGTTTCTCAAAATATAAACAAACACTTTTGGAAAAAAAAGAAAGTAACATTGTTTGTTTACAGTTACTGAACCCGAAAAAAAAACTTTCCTAAAAAAAGAGGGACTTTTTTTTTTTTTTGTTCATTCTTTTTTGGGGGAGAGAAGGGATTTGGAACTTCAATTTACGAATTTTAATTAACACAAGAGAGAGAAAGAAAAATTCTTTTTCGAGACTTTCCCTTTCTAAAATTACTCGAGCCAGTAGGGGGAAAAAATCATATTCATAATATGGTTCTTTTTTCTTTTCCGCCTTTTTTTCGAACGAAAGGGTGATGCATAAAAAACACCTCCGCATCAGAACTTCTTCAAAAACATCGGATAAACAACATCTTATTTACTTCTGGAATAATAGTTCGTATATAAAGTATGGATCGCCAAGGAGAGGGGTTTGTACTTCTCTCTACCCCCGAAGAGAATAATCAACTGTCGACTCTCGTAAGATTAATTACCTGCTTTATAGAAGTGGCGTTCTTTTTTTTCCTCCTTAGCTCGGAAGTCAGGTGTTTTGTATTCGCCAGAGTCTACAAGAATGTTTACCAAGGCTTGAACCAAACTCGGAATTTTTTTCTTACTCCCTTAGTAAGAGTTTAGTAGTACTCTCTTTGAATACTGTTAAGTTTTTTTTTTATTCGTGAAATGTGGAATAACAAATTAGAGGGGCTATTGTATTTTTAGATAGCAGTGATGTGTGCGTATGTTAAAAATAACTTTATGACAGAATAGTAAAAGGAATAAAACACGAAGTACATTTACAAAAAATTCTATAAATTCTGTAAAGTGAATTTGAAAACAAAAATAAAAGAAAAATAACGTCTCTAAAAAGAAAGAAAAAAATACGCTACTTATTAAAAGCATTTCGCTGTAAGTTCGTGTTGTAAAACCCTTTTTGTACTAGTTGTTTGCTTTCATGTTGTCCAGAGATCATTTACTCAAACCAAATGTGTAAAGCAACAAAAAAGGTAGGTACTTCAGATAAAAATAATCACTATACATAGATACATTTAGAATTCATTTTCTAATGTAGATGTATATTTAGTATTCAGATTCATCTTTGCTCTTATTTTTTCCTTAAGGTGTCCATGCAAATTCAGAGTACTTTTTTTTTAAAAAAAAATAGCAGTCGAACAAATTATAAATGCTTTCTTAGGAATAAATACCAATCATTATTAATATTTAACTAACAATATTTTCAAAAAAAATCTAAATTTTACAAAAATCACAATTATAATTGAAAGAACTTCAAAAACTTCAAAGCAATTAGTAAAAAAAGTATTAAACATATCAGTAAAAGTTTTACTAAAACAAATTAGATGCATTTATCTAGATGATGTAGTAAAATTTTAATATTTTATTAAAAGTTAAAAATTTTAGAGATGATCGAGTAAATATTATAAGAAATGAGACATTCTTTATAAGACCATTATTTGAATAACATGCCATAACTCAAAAAGTATTAAAACAATAAGAAATATTTTTTTTACGTTGCTTAGAAACAATATAAATATCAGGTTCGTAAGGTTTTATAGAAATACATTTATAACATTTTGAGTTAAGAGACTCGCCATGAAAGATTTTGAATAATTTAAATGCACACTACAGGTAAATCAAAAACCTACTTCCAGTTTTTCTAATTTTATAAAATTGATTCTAATGTGTCCTCTAGATAGTGTAGAAACAAAAAAGAAAGTATGTTTTGTAAAGTGAAAATATAGCTCTATTCAATAAAATAAATAAAAAATATGTGTTTGGACCGAATATGCTCATTTCAACGTGTTCGGATACCTTAAGATATCAGACAACGTTCGGAACCGTGATTTTAAAGTAGCGCATAAATGCATAATTTTCATGATATTTAGGGTCACTTAGTTTAGAATGCATGTATAAAATTGTTTTAAGGAAATTTTGACAAAAAATCAATATGTTTCAATATGTTCACGGCCTACTCGTAGGGTTTTCTCACCCCCACAGTTTCAGATGGTTAGTGTTATAAAACACTATTCCATTTGTTATACACGAAAACATTCTCACCCAGAAGCTACAAAAGCATTGCAATTCCAATTAAAGACTATGGGCTGCATCAGGGGCAGCTCTTGGGTCGGATAAACTGGATCTCTGCCTGGGGCGGCATTTGGATCGAATTTTAAAAAAAATTGTAACAAAAAATTTGATATATTTTCTGAAATGTTATTATGTATTACTTTGGTATTTCATTTAAAGCATCTTATTTCTTTATTATGTACTCTGTATGTTTAATATCAGTTTAATTTTATGTTGAAACTTGTGAAGGGTTCGAGGGGGGAGTATATGTTAATTCTTTTAATTTCATATTGTTACACATCTTTCACTAGTAAGTTTCTCCCCATCCCGGTGCGGGGTCACAACGGACATTCCTGTCATCCATACGATGTCAGCTATCAGGGAACAGGGTTAATAAGAGATTTCGGTTGATAGGGAGCCGCAGGAGATGCTTTATTTTAGCCTTGAGTGTAGTTTCTATAAGTTAAAATAAACGCTTTGGATCCCCACCGTCGGTAGACTCTTTTTCGAAGAAATTAACCTGCTGAAATGGATGATTCCTTCTCTTACATTTTACTCAGAAACCCTAAGACTGGGCAAATACGACAAAGAAATTCCGAAAAAGAATATTTTACTGGAAGAGAAAGCCGGTGTAACATCGGGCCATGTTGCTAGAATCAGTGATTATAGAAACTAAATGATTATTAATGACAATTATATATAGAAATCACTCACATCGCATGCGTTCACACACAGAAATGCTAGGAGTATGTAAAGAGAAAGCCCGTGCAGCACCGAGCCAAGCAGCTCGTATATTATATCATTTTATTATTAATGTTATGCTGCCTTTTTTTTCGCAAGAATTATTCGAGTTTTATAAGTGTGTATATATGTTTGAAAAATTTATCTTTTTTAATTATAAATATATTTTATGTGTTGGAGAAAGGAGCGGCAATTTCCATTTTTGTCCGGAGTGACAATATTGCTAGAGCAGGCCCTGGCTGCATTTTGAAATCCAAAGTTCATTTTAAATAGCAAAAAATAAAAAGTTTTAACTTAAGCGTTTGATAATAACCATCCTATAAAATGCCATCGATTTTGATGTTTATACTATGTTTTCACAGCTTTCAGAAATAAAGAACATTCTTGCATTATTCCTAAAAAGAATAAAAATCGAGCTATCAACCAGAGTCAGTCAGTAGCGGCGCTGCTTCTTTCCCTCCTACTTTCGAATAAAATTCTTTTCTTGGACATTTTGTGACAGAAATATTCCATTGATCGTGGAGAGGGGGAAAAAGAACGAAAAAGGGTCAGGAATGAAGAATAGATATTTGACATATGAAAGGCTTCTTTGTCCCTCGCGGCGAAGTTAACTTTTCACTAAAACATTTTTCAAGAGAGCGGCCATTGTTTTAGAACGAAAACACAAGGGACTTCCCGCCGGACAATTAAAGTTTTCGCCCCGAAGTTTATATTAGATTTCATTCGGAAGTAAATGGCGCGTCAACGGGACTTTGTTCTCATTGTTCGCTTGACAGTTGCGCTGCGACTCGAAATCCAATAAATAGCCTGGACGGACGGACAATCGATAGGGTACCATCCCCGGGTGTGAATCGATTCTCCTGACAGGGGAAGGATTTTTAAAAAGGGGTTCCGTTAATTGTTTGATTTGGAAACGCGCATTCGCTCCGTTTAGCGCGCTCGCTCTATTGGCATTTCGCAATCGATGCTAACGTTCATTAAGCAAACTTTTACGCTGCGCGCTTCATTAGTTTTAGGGAAGTTATTTGATTTTATTGTGCCTCTAAACAAAAGAGAGCTTCCTCAAGATAGAACAATTCTTGAAAAACTATTTTAGTTGCCATGTTTGAGGATTTGCTACTGTAATGTGTACAGTTTACTAATTTGCTTTGCAAAATTATTTATGAACAATTATTCCATTTTTTTAATATTGAACGTTGTCCAATGCAGATATTATATTTCAATCTATAAAGCTGTAATTTTATGATTTCTTAAAATTATTAATTTAAGGATGAAAGAGCTTGAATAACGAGCCTATTGAAGGCGGATTTCTCCATTTTGAAACTGCTGTCTAATGAAAAAATATCAATGCTTATATTAGATTCGTCAGATCTACTCCATGCCATAATTTTGGGGTGTATTTTGAACTTACATGCAGTTATGCATGAAGTTTACATAAATCCTACCACGCTATTCTTTAGAGTTATTATTTTTTTTTATATTAAAATTACGACTCGGGTCTTTCGTGTGCGAGTGTACATGTATGTGTGTGTTTCTACTGTACAGTGGTCTTCAAACTGTGTTTCTCGGAACCCCATACACACACACAAGGCATACCTAAGGGTTCTACGAGTCGCAATAAAAGAAATTGAGAAGAAACAAATATATATGCAAAACGGTTTCCCTTTCTGGATGAAGTTTGTCAGTTACAAGTATCTAAAGCTCTATCTCCCCTCCCACCTTATCCATTAAAACTGAAAATTTTATTTATATATAATAACTTTACTTTACCATACTTTAACTTTTATTATATAAAATAAAATAATATTAAAACGTTTTATCTTGACATATATACTTCCTACTGGATTGTACATATTCTATTGTTTACTATCTTGGGTTCCACTACATAATTTTATACTCGTTAGTTAGCACAGTGTCTTGCAAAACTAAATAGTTTTCTCATGGAAAATGTACCATTTTACATTTGTGGAAAACAACACACATAATGAACGAAAGATAACTGCATACCAAAAGAGTTGATGTTAAAATCTAAATTTAAGCAAGAAAAGTTTTTAAATTTTAGGTTGTAAGTTCTCTCTCTGTCATGCAAAATACATGGAATTTCTCACACAGCTATAAACATTTCAATGCCATTCAGAACAATGTATTGCAGTGAAATATATTTCTCAACTTGAGCGGCTACAAAAACAAAGTATAAAAGCAAATTAATCTCAGAAAATTTAATGCGATTGCATTTAATAATTATTGCATTAATTGCATTTCAATAAACCTAGACTTTGACAGTTCGTGTGAAAAACAGCCAGAACATATCCCAATTACAAAATATAATACATGAATAGGTGACACTTGTATCACAAACTAATATTATTAATGAGTAAATTATATTTAAAAAAAACTAGATTAGAGAATTTTTTTTAATAATAAATGCAATGCTTTTTTAAAATTGCCTTTGCATAATGGGCCTATAACATATTGATCAACTTTAAATATTATTTTGAGATATATTCTTCAAAGTATGTGTGTGTGTGGGTGGCATGGGGTTCCACGGAAATACTTTTTAGTTCTAGGTGTTCCAAGAAAGCACCTCTAAGTTCTAGGGGTTCCTGTGAGTTGAAAATGCTTGAAGATCACTGTGTACTATAATATAAATGCATCCTCCATTAAATTAGTTAGTATGTGCGCCACTGTGTCAAACTAAAGATAAATAAGTGATTCAATAACACGAATCTATTCTCTTAAGTCAGTTTTGATTTTTGTTTTAATCTCGTTAATTGTTTTGGTGCATTTGAAGTGGTCATTCCTCCTGATGTAAACTGTTGTCAAATGCCAAAGCTAAACTATGACTCGCTTATGGAAAATGTATAGAGATATAATATAATTGCTAAAATATGTTCCATGTATACGAAAGATTAAATGTTGAGCAATAAAGAAAACAATAAGATATAAAGAATCATTGTATCAAAACCTAGATTTTAATTCTACTAGATGAAGAAATACAAGTATTCTATTCAAAATTCGAGTAAATATGAAAAAATTTAATGAAAATTTCAGATACTCTCTACACAGATTAGATACAGCGCTACAAAATAGCTTCATGTGCGTATATTAACAATAAGTTACAACTTTTTTTCAAGTATTACTCAATGAAAGCAAAATAAAAAAATAACTTTGAAATAAAATCAGTTTACTTTTTACTTTTAAATTCCACCAAACTTCGAAATCAATCTTGGAAACACAATCTATGATATTAACTATGATGTCACAATCTGAATACCAAATGTCATTCAACATTAAAAAATAAATATAAATTGTAATATTTAAAAGTATTTATAATGTTTTTGTATAGTTAAAAAATGTTATTTTTAAATTTAAGTTGATAATTATCAATTTACTACAATTGATCAGGCCGGCAAAGGCTTTACTAAAATGTCGTTTTTCTATACTTATATAAAATATGAAACATGTACTTCATACTTCATAGTATATCCACTCATATATCTATCATTCAATCCATTCATATAGCAGCCGTTTCTGTCATGCATCTCAGAAATGTTTTCTAATCATTTCATCGATTCAACTACAAATCTTTGACGTTATATTTTTTATCTGCTGTAAGTAAGAATCAAAGAGGGTGACGCTCTTTTGATTACAGTTCGTACAACATCAAACTATAATAGTTTAAAAGTTATGAGTACGGAGTTTCTGATGGCGATTTTCTTGGCACAAGGAGGATTTTTCTCTCTTTCCGTTCACACAAATCAAGAAGTGTGCACAGGATAGATTTTAGGTAATTTCAATCAGCACATTACACAGCCACCTAAGATCGTTTTTTTTACATCCTGTGTCCCTCCAAAAAGGCAGTCTGGCCCTAAAATGCCAAAAACCCTCTCGAGGCTCCGGCCTTTTAATTAAACTTTTCTCCGAAACTTTATCGCGAGGGATTTTTCTTAAGTATCGAGGAATCGGCCGTCCGTGAAATTGGAAAGGTATTGACTCGCCGTACCGGGGCGTCCCCCAGGGGCATAAACTCCGGGACAAGACAGCCCCGTCGATTATTTTTCCTAAGGACCTAAATAAATATCGACCTCCCATCGAACAGTCAAAAAGTCTTTTCTTTCCAAAATAAATAGGATTAAACAAATAATGAATTCCGGTCTCGATATCGGGCCTTCATTGTCGCGGGGCACTCTGCCATAAAAAGTAATCCGGAACCGCCGAGACGAGAGTGTTCTCTCGACTACGATTAAACACGAGCCCGGGGCAGCGCAACAGTTCAAACCCCCATCCCTTTGTCTCCGAAGTGTTTCTTCTGAGTCAAGAAAACGGTTGGCTTAATTTAGCTGGATTAATACCCCTCCAATTCGTTCTTTGTTGGAGATATCTGTCTGAGTGACTGGCCCGCTAGGAATACATGGTTTGTTCCGGACTTAATTTGACCTCCATTTCACATTTAATATGCTATGCATTACTGCTGAGGCTACTGGCATCATTGTCGCACTTTTGTATCATCCTCAGGTGGTGGAAAAGAGTCCTGAGCTGGTGTCACACTCGATACCAAATTAAAAATTTTGTCCCTTTTCCATTAAATGAGTGGAAATCCTCCAATATTCTGCACTCGTCAATGTTCAAAAATAGAATTTGATGGATTCGACCATCATCGTTGGTAATCCGTAACTAGGCAATCAGTTGTAAATTAAATAGCTCTCATACAAATAAATGAGTAAATAATTTTGATAAAAATACAAACATCATGTTACTTTTGTTATATAAATCCTTCTTCGTGGTAATATTGACAGAAGATGGAGATTATTGTTTTCCTCTTGATTCTACTAATGCGACTAATCAGTGGCGCACACAGGAATTTTCAAGGGGGGTCCGGGGTCGAAAGTTCACCATTCTTGTATCATGCTCCTTTTGATTTTGTCGATTTTAGAGAACAAAACACAGTAAAAAACTAATTATTTAATAAATAATTAGCATTAATTAATAAAATTAATCATTAATAACAAATACTTAATTAAATTTTACTTACTATGTACTTAGAATTATAATCAATCGGAAAAAAATCAAGGGCTTTGGGGGGGAGGTCCGGACCCTAGAACCCCCTTGTGTGCGCCACTGCGACTCATACGTGTTGTTATAAGCAGATCATCACTTTAAAGTTTGGCTTCTGTAATGTTATTTAGTCAAGCAGCAGCAGCTATGTCAAGCTACGTTATAGATTGACATCCCAGCACAGCTTGACTGAATCACTTAAAGGCCCACCATGTAGAACAACGTTTCTCAAACTGAGGGGCACGCCGACTTGGGGGCCAGGATAACTCTACGAGGGGCCGCGATCATATTGAAAAGTCGAAAATAAAAGGTTACTTAAAAAATTACTGAGAGATTTACTGAAATTAAACGAATAAAATACTTTCTGATATAATAAAATATAGAATACACATTTACACCCATATAATACACTTATAAATGTATCAGTACTGTACAATGCATATTAATTAACAATACTTAGTTATGAATAAGTTTGATAATTATCAGTGACCCCATGGGCTTGTATTAACACTTAATTTCTACGATTTATAATTAATTCCTTAACTGCCATTTAAAAGTTACGCGATTTACCCCCAATACCCCCCTTTACCACGTAGACGAACGTATTTTTATGTTTTTTAGGGGGAGGGGGAGAAGAAAATAAATAAATAAGCAAGTCCTCTGAAATAAGTAAATCCTTCACAAATACTGCCAAGGTCTTTGATTGCAATCCAAGGCTTTCGGAATAATGTTATGGAAAAGATCGTACACAAAAAGGATCGTACTTCGTAAAGACATATACGAGGGATGTTCAGAAAGTATCGAGACTGAATTTATTATGCAAAAACATACATACATAAAAAGGTTTTGAGTCAATCTCCTTCGAAATATGCTCCATTGGCAGTAACACACTTGACCCAAAGATGTTTCCAGTCCTCGAAATATTTCTGGAACTCAGACTTTGGGATGGCCTGGAGCTGCTGTGTCGAATTCTGTTTTATGGTTTCAATGTCCTGAAACCGGTGTCCTTTTAAGGTGTTCTTGATCTTGGGAAAGAGAGGTTGCCAGTCGTTGGAATTGCTGGTCTTCAGAGAGGAGACGTGGCACAAACTTTGCAGACACTCGGTGCATGTTCAAGTCCTTTCTCAAAATTTCATCACATGATCCTACGGAAATGTGACAATCCTGTGCAATTTCTCGGACTGTTAGACGATCAGAGCGCACTACATTCTCCACTTGTGCAATCTTGTCCTCATTGCGAGAGGTGGAGGGGCGTCCAGAACGGGGACCACTGTTCACTGATTGACGACCCCCCTTGAAAGGCCGGAACCACTCGAAAACGCGAGCGCGACTCATCGCCTCAACTCCAAAAGCTGTTTTCATAATCTCGTAGGTTTCGATGCCCGTTTTACTGAGCTTAAAGCAAAACTTGATACAGATTCTCTGATCCGTGTTTTCACACATTTTCTTTTTTCGACGAACGGACGCAAACACTCTACGTTAAAGAAGTCAGTGTGACAGAACGGCGCGCTGTACAGACCTGCCGATTTTTGTGAGACAAGGTGAAATATATGCGCAAGCATGATGCGCTCAGTCCCTCCGCTAGGAGTTTTCTGGAATAAATAGAATAAATTCAGTATCGAGATACTTTCTGAACAGCCTTCATATATACGTCCAGAAAATTAATGATTTGGTTGAGTGAGATGTTACTATACGTCGGGACCACATAGGACGTTAAAGTCGTATTGTAGCTTTAGTGTCAAAGTATAGAATTATTGAATTCAATACATTGTTATTGTATGGAGGGGGCGCAATGAAAATGATGTTTGAATAGCGGGCCGTGTATATTGAAAGTTTGAGAAGCACTGATGTAGAAGGATTGACGCATACTACATCGATCAAGGCTCAATGTCCTCACTTAGACGTGTCGTCATGACGTGAATAACGATATCCCGCTTTTAATATTCCTTTCTTTATCTGACCTTTCCTCAAAAAGTCTGGGCCCGTTGCTAAACGGACTTTATGTCCAGCAGAAACAGACAATCGGAAGCATCAAATAAAATAATAAATGTAATCGTTGTTAATAATTCAATTATTGTATTAGAAGAGTGTAATTTGGTTTGAATTAAGACTGACAGATCAGCTGGTGTGGAGGAAGAAATTGTGGGACTGAGACAAGTTAATCAACTATAAGCACTAGAGTTGTGGTCCATAGCTTTGGAGTGTTGTAATTCATGGAATAATAGGTGCTGAAAAGGAAGAGTTCGCTTTCGTACCATTTTCAACTAGTCCGTACGTACATTGACTGAAGAAGATTATTCTTATCGTGTATATTTCCTACTGTGTAGATTCTACAGTGACATACACAGATTTTACGACAACTGTTCTTTTCTCCGAAGGATGCCCTTTCACATGGAACAGTGCATTTAACACCCACATTAAACGTGTCCGAATGTTTTCAAATCTGAATGCTGTATATCAACATGCACTTCAGAGACGCTTCTTAAATATTTGAACAGAGGGATAATCAACAACTTTATAATTGCAAGTATCGTCCACTAAAAAGCTTTCCAGATGAAAACTACTAAACGCTATAACAAGAGGTATTGTCGCACGTGTCGGAGTATGTTCCAACGACCCTTCAGGGATATTCCACCTTTTGGGAGTGAAGTGCAGCATTATCTGGACGTCACTTTTCTGAATCATTTCATCAAGTGAAGTAATCCTGTAACTTACTTGGCTTCTTTCATCACCCCCCCCCTATGTCTCACGATTTCTTTTTGTAGGGGCTGTTGTATGAGACACACTTCTTTAATGCAAAGAGGAACTAATCGCAAACCTTTCGGCTGTTGTTGAGGAGGTTCTCGATATCCGTCAATATATCCGTTTTTCACAGCTGATTTTCTTCGTTACTGTACGAGATCTTAGTTTTCAATGTTATTATTTGTTTTCTTCCGGTACTTTTGATTTTAGTATGTTGCACTCTTTAACACGTTTGCATTTCAATATTGATCACGCATTCGTTTACGAAAATTGTTTGTCTTATGTGTACCTCCACTTCATTAGGTTTTTCTCATTTTTCCTGTGAATCATCTTACAGAACTTTTTTAGAATATTATTTTATTGCGACTCGGTTTAAAATTATTTGTTGTGCATTGTGTTAAATTATTTAGGTTTAGCTTAAGCTTTTGATCTATTCATTCGTATAACACACTTAAAGAAAAATATAAGCGTTTCCACTGTAGAAATTTTTTGATTATTTTCTAAAGTATTTTTCTATAAATACAGTTTTAAGCAATAATGATATTTTATCGAGTAATTATACAATTTCTTTAGGTAATAATGTATTTCAAAAAGTAAAACCAACTTTTGACCAATTTAGAAGCCTTCTCAAACAAAGAAAAAAAAAGAAAAGCACTTGTTTTATTTGATTATAAACATATTGTGATATATTTACTTATTAAATTATTTGGAGGATTTTTTTACGGCTGAAATAATTTGTTTCTCCAGTTTACTTCAAGCAAATAAAACAACTATGTTCGATGAGCGGTATAGGAATATTCATTTACATAAGAAAAAAGAAAATTAAATACATTCATAAATATTGCTTAATTATGCAAATGATACCTTTTTGAAAATTTCTCACTTAAATGCAAAGAATAACAAAAAATTAAGGTACGAAACAGAGTAAATAAAATAAATAAATAAAATAAACAAACATTATTAATAATTCTTATACCTCACTATCCCTATTTGTTTTTATTATTTAAAAAATAAAATTAAAAAAATGATTTTGTTATTGGTTTGCGAATGAAAGATTATTTCGATATTATCAAATGCACTTTAAAATCTAATATCTACTATCAATTATTTACGGTACAGAATTCTACACATTAACAGGCTTGGCTTTGCAATATTTTATTGGCACCGTTCATTAGAAAACGTGATTTGCCGATGCTACAAATTATACTGAATCAGAGATTTTTCCTTACTTTTCAATTCCTACTATTAGCTCTTACTCTCTATATATTTATTAATTTATTCATTTATCTTCGTGGAATTTTCAATCTTTAGTAAAATACATTTTAAAGCACTCCATTGAGCTGAAATTTTATATCCATGATTATTTTGCTTGACAATACAGCAATTTAATTATAATTAATAAAAAATAATTGATTAAAACTAACTATTCAAATATTTACAAATACAGCAACGTTGGCATTACTTTGGCGAATTAGCAACCATTTTGGTGATTTGTGTCAAAACAAAAAGGTTTTTTTCATCACATTTTAAAGCTCTCTTTTGAGCTGCAATTTTCTAGACACTACTGTTTTGGGTAAAAATGTGATAATTTAATTATAATTCAATAAATTTAACTGAATGAAACTAATTATTTAAAGAATTACAGATACAGCCACGTTGGTTTCATTTTTAGCGACTTGAGTCAAAACTTTAAAATATTTTTTTTTCCTTGCGTTTCAAAGAATTCAGTTGAACTGAAATTTTATATACACGATTGTTTTGGATGAAAATACGGTACTTTAATGATAATAAATAAGAACTAATTACCTCTTAATTTTGTGATTCTGTCACATGTATATAAATATTTATATTAATTGTAACTGTTTAATAAAAAGTAGCTAAAATAAAAATTTTCTTTGTTGATCTAAGTAGGAATTGTGACTTAATTAATTTTTTTTATATTACTTGTTTTAAAATTTGGTTAATTGATAAGAAATGAAGTGTTACTGAACAAGTAAAAAAAATGATCCAACGAATTTTTGTTTGTTTTGAACGTGTTTTCAACTAACAAATAGGGAAAACTTTTTTTTTGGATTGTTCGATTTGAGCGCATAGTATTCTGGAGGAGCCATGATATAAGGAAAATAAGTGTGCTGTTTAAAAGTATCTTAATTAGAATAGCAGACGTGATTTTGATATTTTGGCGTTCGTAAGTGTAAAGAGTGACTTGTTATTAAAATGGGTGAGTTAGACTAAACCTCGTGACATTTTGAATGATGGTTTCTTGGTTTCATTTTAGAGTTAGAACCTCCTTTTTTTATGCAATTCTAAACAGTAGCTTAAGAAAATAAGTGAATTTATTGCTATTGATTAGGATATTACTATTGAATTTAATGGGAGAGTTATTTTGCTCTCAGCAGTTGTTTCCATTTCGATATTAATATATTAAGATATCAGGTTTGTTTCTTACTTTGTATCTTGATTTATCCTCTCACCACACAAATACAAACTAGGGTTCGTTTCAAATTGATTCTCCCTTCTTTCACATGATGACATAAAAGTTTTGTAGCCGATTTAAGTTTTTCACGCTGAGTTCTCAGAACTCAATACAACTATTTTTTATTTCTTTATTTATTTTTAGAAAAAAAAAAGTTTTTTGATGTACGATTCAAGTTGTACATCAAATGTGCTCTATTGTTGGTGTCGTGTGTTTATTTTATCGTGGAATACATATGAAACACAAGTGGAAGAACAGAAACATACAATACAAACAAAAGAATATAGACATTTATTACACATGATGATCCCAGCATATAACAAGAAGGGGTGCGCTGCTTTTCATTCGAGACGGGAATCTATTACAAGCACAAGTCCGACTTCTTTTCCAGAAGAAAATGCATCCATGCCTTATTCGGTATTCGAACCTCAGCCCACTCAAGCCGAGAGTCTTATCCATGTGCTCTAGTAACAAGGCTAATAAGTTTTTCGATTACATAAGCAGTTATATTTTTTAAAAAATTACCTTTTTACGTGGTTGATAAAATTAGGACGGAAAATACACACAGTCCAGTCACATTAGTGTGACCACCACGTACTTTCCACGTCAGAGTTAAATAACCAATCACAGAAGGCAGGTGGCAGCACAGTGCAGTTGAGCGTATATAAAGGGTGTGTGAGGGCTTCGGAAAACATTTCAATCGTTGGCGTAATGCAGAAACGAAGCGATTTATCCGACGTCCAAAAGGTCATGATCATTGGCTTTCGGGCCAAGGGTGGAAGCATTTCCGAAACGGCTGAGTTTGTGAACTGTTCGCGTGCCGCTGTGGTAAAAGTGTACCGTGCATTGCAAAATGGGACTGTTCAAAATCAGCGACGTGGCAAATGTGGTGCACCACGGGCCATAGATGACAGAGGCGAACGACGGTTGCGGAGATGCGTTCGGGCAGATAGATGGGCTACCGTTGAGCAACTGACCACCAAAATGAACCAAGGGGCTACCAAAAGTGTCTCCCAAACTACTATTCAGCGAACATTGCTGCGTCTGGGCCTCCGAAGCAAACGCCTGGTTCGTGCACCTATGCTGACTGCTGTTCATCAACGACGAAGGCTAGAATTTGCACGCCAGCACAGCAGCTGGACGTGGACTGAGTGGCGACAGGTAGCGTTTTTAGATGAATCGCGTTTTATGCTCCATCGGACAGATGGACGTTGGCGTATAAGGCGTGACACCTCTGAAAGGAACCACCCTGCAACCATTGCCGGAACGGTTCGAGCTGGAGGCGGGAGCATTATGGTCTGGGGAATGTTTTCCTGGCATTCTCTGGGTTTCACTGATCATTGTGGAAGGCACGATGGATCAATACAAGTACGCATCTGTCCTTGTGGACCATGTCCACCCCTACATGCGCATTGTTTTTCCTCAGGATGATGGCATCTTCCAGCAGGACAATGCGAGGTGCCATACAGCTGCCAGTGTACGTGCGTGGTTCGAAGAGCACCAGGATGAGTTTACCGTCCTCCCCTGGCCAGCAAACTCACCTGACTTAAACCCAATCGAGCATCTGTGAGATCATCTCGATCGAGTTGTTCGCGCCATGGATCCTCAACCGCGTAATATAGCGCAGCTGGCCACGGTATTAGAGTCGGCATGGTTCAACATCCCAGAGAACACCTTCAGGGACCTAAGTGACTCTCTTCCTGCACGTCTCGCAGCAGTCCGCTCTGTGAAAAGTGGTTATTCTGGCTTTTGACAGATGGTCACATTAATGTGACTGGACTGTGTATATATATGTACATAAATATATGTATTTAATAATAGCCGAGAGTTTATTTATTTGTTGAATTTTCAATTTGCCAAAATAGTTGTAGGAGAATGTTGCATTATTATTTAACAATAGTCGGTTCTGAACACTTAAGTATGAAAAGAATTTATTCGATGTGTCCTTTACTATACCTAAAATAAAAATTCCTTTTTTCTAACATCAATTACTAGTTATAAAAAAAAGACAGTACTTCTCAGTTGAAATTTCTTTTAAAAAAAGGAATATTTAGAAGCTCTTGTTTATTTTTATTCTATTTACGCACACACACAATTCTAAATTATTTTTCTTTCTATTCTTCATTCATGTCAGCTGCACTTACCCTCAAATGATACGAAGTAACGATATTGTTACTGTTGTAAAATACATAAAAAGCTTCTCTGCTTCTTTATTCGTCCCCAATATTTCCCCCACCCCCTTCGTTCTATTTTCAAACACATTTGCTTTAAGCAGCGCGTATTATTTTCAATAAATTAAATAACAGACTCCGAAAACAGTTTTCTAGTCGCTGTCTCAAAATGGCTCGGAGGTATTTTATCTGCCAAACATCGGGACGACACGCGAGAGCTAATTTAACGGAAGTCATTTGAGACGAGACGTTTCACTTTTAGCAACGGAAAGTGCAAAAAGCTCAGTTGATATTCCACGAGGGATCTTTAGCATTGGCACGAGGAGACAGGACAAAGTTAACCTCATTTTGTCTCGTTTTTTGTCCCTGAGGGGCCATTAAATGGAAGACGGGTGATTTACATATTTTATTACGGAAGAATGTAAAAGCATGAATCTTGGAGGAAATTTCTCGCTAAATTGCGAGAAGATTTGAGATGAGTTCAATCCCTTAGACGATATTTCACACACATGTTCTTTTATAAAACAAAAGGGCTCCATATGTAGAGATTGTCAGAAACTCATAAGTGTGCAAGATACATTTAGTACAGTTACTAGGCCGAAAATTGTAAAGACGCTACCACTATGTATCCTTTATGAATTTACGGTATTATGGAACGTGAATTGTTCCTGTTTTTCAATGCGAAACTGATGTCGAAAAAGAAATTGTATATCCAGAAAATCATAAACGAAGAGAAGGATTGCTTACAGAAATAAATCGGAAATAAAATACATTTTATCTTTTGAAGAAAACAAAATCCGTCTTAATGGATTGTTTTCGGATCTAAAGTAATATGAAAAACAAGCTAAGTTCGATTACTCATCCAGATTTTTTTTGTATTATTTTTAGTTCTATTATTTTACGATACAAAGTATGTGGCGTAAGCAAAACGGAATGTTGAATTTTTATATATTGAATCAATGCTAGAGTCCCTTGATGGAATATTGTTTACAAATATAGTCCCATTAACCCATTGCGAACCATGTAACTACTAGAGGATACATGCTATATATAGGGTAAAATTACATTGTAGCCTCTTGTGAATATATGTCTTATTTAGATGTATAACCAGTGAATGTGTGAGTGAATATTAACGTCGCACAATTAAGCTACACTAGGGCTTTCCATCATTTCCATTCATCAAATTTCTTATTTATATTCAGCTTTTATTCATGACTACACACAAACATATATGGACAGAACACAGGAATGAGAGAATATTAACGTCGCACTCTCTCTGTTCCTCTATACGAGGCCTTTCGGCGACGGAACTCGTAATTTTGAACCATGGTCAAGTGACGTGGACGACACCTGAGCTGGCACCCCCTCTCCTACTACACCACGCCAACGGTGGTAAAGCTAGGTAAAATTAAATCAATGTACAAGTTTGCATCGTCAGAGCTCAGGGGCCTCCCTCTAGGGAGGAAACAGGGCGTCAAAATTACCAATTACCCTGCGGCGATTGGTGTCCGCCTATATGGCACCTCACTAAAAAGAGATACTTGCTTTCGATGAAAGTACCAGGTAGATTGATGAACTCTGTTAGTAACTGTTCATATATATAATCTGCTATAATAATAATAATAAACTAATAAATAATAATAATAATAAACTAATAAATAATAATAATAAACTAATAAATAATAATAATAATAATAAACTAATAAATAATAATAATAATTAACTAATAAATAATAATAATTAACTAATAAATAATAATAAACTAATAAATAATAATAATAATTAACTAATAAATAATAATAAACTAATAAATAATAATAATAATAATAATAAACTAATAAATAATAATAATAATAAACTAATAAATAATAATAATAAACTAATAAATAATAATAATAATAAACTAATAAATAATAATAATAATAAACTTATAAATAATAATAATAATAAACTTATAAATAATAATAATAATAAACTTATAAATAATAATAATAATAATAAACTTTAGAAAGAGAGCGAAACTCGGGCGTGACACACGAACGAGCGTGAGCTTGAACCAGCGTCAAAATGAAAAATGAAATGTGCGTCATAACTTCAAGGACAGTATCCGTAGTAATCTTGGATTTTCGAGTACACTGGAATCCGCGATCTGGTATACAAGGGGTTAAGAGGAGGTCGAATGACGCGCATAATGATATAATCTCATACTCATGATCATAATTTAGTTTACATTTCTCTTGTGGCCACATAATTTTACCCTAATGTATTCGGCAATATCCTAAAGGAAATCCTTTACATCCTAGTTTAAGAAGCCGGTGATTGATAAGATAAGCTATTGCATCGTCACGGAGTGCTTTTAAAAATTGAAAAAATTAAAATATATCAAACGTACAGCATTCGTAATTGGCAAAACAAATTTTCGTTGTAATCACTTCGATTGAACTCTTTTTTTACAATCCAGGAAAACGTTTATTCTCACGCGATTCAATTTCAAAACTTTTCTTTGCAACGAAATACGAGTTTCCAGCCAAGTAACGAAATAGCTACGAAAAGCATCCTAGATTCAAATGCTGGTTCCAACAAAATGACTGATAAAATAAATAACAGAAACAGCTATTGATGTAATCCAACTCTGACATCACGTAACTCAGAGTTATATTTACGCAGTACTATAAAGCTGCACGATTGCTGTTGGCGATGGACCTCGCCATTTTGTACCAGGGTCAAATAACAAAGATGGTACTTGAGCCGGCACCCTCTCTCCTAACTTCCAAATCAGACTAACGGGAGGAAGTTTGAGCCTCGGCATATTTAGTGTATTGACACCTTCTGTACGGCGGGTCTTCAGCAGTACTAGATTCAAAACCCTGAGCACCAGCCACAAGTCCAAGATCTTGACCACATGGCCCTAGAAGCCTTCACGTAACTCAATGATGGAATATTTATTTAAAACTGTCTTTGTTGCTTGAACTTTATTCACAGTGCCGAGGTTCGTTGACATCAGCGAGGGGCTATTCTTCTTTTGGTGCAAGAACTAGATTTGGCTAACCTGCGCGAAATAAGGTGCGACGACGAAACATTAGTTAATAGAAAAATATCCATTGAATATTTAAAAGCTAAACTCTATGAAAATCACACTGTCTATTGTTCAAAATAGTTTTAAAAGTAATAGAGAAACGGTAATTTGCATATATGCTGGTAAAAAAAATCACAAATTGAAGAATTAGACATGGATAACTAGTGTTTGCGACCTGAAGGAGAAAAGAATGAAGACACAGAAATGGAAAGAGAGATGGACGTTAACAACGATGTCCCGAGAGGGTGTCATCCGTATTTATTAAGTATGGTTAGCATCGAGGAGAAAGGTCTTTCGGGGATCTAAGTATTATAAATACCATACTTGTTTGTAGACGGTAACTGATGGGCACACCCCAATTTTTTATTAACCGAGCGCAAATGTCGCCAATTGTGAACCAAACGCGAGCCAAGTCACTAAGCGAAGCGAATGACAAATCAGTCAACGGAATAAAAGTCGAAAAGGTTCAACTATAGGCAAATATTAATTAATAGTAAACAAAACAAGTCAAACTATAAACAAGTATTAATAAATATTAAACAAAACAGTTTTATCCAAAAGGAATGCTTATAATTATTGATTTTTCCAGAATACGATGATGTTCTTGAGAATTTGCTCTAATGGATCGTTTACTCATCGTCTTCACATAAATTAAGCGAGGAATTTTCATTTTTTTAAAAACAAAAATTAAGATGAAAGAAAGAAAGGAGAGCATGCTTTGTTTTTAATGAATTCAGAGAAAAGAGTACATGGCCCCAAACGAACATTCCCCTAACAGTTGTAAGAGAATTGGCGGAATTCTATTTTAAATTCTACATTATTTGGCAATTTTTCTCTCGCGCCCGGCTAACGGAAAAGTATCCGAGCATCAACGATAAAAATAAGATAAGATCATTAATCTTTTGAATAGCCCCAATTTGATGACAGCTTTGCATACAAGGGAAATAATTAAAATAAAATAAGCCATATCTAAGGAAAAACAAATGAAAAAATGTACATCAAAAATCAGGAGCAATAAAATGAAGCCTTTGTAAGTTATACAAACCAACAACAGGGTGAAAGAAAAGGAGTTTCCTTTTTGAATGAAAATTCTCAGTCTTACCCTTAGGGAAGATAGGAAGTCAGTTTATGAGCTCTCGGTCGTTTTGATTTATGGTGGGGTCCATTATCGCGTTTCTATTCGCTCCTCTATCAGCTATTTGTGCTCTGATGCCATCTTCCTCCCAACAGATCCTAAAAGCCTCTTCTGATGACTCCTCCCTCATTACGAGACACAAGAGAGAAATAAGAACTCGCCCCCGGATTCCAAATCCAATCACATTCCCTCACCCGAAAAAAATGGCAGCTAAACCTGTCGCAGAAATCATTAGTTTCATTATGTTCCCAACTCTGAGATGGAATGTTTTATTTTTTATGACGTTAGAAATCTGATTTCCTTAAGCGGTCACCGTGTCCACCAAAAATAAGATATATAGAAGACTCGCCACATACGTTTGTTCACTATTTTGCTGCGTTTGATTTTGGTGGGCTTATTATATTTCATGTTCTTCATAGAAGTTCAAATTGATTCATAAACATATTAACTCAGTGTTTGTCGAACTGTGGCGTGCACCCCCCCAGGGGGTCGAGGTAGCCGTACAAAGAAGCACGAGTATATCTAAAAGTCGAAAACAAAAGGTTATTTAAAAAAATATACTAATTTACTAAAAAGGAAGCAAAACAAAATACATTCTGACATAATAAAAAATAAAATACACTTTTGCACTGATATACTCACAATGCACTTATAAATGATCCGTACTGCGCAGTGTGTTTCGCGCGTAATTAATTTAACAATACTAAGTTAAGGACAAGTTTACTAATTCACTTTGAGACCCTATGGAAATTTCATAAAAATAGATAAAAAATTTAATACTTATATCTTGATTATTTATAAAGTTTATAATTAAGGTCGTATTGTGCATTTACTTCAAATCATATATTATTCATTTCATTACTTTTTTATGATATGGAGAGGCAATTTCGGAAAGACGTATAAATACGTCCAGGACAATTTGCGCACTGGCTAAGTGAGACTTTCATATATGCCAACGGCACTTAGAAGTAAAAGTCGTATTGTAGCTTTAGCATTAGAGTGTCGTATTATCGAATTTAATACATTGTTATTGTATGGAGGGGGTGCGATGAAAATTATGATTGAAAATTTGGTCGCAAGTATAGAAATTTGAGAAGCACTGCATTAACTTTTAAACTATGACGCGCTAACTTTCGTGGTACAATCATCCTGCTGCTCGCGCATCTCCTTCTGCCAATCTGTAAATCAGGTGCATATCTACCAGTTCAGTGTTCGTTGCTCTATGTGCTGACAGCTCAAATACCTACATTAATTCATTTCTGTTTCCTCCAATGGTAATGCGAACAATGCCATCCTGCAACGAACGGAAACGTTCCCTACCATGGATTGCTATGCAAATCTAAATCATTTTGATATGTACGTAACCTCCCCGTAAAATTAGTCTCAATAATCTTGGGACACCCTGCACAGATATATGTTTATAGGAATCGGATACCAACATCATAAGAAAGCAAAACAAAAAGAAATAGTGAATCAAAGTAAACAAGTCGATTGAATAGGAAAAAAAGACTGTCAAGTAAATTGCATGCAATTTCGGGCTTAGAACAGAAATGTGGGTTAAACTAGCCTATACATATACAATATAGCCAATGAAAAAAATTGTAATTAAAAGAAGAAAATGAGGACACTACCAATTGGCCAATAGCAATGCTTTTTGAAAGCTAAAATGACATTCAGTAAAAAACGTTTCAAGTGCTTTGCAAGGCACAAGAGAAAAAGTAAAGAAAAGAGTACTAGTTTCTCAAATATAAAAAAAATAATCTATTTGTATCTAGTGTGCTAGAAATACACTTTTTAAAAATAAATAATGATTTATAAATAGCATTTGCGTTATGATTTGCAAACCGAGGATCGTATTATAATAAAAGTAGAAGTCTACCCAGTGCCAGTTTAAGCTCATTTCAGGCCCATGCGCAAGGGATCTACAGGCTCCTTCGCACTGGCGGATCGAAATTTAAAACCAAAAAATATCGTCAAGTCCTGCTTATCCGTTCCCGGACACTTGGGTACCCAATAGATAAACCTGCACTGAGACTACTGTCATTTCGTGATAGTATCAGCACTCAAAATACGAGGGTTGTGGCAAAAGTCATGGCAACTATTTTTTTTTCGTGAATATACCAGTCCGGTTGGAAAATATGACATATACAGACAGAAGAACAAGGTGTTAACTACATGTGTGGGCAATGAATAGCGCTGAAATATCGTAATACACTAATTTATTACGGTAGTATACAGGGCAATATGGCCTTCATGATGCAAAAAAATGACAACACAATGCACATAAAGTTGACAAGCCAAACATGGGCCTAAGGACCCTCAATGTAGGTCCCTGCTACTATCAACCAACCTCTGCCAACGATGTGGGAGGTTTTGAATACCACCAGCATTTGCCGCACCATTTTGAATCGGGTCACCTGTTGGCGTACAGCATTAGCAATGTGCTCTCGTGTTGTAAACCGCCTACCACGTATTCGTTCCTTAATCTTGGGAATGAGATCAAAGTCACAGGGTCAGATCAAATTCACTGTGGCATTCCATCGTATTTCTCTCCCGGAAAGCGGCTATTTTGATGTAAGCGGGCTGCTCACAACGGGTTACTTACACGACACTCACCAACTGACTGAATTCATAGCCCTCGTTGCGCTACTATAAGCTATCACAGAACCATCTGTTGCTCTGCATACACACTATGGCTGCAGAACTTCCACGCGACACATATACGTTTGTGATTTCACATATCTGCAAGAAAAAAAATAGTTGCCATGACTTACTTGTGTCAAGACCCTCCCTCGTGTCCAACCCTCGTATAATAATTTTAAGTAATTATAATTCCATGCATACTAAGTTAGCAACGTATACTTTATTACTCTGTAAAAGTTTCTAAGTTAATAGATGTACCATAACATTAGTTGAAATTATATTATTTAAAGATATTTAAAATAAAAGCGCATCTTTATAGAGTCACATTAGGATATCAGAAGATCTCTTTTTTATTGCACTTTTCTAAGCACAACATTTCCCATTGGTTTTTCAGTTTCTGAAAGGGTCCATTTTATTCTGCCATCATTCAGGGAGCATTTTAATTCAAATTTCGGAGCAGGACGAGTGGTTTCAAAGCAACGTTTGAATAAGAAACTCGAAGAGGAGGCTTTCTAACTACAAATAAACATTTTTTGAAGGTTGGAAGAGCGGTCGTGACATTATGGCACGCATATTTCATTAAAGAAGCCCGGAGTGAAGTCGTTTAATTGTTGTCGTTATTTTAATGACGAATCTCCAAAAGGATGGCTGCTTCTCCCTATTTGCAATCCGGCACAATGGATGTCGTGCCGTGAACAATGGAACGAGGAATCGTCCGGCCCATCTCCCTCCTTCTTCAGGGGGAGGGAGGCAGACTGAATTTATGACGATCATTTGACTGAACGGGGAAGGGGGAAAATTTCCTTTTTCCGAAGTTTTTCTTTCGATTTCCGTGGAATCGAAATAAGTGTTGCGTGTTACTCTGTCCTCTTTTAAGAGCACAAAAGGAAAGAAATGGAAGACACGGCATGGAATGGGGAATTTTATTTGTATTGTAGAGATTCCTTTCGGAATTGTTGATCCAAGGCATACACACACAAGAGAAAAAAAAAAAATAAAAAAAAAAAAAACGTGGGACTTATTTTGCGGCTGAGTGACGTTAACTATGATGGTCAAATGCAAAAAGGTTTCAGTCTGCTTCTTTGGATATAATTCCAAATTTTCCGAGGGAATTCATTTACAAATAAATAAAACCAGATCACTTTAAAAGAAACCCCGCCTTTGTTTAAAAGTAAATGTATGCAACGTATCCAGCGATCTAAGGGAGCATAAAATTTATTGATTAATTTTTTTTGTAACCAAAAGAAAATCATTTGCATTTAGGATATGATTAAGGGAGCAAGCGACTTTACATTAAATTGGGTTCAGTAGACAGCGGTTTAACACAGGAATTTTTCAAAGGGAGGGGATAGGTCTAGGGTCGAAAAAATCCAGTATTCTCGTATCATGCTCCAATACGCCGCTCAACATTTTTATTTTTATTTTGTCAATTTTTGGGAACAAAAAACAGTAAAATTTAATTATTAACATTTATTAAGAAAATTAATCTAATTAGTATCAAATACTTAATAACATTTTACGAAGAATATACATGGAATTAAAATTAATAAAAAAAAATGCTTTTTCGGGGGTCCACACCCGAGAACCTCTCCCTTTGTGTGCGCCACTGCCAGTTCATCATGTCACACATTGTTTGCAATCAGGGGCGTCTTAGGACTTTTTGAGGCTTTGGGTCTCTGCACAAAAGTAGGCGACTTAAAAGTAAACATTACATTGAATACGTTGTCAAATATTCGTACAAACAACACTCCTAAACAAACAAATGTGCATGACTAGCAATCACACAAACCAACATCCTCCTTTTGATTAAAGGGGTATTAATGGTGCATTATGCTAGGCCTAGGCCTATAATAGACGATGGTCATCAAATGTAACCAGTTGGCATATCATCCGAAATTATCAGTTTATCGGAGAATACAACTCGAAAAGACATTTGAGCGTAGAAATTATCCGAATCATTACCTTAATAAGGGTGAGTCGAGAACGAGAAGAGAATTGTGACCAAGACCCTGGACCAGTTTTCCAATGCCTTAAGACGTCTTTCCTTGAAGTAATCGGATATATTTTGTACAGCTGGCCTAAAGGAAATCTTACATTAAACGTATATTTTCCAATTTAAAGAGGACTGTGGTAGCCCAGTGGTCAAGGCATGTCATGAGTTCGAGCCCAGTACCACTAAAGACCCGCCATGTAGGGCAGCGATGCACGTTAAATCTGTCGAGAGCTAAAAGTCCTCCCGTTGGTGTGGTGTGGTAGTTAAGCGAGGGGAAGCCAGCTTAGGTGTCTTCCACGTCACTTGACCATGGTTCAAAATTACGTGGTCCGTCGCCAAAAGTCCTCGTGTTGCTGAACAGTGCGATGTTAATATTCGCTCACTCACTCACTCCAATTTAAAGAAATCTATCCACAGTAAGAAAAAAAATTGCGTCTATTTAAAGTTCTCCCTTAAGTTAGCACAACAGATTATATAATTAACATGGCTTGTAAAACTTGAACTTTCCTTTGGTGATTTCATGGAACAGGATTCGTAATCTGTTACGTAAGTCTGGATATGAAAAAATATGACATTATTGAAAATCAACGAGAGTGTACACAATAAAGCAACACAATTACTATTGGAAACGGACTGCGTAATTTTGGACGTCGGTCAAGTGACGGAGATGCCACTTGAGTTGGTACCCCGTCTCCTAACTATCACACCAAAGAGAGGGCACTGAGTGTTCATAGATTCAACGTAAAGAGTGTTTTTTTCCAGGTATAGAAGTTTAAGTTGGCATTACTTTCCAAGATGGCGAGCGATTTAACAGCTGTCAAGTGGTTTATTCTCAGTTTGGTTTGGCAATTCATCATGAATAGACTCACGCGTGAACAAGATTCGTCGAATGGGCCCAAAACGAGATTGCCGTTGTTCCCGATTTTCATAAGCGAATTTTGTTTAGCGATGAAGCGCACTTCTGGTTGAATGGCTACGTCAACAAACAAAACTGCCGCATTTGGAGTGAAGCTAATCCACAAGTGTATGTCGAAACACCGTTACATCCAGAAAAACTGACTGTTTGGTGCGCTTTATGGGCTGGTGGAATCATTGGTCCGTACTTCTTTAAAAACGATGAAGGCCACAACGTTAAAGTCAATGGTGATCGGTATAGAGCCATGATTACTAACTTTTTCATTCTTGACTTGAACAATCATGATATCCAGGAGCTGTGGTTCTAACAAGACGGCGCAACATGTCACACAGCTTGTGCCACAATAGATTTATTGAAAGACACTTATGGTGACCACCTAATTTCACGTTTTAGACCTGTGAATTGACCTCCAAGATCTTGTGATTTAACACCGCTAGACTATTTT
This sequence comes from Trichonephila clavipes, assembly GCA_019973935.1. Taxonomy (NCBI): domain Eukaryota; kingdom Metazoa; phylum Arthropoda; class Arachnida; order Araneae; family Nephilidae; genus Trichonephila; species Trichonephila clavipes. The sequence continues at coordinate 1,017,719 of BMAU01005330.1, read as the reverse complement.
CTGTGGGGCTATGTAAAGTCATTGGTCTATGCAGATAAGCCACAAATGCTTGACCATTTGGAAGACAACATTCGCCTCGTTATTGCCGATATACTTCCACAAATGTTGGAAAAAGTCATCGAAAATTGGACGTCCAGATTGGACTACATCCGAGCCAGCCGTGGCAGCCCTATGCCACAAATCATATTTAAAATGTAATGCCACAAGATTATCTTTCGAATAAAAAAAATTCATGTCAATCGAATAATACATCGTTGTTTTATTGCAATTTAAAGTTCTATACCTCTAAATAAAACCCCTTTACATCGAGTCCCTCTACATAGCGAATATTCTGTGGCATCATAACTCGAGCCGTGACACTTCGTACATGAGTTCGTCAGCATAAGTACTAGGTTACTATGGCCACACTTTAATATCGTTCGGTTGAGGAGAGTAGTACTTGCATAGATGGCTTGATATGGCTTGTATTAATCGACAAGTCAGTGAGGGGGGGATATTTACGTCGCACTATTTAGCTACACGAGGGCTTTTGAACCATTGTCAAGTGACGAGGAAGACACTTGAGCTGGCACCTTCTATTCTAACTTCCGCATCACCTCATTTGAGGATGTTTGAGCCTCGACTTATTGAACTTGCATTGACCCCCTCAACGGTACTAAGCTCGAACTCGTAACACGCTTTCCGCAGATCAGATACCATGACCCCCAGACTACCATAGCCACTTATTTATCGCTGAAGTAAAGCTAAAATAATTGATCTTGTAATTGCAATCCAAATCCCCTCGTAATGACTTTTAGATCTATTTATAATTAACGTGAAACATCGATTTTACATGTGACTTTACATGGCAATTTTTTTCATAAAGTTTTCTCCTGAATTTACGACTCAATATGAGAGTCATTGCTCTTGTTTTTTTATTGTCTGTTGTTGCCACCTGCTTAAAATTTCTTTGCTTTCACCCAAAATGCTTTAAAAAAAACAGGCACTTTTCTTATTATTTATAACTAAACGCCATACAAATTCCAGCCTTTTCGACAATAAAATTGTCGGGAGAAAATTATTTCAGTACCATCGACAATCTGCATCATCTTTTCAAAATACTAGCGCTAAATATCACACTATAAGAAATAAAATAAAAATGCAAATCCAAGAAGGAAATAAGTTATCAGTGCCCGTACAGAGTACGGGCAAACCAGTTGTGGCCAATTTTCGTTTACCCGTAAGTTGTATGAGCAAACCGCTTAAGGGGTTAAGGAATAACATTCTAGAAGACAAGAAAATGACGTTGTGATTGGCTTTATTTTTCACACCTGACCAACGTGTAGAATTACGGAACACTTCGCAAGCGCAAACCACAATAATTCCAAACCATACCAATGTCGAAATATCTATCACATCTTTACACCATCTCAAATAGTTCTATTTTCTGATTCATATTGCACAGTGCTATTACGCTTACAAATGTGGCTTATCATACATAATACGAGTAAGGATATGATTTTTCGAATTATATTCCTATATAAAGTATATTAATCATTGTAACTCAATCTCTATCTCTTTTCAAAAACACAATTATGACAAAAATACGTCATAATTTTAGAGTAAGTTTAATACTTAAAGAAACCCAAAACTTAGTTTCATTGCTCCCAAACCTTTAGAATCATGTTTTCGAAAGGACATGAAAAACATGGATAATAATAATTCTGTTGCATTAATTTTAACCTAACATAATTTTACTAATTCTATGACTCTTAATATAACACATATATAAAGTCAAAATTTTTGAGCATTTTTCTAAATTTCAACTATAGGACATTTTTGATAAAATTAAATACCCCTGTCGCTTACTCCCCCGCCTTTGGATACCAGAAACCAAAACCAACCACTAAAAATAATACATTTCTAATAGTAGGAATTCTTGAAAAGGATGAAAATATATCATTATTCAGGTCTCTTAAAATATGCAAATTAAATTAGTTACTTCTTATTATAATTCAGTAATGTGTTTTAAAACCTTATTGAAAGTAAAACTAATATAAAATTTTTGAAACCGCTGATGTAAAATAACTTCGAAATAGATCATGAATTATTCATGAATATTCCAAGATATCATAAATATTTATATGACGAGCATAATGAAATTAATTTATATCTTCAAGCGGAGGTCATCTATTCCTAGTACAATATGTCGTCGCAATGGATAAAGGACTCCGAAGATGATGCGAAGAACGAATATGCGAGAAGAATATATCAAGATACAAATTATTATGAGTATAATAAATTGAAAGAATCAAAAACAGTAAATGAAATTTATATCAACACTATCAAAAGTATACTCATGAAGAGTTTTTTAAGCAAAACAATTATTTATTGCTATTTCGCGAAAATTTTACAGAATACTGAGTTTCTTTGGAACGTTTCAAAAATATGAATAACTGGGAGAAATTAAAATGGACTACTACAATGGTGTCATTCATGTTTAGAACGAAAAACAAAATATTAGTAGAATTAAAAATTACTCTGATATGCATTCCAAATAAATAATAAAATACCATTATTGTGAAATTTTCCTAAAACTCAATATGTTTTCTATTTAAACTCGTAGCTAAATAAAAATTATCCAAAAGGCAATTTAGTTAATAATATGAAAGCAGATTACAAAATTATGAAAAGTCATTTACGTGACTTTTGCATACATCAGAAGAAAATAAATAAATACATATCGTTCCAATTAAATGTGGAAATATATTGTGTAAGCCTACAAAATCGATACATCAGATTATAGTCTAAGTCTTTAAATAGATTTTAAAAAATGAAATACTGTACTAAATGTTCTATAAAAAATCTGAAAAGCAGATAATCGGATCAACAAGGCTTAACATCCTACGTTTTTCGTCTATATTAGAAACATTCTCAACGAACAAACTTGAAATCCCTCCAAAAAGTTTGGTTTAAAGAAGAAGTATACCGGTTGTGTGTGTGTAAATCATGTAAAATCTATACCGTACTTATGAGGTCTTGGTAATATTCCATAGAAAATTTAATTTCTTTTTTTTCAATAAAATATATATGAGAAAGCTTTAAATTTAATAAATTCTTATCCATGAACCTCTCTTCATTCTCTCTGTAGTACATGTCATATATTATTGCAGAAACAATTTTAAAAAATATCCCTGAGGACTCTTTCAACAAACGACGACTAAAAATTTATTATAAGTGTTTTAAGATCTTTAATTCATTAATCAAAATCTATTTATTTTGAAATCCTTTTGTCAAGAATTCTTATATGGCTTACAAATTTTCCGACTCAATGGAAAACCATTAAAACAGTTTTAATACTTTCAGTAATTAACTGATTAGTAAAAACATTAAAATATCATTAAAACTAAGAACAAATAGCTTTAAGAAAGATACACAAGTATCAAAACAGACCGTTGTACGGTAATGAGTCAGCATACCCTGGTTTAAGAACGACACAAGCGCATCACATATAGCTTCCTTTTCCTTATCTAGATTCTAGACATGTAGCTTTTAAAGTGTATAGTTATTTCACAAAATTTTGTCCATCACAGTGAATGTTATTAAAAATCTTTTTTTTTTACAAATTGTTAACTTGTTATAAGGACTAATATTTTATTGGAAACTTACGGCCCTCTCAAATAATCACGTATTTCAGACGCATTGGTTTGACACATTTGTAGGAAAAGTAGTAAATCTTCCAAGTATCACATTTTAAAACTTAGAAAAAACAATATAATAAAATATTTCAAAGATATTAAAGACAAAAATTGATGCCGGAACGGAAGAAAAATCTTATAAAAATTTATATAAGAAACATTCATATATTTACCGAGTAATAGTACAGTATTCAAAGTTTAAAACGTAAACTTTTTTTGTGAATTCCTTTAAATATAACACACTGTTATATATATATAACACGGTATTATTCTTTTATAAGCACTCCGTATACGCCTTAATGTGCAATACTTTGTAGAATCCATTCCTCGTTGCAAAAAATCTCAAAAGAAAAATAATCACTAGGACTGTTCGTTCAAAAACGTAAAATAATTTTGGCATCTTCAAACTTTTCAGTAGAGTGTAATATCAAAGAGCGTGCATTTTAAGGAAACTTCATAGTCAGAACTTTTTTCCGTAGCATTTCTAAGACACGCATAAAGATTTATATTTATACATATCTAATGTTCAAATATATTTATATACGTTTTAATCTACTCACAAAAAATGTCTTTGAAACATCCGCTATCAGTAAATTGTGATCAGTAAATAATATTAAAGGATTGAAAAAATACTACCGAAAAGGAACATTTAAACTTACATGAATTATCCTAACGTGTCCGAAGAACGTGTATTTTAAGGAACTTCATAGACAGAGCTTTTATTCCGTAGCATTTCTAAAACACGCGCATAAAAAATATATTTATTCATATCTAATATTTATATATATTTATATACGTTTTAATCTATTCACAAACAAATATGTCTTTGAAACACATTTATCTCAACAAATTGTGATCAGTAAATAATAGTGCAAGATGAAGAAAGTACTACCCAAAAGGAGAACATTTAAATTTACAAAAACTATCCTAAAGTGTCCGAAGAACGTGTATTTTTAGGAACTTCATAGACAGAACTTTTATTCCGTAGCATTTCTAAGACACGCATAAAGATTTATATTTATACATATCTAATGTTCAAATATATTTATATAAGTTTTAATCTACTCACAAAAATGTCTTTGAAACACCCGCTATCAGTAAATTGTGATCAGTAAATAATATTAAAGGATTGAAAAAATACTACCGAAAAGGAACATTTAAACTTACATGAATTATCCTAACGTGTCCGAAGAACGTGTATTTTAAGGAACTTCATAGACAGAGCTTTTATTCCGTAGCATTTCTAAAACACGCGCATAAAAATTATATTTATTCATATCTAATCTTTAGATATATTTATATACGTTTTAATCTATTCACAAACAAATATGTCTTTGAAACACATTTATCTCAATAAATTGTGATCAGCAAATAATAGTGTAAAATGAAAAGAGTACCATCCAAAAGGAACATTTAAACTTACAAAACAATCTATCCTATACATAAACATAACTCGATTCTACCGGGAAAAGCAAGAGAAAGGACCATAAAAAGGATTTACTTACCAAGTACAATTTCGGAGCCGTAGAATCCGGGAAGCATCACCATAAATACGAACACAGCCAGATTGCACCTGTCCCGCCACCCGCAGCTGCCGATGCGGGCTGAACTCTTCGAAAAAACATTCGAATTGGTGAACATTCTCATTTTTAACACTTTAGAATGTTTTTCCAGCTTCTTTTTCTTAATGTCAGAGTTAAAAACGACACGCGTCAATAGTAAAAAATAACCACTTCCGTAGAATGGTCAGTTCAAAGCACGTTTGATCCGATCCACTTTGAAATGAGTGAAATACTTTAGTGCCACGATGGTCTCTTAGAATATTTGTTCTACGTTTCAAAACACATACGGATAGGGGGAACAATAGTCTATTTAATAATATTATATAGTATTTGCGTGTGGTGAATGCTGTTTTGTATTCAAACTATAATATATCACGAAGTATGATGGAAAGTGTATGTATCTATAAATGCATTTTTTCAATTACTTCGTTTTCGCGCGCACAATGGTTAAACTTTTCCCAGTACAAACTTTTCTGTACTTCGGAGAAGTTCTCTCCTTCGCGTGCGGTGCACGAAGAGGAGAGGGATGGACACTCAGCGGAGTCCTTCGGAAACTGGATCTCCCCTAGAGGACTTGTGTCGGGCGCTCACCGAGAGACGATCCGAGGTTCCCCAGCGAGAGGGATGCAGTCTCCCTTCTGCTCATCGCGGAGGTACGAAGTGGGATGAGTTGCGAAAAATCGTCTGCTGAAAAGGATGGGATCTTTGGAAGACGGATCGTTAGCACCCCTGGTAGAGAGCGACACCTAGTGCAGTGCGACGGAACTGAGGACGACACGGGTGGGAAGAGTTTTCAAGGAACAGTGCCTCAGTGGGATTCGGACAACACTTCAGGGGGCTTATTTCTCCTTTTCAGTCTCAATGTTGCTCTTATACTCTCATTGAGTGATTAATTAGAACACATAAGGTACAATATTTTACACATTTATTTTGTAATGTTGTTTCTAAGGAAATATTGATACACCAGGAATATCCAGTTTTGCATAATTAGAAACATATGATATATCTCAAAGACAAATTTAAAGCCTTCAATGAAGGGATTTGCTCATGAAAAATTTTATAACACTTAATTATTTATCTGTTTAGTGAAATTATACTAAATCACAAGAAGTTTGGAAATATTTACCAGATTTAGTTAAACTTAGAATAGCTTCCTTCATAATCATTTAAAACTTGACTAGTTTCATATCCTTTTGATGAATCATTTTTATACATAAAATTTTAATGAGCTAATGACATAATTTAAAATAATTATATACATATTTTTTTACAAAATTTAAAAAAAAAATATTTTGAGTAACAAATTTAAATTAACAATTATTAAGGACTGTTACGTCTTCTTAATATGAAAATTTTGAGATTTTTACATTTTCAAATTGTATAGATTTTAACATTTCTAAAAATACCTTACTTTATCCTCTGGTTAGTTAGAAGCAATTAAAACCTATTTTTAAGTAATGATTGAAACTGGGCTATGCCCATTTCAATGGCGAAAAATGTAAACAAAGTATTTTGCTTTTGATTAAATGTTGAATAAATGATAGAAATGAAAACCTCCAATTCAGAATTTCTAAAAAAAGTCTTTATATGGAGGTACACAAAATCCAATGAAAGTGTAAACAACGTAATACGGTCTCGTGTACCAAAGAAATATTTGCACAATTGGGTACATATAATGCAATTTCCTCATTTAATATGGGAAATATATCAAAACCAGAAATTTTGAGAAAACTCAATATTTAGCCCGGATATTACACGGTACAAGTAATGGGGTGCTTTAACAAACAGAGACTGTTAAAGACTAAATACTGATTTTTACAAAAAAACAAAGGAAGTTAGATATATATTTATCTAAAAATGAAAATTTTTGATGTTCGATGTAGCTTTTTCAGGAAAATAGTGTTCACAGGGGGGTATATTTATAATTTATTTATGACGTATTTATATTGATGGCTAATATATACTGAAATGAACTTTTTGTAAAACACTCAAAAAAACTTTTTTCCCCATTTTTCTTTTGTTTTTTTTTTGTGTGTGAAAAATAGGTCAAATTTTACTATGCTTGATAAAATATTTTAAAAGTTATGAAAAATTCTAAATTAGCTAAAAGCTCGATTCAGTATAATGGGAAGGGTGTACTTTAATTGTATGAAAAATTTCAAGCATGTACATATAACAGCAGAGCGAAAAGGTACATCTAGAACAGCCAATTTAATTTTGTCTGTATAGAGGTTTCAAACTCCCTTTAAATGACATGTAATCGTATGTCTAAAGCAAAGACATAGATTTAATTTAAAAATAATGTGCATGAATTTATAAGAAAACACTGTGCATTAACATATTTGTGGATGCGATTTATTTACATTGGAAATAAACGAATGATACAAGTGCTGTCCTTTGTCCTAAGAAAAGCTTCAATATTTATTTGTGAGTGTTTCAGTATTCTGAAGCTTCAGAAAAGATCTATCGTTATCAGTAAATCGGCTGCAAGAAAACGTACCGTAAAATTTGGCGTACAACACGCTCTTTTTACACAAAAAGTTACATCGAAGTTTAAGGGGGTGCGTTAAATGCCGTATATAAAAATTATAGCTTTAAGGAGACACAATATGGTTCAATCGACAAAAATCAGTCAAAAAATCAAATATAGATTTTTTAGCATAAATTATTTTTGTATGTATTTTTCTACGTATTTGCAAAATTGTAAGGCTGTAAGATTAAAAAACACAGAATTACGATAACTTTTACGTTTGTTTTTATTCACATTCTAATGGCAAATCAAAACTTTAAACTGATTTATCGCAAAAAGATAAAATAACTAATCTGTCTTCCTTTAAAATGCTAAGGCTTTTTTTCTATTGTATGCTAAATACTTGGACTTTTTTTCAACTTGTAGCTAATAGTTCATGGAACAAGAATTGGTATGTATTTTTCAATCGAACCAATACTTATTTTTAAAAATATAATTGAAGTTAAAATTTATACCTCTTTAAGAATTTTCAATAAGCATTCATAAAAAGAAGTATTGTACGAATATCAATCTTGTTATCACAAAACCCATTCCAACTTTGGTAACACATAGTTTAACGTACGTGTAAATTGTATTTTATATATGTACGTCAATTTTTGCAGCAGGAGAGTAGAATTTAAAATCACTTTATAATTTTCAAGTATTTCCCATAAAAAATTAAATAGTTAGCTTCTTATGAAATTTTGAGCACATCATCTGTTTTACTTCATACATACATATAGGAGGTTCACAAAAAAAATTAAAATCATTAAATTAAAATTTTTTTGTGTAAATCGTACTATGATGAACATTAAAAAAAGAGTACCGTTTATTTAAAAGAAATGACATGCCTTATGAACAAAAAGATTTATAGTTCTAAAAACATACTATTGTTTTTCAAAAGTCTGGGGTAATGTATAAAAAACACAAGAGCATTATATGCCAACATTTTAGATTTTTTCGTAAAAAAGGGGGTGTGCGTTATACGGCGAATTTACCTAAAAATTAAGAAATGCAGCTCTTAAGTATAGGTGCGCGATATACGCCGGAGTTTAAAGTAATTCACCTAACAAAGACTCAATGAGGATAATTCCTAATGAAATTCAAATTCCTATGAATCAGATTTTACTGAGCCGATGGAAGATGAGTTCTTTTTACACACATTACTTCCCGTTCCATAAAATATTAAATCAACCCTTTTCTCTCACAAAGGGTATTTATTTTTTCTTTAGTAAACGAGGAATTGCGCTCTAGAACACCCCAGCAATATTTCTCTATTTTTGATTTTTCTCTTAACTACAGTCCTTTAATTTTCTTCCTTTCTTGCGTTTGAAAGGTTTAATTTAAATGATAGATTGACATCCCCCCCCTTGAAATGTGTTTTTGCACAGCCTTGAAAAAGATGGTATTTTACCTATTAAGTCCGCCAATAATTATATTAACAATTCCAAAATATTACTGAAATTAATAGAATCACAGGTTGTCTTTCAGATAGACAGTTTCAAGATGACGTACTTTAAATCGATAGTTGAGAATAAATTATTAGAAAAAACCCCAAAATCTTAATACTTATGTGCGATGTTTCAGAAATTGTGATAAAATTAATCAGATTTACACACAGTGCTCTTTCATCCTCTCTTGTGACCGCGGAAGCCTAGTGGTCAAAGTAATGGACTCGTGGCCGTGGTTTCATAAGTTCGAGCCTGGTACCGCTGAAGACTCGCCGTGTAGGGAAGCGATGCACGTTACATCTGTCGAGAGCTCTAACGTTCTCCCGTTCGTGTGGTAGTTAAGTCTGCAAATTCTTTTAATTTCTTACACCAGTGTAAATGAGCACCAAAAAAGAGGAGAGTGTCGGAATCCCTAAATAAACCCTTCAATTGTTAAATGACGGAGGTCACTGCATCATTTCTAAATTTGTAACGGGTGAGAAAATGTACACACCATTTTTTGAAACACGTCAAGAAAGCAAAATATGGGTATTTGAAGACTATCTCACACCAACAATAGTGAAAAGACAATGAGCAATGAAAAAAACAATGTATGCCTTTTATTTTCAAAGTAAGGGATTGGTCAAAACCATCAAGTAGGAAGGACAGAAGACACTAAAAGCAAACTAGAGTATGCCACGGAATGTCTTCAAGAAATTCTTCAAGAAGTTAATGTTAGGAGACTAAGGCTTCATCAGGACAATGCATCTTCCCATACAGCCATATTAATAATTGAGTGTCTTAAACAAAAACAAATTAATGTGATAGAACATCCTCTTTATTCTCCGAATCTAGCTATGAGTAACTTTTGCCTACTTTTTAAACTAAAAAAAGAGCTTATGTGGACGTCGTTTTTATTCAAAAGAAGATATTGATGTGGCTTCAAATGCATTTTTTCATCCACTCCAAGAAATGATTGGTTAGTAGCATTTTTATCTGTGGAAAATTCTTCTGCAAAAGTGCATTGATGCTGGAAGAGACTACTTTGAACACTACTAAAATTGTGTAAGCATAACTTTAAAACTTTAGGTGTATCTCAAAACGTTCAGAATAACCCTTGTATGTCTTTAATCTAGGTATTTCTTACTTGAAAGTATAATTTTGGCTACTGGCATACAAGCTAACTTAGCAGTATTAAACACTTTGATTTTCCAAGTATTGCTCCAAAGTAAAGACATTTATTTGGTAAATGGATGTTAGTTAGTATCATTAATCAAAATTGGGGGATGATAATATTTTTAACAATAGAAGTTGTGGTGTTTGCTCCGGAAAGAAAACACATTTGTAAAGTCTTTCCTGCTACAAAGGAAAGGAAGTTTCTTCACCTCAATTGGCAACGTTTCAATTCACCGCTAAGTGCAGGCACAAAACTGCTCCTCCCTCGCTTCCTGGTAGTACAATTACGCAAAGTGGATCTGGAGGAGGCGGCGAAGAAAAAGAAATCTTCCCCGTGATTGGCCGCTGGAGAAAACACAGCTTCCCAATTAACTCTGGCCAACAAATGATCCCGAAACGCCAGAGGTCAATCCCTTTCGGATCATCGCAGTCCCATTGACGGACAAAACAGCTCCATTTGGGAAGCTCACTTTAGACGTAAAACACATATTACAAGCTACAAGACATCTTCAATCAGAAGCAAACGGTTGTTTGACTTCGTATCTCTAACGGCAATAAACGGATTTCACTAGAAAGCTTTTTTTTATATATAAATTTACTTTTTCTCATGGTATCCGACTACCCTAAAATCCTGATTTTTTACGAAGTTTTCTTATGAATTTATTTAATAGGCCAGCTTATTAGCTTTATAAAAATACCAAGTATTTTATTTTCCATTCCCTAGAACAAAAACTACAAGTGTTTTAATAAAAGCAGATGACAAAACTTTACATAATATGTCAATCTTTAAAATGCGTTTTACTCGAAATGTGTGTGTTTTTTTTTTCGAAAAACTCAAACGGGTACAGCGATTGCTCAAAAAGTTTTTAAAATAATTTCTTGAATTTTTTTTTGTAGATTCTGTATAACAGTAAAAGTATTTTAGTCATCTAATTTATCAATCACTGTTTTATTACAAAATTTACAGTTCTTTATGTGAATAAAATCGCTGGTTTTTTTAAGCTATCTGATATAATACCTAAGATAAAGTAATCTAGATTTTGTAAATTTCAAAACATCTGTTATCCTGAAGGTCATTTCAAAAAAGAATAGCAAAGTAATTCTCCGAAATTGGAGGATTGAGCAATTTTTCATTTACTATTTGTACAGAGCAGGCTCCGTTTATGTAATTTTTTGCCAATTTTTACCTACTTCTTCCTCTTTTAGTAGTAATAATTTATTTTTCGCTTCTTAATTTAAGCCTTTTTTTTTCTTAAAATGTACTAAATAAATCTAAAAACTACAAAAAAAAATTTCCATATCTCCATTTCTTAAAAAAAAAAGCTATTGCATGTAGTCGAATACCTTAAGATATCCGACAACGTTCGGAACCATGATTTTAAAAAAACGCATAAATGGATAATTTTCATGATATTTAGTGTCACTCAGATTAGAATACATGCATAAAATTGTTTTAAGGACATTTTGACAAAACATTATTTAAATGCAATATTTTGGCAAAAAATTAATATAGAACAATCTTTTTTTTCAAATATTCTCCTTTTGAGAAAAATGGATCTATTATAATAATATTTTGCCTGTATATAGCTCAGACTTCTCTACAGAGGCTCAACTAGAATTTTTGAAAAATTCACATTTTCAGAATTACCACCAATTGAAATAATTATTCGCGTTTTTTCCCTTAAAATTGCTCCCCTCTGTTGTTGTAAAATATGAATATACCCACTTCTAAGTTATATATTTCAAAAATTTTAGTTGAGCCTCTGAACAGAGGTCTGAGCTATATACAGGCAAAATATTATTCTAATAGAAGCATTTTTCACAAAAGGAGAACAATTGGAAAAATGATTGTTCTAAGTTAGTTGTTTGCCAAAATATTGTATTTAAATAATTTGTTTTTGTCAGAATTTCCTAAAAACAATTTTATGCATATATTCCAATATAAGTGACACTAAATATTTCTGAAAATTTTCCATTTATGCGCTTCTGAAAATCACGGTTCCGAACGTAGTCGGATACCCCTTAAAAGTATTGAAATTATGAAATACATTAGTGAATATGTGTTTTTGAATTTTTTAACATGTATTTTGAATATTACGCAATTAAAAAGCTCCAGTAAATATATATATATATATATATATATAAATTTTAGGAACACCTCATTGAATTTCATTTAAATGTCGGCGATTTTAAAACAACCCTCATATATGTTTTATTTAATGGAATAATTCAATCTAAAACATTTGGAAAAGTACTGATTTTTGTTTTTCTAAAGCCTTTTTTCTTGACTTGCGACTTTTGAATATACATATATGTCGCCGGGAAATGACGAAATCAGAAATTGCGTCAAATCCCTAAGGAAGATGATCAATGGACGGGATATGTTAAGTTATCAGAGAGAACGCGTTCGAATTACGTTTTGACAAAATAACATATTTAAACATTATAAATGCTTTTTTAAGACTTTATAGCAATAAATATTAATACTTAAACATCAATATTTAAAATAAATTGTTTAAATGTCACAAAAATCACAATTATAAGTGAAATTTTAGCAATAGTTTTGTAAAACTTCAAAGCAATTAGAGAAAAAGTAATAAACTTATATTAGTAAAAGTATTATGAAAACAAATTAGATACATTTATCTAGAAAAATGTATTAAAATTTTAAGGTTTTTTAAAATTTGAAAATTTTAGAGCTGATTCAGTAAACATTATAAGAAATGTCACTTTCTTTATGAGACCATTATTTAAATAACCAATCCTAACTCAAAATGTATTCATACAATAAGAAATATTTTAGTACATTCTCTAGAAAATAGCTCAAATATCAGGTTCAAAAAGTTTTATAGAAATACATTTGTAATATTACGAGTTGTCAGACTTGCAATGCTAGATTTTGAACAATTTAAATTCCTACTTCTAGCAGATCAAAGACCCACTTCCGGTATATCTAACTTTATAAAATTAATTGTAGCTTGACCTCTAGGTAACGTAGAAACAAAACAAGGTATGTTTTGTAAAGCCGAAAGGTAGCTCTATTCAATAAAATAAAAAACAAAAATATCTGTCTTGAATGAATTTGATCATTCAAGACAGATATTTTTGTTTTTATAAATAAGGTTTGGATAACGTAAAATAACGTCTCTTCAAGGTCATTTCCCTGATGAAAGTAAGTCATTTTATCATATCCCTGAACTGTTTCAGTGAAATGATGAAATGAACTAGTCAGGATTTGCATTGGGAACATGCTGTCCGGGGGAGACACCTGGGGGATCGAGTCCTTGTACTTCCTAATCATACATGTAGTTTTATCGATCCCCTAAATATCAACCCCATATCTTTAAAAAAAACGGCACCATAGGATTAACAAAGGTATTTATATTTTAGTGTGTAAGCAACCAAGAGGAAAGATGTTACACATCAAAAATTACCAGCCTAATGTTCTTATTAGTGTTAATTAGTTTGTTATGTAATTAGTTGTGTTTAATTGACTATTGTTGTATTACTTCTACGTTTATAAGTATCAGATTTGTTAAATAAACACTTTTAAATATTTGACAATGTTATTTTATCATTTCACTGAAGCAGATCAGGGATTTGCGCTAATCCCTTACTTTCATCAGGGAAATGACCTTGAAGAGACGCTGTTTCACCATCTCCCGTCAATTGATCCTCTATCCTTAGAGTTTTGACGGAATTCCTAATTTCATCATTTTCTGCGACATATATATATTTGATGTTTTTTTTTTTTTTTTTGGTTTTAATACTTTTAGTTTTTTTCTTACTTTTATTTATTTTTATTGGTAGTGTACGCTTCTAGTTTTTTATATAGATGTGTTCAAATTATTCTTGCCAATGTATTTCTTAATTACAAAACTGGAACGTGGGTAGCCTAGTGGTTAGAGCATTGAAATCCTGACCGGAAGGACTGGGTTCGATGCCCGATGCAACCAAATACCCTCCGAGTACACACGGAGTACGTGCTCGTTAAATCAGTGGGTCCGAAGTCTTATGGGCTTAGTCACGAGTGCAGGGAATGGAGAATATTTCCCTCCCCTTCAGTTCTATGCAGAAATTGTGAGGGTGGAGATAGGTGGTGGAGCCATCTATCGTGTCTTCGGGGAATTTCGCCGAGCTAAATCGTACTGTCACCTGTATGGTGATCAAGGCCAACGTCAGGCGTGCTTCTAGCCCTTGACACGATGAATTTCGTGGGCCTCGATCTGACTACGTCAGACAGGTGGCATTGGAAACAGCAATTACAAAACTTGCCTTTCAAAGTTTAAATTACAAGTTTCCGATGCCTTTTTTGTCCTCTTACCCAAGAAGTAATTAGAGGGAAGGAAAAGATGCAGAGTTAGAGAGAAAGAAATAAGACGTTATACTTAGGATTAACACTTCTACACACACACAGGTGCCCGCAGTAGCCAGATATCCTGTCATGGCCAAGTGAGCATGTGAAAGGACCGTTTTGTGGCACAAGAGCCAATTTTGGCAAAACTGTATGTGAAGCTCCCGTCCGTGGGAACACGTTCTGATCTATTTATGCGAACTGTTTCTGTGGGAAGAATGAAGAACCACTCACACACAAATCATAAATTCTAAAATATGTTTATTAAGATCTTAGAGTTTAAACACATTACACAAAAATAATAATCCAAGTAAGATAATCTAGAATAAGAAGACGCAACACGTATTATCAAAAAATCACACAGTTGACCACTGAAACTAACTTTATAGATTAATTCCTATATCACTAATATACGCACTTTCCTTACAGCTTATATAAATTCGCTTACCGCTATATCCTAAATAAACAGCTACGTTCTCTATCACTTCTGATGTGGCTTTAATCTGACAGTGTTCCTTTTAGTCTCGAACCCTCTTTTGATTCGTCTGTACCGGCATGGCTAGGTTAATTCTCGGATTTAGGATTCTTCTAAACTTTATCTCAAATCACTTTACAGCTATCTCTCTACTTAGCGGCTTCACTTCCCACTTAGCAATCACTTCTGCGCATAGCCATAGACCCAGACATAGACCTCGCTCTACTACTTCCAATATATATATGATTCCTAATTTATGTAACCACGTTCTTCTTCTTCAGTTGGTTGGAAAGAATTGCCATTCTGGCCCCAAAGAACCCAAGAGGACTGTTAGCTGAAATCGTGATGAAAGCCCCTTTACAACTCGTTAAAATAATAAAATTTAAAAACACATATAAACAGTCATAGTCAAGAATGCGTGGTGATGTCCTAGGTTGGAGTCTTAACGACATTAAATAATTTTTGTGTATCTGTGTTGTGATGTACGTTAAATCTCTAAATACTCAAAATCCTTGAATTTGCGTAGTATGGAAGTTAAGAGTGTGGAATTTTTACATAGATTAGGGCAGCAGTAGCCGAGTGGTCAAGGAGGAAATGAGGCACGAGTACAAAACCTGGTGCTACTAAATACCTGCCGTGTAGAGGGGTGGTGCACATTAAAACTTTCGAGAATCAAAATCCTTCCAATGGTATGATGTAGAATTTCCAGGAAGGAGTGGCTCAGATGACTCCTTCGTCGCTTGATGACTGTGCAAAATTATGAAGTTCATCACTAAAAGCCTTCGTGTTTTTTCACAATACGAATTTATTTAAAATCAAATAAATCCAGCACAGGTGTGTCATCCCATTCTTTGGCCATGGTTTAAAATTATATCAGGGTTTCTCAAATTGAGGGGCGTGCTCCCCTAAGGGACCGTGATAACTCTACAAGGGGTCCGGAGCATATTGAAAAGTCGTAAGTAAAAGATTATTTTTAAAAAATTATTAATTTTCTGAAAGTAGACAAAATACATTCTGACATAATAAAAAATAAAATACACATTTACCCTGATATAAACTTATAAATGTATCAGTACTGCACACTATGTATTTCATAATTATTTTAACAATATTATAAGAACAAAATTAATACTTACTAGTGAACCCAAAAGTTTGTAATATATAAAACTAAGTACAAAAATTAATTCTTATCTTGATTTACGCAGTTTATAACTAATTCAACAGATGCTGGGAAAAAGTTACGAGATTTGCTCCTCAATGCCATTATTTCCCACGTAGGCACGCATATGTGACGTCTTGGAGAGGGAAGGAATAAATAAAGAAATCCTCTGAAATAAGTAAATTCTTCGTAAACACCCTGTCAAAGTCCTTTTATTGCATTACAAAACCTTCGGAATAATTTAACTGACAGCAGTGCACAGAAAAGATCGTACTTCACAAAAACGTATATATACGTCCGAGGCAATTAACGCTTTGGGTGACCGAAACGTTTATATAAGTCAGTGGCACTTTCGAGGTTAAAGTCATATTGTAGCTTTAGCATCAAAGTGTAATGTTATTGAATTCAGTACATTATTATTGTAAGGAAAGGGATGTGTTGCGATGAAAATTATGAGTGAATATTGGGCCACAACGTTGAAAGATTGAGAAACACTGAATTATATGAAGTTCAACTCCATCAGCATTTGAGTTGCTTCTGAATGTGACGTTAATTAACAATGAATAGCTACTCCGGTTCGTTTAGTCTGTAAGATCTTTAAAAAAATCCAAAGAAATACCTTGGCCTTACTGAAACTAAATTAAGCACCTATTAACTATTTCAAATGTTGTTTTCAATTAGACATAAGTTACTTAATTAAAAACAATTGAAACGTTTACAGCAAAGCATGCAAAAGTTTTGCTTTGTCAAATAATTTGGAAAAATAAGCCTTTCATTTGGCCTTAATTTCAGGATTTTTTTTAAATCTCTGTTTGAAAATAAATTAAAAGGTGCACATATGTATGAGTTTTGTTTTAATAACCTGGTTCTGGGCATTCAGGCCCCATTAACGATGCAGCAAATGTAAGCATCCATCTATTGTATTTTGTAAAATAATCGAATTTGTTTCAAGACTGATTTCCTAGAAAACACAGCGGAAAATATCTTCATCGTTTTTATACAGAGGAAAGACTTTAATCTCGTTGAACAAAATTCTCATAGGCAATAGTAAAATGTTTTAGGAATTTTTCTTTTTTATATGAGGAGAGATACAGTCAAGTCAAAACATTTCGTAAAAGGATTGACAACCTGCCAAGACAAATGTGTCTTGTTAGAATCATAGAATGAATAAGATGGTTTTTTAAACAAGTTTGAAAGATCGGAATTTCTTTAAGGTATCCGACTACGTTCGGAACCGTGATTTTGCAAAGCACATAAATGGATAATTTTCATGATATTTAGTGTCAATTAGATTAGAATATATGCATAAAATTGTTCTAAGAACATTTTGATAAACAAAATTATTTAAATACAATATTTTGGCAAAAAATTAACTGAGAATAACATTTTTCAAATGTTCTTTTGTGAAAAATGCTTCTATTCCAATAATAGTTTGCCTTCATATAGCTCAGACCTCACTACAGAGGCTTAACTAGAATTTTTGAATTATATAACTTAGAAGTGGGTTTATATATTCATATTTTGCGACAACAGAGGGGAGCAATTTTAAGAAAAAAAGGCCATTAATTATTTCAACTGGTGGTAACTCTGAAAATAATGTGAATTTTTCAAACATTCTAGTTGAGCCTCTGTAGAGAGATCTGAGCTATATACAGGCAAAATATTATCATAATTGAACCAGTTTTCCCAAACGGAGAACATGTGGAAGAAAGATTATTCTAAGTTAATTTTTTGCCATAATATCATATTTAAATAATTTTTTTTTTGTCAAAATCTCCTTAAAACAGTTTTACGCACATGTATTCTAATCAGAGTGACACTAAATATCATGAAAATTATCCATTTATGCGCTTTTTTTAAAATCTCGGTTCCGAACGTAGTCGGATACCTTAAGCTCAATCCAATAAGCTACTCGGCAGAATAAATAACTCACAGGTGTAAAAGGTTTTTAATCAATATCTTCTTCACTAATTGCGATATCGGAATATAAATGGTCAAAACATGCATTGTCATCCAAACTAAACGTGCATATAAAAGTTTAGCTCAATCGGTTGAAGACGTCGGCTTCAAAATTGAGTTGCAAGATTCCACCCGAACAAATTACATTGCAAGTCAAATAAAAGCTTTTAAAAAAAATTATATGATGCAAGAAGTGCTCCGCAAAACAATTTATTTATAAATTTTCGGATGCTAAATTTGAAGTTGTTACTGATGCCACCTGATCAACAAAGGCCAGATCGAGGCCCACGAAATTCATCATGGCAAAGGGCTAAGTGACGCTTGTCGTTAGCCATAGCCTTGAGCACCATACAGGGTTTGGCTTGTTTCCACCCCAATTTAGAGGGAGGACACCTGGGGTTTGTCAGGGTCCTCCCACCTCTCTATCCTTCCACCAACCACACGAGAGGATTTGCGGCTCGACGGCTATTTAGAGTACTCCCATGCCGCAAAGGCACTATACATTTACAAACATCCATGTCTTCTCCAGGATTCGAACCCAGTCCCTACGGCACCGCTAGCCACTATACCGGTTGAGTGACCGGATGCTACAGAACTTTTGTTATTATAAAGTGAGTGATAAGAATCCTGTTTATTTTTTTTTTTGCTAATGGGCTGAATACTTACATCTAAGCTTTTGCAGACCATAGCAATCCCCCCAAATATGAAAGTCCTTTTATGATGGCATCATTTAGTGGCTGCCTTCGCTACCAAATTTCGCGCTTGAGTTCACATTAATTTAAGCTTTCGTCGGATTCTAAAGATAGCCGTCTTTCCCACGCCATAACATGCGTGCCTACGATTTTCGTATCCAAAAAATGTATCTGCAGTCGGGATGAAATCCCCAGCATTCGGCTTACGAATCAAGCATGTTACTTATAAGACATCCAGCCGACTTCTGAAAAGTTGAAAAGGAGTAAAAATTTTTAATTCAGCATTATAAATTTGTAATTACACGGAGACTTGTTTTTCTTAACGCAATAATCATATGTTTTCGCGTTAAATAACTTTATAAACATTATCAGCGTTTTTATCACTTTAAAATGAAAGAGATGAACACAAGTCACAATTATAATTAATAATAATAATTATATAAAGTATTACATCTAAGATGACTCCAATGAAAAACATATTTTTAATTAACTCTATCCAATGATTATTTTAATTCGTATATATATATTGAAGCTGAAAATTTTTATTCAGTACCTAACTCTCCATTTTGAAGGAAATTATTTAAATCACTACTCCCTTGAGATGTTTCGTATTTAGCAAGAGAAAAAAAAAAAAAAAAGGTTTCCTCTATAAACTGTCTCTCAATTATAAAAGACTTCATTAAATATTTTATAAACTCTTTGGAATATTTACTATTAGTCTGAAATTATATACATAAATATTGTATTGGAAAAAATTCGTGCATAATTAATAATGTATCTTTTTTTTGAGTATAAATCAGCAAATGAGTGAGTCTATTATTATTCCTTGAATTTTTGTAAAAGCTTCTTTGTCAATCTCTGAATGATTCTGAAATGAAATTAATGAAAACAGTTTTTAAAGTGACTTTACAATTAACGGCGGTAATCACAATTTTTGTTTTGTTTTGTTTCACATTCACAGACAAGTATTGTCTTATTTTTTCATAAACAACTTATATTTTCTCTTAGGTTGAATTATTTTTTTAATCGCTTCATTTCTTTAGGTAAAAACAACATAAATGTTTATCATACATTTAAAGCTTTATGTAAATTCATATAATGTGAATGATTAACTGCGGGTGTTTATAATTTTATTTCTTCTATTTGTGTTATTTTAATAAAATTAAGAATGATATTTTCTCCTGGATTTTTACTTCTCTTGAATGACAATGAACAATTCCAAAAATAAAAAATATTGCTTTTTATCCATTACAGATTAAAAAAATTGCTTTTTATAGTAATAAATATTTTTTCTTCTATATTTTTATTGTCATACAATGTAGAACCGCGTCAATTTAAAACAAATTTGCAAATTTTTTTAAAGAAAGTCATAATACATTCTGTAAGAGTCCATTATACACGACACTGAGCTTGCGGCTGGCAATGTCTCGATCGAGTCACATGTTCGAGTCTTGAGTCCTTTGTGGTATGAAGAGGTTACTGCAGGGATTCTCAAACTTTCAATACTGGCACCCCCGTTTTCGATCACAATTTTTATCGCGCCCCCCCTTATACATTAATAATGTACTGAATGCAATAATAATGCACTTTTTGACTCTAAAGCTACAACACGCGATCTTAATTAAAAACCGTACAAATTAATAACATAAGTGTTAAATTTTGTATATGTTACTTTTGAGCAAAAAAATTAGTAAGTAGAAAGATAAGTATTATGTTAATTTTCCTTTCTCAAATTTTTAAACTGAAACATATTGCAAAATACAGTGGCTGCTTAGAAGACAAAATATAGATATCAGCTAAATATAGAAAAATAACTCACATAGGGTCGTTTTCTAACCATGCGCATTCCTTTGAAAAACTTTGCTCTGTAAGACAAGCCCATGGAAGTCGCTAATACTTATTAAACGTGTTCAATTAATTTAGTATGAATTAATTAGTTATAAAATACTGTGTGAAGCACTGATACATTAAAAGTATACCGGCTGAAGTACCCACTCTTTGCACGAGTTCATTTATAAGAAAATAAAACATTGATATAATAGCTGAATTGTAAGGAGAGTAAAGTTAAGTGCTTGATAATGTTTACAAAAATGTAAAATTATTTTTTTAAAAATGATTGCTCAAATTATAATTAGTCTTAAGCGAATTGTGATTTAAAGCCTCACAGAATTAGTATTTATAATTGATGTTAAACAATGAAAAATAATATAAAATTCTTATGAAGAATAATTGAATTCTTTTTAATATTTAAAGCGGAAAGACTTCAACATGTTTTAACCCGGGAGCCGGCGCGCACTTGATACTAATGGTCGATCGGGGTTATTGAGTCACCCCAATCATTTTTTTTATAATTATTTTTGTAGCACACAATAGAAGTCGTAATTCCATTGAATAATTCAACTAAGAGTAATTATACTTACCTACTTTCAAGGACTTCTCAATTTTTCCTTGATAATTTTAGGAAAAAATCCAAGAAAACTGAACTAAAATATTTCAAATATGCGTGACCTTAAAAAAAGACACAAATCACACACACTTTTCGCTAACATTACTGGGATGTTATTTGCAGGCAAAACTGTCATATTTTGTTCAAGTTATAGTAATTTTACTGTCCTTTGATGTTCGACAAATAGCATGTTGAACTTTTGCTTGCTTGTGTGTTTTTGACAAAGCAAAGTGTGTCTTCTGATACTTATGGCTTCATATTTTAGCTGATGGAGCTCTTTTGGTAGCATTTGAAATTTTTCTTTTATCCCATGTACATCGCTTTTCTGAGATTTACTTAAATATGCATTATTTCTGCAGGTCAATCCCTTTTTTTTATCAGTTTTAACTTCTTTCAATAGAGATCCAAGATGTGTATATATATATATATATATATATATATATATATATATATATATATATATATATATATATATATATATATATATATATATATATATATATACATATATACTGGCCTTTTACCAAACATTTACCAGCTCATCATGTTCATTTACCAAACCACAACAAATAGTACAACAAGGCAGTCAAAATATCACTCCTAGTGTTCCTTTTATAGATTACTTGTTCTGGGTGAGTGAGTGAGTTTAACGTCGCACTGTTCAGCTGCACGAGGGCTTTTGGCGACGGACCACGTATTTTGAACCAAACGTGGACGACACCTGAGCTGGCACCCCCTCTCTCCCCTAATAGTACCACACCAACGGCAGCTCACAGATTTAGCGTGCATCACACGGCGGGTCCTACTGGGCTTCGTGACAAAGCCAGCCACGATCCGATGCCTTACCACCTAGATTACTTGTTCTGGAATATTATAATTGTTAATAATAAATTAGATTTATCATGGAGAGTCTTGGTCATTCATCGTTACCTCCCACAGTGTTTGGTAGACAAGACGATGAGGAAGCGACTTCATGGGTAAGATCATTACAACCTTCTCCTAACACTCCCAAATATTCAACAGAGTAATCAAATTAAAACTAAATAATAAATAAATAAAATTCCATAAATTGAAAAACAAATTGAATCATTTTGCCCCAATTGTTTCAATTGCACGAAAAATAAAATTTTATTTTAAAATCACATATTCCATACAAAAATATGAATGCTTAAAAGAATGCAAATTGCGAGATAACTAAAAATGCTACTCTCTTTGGGCTTCTTATTATTAAAAATTATTCAATTATTTAGTCATAACGTAGGTAATAATTCACCATTTTTATCAGTCCCACAAAAAATATTTAGAAGCATTACTTAGAAACTATCTATACATACTGTATTATCTTGACAAAGGCATATATTATTTTTCTCGATGGTGTATATATATAGCACTCAATATTAAACGACATTTATTATATACACCATGGCAGTTATTATATACTTTTACTTAGATCGTTATACCAGGTTGCATAATACACAATGGAGCATAATAAATAACGCGTTTCTATCTTTCTTTCTTCAGCGTTGCTACACTTTCACTGATTAATAATTACAGAAACATAACAATTGTTTGTTGCTATTTTCATGCATATATAAACAATGATTTTCTTCTTAGTGTGCGGAATATTAGTTACAAATTGTACATTTACGTGATGAATGCAATGCAGAAAGCTTATTCAAATTGCCTTATTAATATGCAATATTCTCCACTGCGACACGTTCATAAAAAAAGATTACTACGAGCATTAGGAGTACGTTGATAATTTCTAGCACTTGCCGTCGAGAGGAGCTTAAGCGGGCACAGCAACAAACGACGCCCGAGTCTCATTTTTCGTCTTTATGACCGTCCGCTGGTTATTCGCAGCCGCGGTTACTGCAACACTTCCCAATTTTATGACTGTTTTAAATTATCGCTGAGGTGAACTGCAATTCGAACAAAGGAGATAATTTCTCATTCCACATTCGCACGAAACTAGTCATCGGCTCAGTTCTCGTTTTTGTTTCCACAAGATGTTCTTAAGAAAAGATGGAACCCAGTTTTTTTTAAAAAAATTTTTTTGAGGTTCGAAGTGTTTGTAATTGTACACGAGAAAGAAACACACACACACACACACACACACAAGTAATATAAAAAAAATTGTAAGTCAATTCCTACTTAGATTAAAGGAAAATTTTATTTTAGCTACTTTTTATTAAATAGTTACAATTAATATCAATATGTATGTACATAGGACAGAATCACAACATTGAGTGGTAATTCATTTTTATTCATTATCATTAAAGTATCGTATTGTCATCCAAAACAATCGTGTCTATAAAATTTCAGTTCAACTGAATGCTTTAAATTGAGAAAAAAACATTTTCAAGTTTTGTCCCAAGTCGCCAAAAGGGTTGCTAAGTTGCCAACGTGGCTGTATTTGTAATTCTTTAAAAAAATAGTTTAATCAATTGATTTTTGTTCTTCATAATTAAATTATTGTATTGTCATCCAAAATAATCATGTATATTAAATTCCAGCTCAATGGAGCGCTTTAAAATGTATTTTATTAACAATTGAAAATTCGACGAAGATAAATAAAAAAATAAATAAATAGAGATTGTGAGTTAATAGTAGGAATTGAAGAAAAAACGATACTTAACAGTATTTTCCTTGTATTCCATAGGCCTAACTACTTTTAAAACTAAAATTAAAAATATTTATCTATGTGAATGACAAAAATGATTTGGAAACTAAAGAAGAATATATAATTTAATTATTTTTTTAAAAATTGTGTGTATGCTTATGACCTAAGATAGCAGTAAAAACTTTTGATTAATTCTATGCAATGGAATTCAATTGTTGGAATGTATTACGTTTTCCTTTACGGCATTTTTGTATACGGGCGTAAGGTAGTTCTCTTTTCCGTGTCCATTTATCTGAGGATTTGTTTATTTCGTAATTTTCTGTAAAGGATGATGTTTAAATAGTTATGCATTCTTATATATTTATACATCAGTATACATATACTATTTAAATGCCAATTAGCCTAATTAAGTAAAAATATGTATTATATAAATTACTTATGTAGGTTATATTTATATAATATGTTTTAATATATGGTTCTTACGTACTATCCTAATAATGCCAACATTCAAGATAACTCGCCAATTTGTCAAACCTGATGTCCCATATGTCATAAGCGCTGAATTGGCAACCATGTGTTTCTTTCATATAATGTCACCAATAACGTTGGGGTAATAAGTAAGCACCACTTATATAACTTACATAACGCCGTATACTCTGTAAAGCTATTAAAACTTATGCCTTGATATAGCCATTTACTTTTCTTAAAATACTCTAAGCAAACAAAAGGAGAAGGTTCATACTTTTTCCCAACCAATGCTTTTATTTTCGAGTAATCTTATTTGTCATCACTAGTATAAACCAAGATATGGGCAACTTTCTTGCTAATTAATGTCATTAAAATTTCGGATTTTAACTATTTGGCACATTTTTGTGCTTAAATGCTCTTTCCCCTGAATCAAAAAGTAGATCCTATGTTTCGTTTCTTCTTAACTTCAAACTCCTTTATAAGAATAACCTCAATTATTTTCATTTGATCTTCTCTCGTTCCCTAGCTAGAGTTAAGTGGAAGTGGACTGCATGACAGTAATATTTAAATAAAGAAAATAAAACTTCATGGGAAAAAGTGTGCATGAGATTTAAAAAAAAACGTGTACCTAAAAAGTTTTCAATTTAAAACTAAGATAGATACGTATATATAATGATTATTTTGATAATAAATTTATACAAATTTGGTCAATAGATTTTCATATAGAATTTTTTGAATGTTCCTAAAATTTATTCAAAATTCCTTACAAATTTGCCAATTTTCTAAAGTTTAAATATAATTTATTGCAAATATTACCTAAGCATAGCTTAATTACATGTAAACTGAGGTAAATAATGGTATAATTGTTTTTTCTAAGAGAGGGTTTTTAATTGATTGATTGACTGACTGAATATTAACGTCGCACTGTTCAGCTACACGAGGGCTTTTGGCGACGGACCACGTAATTTTGAACCATGGTCAAGTGACGTGGACGACACCTGAGCTGGCACCCCCCTCTCCTAACTACCACACCACACCAACGGGAGGACGTTTCAGCTCTCGACAGATTTAACGTGCATCGCTGCCCTACACGGCGGGTCTTTAGTGGTACTGGGCTCGAACCTGTGACAAAGCAAGCCACAGTCCGATACCTATACCACTCGGCTACCGCGGCCACGAGAGGGTTTTTAAAAGAAGGGCTGCGAAAGTATTTGTATACTTTAAACGGTGTGATATTTTGGGGTGTGCATTCTAAGTGCATCGTAAATTGGAATATCTAAAGGACATTCTGAAGAAAAAACAGCGTCTTTCATAAGTTTTATTTACGCATTCCTATGTTGTCGATGCTGATTTATGAATATACAAGGTCTGTTAAAAAAAGTATCCGATCTTTGACTAGAAATCATATCTCAGCTACTTTGCGGGATTATGGTCCTAATAAAATTCAAAGTAGATTCCTTGCTTCTTCGTGCACTTAGCTTAGCATTCCATCTATCTACAACTAAAAACTCTTCTGGGGGCTTTTTTTTGGAATGGAGTTCAACTCCACCGTCGCGTTTAGTTTTATCTTAACTCTACGCTGAAAACAGGATCCTCTTTTCAATAACATTTTTATTTTCGGGAACTATCAGAAGTCGTAAGAAGCCAGACTTAGCGTTGATAGTGAACACAGTAGGTCCTGAACAGCTGCAAAACGGAGTTTTTCTGTTCCACCAACAGATGCTTGGGAACAAATTTTGTAGGCACTCTCTGCATGTGTGTGTGTGTGTGTGTGATCATACAGAATTGCACGTGGTGAACAGTACTGATCTCAACTTGTTGAACAGTCTCTTGGACGACTAAACGACAATCTTTCATTATCAGATTTTCCGCCTCTTCCACAACAACTGCATTTCGAGCGGTTTGTGGCTTCTCAGAACGCTTGTTAATCTTTACCGACGTGCGGTTACTTTTAAATAGTTAAACCCCTCTTTAATCTGTGTGACCCCGATAGCATCGCCTCTAAATACTTGCTCAACCATACAAATTGTTTCACTTAGAAAATCCCCAAATTTTTTGACAAAATATTTGACGCAGTACCTCTGCTCAAGTCATTCAGTCATTTTTAGAGAAATAAAAATCCCAGTAATACATATAGCAGCAAGCACCTCATTGAACAGACTGCAGGAAGTGACTGGTATACTGAAATGAAGGGGGAATAATCCAGCAAATACATTAAGCTATCGCCTTCCACTGTGCACAATGGCGCCGTTGTAGAATCTCTATTGTGAATTAAGGGTCGGATACTTTTGAACCGACCTTGTATTGTTTCTAAATAATATTGTTTTAATGGCCGTTGTAGCCATATGCTCATGGCCGTTAACTTACGGCTGACAATGTCTCTGTAGAGTTAAGAATTCAAATACTGCTGTAACTTATTACCCGTTGCGTTGAAGGGCTGTGCATACTAAATTTATCTTGGATTAAAATTCTCATGTTGCAATGGTGTAGAAATCTTGAGAATGGAACGCCAGCAGAGATGTCATCTTAGTACCGTTGCATTGTGATATTAATATACGATCAATCAATCTTGTGTCTTATTACGAATTAGATGCTTAAAATTATCGTCAATGAACAAGATTATCTCCAGCATGTTTTCCTGATCCATGTTTGTTTTGACTCTATATCATATATCATAACTTATTTAAAACTCTAGACGAGAGAAATATTGAAGTACGCAAAATGGATGTTTCATTATCTATGAACATAACATGGCCGACTAAGAATGTTTTGTGGGGATAAGACTAGAGAGCCATAGTGGTTAGCCCCATTCTGTCTTACGCTTATAATGCCTAGAGAATTTTAAAAGATTATATATATATATATATATATATATATATATATATATATATATATATATATATATATATTTGCTAGTACAACATTTCTTAATTCTTTGAAATTGAAACACATTTAACAATTGATCTCCTCTCCCCCCAAGACACTGGTATCAAAATAGCGTATCTAATATTATAAGTAAAAGCGAGATTCTTAGCTTACAATTTTTTGAACATCTAAAGCAAAGCAATTTATTTCAGGATAGCTTTGATTCGTCAGAATATTTCAGCGTGGGCTAAAATTCTGAGCAAAAACGTGTTGCTAAATCAATAAAACTAATATTCAGTTATTGAATGAACTGTTGTTTAAAAATCTGTATTTATTTATTCGAATAGCAATTGATTTTTGTCTCAAAAAATTAAACATAAATGGATAAAAACTGGAATTAATAAATATAAGTATAATAAAAAAATATATATAAATATCCTCAAAAAAACTTCATGAAATATAAAGTTTCAAATTCTGAGTTAGGCACGATGGACTATGACGTAATTTCACTTGAGCTAAGAAAAAACACTTAAAAATTAAATTTCAAAAAATTCTACAGTGAATTTCAGGGAAACATCTCTTTTAGGTGTACACCAGCATGACCCTAGCTTTGACGAGTGACATTTCACATGTCTGAATCGTTCCATTTTTGTGCCAACGCAAACACATTCCACACACATCATTTTCTTTTTAATAGTATCTATAATACTTAAAACTCATGAAAATTGAATTTTGCTTTATCAAAAGATGTCACTAGATGCAGTAATTGATTTCTAAACATGAGTGGGAACGGTTTCCCACTTTTGGCTGAATATCACAAGGGATTTGGCAAATTTGCACATACACACTAACACTCCACTCTTCCTTAATCAAGATAACTTTCGAAAAATAAATCACAAAAAAAAACTATTCATTTATTTTTTGACTGAAATACTTCTTTGAATAGTCATCAAATTCATCAGTCGTATATGCTTCAGCAGCAAAAATATTTTTAGTTTAAAAAAAGTCACCGTTAGATGGTGCTGACGACCCACAACACAATGAACAGGACAGCAGTATACTTTATTCATTTAATCTTTCAATAGTATTTGTTCAACATGATCTTTAGAATATTTCCCGACAAAACTAAGGCGACTCATAAAGCTCAATATAATTGAATGCAACCTGTCGGCCTGAATAAAAGAAATCTCGATATCTTTGAGTTCCGCAACGTTGAAGAAAATGAGTGGTATACAAGTGATTTCGAATAGCTCAACTACCAGAAGTAGTACGGTGTGAGGTCAGGTTATCTTGGAGAACAGGCGATTTGCAAACTCGAATAAACACATCCTTATTCACCATATGTGAAACCATTATTCATCTTCAATACTTTCACAGAGAGAAATTTTTCCAACACGCAAAAGTTTTCAAATCTACCTTCAAATAGTTCTTGTTATAACATTCTGAAAGCAAATGAGAAATTCTCGTGTATCATGGTTTTTTATTTAAGATTAATTTTCATAATTTCTCAGTATTTCGCATATCAGCGCTCTATACTGATAAAAATTGTAGCTTTTTTTTCCTACTAAAAAAATGTGACCACCTCGTGAGACTTTTCTGGCAAACTCCACTTCCGTATTATCACATTTCTTCCTTTTTTTACCAATTTTTAAATTTTAAATATACATATATGTATATATATGTAAGGATAATTAAATCAGATTAAAAATTAAATTCCCTACCTAGTACTTAACTCATATTTTTCATTTCATCTTTAAGTATCAAATTAATCACCCATTTATTTCTTTCGAACATATGACCTAGCAAATAAGCATGTCTAATTCCAGATCGTTAGATTTAATAGCCCTATACTTCAGCATTAACTTTCAAGTACAATCGTAAAATCCGCAATACCCCATCGGTGTTTTAACTGCTAACACCCACTTAAAACACACCGTGGTGTGTTTTTTCCTCCCTGCTCTTAGCATCAGAACTTGTACAGATTCCATCGAATAAAGATTCTTTTTTTAAAAACTAAATCTGATTCAGACTCAAAACATGTCATATATATATAATACAACTTATAGTGGTGTATGATTTGTTGTGGCGAGTGGACGATTCTGTAACGAACGATAAAATAGGGCTTGGGAATTGGAAGTGATTACTGTTAGTTAGATGCACTTTCTATTTTAGGTGAATTTACATACTGATGGGATTGCGGAAGTCTAGAAATTTAATCCAGTTTATTGCACATCATGAAACAAGTTGGTACATTAATAACGTAAAGCATGGCTGACACTACATAGGAGAAAGACAACTAACACACAACTTGACTTCCAGAAATCCCGATATTTATATCCAACGGGAAATCCCATTATTTGGGGGTGGATGGATGAAGTTCTAGATACACTCGTTTGGTGGATAACTAGGCACATTAATATTAATACACTCATGTCCATAAACTAAGGATAAGGAAGTTCAGGAAGAGAAAGACTTAAAAGAAAAACAAATTTGACTTATTTGTAAAGTCTATTTATTAAACAAAAGGTAAAGAGCAAAAAAATGCCATATGTTTGAAATAATTAATAAAAATTGCGAGTTTTATTCCCTGGAGCAAATTTCAAAAAAGAACCTATTTACAAAAAACACTATAACATGGTTAGTATGACGGTTAATACGGAGTATGTCTCCCGGACGATGCAATACAGGCCTTACAACGTCTAAGCAAGCTGATTATCAAACTATCAATCTGATCTTTGGGAAAATTACACCCCTCATCAATCAATGACCTCGGAAGTTCCGGCAGACAGATGGGAGGGGGTTGACGGGCTGCATTTCGTCGACCAAGCATATCCCAGACATGCTCTGTTGGATTGAAGTCCGGTGAGAATGCTCGTCAATCCATACGGGTGATATCCTCCGACTGAAGGCATTCGTCAACAATGTTTGCACGGTGAGGATGGGCGTTGTCATCCATAAACAGAAATTCAGCACCCATCTCACCCCGAAACAAATGTACATGTTCCAGAATTACATCCCGATATATGTGGCCTGTCATCGTTACACTCTGAACATGCAGGTCAGATCTGGAACCAAAAATAATTCCTCCCCATACGAGCCATCCTGCACCACCGTAACGGTGTCGTTCAATGGTGTTCTGTGGTTGTAACTGGTAGCTGGCTCTCTCCAAATTAAAGTCCAGCGAAAATCAGACTGCAAACTAAACCTAGACTCGTCGTAAAACATCGCACAATACCATTGTTGAGGTGTCCACAATGCATTTTCTATACTCCAGGTTAATCGCAGGTGACAGAGAGTTGCCATAAGTGGAACACATCTGACAAGCCTACGAGCATACAGACCAATGTGCCTTAAGCGTCTGTACACGGTCTGCCTTGAAACTGTCGTACCGGTAGCTGAAGAGAGCTGACGAGACAGGTCTGATGCTGTGCTCCGTCTGTTTCTTTTCCAGTAACTGCCAAATACTGGTCCTCATTCGGCGTTGTAACTCGGGGGCGACCTGTGCTGTAACATCTACTTACATCACCATCATCTTGGAATCGTTGACCAAAGCCTGGAGATGACATTCTGGGCGATTCCAAGTTCCTCAGATACTAACAGCTGGGTACGTCCACATTCCAGTTGTGAAATAATTCTACCACGTAAAAAATCATCCAAATGGTTCCTTTGCTTCCATAACTATGCTGTTATTGCTTTGAAAGGCTTTCAAAGCGCTTTTGAACAATTTTACTTCTTTGCCACCATTCCTTATATACCCCTCTCTTCCACTCTCGTCATTGTGGCGTACTATTCGTGCCATCTGGTGGTTTCGTGTAATCTGCATATTCTTATTCAAGATATGTGTGATAAAAAATAGCCAACATGGTACGTTTGAAAGCAAAAAAAAATGGTGGTTTTGAAATGGTGGAAACCCTCGCCTTCATTTTCTTATAATATTTTAAAGAAATAAAATGTAGAAGCGGAAATAAAATAAATTTAAAAGTATGGAAGTTTATTTACAAGAATACTAAATAACCTTAAATGAAAAGTGTCTTTAAATGTAATCTACTTAACTATTACAGTGAAAACAAATTAGAGTCAGGAAGTATAAAAGTTTATGTATCATAAAATAACACTTATTACAAATTACTTACGAAACATAGAAAGCCATTATTTTGCTTCTTTTCCTGCAGTAATGATGACGTTACCATTTTCATATAAATTTATCTAATTAACTTTTTGACGTTTAATGTATGCCATTTTAGTTATTTTTTTTATTTCTACCATACTCTAAGACTGAAAACTGTAACAACTTTAAAATTGTGTTTTCATGTTTAGTATATTAATCTTGAATATAAAATCTTGATTGCAGTATTGAGTCGAGTACATATTTGTTTCTTGTGGACCCTATTTCTTTCTAGTTGTTTCTGCAAAAGTAATTTATACATAACAGATAGTTTAAAGATATATCGCTGCTTTTTCTTCATTTTGATTTAAGATTATGCGATACTTTGTTCTTTTTTTGTTCTATTTGTCTAGTAATATAAAGCAAAAGCAAACGCTTCAATACATGTTTGACTCTTATGTTCGGTCCTATTCCTCGACAAGCTATAATTACTCCATATAGGCTTCTTATTGGGGTCTATATTGGACTTGCATTTTCTCTTTTCCTCTCTATTTCACATTAATAAAATAGTGAGGAAATGTCATCAAATAACTTATTTCCTGTTACGGGGTTAATGACGTCAAAACGGTCACGTAGTTTCACGTGGGAAAGTATCCAAAACTGGACTTTCCGACGCTTATGTTCTGAGGCAAGTCAAGGTAAGTCAACCCCGTCCCTTATCCAGCCGAGAGAGAGGATGCCAGTCTACTTCTCAAGTATACCTCCGACATCAAAGTTCACCGCAACAAGGACCAATAGCTGAACATGAATCCCAGCTACGTCCAAACAGAAGTGATTCAGCATCACATGAGGCTTGGAAGGGCGTGGTGTACTCGATCATTAATGAGATAAAAACCTAAAGAGACACTTCAGCACTCTACAACAGTGGTTCTCAAACTTTCACTACTGGCGACCCAATTTTCAATCATAATTTTTATCGCACCCCCGTAAAAATAATAATGTATTGAATGCAATAATAATGCACTTTGGTGCTAAAGCTACAATACGATTATAATAATAAACCGTACAAACTAACAAGATAAATATTAAATTTTGTATATGTTACTTTTAAGTAATATATATTTTTATTCATTTTTTTTTACTTTTTAATTCAATTCACTATAAAAGCGTGTTTTTTTATTTGTTTTAAAACTATAATTTATTTTATAATTATTTTTACTATACACGATAAAAATCACAAAAAATTCCAGTAAATAACTTAATTAAGAGAAAGTATACTTGCCTACTTTCAAGGACTTTTCAAGTTTTCTTTAAAAATTTGAGAAAAAATCCAATAAGACTAAAGAAAATGTTCCAAATGTGCGTGTCCTTAATAAAGAACATAAATCACAGACACTTTTCGCTAACACAGGAACGATATTTTCCAGCTTAACTGTCATATTTTGTTCACGTTTTTGTAGTTTTGCTGTCGTTTGATGATCTACAAATAGCATTTCGAACTTTTTCTTCCTTGTGTCTTTTTGACAAGGCGAATGCTACGCTATGGCTCTATAGTTTTCTTCATAGGGATCTTTAAGCAGCATTTGAAAATTTCAAATCAACTCAAACGTTTCATGTCTAATGCTTTTCTGATATTTACTTTCGCTATCTGGATTACTACGCATTATTTCAGTAAGTTCTTCAATTGCTTGATCAGTTTCAGCTTCCTTCAATAGGAATCACAGATGACCATTTTTTTAATATTCTGCTCATTTACATTTATAAACCATAATACATCGTACAATACAGCAATCAAAGCGACAAAATTGATCTTGGGGAAAGTGTATCATATTCTAAACAATAATTGTGTAAAACGTTTTTCATTATGCGTTATATGTTTCAGAATACTCATAAAAATAAATCTTGGCCAAATAATTCTTTTAAGTGCTCAATATGCTTATCCATATATCATTAAACTCTTTCACATGGAAAAAGGCGAAACAGAAATATATTATTTACAATTTCCCTAAAAAAAAGATGGATATAACCAAACCAGTAAGTTCGGAGGTCAGCTAAAGTAATATTTTAGGTTAAAAGAAACTTAATAAAAAAATCGCTCATCGTGGGATTACAGCAAAGCAAACAAAGTATTTTTTAATTTGGTTATAGGATCAAAGACGGCTAATGAGCGTTTGAACTGAAATCTTTTATGTTTGATGATAAAAATAAATTATATCAGTGTAAATGTGTATTTTTTATTATCTCAGAAAGTATTTTGTTTTACTTCATTCCAAAAAATTATTTTTAAACCTTTTATTTTCAATATGCTTGCGCTCCCCATGGGGGGTGTGCCCCGTATTTTGAGAAACACTGCTCTACAAGCTTTGACACTCTAGGATGCTCCAACAACTGGATTGATTTTTAGATTCGCTTGGACGCTCTTCACCTTTAAGTAACCTACCAAAGAGTCCCAGATGGTGAGCATGTCAATGTTGTTCTAATGCAGCCTGTCACAAGAGTTATACGGTCTTTACAGTAACCTCGACAGTGCTGCGCCTTAACAATAGTAGTTTGTAACTTAAGTGCGTTGAAGGAAACTAGAGGTTATCATATGTCCCAACAAATTACTTCTCCCATTGTCAAACCTACTACAATCGCGTACGCTTCTTGGCAACAAATGCGGGATCGGATTGATGCTCTGATCTCCATCACACATGAATGCGCTGGTGATCAACATTGAGAATGAATCGGGGTTCATTGGAGGAGATCGCACATCCGCAGTTTGTCATAGGTCGGCACGAATCCAATCGACACTGTCTATGATGTGTGATGAATCAGTCGTCTCCGAATGTTTTCCCATGAAATCACCGGATATCTAAAAGGTTGTAAGTGAAGTAGAACTGATTCGTGTGACGTTGTTGTTGAGGATGTGGCCGCTTTTATGAATACGCGATCATTGTGTGCTTTTATGTTCCTGGGACGCCCTGACCTTTCACGACGGTAGATAATTCCTTCTGTAATTCACTTTTGCCAACACCGTGTAACTGCCGTATCAATCCAATCCAGGTTTTGTGGCCAATACGTTATTTCAACTAACCTGCTGCTCTGAGGCTTATAATACGCCCCATCTCAAATTCAGACAATTGCAAATATTGTTGCTGGTTACGTCTCAGAAGCATCTCCAATCAAAATATAACCCATTCAAATCAATAGATTTGTTTGAATAACCCTATGGGACATGTTTGGCAAATAATAAGAAGTAAATAAATGTAAACCTTTGTTTTTTAACAAATTTTATCACGAAAAAAAATCCAGGTTGTTATCTGTAAATTAAAAATAAATAAGTGGTGAAAATCAGTTAAGCAATTAAATCAACACAAGTTATTACAAACGTAAAGAAAAACAGCATTTAATGATGACTTGTCCTTGTATCATACGCTACACACATTACAATAGAAGGAGTCATCATTTAACTCGACACATTCCCCATGGAACAAGGATGAACAAGAGCCACAACACTGCACCCATTCCGATCCTTGATTTTCATCATGATAGTTAGCACCACAAGCAGGACAAATGCAGGATGCATTCTATTTGTTTATCATTTGCTTTTGCTCTATTATTTACCCCTACATTTTCTCTTTGACTTCCGTTGGAAACTCTCTTCTTCGTAGAAGCTAGATCTTCTGCACTTGTTACCTGTCTTGTAACAGTTTTACATCTTTCGAGATTTTTGCAGATTGTGTTCAATGTTTTAGAATGACTTAGATCCTTCAAAAATGTTGCTTCTGACTTCGAGAATTCAGCAGTGATAACAGGGGAGCCATGGTTCTGCTGTAATGTTTCCTAGTTATTATAAGGAAGATAAACTCAAAAACGTGTAGGACGAGAAGTTGGTCCAGAAGTAGGGTTGGAAAGCATTATTTCATAAAATGTTGGTACTGCACAAGTTACTTTTAATTTTACTGTCTATATTTACTCTAGGGGCATTATTTAATAGTTGATATTACTACTGTCGAAGGGAGAAAAAAAACCCGTCCGCTCCCAACAACGGTTTTTACAATACTTATTGGGTTAATATAAAATAAATTAGTTTTGCGTGTTAAAACTTAAGATAACTAAAATATAACAACCCTAATTCGAAATATTAGGTAGCTGTATTTACATTAGAAATGGTCTGTAAGTGTACTTCTGTTTGAACTGCACAACAAGACAAGCAAGTAATAGTCAGCATGACACTTGAGCTTTTCCAACTCCGTAGTACCAATGCACCAACCAGAAAAAATTTCGAGTAATATGGGTATTTGCTTAAGCGTTCCCATATGAACTCATTGCTCATATTTGCGAAGTTTTACCTATTGTAATGTAAGTAAGTAATTCAGAATTAAAACTAACCATTAAAGGTTTGAAGGTTAAACAGTTACATTTTTTTCAAGAGAGAAATCTGTGTTTTAACTAAAGAATTAATCCTTTTGTAAAAAAAATGTATATATATATATATATATGTAACGCATAGTAAGTGTCACCCAAAGAATGACAAAAGATTTAAAATGTTATAAGGAATGATTTTATTGTATTTTTTTGTTTTTAAGTAATGTACTCATTCTCCAAAATTAATGTCACAAACATGTTTTTCGTCATATTTTCGTCGAAAAACTGATAGAATTTGTATCGTATATATATTTAAAGAACAACCTTTTAAGGAAAAGATGTTGTTTAGCGTTAATTTTTGCAGAATTACTGGAATCAGACTGTTTAACCAGATGGGAATTTTGCCTCCAGTTTTGTGGATATTGCATTAAAAAACAAGTTTGTCGGTTTTCAGTGAGAATGACTTATCATAATCATTTAGATGATTTCTTGAAATGGAGAGTAGTTGGCAGGCTTGAAGATGGCGAGTTTCCAGCGGAGATGGCTTGATGGGTACAAGTGGGTCGAAAGTGATCTCCTGATTATCGAATCAATTTCAAATAAGTTTTACTGTCAACATTAAGGTCAATGAAGGTGGCCACAAAGCATTGATATTTGCACATGATCCCTAATTGGCACTAAGCGCACAACGACATTTGCAGACAATGGCTCCTCAGCTCTTGATCTTGCTGCTGCGTCTCGAAAAAGAATTCCCATGCAAGTAGTCTACAGTTGTCTTTCAAAGATTGACCTTTAAGCCGGGTGTCCAATCTGGTATGTCACGTTGATTGAATACAGCACGAAAGACTGGATATTGTGGTGCTGAAAACATCAGTCTTGGACAACACAAGAATGGGTGCGTGTTCTTTTTAGTGATGAGTCAAAATGTACCGGACAAAGTGATTCTCGTCGAAGCTTCACCTTGAGAGAAATTGTAGCTCGCTTTCATTCCTCTTACGTAAGAAAAATCGACAGACTTGGGGTTAAAGAGAACCTTGTTTGGGGCTACATAATGTTAGGCAGTTGTAGACCAGTGAACGTTTTCGATACGCGTACTGTCAACTCACAGAGCTATACGAATGAGATCCAGGAAGCATATTTGAGATTTTTCTAAGCGGCTATGTGGTCTGAAGACATTATTATGGACGACAAAGCGCAACCACACATAATTAAAATTGTTGGTAAATTTCATGAAGGATCTGATATTCACACCATTTGGATTTACTCTTGATGTCTCCGGATCACAAATCTGTTAAGGATGATTGGGATTGGGAAAAGCCATTTCTCAGCTTAGCTTCAGGAAATAAAAGTCCCGCTTTTGAAACAAATGGGCTTGCTGCCAGCGATACTTATTGACACCCTCTAAACAGTATGTCAGCTTGTTGTGAGGCTTATATAGCAGTTCACAGTGTTCACTCCGCATTAGACAGACTTTTACAGAGTTAAGAAGACTTGGTACAACCAAAATGACCTACCTATCCTTTTTTTTATTTGTATTTAATCTTATTATTTGCATTATTATCTTTCGATTGATATATCACTTGTGCAAGTCGGGAAGTTAGAAGTTAAATAAAACTTCATTTGAAAACAAATTAAGGGGTCATATACCTTTTAAAATTTCCTGAAAATTGATTTTTTTATTATTATTTTATTTTATAGAGTAAACCTTTCTGAGTGTTCTAAAAGAAACCGCATGCAGATATTCCCAATAGAACGGACGTTATTAAGAAAATAAAAAGAGTAGAAAAGGCGATTTACATATTGTTTACATTTTGGCTCCAGGGTGACAGCTGTCAGGTCGCTGGTGACAGCTGCGTTTCTCTGTTTCTAATATTTTCATTCTAATTATTATCAAATGCTTGAATCTAAGCCTCAAATATTATTATTGTTGTTCTTAATATTAACTACAACTTCTACTAACTTTATAAGCTTCTACTTCTACTTTGTTTTGATAAAGTGAATCTTGAATTTATACTCGCTCGTTTTTGAGTTTCATACCGTATCTTATTCTAAGATAAGTTTTAGGAAAAGTATTATTTTTTTATAAACTTTTTAAGGATGAATTCGACTGAATCTGCTAAAAGACCATCTGGTAAACGTCCTAAGAAAAGGAAGTTTACTGGTAATATGCATACGAGATGCAAAGCTGTACACAGTGTGGATGAATCACTTAACAACAGTGCATCTGGAAAAAAAGATTCGGCTGCAAGATGTTGATTCATCTTTTATTGAACATGATGACTGTTTTGATGGCTATATCACCACCACATTTTTTGCAAGAAGCAAAGTTTTGAATGTTTGTAAACATGATAGTTTTATCAAACTATCAGAAAAATATGTTAGAGGTTTGTCTAGTATTTTTTCGATTGAATGCAAGAACTATAAAGCCTTGTGTTCGTTTAGAAATTCAAAAATGCTGGGTAAAAGAAAAAAATATTCCAGAAATAAACAGACGTTTTGTATACGCAATGAGGACAATTGGACCGGGTCATGCAGCAATGACAACTTCTGTGGTGTCATGGACTTTCCTCCTCCAGTTGCTGAAAAATCCTATAATAACATTATAAACAAACTACAATTGTGTAGTAAAGAAGTCGCAGAAGCTTCAATGCAAAATGCAGCTTTGGAAGAGGTAACTTTGACAAATTCTTCCGATATAATAATTAGTGGAGATGGAACATGGAAAATCCGTGGCTATTCTTCTCGTGTTGGTGTGTGTGCTGTTATAGGAGACAAAACAGGAAAGTGTATTGATGCGGAAGTGAGGTCTTCTTTCTGTAAAGGATGTGATTCTTGGAAACGAAGAAAGGGGTCACCTGCTTACAAAAAGTGGAAAATTCTTCACGTTAAAGAATGTTTGAAGAACCACAATGGTTCAGCTGGCATGATGGAGACTGTGGGAATGGTTCGTATATTTCAGCGTTCATTAAGTCATCGTTCTGTGAGATATACATCTTACATCGGGGCTGGCGATTCCAAAACATTCTCATCTATTACTGCATCCAATCCGTATGGAGAAGATATCACAGTTTCAAAAATTGAATGTGTTGGACATGTTCAAAAAAGAATGGGAACTTGTTTACGAAAATTAAAACAAATGAGCTCCAAACTCAGTGATGGGAAGTCGATTGGGGGAAAGGGAAGGTTGACCGACTTAATTACAACGTACTATGGAAATGCAATCCGACAAAATAAAACATGCCTGTCAGATATGCGAAAAGCTGTTTGGGCTGTATATTTCCATATACGTTCAAGCGGCGAAGAACCATTGCACAGTTTTTGTCCCGTAGGTTCTAATTCTTGGTGTAAATATCAAAATCAAGTAGTAGAGGGCAGTGTGGAAACTTTTAGACACAGTAACAAATTGCCAGTGGCAGTAATGAATGCCATAAAACCTGTGTTTAATGATCTATCACAACCTAAACTTCTACAAAAATGTCTAGGGGGTAATACCCAAAATAATAATGAATCCATTAACTCATTAATATGGAAATTATGCCCAAAAACTTTAGGTTGTGGTAGAAAGATTGTTGATTATCTACAAATGAGGCAATTGTCATTTTTAATGATGGCAATCAAGGCAGACTAAAAATTATGCAATCGCTTGGTCTGACTGTTGGTCAATTTGCACATAAATTTGTTACACTTGTAGATATAAAAAGAATTCAGACTGCAGAAGTACATTTTAATCTCCGCACAAAAGAAATATGACAGGCTAAAAGAATGCAATTTAAAACTACTTGTAAGAAATTAACTGAAAAAGAGGGAACATCATATGCATGTGGCGAATTTTAGCATTTTAGAATCATAGTAATACACTGTATTCATATCACAAATTGTTTAATATTTATAATAAGTAGTTGTTAATTAAGGTATTGATTGTTTTTAAGTAATATTTATAAATTTTTAACTTTATTTTGGAGAAATGAATCACTTTGTTGCATTTTGATTATTTTGTAGCTTTTGATATCGTTTCGATGCTTGTACTGCATTGGTATAATATATGTTTTTAGTTATAATAATTTTAATAAATTGAAGTTTATTGACTAAAAAAACTTCACATTAGTTTTAATTTAAATTTAGTTGTTGTTTGAGTAACCAGAATAATATATATATAAAACTGTGGTAAATTTTACGTTTGATGTCAATTTTCTCAGAACGTCATTTTTACTCATTACGCGCATGATTTTTTCAAAACCGTGCCATGGAAAATGATAAAATGTTTACTGTAGATTCTGATCATATTTGTACTTAAAATAACGAACCAGTTTGAATTTTTAATGAAAAATTTAAAATTACAAATATAAAATAGCAAAAATTTTTCAAAATTTTATAGTTAAATTTTAAATTGTTATAGTTTACTAAAATTTTTAAATCAGTATTTCATGCTTCGTCATTTTAAAGATAACACAATTTCCAACACTGAGCAAAAATTTCATCAAAAAATATTGGTAACTTTTTTTATAAAGCTGCGCGTAATGCATATCACTTGCGAAAAGAAAACAAAAATTTCTTTTTGTAATTATCTAATTAAAAATTTATCCTGATTAGAACTGTGTTTGTTGGTTATGTTTTAAGTAAAGTAATATCTATTTGCTTATTCCTCCAAAATTTACATTCCAGGAAACAATAATAAAAAAATTATAGAGCTTTAAAGAGCTCACTATTTTTAACCATTTTCAACTTTTTAAAGGTATGTGACCCCTTAAGCCATTAGGCCACACACCTTTTTTAGAAAAAAAAGCTAAAAAAAAGCATTATGATAAAAAAAATCTTTTTTTATAAAGAGAATTAATAACTATAAAAAAGAATGTGTAATATATAAGGCAGAATATTTCCGAGGCAGTACAATAATGTGATTTTTCTTCTTTGTGAAATGTGTGCACGTAAAACTTTTGAATTAAGGCATTTTATACTAATAATTTCATAATTTCAGTTCTTATTCCTGATATGTTTTTCGTGCAAATGTAATACTTTAATATTATGTGAAAAAAAAACTAAACTTTCTGCCGTGACAGAAAAAAAAATAACATTTTTCTTGAATTTCCTTGTGTGCAATTAATAACTTCTTAAAATTGATCATTTATAAAAATGCATGGGTTGAAGAAATACGAAAATGCATTTATTTCAAAGAAAATACATAACTAATATATTAAAGAGGTATTTTAAGTTTATTTAAGCTTATAATTATTTTTTTCAGAATTATAAACTTTAAAGTGGTTTTTCTCAGTTTGTGTTTTTCGAAATATTAGTGCATTCAAAATGCTACTCCTTCTACAACTATTTGCCAATCACTTCCATTTTTTTCCTGTGTGTTGCATATAAAGCATTTAACA
This sequence comes from Trichonephila clavipes, assembly GCA_019973935.1. Classification (NCBI taxonomy): domain Eukaryota; kingdom Metazoa; phylum Arthropoda; class Arachnida; order Araneae; family Nephilidae; genus Trichonephila; species Trichonephila clavipes. The sequence continues at coordinate 976,494 of BMAU01005330.1, read as the reverse complement.
AAATTAGGGACCCATTTTGCTGTAAACTGAATGCTTTAAAAAATTAAAATGTAAGAGATATTGGCTTTTTCGTTGATTTTTAGCATGCATATCAACATTTTCTTTTCTTTTCTCAAAAACAAATTAAGTTATTGTAAAATCGATCTCTAAAGTTATTTATAACATCCATAAGGATACTACAAAAATAATTTCAGGTCAAACAGTTGATTACGAAAGTAGTAAGATTTTAAAATTTTCCAAATTTTTTACAAAAAATTTAAATTCTTAAAGTTATGTGAATAGTATGTGAAAAATTTCATCTCATATAATTTTCTTGAAGAGAAACATTATATAAAATGCTTAAATATAATTTTTAAATACATAAAGAAAGATAGCTCAAAGGGTACCAAATCCTCTTAAATGTTTTATCTCTAATTCATGATTTCTCACTTTTTGATAAAACTTTATCTTAATTAAAAGCTAAAATCTTTTCTATATTGTTATGTTGTGACATTTTTTATCACATTATTGCCTGTCTCTGTGCCAATTTTCGTAGCAATGCAATGAACAGTTCATTAGTTTCCACAGAGTTTGTGACCTTAATTTTGGACATGAGTGTGTATATATATATATTAATAAAAATGAATTTATATCATTTATAAGAGCATTTAGAAATGAAATCGATGAAATGCATGCAAATCAGAATTTCATGCATATTTAAGGAAAATTACTTTTGTCTAAGGGACTATTTTCATGAAATAATAATTCTTTGTGTGTCATCATATTTTATAAATATATATTTTTTAAACTTACATTATTACACGAAATAAACCAACTGAAGGAAAAATTGCTGAGACCATTATTTATACATTCTATCAAAGCATATTTATGGAAGAATAAAAAAAAAGCTCTCGCTGCTCTTTTATTTTAATTCTTTAAAGTGTTCTTAAGTAAATCGGCGAATGTAAGAAATAATTTAATTTTTGTTTACGATAAATTTCTCATCGCTGAGATTTATTTTGAATGAAGACTTCATTCAAGGCATTCGATTTTTCATTTAAATTCGAAGAATATTTTAAGAAAAAAATATAAAGATATATACACACACACGGAAGAACTTTTTTTTTTTTTTTTTTAGCATGCAAATAGTTTTTATGCTAAACAATTTGCTATGTGAATATTTTAAGCAGTAACAACAAAATACATTTGAGTTTTTAATGTTCGTAGATGAAATCTTTCCCGAAAAGATTTTCATCTCCCGAATGTTTTATAGAATGTTTTTGAAAGTGATTCTCTATAAGCTTTTTCAATTACAAGAGCTGTATCATGAATTATTTAGCAAATTCATGGAGTGGATTTCACTTTAGAAAGTATTATAGCAATTTTAAGAAGATAAACTCCGTTTCTTTTCGATCATGTGATATTTATTTATGAATATCATATTTTTTTTCAATATTTTTATCAATAACTTATCAAAACAGTAAAATTATGAAGTTGTAATGACCCGGAGGCCACAGTTGTAAGAAGATTCGGAGAAGACAACATGATCTTAAACAAGTATATTATATAAAAAAATTTTAATGTCCCATGTTTTTATAACATACTAAAAAGCATAATTTTTGATTTCGTCTTTTTCGTTTCTTCATTTTTCTCTCCTCCTTTTCGTTTTTTCTTCTTCTTTTCACTTTTTTATGCATTGTCATTCTTTTCTGAGCTATGGTCCAAATTTCAAGTCTCTAACTCATCGGAAAGTTAGTTTAAAATCAATTACAAAATTCTACCCGGCCAGACAAGAAAGCGAGTTAATAAAAACATGGTAATTAATAATTATTTTATTTATTTAAATGATTTCTTATTAAAATAACGCCTAACTGGTAATTGGTAATTAATATTTAGAAAAGAAAAATAAAATAGTTTTTTTTAATTCTTTTTCATATTTTGCTTGAATACAACAAACTGCCTCGCATTAATTGTAAAACTTCACTGAACTTCTAAAATTGTACTCAAAGAATTACTATTGCGGTTAGCTCAAATCAACTTTAATTCGTCATTTCTAAATTCAAGCATCTTTACATTCAAATTGAGTACTGTTACAATGCATCAAACAGTTAATAATAAACAATAACGAGAGGTTTTTGCGCGAGGCTATTTGCATCTGCTTATATATTTCATCTAGCTCGCAGGCTGACTGGTTGAGTGCGCATTATTGCCAATGAAGCGATTTTTTTAAAGTGAGTTAATTTAAATTTAAACTAAACACTTTTTTAAAAACCAGCTTTTATTTAAACGCTCTGAAAAGAATAAAATAAACTTTTCTTTTCTTTTAAATCTTTTTTTTGCTATCAACTTATAACGTCATTACACAATTTATAATATAAAAGCCTGTCGCGAGATTTCAGTACTCGTATTTAATTAATTTCAAAATTTTAAAAATTAAAATTAATCAGCCCAAGTTCTTTAATTTGCTTGTTTATCTATACAGGTAAATCTCGCGACAAGCTTTTATATTATAAATTATGTAATGACGTTATAAGTTGATAGTAAAAGACGATTAAAAAGAAAAGTTTATTTTATTCTTCTTAGAGCATTTAAATAAAAGCTTGTTTTTAAGAAAGTTATTTACTTTAAAATTACTTTTTACTTTTTAGTTATAACTGTACAGGTTTCTCAGTCTGTTCATTCCATTCAACGCATCACTGTTGCAAGGTCATCTGCCGGTTAATTTTGAACTGCCTAACTCAGTCTTTTTTTCTGCCAGGCCACGTTTATGTTAGAGATATTTTATTTGGGCCGCAACAAGAGAATAATAAGGGGGAGATGAACGCTGTAAGACCAAAACAACATTGGACAAAGCAAAATTAATGAAAAAAATATTAAAGCTTCTTTTTTTTCACTATAATACTACATTAAAACCAAAAATCACTCAATCGGTTGAAGACATCAGCTACAAAATTGATTTGCAGGATTCCACCCGTTCAAATTACTTTAATATCTTTTTAACTATTTGCGAAATAACCTAAGAAGGAAACTTACATTCAGAGTGGAAAAAAACTTCTGTAAAGACACTTTGCATAATATAAGAAAAATGTTTACAATTAAATAAATAAATTTATTAATTCATCAACCACATTTAATTGACAGATACTTGATAATTTTTGTGAATATATCTTATTTTATTGCATATATATATATATATATATATATATATATATATATATATATATATATATATATATATATATATATATATATATATAGTTGAATGGTTTAGAAACTGCTAGGCCCATAACCAAATTTGTTATGGTTATGGGCCCAGCAGTTTCTAGGGTGGTTCCCGGCCGATGAACCACGATTGTTAGACATTTAAAAAAGTCGGATCCAAATTTTTATGATCTCCTTGTGTTGTTTTTCCAATCCCGTTCCATGATCTCAATGAAAGTAAGCACACTGATTCGAACCCGATCTTTTTGAGTTTCGTGATTTGAGGTTGGCAGCAACTGCCATGCAAATCGAGCGAGTATTTAAACTCGGCTCATGTTAGTTTTTGAAAAGGAAGGAGAAACGGAAATATAAGAAGTATGTGAGTGGTTTAACTCTTAGAGGGAGAGAACGGCTGGTTGGCAATGCAAGTTGCATCACCATTTAGATTAGAAATTCATTTTACAATATTAGAAGACGGTTCGAATCGGATGTCTCTGGTAATGTTGATTTTTGAACTTATTGTTTTTTTATCGCTCCAGTAACGAGCGCAGTGACTTTATGATTGATTATTAAAGGCCAAATTTTAAGAAACTGTTTTTCGTCCTCATGCCTCCTCGACACATAAATTTCACTGCTAGCTTTGCAAAATTTAAATTAGTTTACCAATAAGTGTAACAAATTTGGTTATGGGCCCAGTCCATGTACTGTGTCGAGGCAGGCTAAGCAGTTGAACCAGGTCAGTCTATTTAAATACTGTTTCCAGTCTAGAACTATTTTTATGAACTCTGTTTCTAGTACGCTAAATCGAGTAACAGATATGGTTTAACAACCAGATATCAGTGTTGACTCAAAACAACTGGAACACGTGGAAGCATGATATGCAAGTACTCTTAATGCATTATGGTTGCTGGCAGTTTATAATACAGACCAAGCCAGAGCAACCTGATGAAGAGGCAACATACAAGGAAAAATTAGATCTACAACTTCGTAAGGATAGATGTTATACGTTGATACGTTACGAAGTTGTAGATCTAATTTTTCCTTGTATGTTGCCTCTTCATCAGGTTGCTCTGGCTTGGTCTGTATTATAAACTGCCAGCAACCATAATGCATTAAGAGTACTTGCATATCATGCTTCCATGTGTTCTAGTTATTTGGAGTCAACACTGATATCTGGTTGTTAAATTCCATATCTGTTACTCGATTTAGCGTACTAGCAACAGAGTTCATAAAAATAGTTCTAGACTGGAACAGTATTTAAATAGACAAAGTCCATGGCCTGGTTCAACTGCTTAGCCTGTCTCGACACCGTACATGGACTGGGCCCATAACCAAATTCGTTACACTTATTGGTAAACTAATTTAAATTTTGCAAAGCTAGCAGTGAAATTTATGTGTCGAGGAGGCATGAAGACGAAAAACAGTTTCTTAAAATTGGCCTTTAATAATCAATCATAAAGTCACTGCGCTCGTTACTGGAGCGATAAAAAAAAACCAATACGTTCAAAAATCAACATTACCAGAGACATCCGATATTCGAACCGTCTTCTAATATTGTAAAATTAATTTCTAATCTAAAATGACGTGACTGAAACTGCAGTTGCATTGCCAACCAGCCGTTCTCACCCTCTAAGAGAGAAACCACTCACACACTTCTTATATTTCTGTTTCTCCTTCCTTTTCAAAACCTAATATGAGCCGAGTTTAAATACTCGCTCGATTTGCATGGCAGTTGCTGCCAACCTCAAATCACGAAACTCAAAAAGATCGGGATCGAATCGGTGTGCTTACTTTCATTGAGATCATGGAACGGGATTGGTAAAACAACACAAGGAGATCATAAAAATTTGGATCCGACTTTTTTAAATGTCTAACAGAAACGAAGGTGTGTTAAAAAATAAAACCCATTTATTGGCAATGACAATTATTAGTACATACTGTTCATATCCAAATCCTTAAAAATAATTGTATGCTTGACTTATATGTCCCCTTAGGGAACTCATCGTTTTTGGAAATACTTCTCGAAGCAGTTGATAAAAACTCAGTTCAAGTAGACCTCATGTTCGGTAGTTTCTTCTTTGAATTCACACTGCCTCCCTTTCAGAGAAAGTTTCAACTCCGGGCATAGTCAAAAATAACATAGAGCAGTGTCAACTGAGTAGAGAGGCAGGAGAGCTCCTGAAATATTATTTTCGACCCTCAAATGAAATGTGAAGGATGGGTAGATGATGATTAGTAGCTCTTTCAAGAATTTTCGGCCCTCTATTCATTTTTTAAATTCTATCTTAAATTTAAATATACTAATTTATGCTTTATCTTCACCTAGACTTTTTGATGGGTCTCTCCATTTCAAATGATGCGCAGCTCTATCTTTGAAACGGTTGTTCCCAACATCTTTAAACGCGAGACTTCACTTTTCAAAACTCCAATGCTCTATCGAATCTTGTGCAAATGGCTATTATTTGGTATCATCAAGCGTTACGCAAATTGTGTAATGTAATATATCTGCTTAAATCTTTCAGTGGTCAACTTCAAAAACAAAGATGTATGAGTTACACTTCATTAAGAAGACTGTTACGACTGACTGAAGCTATATTCCCTACAGTACCGGCGAAAGAATAAGCGTTTTCCCACACCCGCACGTTCCTAGAGCATACGCAAGCTTGGGACATGGCAAATTTCACTGCCAAGCCTAATTTCATTTAAAAATTCATAAAAAATCTTTAATGCAATCAAATACGCTAATATTTACAATTTGCTTTCATTGATACAGTACTGAACTGAATATACAGTACAAATATAATCACTGCATTTTAAAAAAAATTGCGAATTTTAATCAAAAAGTTTTCATTTTAATAAAAATTGTACTCTTTTCACCATGAGGATTAAAATAAAATAGACGCAAAACTTACAAAATACTATCTGGCAAATCCTAATTGATAAATTTACTCTCACATAAACTTGTGGCTTGAACTGATAAAAACCTTTTAAATAACGCACAATAAATATATATTTTTCATTTATTTAGTCAATCCTTATATTTCTTGTAGCTTTCTTAATATCACATTAGTATTATGTTTTCTGTTCTTATGGTCCTGACAACTCTGGTTGTGATAGCAACGAAAAAAATCGTTTGTTCTAATTGAATTAAAAATGAGTCACACAGTAAGAAAACAAACGATTCTCTTTTTCGTTAAAAATGAATTGTCGCATTTAATATATGAATATCTGCTTTTCAAATTATTTTCAGAATAAAAATTATTGTTGGAACCATGGACCAAAAATAAAACAAATACCAAAATTATTATTAGGAATATCTGATGACAGCTAAACTAATAAGCTTTCCATCTTTTTCAAACTTAGTCAAACAAAAATATAAACAGAAATCCAGAGTGCAACAAATCAAGAACCTTTAATACTCGATTCTCCGGGAACAGCTAAATATGTGCAGTTGTTTACTATCCTAAATATCTCGGATCTAATTAAAAAAAAGGAAGAGCTGAAAACACATATTGAATTTCAAAGTTTTGCGAGGCAATATTTGAAAAAAAAAACGAATTTTTACCACCCTCAAGTGCCATGTAAAAATTAACATAAAAACGTTCCTAACGCAAATCACACTGGTGTGATCATGGACCTGAGAGCAGGTATAGCACAATCATATACAGGGTTTGTATTTTAAGTAATGAGAATATTTTTGTTCTGACGTGGCTGTACGCCAGATGGCGCTCCGACCAGTTGGAGTCGGTAGTGAGGCCTTCGACCTTGATAACGCTTCACTCCACAGTCGCTTGCTGGCTTTGGTTGAGGCAGGATCACGCGTGGCGCAGACGTCTTCAAAAAAGTGTGTGCAAGTTCAAATTGCAGCAAAGCATTGAACAGCGTTACGCAATCAAATTTTGTGTTCGTCTTGAAAAATTGGGTGCATCAACGCTGGAAATGATTCAGCAAGTGTACGGCGGGGAAAGCTTATCGCAAGCTTAAGTTTTTAGATGGCACAAAATGTTTAAAGAAGGCAGGGAGAACGTGGAGGACAAGCCCCGTGCAGGTCACTCATCAACATCAAGAACCGCAGAAAACGAACAACGTGTGCAACGTTTGCTAAACACGGACCGGCGTTTAAGTGTTCGCATGATCGCAGAACAGCTAGGAATAGATAAAATGTTCTTGAACAAAATCACCAGTGAGGATCTTGGTATGAGAAAGATTTGCGTTAACGGAGTTTTAACGGACGTTCAAAAATAAAAAAAGATCTTTTTTAATGCATTGAAGAAGACCCTCATTTTTGTTACAACGTCATTACCGGGGATGAAAGTTGGGGTTCTTTCAGTACTAACCCCGAGACAAAACGTCAGAGCAACGAATTGCGCATTCCGTAATCGCCTCGACAGAAGAAAGCTCGCATGTCCAAGTCGCGAATGAAAACAATGTTGATTGTCTTCTTTGACAAGAACGATGTTGTCCACTAGGAATTTGTTCCCGAAGGACAGACAGCCAATGTATGTCCGTTCCTTCTACGTGGAATTCCTTCTACGTGGAAGTGTTCAGACATTTCCGCCAATTGGAAGTTCCACCACGACAATGCGCCATCTCACACCTGCTTCGTGGTTACCGAGCACTTAACAAAAAATGGCATCGTAACAATTCCACAGCCTTTCTATAGCCCCGACCTTGACCCAGCAGACTTTTCCCTCTTCCCCAAAGTGAAAACCGCCCTCAAAGGGCGCCACCATGGGACCTTGGATAATGTCAAAAGGGCCTGCACACAGGCTCTGAAGGATGTTTCGGTTGGTGACTTCCAGGGAGCGTACGAAGCGTGGAAACGTCACCTGCAGAAGTGTGTTCATGCTCAAGGAGCATATTTTGAATATTACTAAAGTTTTGTAGCGATATCTCTAATAAATTATTTTTTGTGGACTTATTCTCATTACTTAAAATATACACCCTGTATATAATACCGTGGGTCCTGGATATCATGATCATATATGTATGATCATGGTCCTGAACGGGATATGCGGATGGTTGAAAATTCGCGTGAGTGTATGAATGCAGTCAAGGGCACGCAATTTATTAGTTTGTGAGAGAAAGAAAATCATTGCTTCTTTTTAAATAATCTAGAACCTTGTTTCGATCATTATAGTTTTGATTTAAGTTTGCATATTTTAAATTTCCCAACTGAGATTTGTTGGAAAATTTCCTTAATTGTAGTGTTATTTTCTTTCATATAAAATCTAAATGTATCTGTAGATAGAGGAATCGATAGAAATGGGTTTCATTGCATAATAATGAGTAAATCTATCAGAAAATGTTTTTACTTAATTGAAATAAGGAACATACTGATCCTTTGGGGTGCAATAAGACTCAAATAAATATATAAATGGATTAAACTAAAGAATTATTTTTTTCTTATTAATGTATAATGTATACTCTGGCGAAGATGTATTTTATCGATAAATGCAAGTATAATTACTTGTTTTTCTATTAAAATTTTTATTTTTGTTCAGAGCTCTTATGATAATTACTATTTCTAAATCAAAAGGATATTTGCTTCGACCTTTCATAGTTTTCTTTTAAGCATTTCTTTTTTTCTCTATCAGGATTAATGAAATTTTAACAATGGCTGTAAGCAATGCTTCTTCAATCAGAAGTAATTATTCAAATTGATCATGGGTTAAAATGTTTACATTAATATCATTCCTCAATCATCTATCAAAATCAGTTTCAGGAGATTTAAAAATGTGTTAAATGGAAAAGGTTAAAATTATTTTCATTCTTAGAAGAAGAATTCTAAGTACTGAAAGATTCAATTAGTTGGAATACATATTATTGGATATCAGTTCAAAATGACCAACCAAAATTCTTCACAAAATCTTAGCAATATTATATTTTAAATACTTTATATTTCCTATTATAGACCAAGAGCCTGATTTTTCTTCCAAAAATTTACTCAAAATTAAAAATCTATATATAAGCTAAACTGTTAAAACAATTCCTCTAATTTTTAAACATGTCGCTATGATAACCAAAATGTTGCCAAGCTGGTAAAACATAGGGAACTTTTCGAATCAAATTGCTTGTAAAGTATAACAACAAATTCCTACGAAGATAGTTTTATTATTAGTAACTCTATTTGAACGCATTCATATATATATATATATATATATATATATATATATATATATATATATATATATATATATATATATATATATATATATATACATATTTATTTATTTATATATTTTGCTCAAATTTTCAATCGCCAATAAAATACTTTCTATTCATCCAATCAAGTTCAAATCCATTTTTTAAAACTTATAGTGGATGACATTCGATGTTAATACACTTTTTTCAATTCATCAATTACCGGTTTTCAACGCCAAATTAGATGTACCTCCATTGTTATAACAATGACAAAAGTTAGCGTCGAAAACCAGTTTTTCAACCAAACTTGCCAAACAGGGTGTGCATTGTTACAACAATGCAAGCAAATCATGCTCTTTTTTCAAATCCTTCTATTAGTTCTCTATATATATCTCTCTTTTTTTCTCTCTCTCTCTCTATATATATTTTTATATACCGTGTTCGGATTTTCAATAGTTAATGAAATACTTTCTTTTCATTCATTCGAAGTAGGAATTGACTTAATTTTTTTTATTTTACTTGTTTATTTGGAAAGTAGAAAAATCATGTACAGCGTGTGGTTGTCGACCTTTGTTTAATGCATTGGAGGAAAATCCATTGCATGTAGATCGTATACATTCAGAGATACCAATGAGCGAGTGTAAACTTTTTGAACTATTCAGAATCTCAGATTATGACATTGACTTTGGAGAATTTATGTGGCATTTTTTATCTTTTTTTCATGTGGAATTTCATTTAAAACACCCTTAAAGTGACAAGATTAATATATATATATATATATAGCCGACCACCCTCCTCTTTTAACTTGAATTAAAATTTAAAAAAATTTCGGTTGTAGAGTATCCGTTCAATGGAGGGCTGCAATATTATTTAATATTTCCACATATACAAGAACATAAAGGGAAATTCAATTCTTATATGAAAATTCTTTTCATGATTCTTAATTAAATTTACCAATTTATACTATTTTTGTTTCAATTTTCTTTATCTCCATTTATGGGAAGAATTGATATGTTCTATAGAAACTCCTTCGGTCTAAAAACAACAATGATACATTTGATCAAACGCAGAGACATTTCCTACATGAAATGGCAATAACTAATCTTCATTACCGTCATCAATAACTGTCTTTCCCTCTAGGGCTATGGACGCGGTCTTTTAGTATAAGTAATATGATTCTAGATGCGATGTTTTTGATCAAATATCAAAGAATGATGATGAAAATCGATGGAGAGGATTCACATCAGCATACCACTATTTTGATTTGAAGAATATAAACACTGAATAAAAGATATATGCTATTAGGGCTTCCAAACAGAATTAAGGTATCCGACTACGTTCGGAATCGTGACTTTAAAAGAGTGCATAAATGGATAATTTTCATCATATTTATTGTCACTCAGATTAGAATACATCCATAAAATTGTTTTAAGGACATTGACAAAAAAAATTATTTAAATAAAATATATTGGCAAAAAATTAACTTAGAATAATCTTTTTTCCAAACGTTTTCCTTTTGTGAAAAATGGTTCTACAATAATAATATTTTGACTGTATATAACTCAGACCTCTCTACAGAGGCTAAACTACAATTTTTGACAAATTCACATTATTTTCAATTACCACACATTGAAATAATTATTGACGTTTTTTTCTTAAAATTGCTCCCCTCTGTTGTCGTCAAATATATGAATTAACCCACTTCTTAGTGATATAAATTAAAAATTTTAGTTGAGCCTCTGAACAGAGGTCTGAGCTATATACAGACAAAATATCATTCTTATAGAAGCATTTTTCACAAAAAGAGAACATTTGGAAAAAAGATTATTCTAATTTAATATTTGCCTAATTATTGTATTTAAATAATTTTCTTTTTGTCAAAATGTCCTTAAAACAATTTTATGCATAGATTCTAATCTAAGTGACACTAAATATCATGAAAATTATCCATTTATACATGTTTGGAAATCACGGTTCCGAACGTAGTCTGATACCTTAATCATTCAAAAATCAAAGACGAATGATATTTTTACTCATCCATTAACTGTAACTCCTCAATACAGCGATATCCAACCTTCGGCCCACTGGCCTTTTTAACCCTTTATTTACCGACGGTACTTATAGGTACCACTCCCTATAAAAAATAACATAGAATAACCAATTTTACGAATATTCTGATAATTTTTCTTAGCAGGGATATTCTTTGGAATCCACTCTTCCAAGATATATGGCAGCACGGGTTGAATGAGGAGTATTTTAGCGGGGAAGGCGAATAGATTTAAAGCAGAAGTTGCGTTTTCAGCGGATGGCAAAGATTATCATTTTTGCCCCCCAAAAGATAGCTAATGTCAAAATGTAAGGGGTGTTGGAAAGCTAAAATCTTATTTTTTTGACAATTTGAGATTTTTACATTTTCAAATTGTATAGATCTTAACCTTTCAAAAAATACCTTACTTTAACCTCTAGGGTATTTAGAAGCCCTTAAAAGGTATTTTTAAATAATCGTTGAATTTGGGCCACGCCCATTTTAATGGCGAAAATTGTAAACAAATTACTTTGTTTTTGCTTAAAAGTGTAACGATCGATATAAACAAAAACATGCATCTTTTATTTTAAATTGAGCCTTTTATTTTTTCACTTCCTAGCTGATTAGAAGTCTCACTGTATACATTAAAATCAATTTATCTCAAAATGTAAATTTTAATGTGCGTTGTACCTTTTCTGAGAAACTACTGTTCACAGGTATGTAAATTTTTATGAATTATTTATAATGATGTCTAATATATACTAAAATAAGCTTTTTGTAAAAAACTCCAAAATTTTATTTTTACAAATTTTTTAAGTAAAAACTGGGTCAAATTTCGCATTGTTCGATAAAATATTTCATAATTTATTAAAAAATTCAAAATTAGCTAAAAGCTCATTTTAGTATAATGAGAGAGGTGTATTTTAATAGTATGAAAAATTTCAAGCATGTACATAAAACAGATTTTGAGAAAAGGTACATCGAAAACAGCCAATTTAAAATTGTCAGTATAGAGGGAGAGAGAGGTTTCCAACTTCCCTTAAGTGTCTTATTTTTTGTATGTTAATGAAGACCTTAGAAAACGATTTGACTCTATATTTTAAGTGAACAGTGTATATAATTAATTTTACAGTGTAATATCTTTAATTGCTTATTTAGCTCTAACGGATTCAATTTTCCAAAGTAGAGTATTTTGTTTATGTATATATCCCTTAGTTTTCAATGTAGTGGTACACAAAAAAATATTGCATGAAAAAAACTGCAGTAAATCATAAAGTGTTAAGTGGTCCGATCAGGGTTTTTGCTCTGCATTTATTTATGAAAATTTGGTGAGAAATTCTTAGTTAAAACCTTAAATATATCAATTTTGCTTTTTTCTGTTGATGTCATACGGGTGCAAATTTATATTTCTTTTTCTGATTTAGTGATAATAGTTAGCAGGGGAGTAGCGACCACTTTATCAGTGGAACTAATTTTTATCTAATTAAGATCTTTCATATCTTACAAGGGATAAATATTCGAAGAAAATATATTGTTTCAAGACGATTGGGAAGTTAACTATTTTGTAGTGAAATACAAGCGTGCTTCAGTAATTGTTTGATTTGTCACGAAAGTGCTGTATTAAAAAAAATCATCAGGAATCACATTCAATGACACTATTTCTCGAAGGTCTCTTTCAAGAAGTGATACATAGGTTTTCTTTAATAATCTTTATAACATCAAAAAGGTGTTTTGTTAGTGATAATGTCACAGCGGTAAAAAATGCACCCTATAAAATTTGTTTTGTTATTTGTAAAAATGTGAAACCGTTTACTGATGCAGAATTGTGAAGGTGAGTGCTCGTTAAATGCTTCTAATTCACTGTTAGTGTCAAAAATAATATTATGCATAGATATATATATATATTAGTAATTAAAAAAAGCAAAATAGGAGTTTTAATATTTTGATCAATTTCCACATTTTATATTTTCTGCTCCCCCACCCACCATTAATTCTCATGTGGCGGTACACGTGGAATAGCCATCATATGTATGCGGCCCGCCTGAAATAGCTAGCATATATATGTGGCCCGGAAGAAAGAAAAAGATTGAGTATCTCTGCTTTAATTGGTTTGCCCGTGCACAGTACTGGCTACCACAGCAGGCCACTACTGGTTGTCCCTTACGTTGCACGTGCACTCATATTTTCTTCTTTCTCTCTTTGATTTGCATATATTTTTTTAATTGATATAATGCTATTGTTATTGCTAGTGTTGTTAATAGCTACAGTTTGTCCATGATACTGAAATACGCTCCATAACAAAAACAAAAACAAAAAAATAAAAAACGATGCACCAAGAAGGAGCTGCCCGATTGTAATAAAATTTCGTACGCAAAGACATTTGTACTGGACATGCAAAGGATTAAAATTTGGTGTCCAATGAATGAATAGTGGAAGCTACAGCGCATCGGAACTGCACACTCAGTATGTGTATATAAGAAGTGATTCTCAATCTGATGGTCAAAATTTCTGCTGCATTCCGACTTAGGATACCATTCAACGACTGAAAAAAATGCCTCGCCGCAGGATTTTAGCTTATTACTAGCAACTGTCAGAGTTTGAAAGAGGTCGTATCATTGGATTGAAAGAGTCAGGTTGGGAAATTTGAAGAATCTCTCGTCATATGAGTCGAAGCGATGAGGCCATTAGAAGATGCAGGCAAAAATGGGCGGACAAAGGCAAATTTCAGCGTCATGATGATAGCGGACGACTTAAGGCTACAGCCGATTGGGAGGACAGATTGACTGTCAGACCAGCTGTCACAGTTATCAACCATCAGACGTGCAACCCGCGCACGAGTGTCCACCATGACCAACCACAGACAACTGATAGAGCAAAATTTACGCTCGTACTGATCGCTACGTTACCTACCACTCCTGCCTGCACACTGGAGCCAGATTACAGTGGTGTTTGCCTCAATCAGGTTGGAATCATGTTGACTGGTGGACGTATAGAGTTTAGAGAAGAATCCCGCTTCCAACTGTGTCCTGACGACCATCGAAGACGTGTCTAGAGACACCAGAACAGCGTGCCGATCCTGCTTTCACTATTGAATACCACACAGGTCCTCCCTCAGATGTTATGGTCTGGAGCGCCAATTTTTTTCGTTGTTATTAGATGCAACATGCAGCACAAAGGTACGTTGACGACACTGATAACTGTTTTGCTACCATTCCTTTTGCAGTTGCCTGGCATTGTTTTTCAGCAAGATAATGTGAGACCACATACGACACTTATGTTTCCTATGAACTGTCTTACAGCTTGTCAAACATTTCCTTGGATAACCAGATCGCCAAATCTCTTTTCAATCGAGCACGTCTAGGATATGTTGAGAAATCGACTGCTTCTACCAAGGAATGTTGATGACCTGACCCGACAATTGGAGCAAATATGGCAAGGAATACCGCAGGAGAGCATAATCACTCTATGCCACGTCGTGTGGCTGCTTGCATTCAGTCAACACCTTATTGACCTCGTTACTTTGTAATTCTGTAACTCTGAAATAAATCATTCCATTTTTCTGAAATTTTAATCACTTTCTATTCTGTGCATAATCTTTCTACTCATCTATTTTTATCTTTATTGGACAACTCGTTCTTGGTGGGTCATTTTTTTATAGAGTGTATTTCTTATCCGTGATATCCTTTGTGAGGAAGGCGAGAATTTTTTATCGTAGACAGGAATTTAGACTCTTGGAAATATTCGATACATAACAGGGATTGACAATTTGCAATTTGTTGCTTTAGAAGAAACGAAAATGAAAATATAATCCAGAAAAGCAAATATTATCTCGGAATCCATTGCAGTGTAAAATCTAGCATTACACTATTCTTCAAATTGTTTGTGCATATACATATGCACCGTATAAACAAAAATCGCAATCATTAGAAAGAGAAGTACAAGCACACACACATGATTTTTTTTGTAAGTATGACAGAAATTCTTTTAAGATGTATGAAACATTATTTTTAGAATGCAAAGTGTACTTATAAAATTCAAGCATTTAAGGGTTTATGTGTTTCACAATTATATAAAAAAATAGAATATGTACTAAGAAAACTTTAAAATTAAAAATTAAAATAAAGTTCTTCCATTTTGTATTTTGTTAAATATTATGATTAGTTACCTGGAATAAAAAAAATGCGCCTATTTTCAGACATTTTCGGCAAAAAATGTGCCTGGCTTCATTCAAAACTCCTTCATTTTTACAAAATGTGCTGTAGTAGCCTTTTGGTTAAGGTTCCTATCCGAATAGTCAGGGATGGATATTTGGAGAAGAAGGTTTGTGCTCTAATTTCCTTTTAAGTAGGAGAAAATAAGAAAATTATTAATCTTTTATAAGGAAACTAAAATTTCAAAGTCCTACGGGATATCGTGGGAATTAGGATAGAGAAGAACATTTCCAAGAAATAATTCTTTTTAAAAATAAATTTCGTACTTTGAGTCGATGCTGGGAAAATGATATAACTATTATTATCTCGAAGTTTCATTAAGTTGTCTTAGCAAACAATTTAATTCACATTAAATTAATAAAAATGATTAAATTGATTAACCCCTTCGAAGCTCATTTAATTTCTGAAATAAGGATAACAAAAATATCCTTTTTGAATGCTTTTTTTCAAGCATACATATCTCTTGAAACGTAATAGCACCATTCCCATACAAAATTTTCTAAAATTTAATGTAAACAAAATCTATTTAAATAAATGAGTAATTTACCTGTAAAGTTGGCTTTCTGTATGGTAAAAATCATTTAGACTTTGGAGTCAATTCCTCCTAACTATAACTATAAAAAGCTCCGAATACCTACTTTTATCTCTAATTACAAATTCTATTTACATCGTTTGTATATACGTAAATGATTATGAAATTAACAATCGAAAATTGATCGTGTTGGTTAAATTTGAAAACACGCAGCTGCACATATCCCCACATTGCAAACTGGAGTGTAGATTTTTTTGCTTCTCTTCATATCTTCTTTGAGCAGCAAATAATACACTGACCTGTTGAATTGGTTTCCTTCTCTTTTGGGGGATGTAGTCAACAAAGAGTCTTTCAGACAAACGTAAATGGAGGGGGTGCTCAGCGAAAGGATGTGCACTTTTTGTTGGAAATTCCACCAAGTGGTAATTTTCAATTATTCGAAACCATAAAAAGCACATATGAAATAGTTCTGGAAAGACCGATTGTACAATGCAATGTTTCATAGCGTCCTCGCCAGAATGCGAGACAGAATGATACGCTTCGTCAACCCGAGCTCAGCTCGGGAAATACCATGAAAGTGCTAACTTCCAAACATTAATGCTTTTAATGAAGATACATTTTTTGTCGTGCAAAACTCCTTGCAAAAGTCACCTAAATTTCATATTCCTTTAAGTTATGTTATATTACCTTAGGCATTTAGCAATCGATATCTTATGGTTAAATAATTACTTAAAGTATTTAGTAAGGAATTTTTTATACTCAGTAAAAAAAAAAAAAAAACAGAATTGCAACAATTGATAAGTTTGTTTTTTTACTATACAATTAGTATATACATCTTGAAATTACGAGTATTCGTTGGCATATATATCATTATGAGACCGAAAATTTTAAATACAATTTAGAAGAAAAGTGATCGTGTTTTTATGTTGGCGTTCCTTAGATATCGAAGCTGTTAATCCCAAGGGTCACTTGTAATGAAACTCGATATATATAAATTACAAAAATTAGAATCGGAAGGGATAAAAAAAAAATTAAAAAAATGAAAAGCATTATCTTTAAGAATGTTAGCTATCGATCCACTTTCACGGGTTATGCGAAAAAAAATATAAAAACAGTATTTTTTTTTCTATTTTGGAACTAATAATATTAATTTAAAAATCAATTTTTATTTATTATACCTCATTATACAATACCAATGTGCATGCAATAATAATGTACTTTGACGCTAAATTTACTAAACATCCTTAATTATAAATCGTATAAATTATCAAGACAAATGTTAAAATTCGTATATGTTACTTTTAAGGGGTATCCAACTACATTTTTATTAAAAAATGGAGGTATGGATATTTTCTTTGGGGGGTAGATTTATTTAGAACACTTTTTTTTTAAAAAGGCTACAATTAAGAAGTGAAAAATAATAATTATATTACTAAAATAGAAAAAAAATGGGTAAAAATTGATAAAATTTACATAAGCGGGGCCACTCTGTGCAAATAGCAAATGAAAAAGTCTCAGTTTTTCAACTTTGATGTATTACTTTGTCATTCTTTTTTGAAATGACCTTAAGGATAAGAGATATTTTAATTTTTACAAAAACTAGTGCAGTTTATCTTAGTTATTATATGAAACTGCCTTAAGAAACATGATTATACTCACATAAAGAACTGTAAATTTGGCAATAAAACAATGACTGTGATTAATCTGAAGGTTAAAACATTCCTACTGTCATACAGAACATAGACAAAAAATTTCAGCAAATTATTTTAAAAACTTTTTCTGCAATCAACCCGTTAGAGCTTTAAAAAAAACACATTTCGAGTACAACGTAGCTTAAAGTTTGACATCTTATGTAAAGTTATAGCATCTGCTTGTCATGAGTCTTTACGCAACCTTCACCATCTAATCCTCTTGGGGAATCTTTGGGCTAGCATTCGCGTTTAATTCACAGTTATCCCTTTCAAGAAGAAACCCTGATATGCCAATTAGTTCCAATATATAAAGTTAGACTTTGGTAATCGCATGGCAATGGGATGAAGGATCGTTTAGCGTTCCATTTCCCAAATATGTCAAGCTTTTCAACTGTAAGACAGAAGGAGCGGAGCATCTGAATGCAGTTACTAAGGTGATATTTAGGATTTACGGAACTTGAATTTAGGATGGAGTTTTACTATTATACTAAATTGGTGGATTAGGAATTGATTGGTTAGGATTAATTAAGGTTAAATTGATCTGATTGCGTGCGCTTATTCACTTAGGGTTGTTGCTTTTCTTATATCACTTCCTTTTGTGGTTTAATTTGTGGTTGACTAGTGAAATTAAAAAATTATAAATTTTATTTATCATTGAAGTTTCTGGTCATGATTTGTTCCCTCCCACACCTTTAGGTAGGAAGGACAACGAGGAAGCGACTTCCGGGGGAAGTCACCTACAATATTTCCATATCTTGTGATCATTTTTAAGAGCAGTGATCTAAAAGTTGTATTTCTAATATCAACGTATTCCATGATTTGAGGTTCGAATCGAGCAATAATGTGCTCCACCAAACTTCACATTATTATGCATTCCAAGAATTCATCCACAATTTCTGATCCGGAAAAAAAGTTCAGGCAAGACCCTAAAAGAAGATCCAATTCCTATCTCGTGGTTAGGGAAATAAAGATGGCCTTGGAACAATCCCGTAGAGAGCCATTGTAAGCGACTTCCCCCGGAAGTCGCTTCCTTATTGTCCTGACTACCTAAAAATGTGGGAGGGAACAAAGCATGACCAGAAAATTCCATGATAAATCTAATTTATTGTTATTCATTGCGCCAGTCAACCACAAAAGGAAGCCCTAGAAGTGATATAAAGAAAACAACAACCCAAAGTGAATAAGCGCACGTAATCAGATTAATTTAAACTTAATCAATCCTAACCTGTCAATTCCTAATCTATTGATTTAGTACAGTAGCAAAACTCCGTCCTAAAGTCAAGTTGCATAAATCCTATGTCTATCCCTAGTAACGTTGCATTCAGATGCTCCGCTCCTTCTGCCTTACAGATGCTCTAACTTTATATAATCTAACTAATTTGCATTTTAGGGTGTTTTATTTTGAGATGGTTGGCTGTGAATTAAACGCAAGTACTCGCAAAAAGATTCCCCAAGAGGATTAGTTGGTGAAGGTCACGTAAAGACTCGTCACATACTTTTACTAAAACACTTTTATTTTTTTCTAATGAATGGAAAATAAAAATACTTGGTATTTTTACAAACCCAATAAGATGACCTATAAAATAAAATTACAAAAAAATTTATCGATTTTTAAAATTATTATGATTTTAGGGTAGTTAAATACCTTAAGTAATATATATTTTAAATAGGTTATTTTAAAGTATGTTATACTTCTTTCTAATTTTTAAATTGGAAGAGATTGCAAACTAATTTTTAATTAAAGAGTATACCAAAGTTATATAACAAAGCTTGGTTGATACAAAAGTTAGCTTGCTACAAAAAGGCTTTCAACACTGCCAAAGAATAAATCTTCATAGATTTCATGAAGAGTGTCGAAATCAAAAGGCAATTTAGTAATAAATAGCTTTTTGAATTTTAAACAGGGGTGAATGCTGAATTTTCCACATTAAAAACAAAAGTATTTTATATTCTATTGCCATTAGCGAATCTAATATTTATTAAACTCGTTCTTAATTTAGTATTGATAAATTAATTATCGAATACATTGTTCAGTTTTAATATGTTTATAAGTATATTATATTAGTGCAACTGAACATTTTATCTGCTTATTATGTCGGAATGTGTTTAGTTTTGCGTGTGTGTGTGCTTCTCTCTTTACAGTAAATTAATAATCTACAATAATCTTTTATTTTGAATTTTTCAATATGCTCGCTCTCTCCCCCCCTCAAATAGGATTATCACGCCCCACTAGGGAGGCGTGCCTCGCACATTGAGAACCACTGATCTAAAGATATAGTTTCTAAAATACGAAGATATATTTTTATTACGAAGCGGTTTCAAAAAGCAAGGTAATAAGAGGTCTTACGCATATGCAAATTAATCATGTGTATAAAAATCACTTAGAAAACTTTATCACTTGAAAAGGTTCACAGCATTCAAACGGTGCAGGTAAAGGGAAACGGTTCTCTAATAACACACTTAAATCTCAGTGAAAAGATGATTTTGCTGGCAGAAACATGGTTTGCAATTAAAATCAGTGGGGTGCGAGTTTTGCGTTTAAAGAAAACTTCAACCTATCGGCATTTGATACAAATAGACCAGGGGTCGGCAACCTTTGGAGTCGGAAGATCCAAAAATTACAATTTACAAAACTTCAAAGTTTTAAAAGAGACACAAAACTTTTTCTTGCCAACAATAAACAATGCTTGCATAAAGTTTTTGATCAAAAAAATAGTCCATTTTGTCATAAAAGTATCTAGCTATTCATATATAAGTAGTGTTTTTCGCAACAAATTAGATAATATATGTAGCATTGTTAAATAATTACTGATTAGTTAAATAAAATATTAAAACAATTCAACACTTACTTACAACACTAACTTGTATATACTTCAATAACAAACAATTAAGCAAAAGAATTCAATGGGAACGTTGACTTTGCATGGTTTTAGAAAGTTTGGATAAATTTGGCTCATAACTTGCTGTTTTAAGTTTCAAACACGACTCTAAATTTTCATTTGTTAGTTGGTTTCTTAATTTTACTTTTAATATATTCACTCAAGAGAACGCCTGCTCGCACGAATATGTCGATCCGAAGATAGTCAGCACTCAAAATGCAAACTACTTCATCTCACTGTAGCAATATGGAAGACTATTCCATGCGTCGAATATGAGTGCCACAACTCGCGGCATTTCTTTTAAAGCTGTCAGCTTTTGTTGCGTTACGTAAATACATTTCTGGACCTCCAACTCTTTTGCCTTTCAACTCTGTAAATTTTCCACTCCAGAAAGCCTTATTTTTAAATCGACCAATTACATTTCTATATAGAGACCCAGTATCAATTCCAAATGGCTCCATGTGTATTTCGTTACTATTTGGGTTGAGAGGATTTACTATGAATGTTAGAGTGGTTTTGATGTGGTTTTGAATTGCTCAAAAATCTGTCAGCAAACTCATCTTTAATTTATTTACAACTGTGCTGAAGTAATTCGTGTCAACAGTTGCACTGGTTTTATCGCGATATTGCTTTAGAAATTGAAAATTAAGTAATTTACCGCTCTATATATAAATATCTTCTGCAAAATGAATTAATTTTCCTTCGGAACAAACCAATTTTTGTAACAAAACATAGGCTGGGTTTCCCTTCCTTGCAGTTTTAGATTCAGCTCATTTACTTTCGCTGTGATATCCAACATAAAATAAAATTTTTGCAATCATTTGTCGTTCTCTAATTCAGAGTGATTAATGCCTTTTTTATTGAGGAATGTATTTATTTCATTCAAGCAAAAAGCAAAACGTTCCAACGCCTTGCCTTTGGAAAGCCATCACACTTTATTGTGAAGAAGGAGTTCGGAATACTGAGTCTCCATTTCGTTTAAGAATTCTTTAAACTGATGATGGTAGAGTGTTTTTGCCAAGATGCTGTTAACAATCTTGATTGCTAAATTCCTAACCTAAATTAATTCTGCCGGAAATGTTTGAACTTCTTGGTGTATATTATTCTGTGAAACGTAAGAATTTTGTGATTTATTTTGCTCTGACGAATCGTTGTTGTCCCTTTATTTTTCCTGTCATAATTCTGGCTCCATCAGTTGATACTTAAACGATTTTATTTAAATCGATCTTATTGTCTTCAAGGCATTTTTAGTCAGCATTCGCTATATCTTCCCCTCTAGTTTATCCCGAGAGCGGTAGCAATCCTAGAAGTTTTTCTTTTGGACCTAGGTAAGACATATACCTGGCAAAAAGGGCAACTTGTGCCGTGTATTTTATGTCGCAAGACTCATCCATAGCAAGTGATACGGCAGACGAAAGTTGAATATCTTCCTCCAGCAAATACAACTGCTGGACAATTGCTAAGTACGGATAACACAATCATCCATAGCAACCACAAAATGAAAGGAAGCAAAATGTGGAAAATTAGAATAAGTGTGGGATATAAGTAAGAAGAAGTATGAGTATGCAAATTTTTTTCCACGTCTGTTCATCACGTGATAGCGTTCATAAGAGCTTTAAAGGTTTTGACGCGTGTGGACAGTTGTTGTTTCAAGTCAAAGTTTTACAGGAAAGATTTAATAGACGAACTTAAAATTTTTGGCATGTCTTCCCGACATCACATAGATGATTTTATTCGTGGCCGAATTATTGGAAAGATCGAAGAATAACAGATGTTGCCAGGGAGTTCGACGTCGCTCACAGCGTTGTTTCACGGCTGTGGAAGTCATTTAAAACTACTGGAATGTGTAGTAGACGGCACGGGGGAGGTCGTGTTAGAAGTACGACGCCTGCAGAAGACAGATATATCGTCCTATCAGCAAAAAGGAACAGGCACACCACAGCTCAGCAGGTGGCAAATCAGTTTCTTGCTGCCTCAGGAAAGCAGATCTCCCGAAAAACTGTTGCCAGACGTTTGAGGGGAGGAGGACTATACGCATGCAGAGCTGTTGTGTGTGTCCCATTGACCAGACAGCACCGTACTGCCCGTTTGCAATGGTGTCGTGAGCATCACAATTGGACTGAAAACAGGACTGGGCATGCGTACTATTCTCAGATGAGAGTAGGTTCAATCTGTCATCGGATTGTAGACGCCAACTGATCTGGCGCGAGAGTGGTACTGCTTATCGTCCAGAAAATATCCAGGAAAAGGACCGATATCCGACATGCAGTATCATGGTGTGGGCCGGCATCATGATCAATGGCCACACGCGCCTACATGTGGTTTCGAATGGGACTATGACGGGCCAACGACACATTGATGAAGTTCTATTTCCTCATGTTCTACTTTTCCGTGGTGCTGTCGGTGATAAATTTGTTTTTATGGACGACAACGCAACATATCATCGAACACTCGCTGTTCAGGATTGTCTAGACAGCGAGGGTATTCAACGTCTCGTATGGCCAGCGCGTTCTCCAGATCTAAACCCCATTGAAAATGTGTGGGATGCTTTCGGGAGTCAAGTTGCTGGTTGAAACTATCTTTCGACAAACAAGAACACCCTCATCCGTGCACTCACAGAGGAATGGGATAAATTGCCTCAACAGCTGCTGGATAATGTTGTGCAAAGTATTGTACGACGTGTGGAATGTTGCATCACACTCCACGGTGGACATATCCCGTACTGATACCTTTCTTTAAGGTGCCTGCTGACTTTTAGATGCATTGTTCCATTTCTCCGTACGCAGATCAAATGAACATTTTTTTTCTTTCAGATGTTTCACAGCTTTTGTACTTTTCAGAACAATAAATATTCTTTATTCTAATGTCTGAACAGTGTGGCAACTATATTTTATCCTACTAGGCCTCATGTCTCGCTTAATGTTATGCTACATAGCAATTTGTGATCCGTCTTTAGCAATTGTCCAGCAGTGTTTGTTACATTTGAAGACATTTTAGCTGTTCTATCTTGTACTGTTTTAGCGGATAGTGGCAAATCTTTTATTTTTTTCACGATTTCTGATTTGTTTTTGAAATTACGAAGCAGTTCTTTAGAAACACAACACGTGTAGCAATCTTTGAAATACTCCCCATCTGCGAATGGTTTGCCTTTTTTAAAAAATTTCTAGTGATGCGTGAAGTTTGCCATATTAACATTACTTGTAGATTGTGTCCAGTTTCTTAACATGGAACTTGATTGGTGTTATTGTTTTTGGAGCTCGTCGACAGCTTTTTCTCGTTCTTCACCGGCTAGATATTTACTTTCAAACTGAATATGTTTTGTAATGAAGTGTCTCTCTAAATATGATTTTTTATTGTGTGCGAGTTCTTTGTGGCAAATGCGACAAGTCGGAAAACCATTTGCATTGAAAGCGAACGACTCTGTACAATCCCAATTGAATTCTCGATACTCTTCTTCAATTCTTTTCTCTTTTTTGTAGATGACATGTTTGCGATGAAAGTGTTACTAAAGAATTAAAATTATTGTTTAGGTATCCAAAACCATAGATGACACACACAAATTTAGCTATTTTTTACTATGTCAATGTATACCTACGTAAATACATACGAGCATTGGGCATATATAATTAAATATAATTTATTAAAAAGATATTTCAACGGTATTTTCCAATCAAAAAATACTTACCTAAATAAAATAAATAATTATCTAATAATTTAAATATTAAAATAAATAATTTAGATACCAAACACTGTTTTTCTCTCTCTCACGTACTGATTGACTATAAGTATATAGTTTCGTCGCATCTGTGGTCGCCTCCCTTGTGCGGTGATCGCCGACTGGCACGAACGGACTAGTCAGAACGTGTTTATCACGGCGCAGTTTGCACATTTTATTATTAATTTTAATTTTGCAAATATTAGATACTTACGAGTAAAGGTGTTATACCCAGCTATGCCGAAATCAATGAATATATATATATATATATATATATATATATATATATATATATATATATATATATATATATATATATATATATATATATATGTATATATATATATATATATATATATATATATATATTATATATATATATATAGATATATATATATTACCAAACATATAAACAATCTAAAAAACTGCAAATGCCTTCATACTTTGATCCTCAGAGTTCGAAAATAGGTTTATTAAGTAACAATTTATAGATATTTATAATTATTATTTTAATGCTAATTTTTAAATAATAAAAGCTATAAAATAGATGAATAATAAAATATAGGTAATTTTTAAATATATATTTTAATAAAAACACTTTCGCGGTAATATCCAACAGTAGTACATTGTTTCTTTTTTGACAATTCTTATTGACTTCAAAAAAGTATTTAGGTATCTTATTTAGAAAAAAAATATGCATAATATATGTATTTTAAAAATATAATACTTATTATGTTACCTAACTTTACTTCGGTTTCTTCTTCTTATTATTATTATATATGTACATATATACCTTTGAGAAGATAATTCGCTTCTAACTCTTCTACTTGAAACAACAAACTATACGTCACATTCAAAGCACTGGTGAGACGGAAAACTGTCTTGCGTTGAGAGCGTATTAAAACCTACTTAGAAACATCCGACGACGGAGTCATTCGAGAGCTTTCGATGGACTGACGACAGTGACGATGCGTGTCACGGAGGAGATGTTCGCTGAAAAGCGAGTACAAGTGGCTGAGAGATCGAAACGGTGCCGAATCCTGTTTAATCGATTCAGAAAGATTTTTTAAATGTTTTTTTTTTTATAAAATAAATAATATTTTGCGTACGCAACTAAAGAGCCGCGGGTGGCCGACCCCTAATATAGGCAATCGATACGGTACAAGTATTATGTTACAAAGGCAGTTGTGGTTTTAGTGCACGGAATTCGACAAAGGCAGAACAGATGTGTTAGATTAAGCAATAGCATTTTTGGAGAGAGTTATTGGATCACCCTCCTTACTGCCCCGACCTCGCACCAAGTAATTTCCATCTATTTACTTTAAATAAGTACTCGGGAGGTAAGAGATTCAGAATTGATGCGCTAGTTTAGCAAGTCATCTTGATGCGATTTCTACGATGCTGGTTCCGATGGTTTAAAGTAAGGGTGGAACAAATGCCTGGGTAAAAATGGTGACTATGTAAAGAAGTAATTTGTACCTGTGTATTTCTGCATGGTATATATACATTTTTTATTCCTTGAATAAACGTCTACTCTAAATGTGATTGCTGCCTTATATTTTAAACCCCTACGTATTTAAAGTTCCCATTATGCTTTCCGTTTATAATAAGGAGTTTCCTTCGGCTGTCAAACTAAACATTCTAGATTTTTGTTGTTGAATAGAACATGATGAGCAAGGTATGGAAAAAATCTCGAAGTACATTTTCAACGCCTTATTTTTTTAGGTGCAATTGCACGCATTTTTTCCTTTAAATTAAAAAGTCAAAATAATATAAATTTTTAAAAGATATATTGCTTAGAAAAGAGTTTCTCTCTATATTGTCACTAAGATTGAAATAACACACGGTTGGGTTGGCTGAATACTTATTTATTAGAACACATAACAGAGAACTCTCCTCGACTACAGCGACTCCATTTTTATACATCTAGACAAATATTCCAGAAATAAATGGGCATAAACAAGTGCGCATGCTCCATCTAATTCACATGGGTACGAGGAATATCTGGCTGGAATAGTAAAAAAAGTTCTAGAGAGACTTAAACAGATTCCAGAGAAATAATAAATAACATTTTTAAATTAGAATTCCAGTCTTTGTGGATGAAACTCACTTGCTGGGAATCGAACTAGCGATCGACGGATCTCCACTCCAGAACTCTAACGACCGAACTATGCTAAAAGATAGCAATTATTCCTTTATACGGCTATATTAAATTTCTACGCATAAAACACTAATAATTTTTAAGCGAATTCAGTAATTTGTTTTTAATAAGTGCCTCAAATAAGCCTGCTGTAAGATCAATTCGTCTTTTGCTAAAAATATACCAACGATATGAAATATATAGACATATTGGATTGAAATAATGAAAACTGAAGTTTAAATAAAAACTTAAGAGTATTCAAATAAATGTCTGTTACACTTAAACAGCTGACATAAAATAATTTTAGTAATTTCTAAGAAAAAAGAACAAACAATAGCTGTGATTTAAGAAAACTATTATATAAATTAAATTATTAAACCAGTGCTTCTCAAACTTTCAATATTTGTGACCCAATATTCAATCATAATATGCATCACGCCCCCTCCCCCCTCCATACAATAACAATGTATTGAATTCAATAATACAATATTTTGACATTAAACTCATAAGAGCCACTGGCTTATATAAACGTCTCATTCAGCCAAAGCGTTAAGTGCCCTGAACGTATATATACGTCTTTCCAAACTACTACGATCTTTTCTGTGTACTGCTACCTATTAATTTATTCCGAAAGCTTTAGAATGCAGTTAAAGGACATTGACAGTGTTTGCGAAGGATTTATTTATTTCTATTCATCCCCCCCCGCAATACATCGGATACGCACGCGGAAACGGTTGCATTGGGGAGCAAATCCTGTAACTTTTAACAGGTAGTTGAGAGATTAATTACAAACTGTATATATTATGAAGAAAAGTGTAATTTTTTTTGTTTATAATTTCATGTAGGACAAGCTTATGAGGTCACTAGTAATTATTAAACTTGTTCTTATAATTTAGTATTGCTAAATTAATTATAAATTACATCGTGCTGTACTGATACATTTATAAGTGTATCATATCACAGTAAATGTGTATTTCATTTTTTTATTATGTCAGAATGTATATCGTTTATTTACTTTCAGTAACTTTATAATTTTTTTAAATGATCTTTTGTTTCAAACTTTTCTATATGCTTGCGCATCTCCTCTAGGGGAGCACACCCCACAGTTTGAGAAACGCTGTATAAAGGAAAACATAAGCTTATTTATGAGTAAATATGAGAAAAATCTGTTGGGTATATTGAAACTTCAAAAGGGGATTTGTTAGCTTGTAATGAAATGCAACAGAAAGAAATTAGAACATATTTGTTCTTTGAGGACAAAATTATATTTATATTTTAGGCATTAAATATATATTCTAAGTACTCAAAGACAAACAAAAGAAAAAAACTCGTCTCATTTTGAGTAACACTGAACATTGCTTAGAGGAAACAAAACGATTCATTAGAGTTGATTCCTTAAAATGCCTCGAGGGATGACGCAGTATCAAAGGAATCTTTGCACAATAAAAAGATTTTCTTCCCAGACATCGTAATTCGAAATCAAATAAATATTTTGGAAGAGAATCAGTAAAAGAACTCTCTCCCTCTAACAAGATACAGAGGCCTAACAAAGCTGGATTTCGAACGACCCCCGCCAGAAAGAAGGCACCTTGATTAAAAAAGCAGTTGCCCGCTGACGTATGGCAGGGAATCTACTTTGATCTCATCTATTGGCGGGCAGGCAGGCGGAAAATATGAATGATATATGTACATAGGAATTTTTCAGCCGCAAGATTCGGAGGAGCAGAAGTAGATCATTTTAGATAAATGGATTTCTTTCGAGATTTCGTAATGGCTAAATTTTCTTTGCAATTCATTGAGAAGGACGTCGTGAGTTATGCGTCTCAAATATTTCATCCAATTTCTTCCGTTCCAGGGGGCACGAGGAAAGTATTTTATTTAATTTGGGTATTCGTGCTAGACATAATGCTAACAGAGCGAGCGAGAGATGGGTCATACACGTGGATAATAAGCTACTTAAATTTACTTTTAAATTAATGCACGGGGTTGAAATCAGATTTGCCCTCCCTATTTTGGGCTTCAAATGATAGATGAATAAGGAGTATTTCCAATCAGAGAGAGCAAAATTCATGTTGGTAAGCTACCTATAATTACATGAGTGTGTGTATGAGTTTTACTTTAACAGCATTTTAAAAACTATAGAAAACTGTAAAAATATTGAAGTATTTTTTCTTCCTTTTTTTGTGTGTATGTTTGTTAAATAATATTTGCTTGTATGCAATGTGTTTCAGGGTTTAATTTAAAAAAATACATGTTTCTTTTTATGTAATTCAAATTGAATTTTGGTAAATGATAAATACTTCTTTAAAACGTGTATTAAGAATATAGTTTTTTTTCCATCACTAAGTCATTTTTAAACCTATAACCATGTTCTTTACGAAAATTTTGTAAAAGGGAATTCAAAATTTTTTATCGTAAGACATTTCAGACAGTGATTAACTTTATAAATTTACGTTATTATTTATACAGAGGAAAAATAAGTTTTTTTAATACTCTTCTGTTTCGTAAAGGAAACATTGTTTGATAATTCATTGAATAAATGTAAACCGTATCCCGACTAGAAAAATAATTTAAAAATTCGATTATTTTAAAACAATATATTCATAAATCAATCAGAATTCGTAGTCGGAGTGTCACACATATTCAAAATCTAGTGCCATTGAGGAGCTGTATTGTAAAGCGAGTTGATGCACATTCAATCTGTCGGGGCTCAATATCCTCGCTTTGGCGTGCTGTGGTATTTAGGAGAGGAAAGTTTCAGTTCAGGTGTCGTCCTTGTCACATGACTGATTTCAAATACCTTAATTTACGGTGCAACGTTAATAAACTCTTTCACTCTTAAAATGATCAATTACATTAGATATATCATTGTGGAGGTTACTGAGTAAGAAGCATTGTTTATCAACGTCGTACTCAGAGTCAACACAAATACTATTGACGACAGATGTGGAAAATTTTAAGCCTCGGTCGACAAGAATGAACTTCAGTTAACACCATTCTATATAATTCAATGCCACTTTAAGGTGAGGAACTTTAACAGGTTTAACCGTGACAACATTTAAAGGTTTAACCGTGAAGTAGCATTTTACGCAGTGGTGGCATCAAGATAACAATTACAAGAAAATTATCAATTGCATTTGATATATCATTGTGGATGTTACTGAGTGAGAAAGATTGTTTATCAACGTCGTACTCAGAGTCAACACTAAAAGCTAATGACGACAGATCTCGAAAATTTTGAGCTACGGTCGACAAGGACGAATTGCATTTGACATCCCATTCTGTAGAATGCAATACCATCTTACTGTATGGACCTTTAGCAGGTTTAACCGTGAAAACTTTAAAATGTTTAAGAGAGAAGTAGTCTTTTACGCAGTGGTGGCTTCAAGACTCGAACTCACGACTTTACAAGAAAAATTGGACGGCTACTCACCAATCATACCCATTAAAATTAATAAAGATTTGAATTCTTTCAATTAAATAATGACGTTTTGGTTTATTATATTTTTTTTTAGTATTATTTACGTTTCACCAAACCATTACCAAAAATATAGATTGATGAAGTATACACTTTCCAGATGCTGTAAAACAGTAACAATCAAGGACACAAACACCACCTCAACTAACCGTAAGGTAGATTTACTCTTTAAAGTTCATGTCAAGCCTCTGATGGAAGTGAGATAGGCAATAATATGCGTGCCATGGGACTTGTCAGTCAAATTGGTAGCATTTGCTGTTGAAAAGAATTTTTGTGCTCTTGAATTTCTCAGAATGTCTTGAGAAGCCCTCGCCCGTGGGGACCTCCGTTCTGCATTATCTATGCGACCTGTTTCTGTGGGGAAGAACGAAGAACCACTCAAATCATTCATTTTAAAACCTGTTTATTAAGGTCTTAGCTTAAACATAATACACAACAATAATAATTAAGTAAGTTGATCCAGAATGAGAAAACGCAACACGTATTACCAAATAGTCGCGTATTCGACCACCGAATCTGACTTTATAGATTAATTCCTCTATCACTAATATATACTTTTACCTTATAGCTTACATAAAATTAGCTTAATGCTATATCCTAGTTAATTAACTACGTTACTTATCTGTTCTGATGTGGCTTTAATCTGACAGTGTTCCTTATAGACTCGAACCCACTTTTGGTTCCTCAGTACCGACACGGCTAGGCTATATCACGGAATTAGACTTCTAACTTTATCTCAAATCACTTTACAACTAACTTTCCACTTAGTGACTTCACTTAACAATCATTTCTGCGCATAGACATAGACCCGGACATAGATTCCGCTCTACTGCTTACTTCCAATATATATATATATATGATTCCTAATTTACATAACCACGTTCTTCTTGAGTTGGTTGGAAATAATTGCCATTTCGGCTCCAAAGAAACCCCAAGTGGACATTAATAGAAATCGCGATGAAAGCCCCGTCACAGTCTTTTTGAACTTTTTTTGGATATATTAGTCTTTGGTTGAGGGCGACATTAACATCTTAACTCTAGAACTGGATAGTGCACTTGTCGGCCAACGTGCAAAATTACTTCGATGAAAATCTCTCTCACTGATAGAATGGACGAGTCGCAGAATACATCATGCCACCTAGAAGTCCTGACTTAACACTCTGTGATTTCTTTCTGTGGACTTACGTAATGGACAAGATATTTGTCCCTTCCCTTCCTGTTAATCTAAAGGAGCTGAAGCAGCGTATCACAACCGCTATCAATGGGCTTTGGGCTTTGTGGCGGCACTGTGATATCTATCACAGATTATGATGTGAAATGGTGCAGATCTTCACGAATAAATATTTCGATTTTTGTAAATAGCATTTAATTTACTCGCTCACTCGTTAAAACATCAGCACGCTGGTCGTGTTGAATTCTTCTTACTAATAAATGTTTTGTTTCACTACACACACACAACGAGTGTTTCTTTAGGTGTATGCTAAATTGGATTGCCATCATTAATCGACCAGACAGAAAATCCCACAGGCTTGATTCAGATATATCAACACGCGTTTAGACGGAAATGGATAACTGGATTAATGCATGTTGTGTGACTTAGGGTTCACTTACAGAACAAATCTGTGATTGTCTCTAACAAAACTTTAAATAATCCCATAAGATTTTGATTCAAGTAACATACAATACCTTAAGTTGTTCTTAATTAGTAGTGCATTGAAACTGTATATTTCCTTATATAAATCACCCTTTATTTTTGCTCAGATATTATAACAGTCTTATTAATCCGGCACAAATTATTGAATACAAAATGCGATAGATATAATCGGCATTATCCTCTTTGCATGGCAGGCTTTCCGTGGTACTAGGCCTTGAACTCAAGGCACGCTAGTCATTAGCTTGTAACCATTGCAACTAGGCTACTGCGACCACTCATTATCTAAGTCAAGGATTCTATAACTGAACTACAATCTATGTTTAAAACGCAGTTCAATCGATCTCTCCTCTAATATCATATCTTATTTGCTATAAAGACGTACATTATTTAAAAATTAAACTATGCATTTCACGTCGATTTCTACCCTTTATAAATAAACTAAATTAAATGAATTAGGGATCATTAATTTCTGAAAGGATTTCTAGAAACTATTTTCATTTTCTTGCGGATACTAATCTCTAGAATTGAAAAATAATAAAATCATACAAAACAACATAAGAAAGAGAACTTACTTCAAAGAATATGTTAATTCGCGGTAAAATTCTAGGAGGACCCACTGGTGTTTTTGGCGCCAAATTTTTTTTTGCCAAATAGCGCCAAATTGAGAAACACAAGTTTTTCAAAATGGCGTCAAAGACGAAAAACTCTTGGAAAGTGTATGTGTCGGGGGAGGGGGTGAAAGCGACAAAGAGCAACGGTTGGTGTCTGAAAATGGGGGGAGGGTACGAAAAGTTCAAAAATAATGAAATGAACGGGGATTCAGGAATGGCGTCAGGGACGCCTGAAAACCGTTGGTAGTAAATGTTTTACATTAAAAAAGTCAGGGGCCAAAAAGACCGTTTGTTCGGAAAAGGCGAAGTACGTTTCATCCTTTTTAGAGTTGCCATTTTTTCGGTGATTTGAAAATCCACACAAATTTTTGGGGTGAAATGGAAGGGTTACCATATTGTAACCTTTATCGCTCAAAATTTGGCGACCAAAGGTGGGTCCTCCTAGGACTCACCCGTTAATTCAAATTATGAATCCATGTCTTAATACCACTAAAGATCCGACAGGCAGTGTAGCTGATGCACATTGAAACTTTAGAGAATACAATTCCTCACGTTGGCAGAAATTTTTCAAATAGGATGCTAGGGTAATGTGTGTTATTTTAGTCATTTGATAAAGATTCACATTTATGAAATTTATCGATAATAGACCTACGTAACTTCTAAATCGTAAGTAAAACAGTGAATAAGTCAAGTACAAAGTAATAAATTAATTAAAAGTTCTTATTGCCGAGTCATCCTTTTTAAAGATTTTTTTAAACGGAATAAACATCTGATTTTAGCGTATCACTAAAGAACACAAATGAGATTTTGCTTGCTTCAACGACTTTCTGATATTTTACTTTATTCGCTCTCTCGTTGACCGTGATAGGCTAGTGGTCAAGGTAACAGACTCGAGGCCGATGTGTCATGAGTTCGAACCTAGTACCGCACAAGAACGGACATGTAGGGGAACGAGACACCCTAAATCAGTTGAGAGCTCAAACGCGTCCCCCCAGTTATGTGGTGTTGAAGTTTGGAGTAGGGGTGCCAGCTCAGGGGTCGTCCTTGTCCGTGGCTCAAAATTACGAAGTCAGTCGCCAAAAGCCCTCGTGTATAGATGAATAGTGTGACGCAAATATTCTCTCACTCTCATTGTATTCGCTTTCTCTTTACAAAACTAATAAAAATTGAAACAAAAACAAACATTGAAACAAGTGAAAGATAATGTAATCAAATAAAACATCTGAAATCTAATTGTATGTCTCATAAAAACAAATTTTTCAGCTTAAAAAAGGAAGGAAAATAAGACTAATTTTCTGTTTGGGGTGCTAGAGAAAACGTTTTCCTAACGACAGGACTTACTCGCCAAATTGGAGCGACGTCCTGTCCTAAATGTCTTCGAAAAGATCATTTATCTTCTTCTGACGGGAGACTTCCACTTGTTATTGAAATGTCCCGGGCACGAAAAAAAGCGGGCCCAGAGTGTTTTATTAAAGGCAGAAAGGTTTCCTCCTTCCGCTCTTTTTGGAGTCGTTTTTCTGCATTTGAGTATTCAGTCTGGCCGTGATTTGGTTAACAAAGATGCGAAAAAAAGGGGCTGTGATATTTATGTATTTTTATTGCAGCTGATCCTGGAGACCATAAAAAACTTTATAGCTCGAATTCAAAAGGAACGTTCGGGGGACGCTGTTTCTTTACTAGTTGAATGATATGCAGTGAAACAGAAAAAAATAAGGATTACTATCCAAGTGAAGGGATTTGGTTCGTATTGTGATCCTTTTTAATAATTTTTTTCCCTTTTATCGAATTTTTCTGTGCTTGTTTTGAATTATTTTATCGTTATAATTATTTTCTTGATCACGTATTTATTGTAGATAATTTCATCTGAATATAAATGAAGTCTTTGAAGTATAGGATAGTTAGGGTGCAATCACTGCTTTAATTTTGTTAAATTATAAAAAAGAGTTTTAAGAGATGTATTTATAAGAAATGTGTTCTAAATGTTTCCATGACAAGAACATATAAGGCCATGACAAGTATACTTACCACCAATTGTATTAATTTTTAAATGTCCGTATTAAGTTATTTTATTATATTTTGTTTTTCTGCGGTCACCCATTAATAACTTCAGAAAATTAATAAAAATATAAACTCTTTTACACACTTTGTTACCAACCCCCTCACCATATAACAGAAAGATTAAAAACTTCCTCGTTGATCAGGCAACTGTTTATTCCTTTATTTTGGGAAAATTATGTAGAAAATATATGTATTCTCAAATAGGTTTTGTCTTCAGCTGGTACGCCAATTGATTTTAGGATTTTCAAGTCAGAAACGCGCGCGCGCGAACAAGTAATAAAAAAAATTAAGTCAATGCCTACTTAGATCAACAAAGAAAAATTTTTATTTTAGCTACTTTTTATTAAATAGTTACAATTAATATATAAATATGCATATACATATGACAGAATCACAACATTAAGTGGTAATTATTTTTTATTAATTATCATTAAAGTATCGTATTGCCTTCCGGAACAATCGTGTACATAAAATTTCAGTTCAACTGAATACTTTAAAAAGTGCGAATTTATTTTTTTTTAAAGTTTTGACCCAAGTCGCTAAAAATGAAACCAACGTGGCTGTATCTGTAATTATTTAAATAATTAGTTTCAGTCAATTAATTTTAATTAATTATAATTAAATTATCGTATTTTTTACCTAAAACAATAGTGCATAGAAAATTCAGCTCAAATGAGTGCTTTAAAGTGTGAGAAAAAAACTTTTCAAATTTTGACACAAGTCGCCAAAAGGGTCGATAAGCCGACAAAATCAATGCCAACGTGGCTGTATTTGTAATTCTTTGAATAATTAGTTTTAATCAATTAATTTTTATTAATCATAATTAAATTACCGTATTGTCATCCAAAGTAATCATGTATATAAAATTTCAGCTCAATTGAGCGGTTTAGAATGAATTTTATTAATGATTGAAAATTCCATGAAGATAAATATATATAAATATATAGAGAGTGTGAACTAATAGTTGGAATTGAAAAAGAAGATCCTTATGTTTTCCGCGCAATAAAAAATGGTTCCAGATAAATTCAGATTAAATAAAGTTATTAACCATATTACAAATTTTAGGGAATGTATACATGCTCTGTTGTTTGTATTCTACTAAGGCGCATTAGAAGAAAACAAACACACATGATATGTGTGAACAACTTGCGATATCTTGTTATGTGTATCTGCATGTTTTCTAAAATTTCATGAAAAATAATATTGCAATTTGCCATCTACGAATAAAAAAATGTATATATAACATACATTATTTTCCCAGTTTTTGTTGTATTTACAAAATATCTTTTATAAGTATGAAACAAAAAAAATAAAAAGCACTGATTTCCTACCTTTTAATAGGTCCCAATGGGCAGCGGTAAGTGTACTTACTGCCAAATGTGCTGTTAAAATTAAATTAATTTTATCTAACAAGCTATAAGAGTTCCTTTTCTGAAATTATCTCAATTCCAAAAATATTTTAATGTACCTTTACTACAAATAAATGGCCCGTTAAAGGGTTAATATAATAATTATGTATTAAGATTTTAAATTTGCCAAAATATCTTTTCCAAGCTCAATTATTTCTGCCTTCAGGGCCGATGCTTTGATCTTTAAAATTTGGTGGATACCATTGACGCAAATTATTACCTGCATTATTTGATTTTTTTAACAAAAATTATAAGCTTTTTAATCAATATCATAATACTTTGAGCATAAATATTGTAAATGCTTTAGATTCACAATGACAGTATCTAAACGAAAAAAAAGGATTTTATCAGTAGATTGAGAGGTGAAGTTATATGAGAGAAGTGATTGAATATTTAGAACAGAAATGCATCAAACTCTTTTTTTCTTTTTGCCTCGGACTAAAATTTCACCAATAAACTACTTGCAGTTTCAGTGGTAATTTTTCTACATTAATTGATCTGTTTTATCTGGGATTCATATCATACTACGTACACAAATGTCTTTTTAAGTTTGTATAATTCTATTATTACACATGTTGAGTAATTTGTTTCACCCTTTATATCATACCAAAAATACCCTATTAATACTTTTGTAGAAATTGACTATCTTTTTCAGCAATTGTTCACTTATTTTTAAGAGCTTCTTTTTCTTATCTTAAATACACGAGAACAAATTTTTAAATTAAATAAATGCAGATACTTGACTTCAACTTGACTGATGTACGATGTGCATCCAGTAAACGAAATTAACCGTGTCAATTGCGCTGGCGTAACAGATCTATGACGTATCAATCATGTGCCAGCCGGAAAGGTCCTGCCTCTTGCGAGTAGCTTGGTAGTAGTGGCCCGAAATGGAAGCTCTTATTCCTTCTCCCGCCGCCAGCGATGTTCGGTCGGGGATAAAGTTCTTGAATGCACAAAGCATTGCGCCAATTGAAATTCATCGTCAGCTGTGTCATGTCTATGGGCCGAACATCACGAGTAAGCAGATGTGCATCGCTGGTGTAGGCAGTTTCGTGAAGGTCGTCAAAGTGTCCATGATGAAGAGCGCAGTGGGCGACCATCCCTCAACAATGATGATTTTGTTGAGGTTGTGTGGCTGTGTATAATGGCGAACCATCGCTTCACGATTATGCAGCTGAGCCACCATTTTCAGCAAATATCGGGACCATTGTTGCATGAGATTGCCACTAAGCATCTGCTGTTCAAAAAATTGTGTGCTAGGTGGGTGGCGAAAAACCTGACACCTGAATACAAAATTCGACGCTTAGGAGCAGTACTGACTTTTCTGCAATGGTATCACGATGATGGCGACGAGTTCCTCAACAGGATCGTCACGGGTGATGAGACTTGGATTTCGCACTTCACTCCGGTAACCAAGCAGCAGTCAATACATTGGCGAAATAATAGATCTCCTGTCGGGGCGAAATTCAAACAGATGCTGTCGGTACGGAAAGTGATGTTCACGGTGTTCTGGGACAGGACGGGCATCCTGCTCATTAACTTCCTTCCACGTGGTGAAACAGTAAATGCTGACCGTTACTATGAAGCACTTCAGAAATTGCGACGTAGCATTCAAAACAAGAGGCATTGGAATGCTTACTGCAAGTGTTGTGCTCCTCCATGATAATGCTCGTCCACATACGGCTCGACGCATATCATCTGCTTTGACGGAATTTGGCTGGGAGTTGTTTGATCATCCACCCTACAGCCCTGATCTTGCTCCACAGCGAATTTCATCTTTTCTTGTACCTCAAGAAATCACTGTTCCCTGGTGTGCGTTTAGGAAACGACGAAGAGCTGAAGACGCCTGTCACTCACTGGTTCCTTTCAAAGGCCGCAGAGTTCTACGACTGAGGAATACAAAAGTTGATCCCACGATACAACAAGTGTCTCAATTCTGGTGGTGGATATGTTGGAAAACAGCTGAAACATTGCTGTACTTGTTGCCAATAAAAATGTTCATGAAAGTGTGAGTTCTTTTTTTTTAAAAAATATAGGGAAATTTACTTTCTGAATGCGCCTCAAATAAAAAAAGCATCTATTAATAAACGTATTACATATATTTTTTCAAAATATAATAGTTTATGCTAAGAATATAGAGCTATAAGTAGAAGATCAATGAAGCAGTTGTAATTTCTTAAATATCGATTGCAAAAATATTTATTGTTACTGGCGGGGGAAATTCAAGTGAGTGTCGTATAAACGTTGCACGGTAAAGCAGCACGTGGGTTATTGGTGACGGACCTCTTAATCGTGATTAATGATCAACTGATGAGGGCACCCTATCCACATGGGAGATCCTTAGTGGTTCGAACTCATGACACGAGTCACTCACCTTGACCACTAGACTACCTCAGTCACCGTTGTCTATTCATAAAGATTGGTAATAGTTCATTGAGAAATGCTGTGGTTCGTTATCAGTGATTAGAAATTTTAAAAACTCAGCTAAGAAATAGTCATAGCCAAACTTTTCCTACATGTTTCGTATTGGCTTGGCTGCAAAAGTATTTGCCTTGGGCTGTGAGTTGGAATGCTTGCTTTAGAAGATTATTGAAATTGAACTTATAACATAAAATTATAATTATACTAATAATAACAGCGAATTCAAAGCAACATTTAGGTATACCAATGAAATACGTTGTTGCTACTGATTTGCAGTAGAATCAGATCAAGGCTCCTGAAATTCATTGTTGTAAAGAGTTAGTTATGCGCCTGTCGCTAACCGTTGCTTTGAGCACCATGCGCGTAACAGTACGATTTGGCTTGGTTCCACCTCAATTTGGAGGAAGAACACCATGGGTATATTAGAAGCTTTCCCCTTGTGTTCCCCTTTCACCGACCTCACGAGAAAACTTGCGGCTTGATGGCTATTTAGGAAAGGCACTATACATTAGCAAACACCCATACCTTCTACAGGATTCGAACCCAGGACCAACTGCACCGCAGCCAGCGTCATTAATCACTATACCAGATAGGCGTCAAAAATTAAATAGTTATATCTACTAAGTTATTGTTCTTTACTGCAGCAGCAAAGCGATTATAATATGTCAGTGATAGATGAAGCAGACACACACAACTAAAACAAAAATAGATTTGTGTAAAATAGCCTTAAATTTGTGCTAAACCTGTAGAGAAATTTTTGGCCTATCTCAATTCGTGTTATTCACAGCCAACCCTTCGGAAGTAGAAATCGTGATATTCAAATTAACTTACTATATGTAGTCGATGTTTTCTAGCTAGTATAGAGAGTAGGAGAGAAGATATACTCGAATCATGTGAGATTTCTACTGACAGGTATCATAATTGAATTCTTGTGATTAAGAACTTATTAGGAGGAAGTTTTAGAAAGACGCTTGTTCACTAAGGTTAAATTGATATTAGATTAAATTAGATGATAGGTTTGATCCTCTTTAAATTAAGGATCGAATTTGAGAGTCTCCTAATCTTTCGTGTATTACCGTCGTATTTCCACTTTCGCAAATAGCATCGATATATTCTTTTACTATTATTAATTGAATTTATGTAGTTTTATTGCGTGATAAATAAATCGATTGATTGGATCATGGCGAGAGTTTCTTCCCGACTTCCCACATATCTAGGTGCTCAAGAGAGAGGTGTCAACCTCAAACTAAAAAAAAACTAAAATAAGTAGCAAACATATCTTAAAAATTGGCTGAAAATTTATTTGCATACATAATATTTAACTTTAATTAATAATTTATTGCACCTTTCATTTTATAATTTCATTTAGAGTGAGGCTTATTTGCACTACATAATTTATCAAGTTAACGTTCAAAGTAATAATACTGATTGCAATAACTGATAAAGGTAATTATCAAGTACTGGAACTAACTGACGTTTATTACGGGCGCAAAATTATTCAAATTAATGAAGCACATTATGATGTGCGA
Organism: Trichonephila clavipes; assembly: GCA_019973935.1. NCBI lineage: Eukaryota > Metazoa > Arthropoda > Arachnida > Araneae > Nephilidae > Trichonephila > Trichonephila clavipes. The sequence continues at coordinate 936,813 of BMAU01005330.1, read as the reverse complement.
TTAAGATGCCCTATGTATACTGAGAATGTGTTAACCACATTGAAAATTATTCCTGAAATTCTTGAGAAAACATGTAAGATGGTCTTGTCTTTCCAATATATCATTTAACAGATTAACTCTTTCGACCATCGATTTCCGCGGAAGATACAACCATTAAGCGTCGGAAAAAGAAAGATTAAAAAAAAAAGAAACAACCACCCCTTCCCACAAAAACGGACGACGCCGGCTGCAGTCAAACAAAATTCGAGAAAAAAAATACACGAGCGCAGTAATTGTTTTATGTAACGGCCTTTAAGAGAAGAGTTCTCCTCTAATGCGTTTATAATTGCCCCGCGGGAAAGGAAAGAATCAACAAATATCATCTGCGGACCCATCGCATTATACAAATGCATCCCATTCGAACACGTGTTTCCGGAAGCTTATGACGCCCCGAAAGGTCGCCCCGGTGCTCAGGTGAATTGCAAAGTTATGAAAATTTTTGCTCCTACCCTTTCTCCTTCCCTTCTGATCTGTCTGAGGGCAAAGGAGAAGACGTGGACATTTAAAATGTGTTTAACGGAACATCCTTTCTCCTTATTTGGCAGAAAAAAATGTAACATTGTGAAAGGGCAGTAAAAGTGATAAGTTCTCTGCTTCTAGAAAATGCTCTCTGATGCTTTGCCAAGAAAAGGGATCTTGGTTGTACATTTATAACTCGCGTTAAGTTGGTTATTATCTACGCCAGCTTTTTGAGCAATGTATGAAACTTTAATGACACAAAGAAACCTGTAATTATAATAAGGAAAGTGAGAATCAACTGTTAAGGTTATTTTGCTTGTTAATTAATAAAAAAGAAAAATCAAGCTCTTTTCAGTTACATAAAATTTGTTTCTGCGAAACACAAAGCGTTTGCTACATTCTAATGTTATGAAAACCTAATAATAATGAGTTTCAGAAAGCGGAACAATACTTATTAATACTGAAGAGTGAGAGTTAAAAATTAAGGGTTTCATTCACAATAAAATACGAGAAGTAACTTTAAACATATTTTTTATTCACGCGTGATCGATTGCTTGATTTATGTTCTAATTGCTAAGATTGCTTCTAAAGGAGGATTAGTATGTGTGCAGAGTCTTGTACAAAAATATTAGTTTGGTAACTTCGTCACGTAAAACTACGTTATTTAATTTTGCTTGGTATGTTCGAGATCAAATTGAACTAAAAATTAGATACTTATGTTTTACAGTAAATATGGATTAATGCGAACTATGGAATTTTTATTTTTAAAAAATCTGATACTTTGCTAGTTATAAATAAATAAATGACTTCATATAATCTTTATCTATTTTACTACTTGTCATTTTTGTGATTTATAAAAACAAAAAATAGAAGGGAATCTAAAATTAGAACATTATTTTTTTTCAGATGAAAAGGCATTATAACATAAATGTATTCCAACCTTGCGATTCTATAAAGCAGGAGTAAGCACTAAGTCGATCGCAATTGACCGGTGGATCGCCAAGACATTTTGGAGTACCACCTTTACTGAGACCTAATACTAAGGAAACCAACCGTCCTCTTTTAGGGAGGACATTTCTCCTATTATAGGTTCTGTCCTTCATCGAAAAATATCCTCCTACTTGTCCTCCTTTTCAAATTTTTAAAATCGATCTGTTATAATCTAGTACTTCTCAAACTTCCTATATTCGTGACCCAATTTTCATTAAGAATTTTCATCGCACCCCCCTTTCCCGTACAATAATAATGTGTTGAATGTAGTAATAATGTATAATACTTTGAGACGCTAGAGCTACAATACGGCCCTAATTTTAAAAAGTGCAAAGTATCAAAAAAAGTATTAAATTTTGTGTATGATAAGCCCATTGGAAAAAATCACTAGTAGTTATTAAACTTGATCTTAACTTAGTATTGATACTTAGTATCAAATATATTGTGCCGTACGATACATTTATAAGTATACCATATCAGAGCACATGTGTATTTTCTTATGTCAGAATACATTTTGTTCGGTTTCCTTTTAGTAAATTGATAATTTTTTAAATAATCTTTTATTTTTAACTTTATAATACGCTCGCGCCCCCCTTGTAGGGTTATCACGCCCCCTAGGGAAGCCCTACAAGGAGAACTCCACAGTTTGAGAAACACTGCTGTTAATCTTTATTTAGAGATGAACCAAATGTGTTTCGAATATGTCGAAGAATGGTCTGAAACAAATATCACAGGAAATAACAATTTTCATTGGTGTTTTTTGACTTCATCGCAAGTAAATTGGGCGATATAGAAAATTGTGTTTAGTTTTTATCGAAAGAAATACCTGATATTAAAATCAATGACAGTTGCCTGTTTGGATAAATTAGAAGACTGAATGTGTATTTAAATTCTAATAAATTGGAACAATTGGTAAATCAGCATGAGAAAATTGATAAAAGATAGGCGGCACCATTTCAAAAGTGAACGCTTTCCATATGATAATTTAGTTATTCTTGTTTCATTTACGTATGTGGTTTGAAATGTGGTATTAATTTTAAACATGGCGTGGGGCATCTTTTACTGGTTATAGTCAAGTAATTGAAGAAACCTTTTAGTATTTTAGTTCAAAATTTTATAGAGGAACACATAGAAAGTGAGAAAGAATAAGGCTGGAACGCAAACACACGCAGAGTGATGGCAGTGGGCAAAAAATCCTTTTTTTCTTTTTATTCTAGAGATATTAGTTCATATACCTCTTTTTCTACTAGAAACATTTAGTGTTCTCCAATAATCATATAATTTACGCTATTTAACGCGTTAATTGGTCAAAATAGTTGACTGAGACGAAATGTTGCATTGTCTCATTTAGAAACGTGCTTAAATGCAAGTTTTTAAAAAGATAAAGCTGTGGCAAAAATTTTCTTTTTCTTTTGGCGGCTAAAATAAGAGAATTAATTATCACGTGATATGTATTGAAACGTTCAAAATCATTGTGAATAAAGACAAATGCCTCGAAAGGAAGTACCAATAGTGAATTATATAAAAACATATACTCGACCTACTTTTTTAGTCAATGTATCCCATGGATTATACGTGCTACAATTAAAGACTACTTTAGATAGCATCAAAATTTGTAATAACATTCATTTTCATCTGAGTAGAGCCCATTTGTTCTGTTATAAAATGTATTCCTTATTGTGTTTCTTATATACAAGTGCTAATTGAGTTTTCACTTATTACGTTAAAGAAGAAAAAGATGCTTATTTAAGAAATATTTCCGAATTTCAAAAACATAATTCAATAATACTCAGACACGAATTACAAAGTGGCGAACTTTCATGAAAACCGAGATATTTTTCCGTTTAAAAATGCATTTCGAGTTTCATTCCCGTTTTTGATATTTGGTGAAGACTTTCTCAGCTATTTCTAGCAAAAACGAGAACTTCCCATGCATGAAAACTACTTTTGAGAAGCTTTAAGTTTACATAAAAAAAAACTTTATTAATTTCCTTGTTGCTATGCATGGTGAGTGAGACATCAACTTAGTAGCAATATTCGCGTCATTTGAGTCTTTCTTACAGTAAGTAAAGGAAAAAATAAATAAAGGAAAAAATTAGAAAACACACATAAATCCAATATCCTCTTTAACGTTTTAAAATCGATTCCCTTTCATACAATGCAACAAAAGTTTACGAATGGAGCTAAACTCATCTTATAAAACAGTAATCATTATTGAATTTATGTAAAAAGAGATACTCAAAAAATTTAAATGAATTAAAAATTCCTCATACATTCTTTTAAACTGAGATATTTGTACAACTGTTTCGAAATTAGCTATCTGAATTCAAGAAGTAGTAAAAACCTTTCTCGGACACATTTAAAAAATTTCTGAAATAATAAAACTGAGCATTATGTTACATAAACCACTTCATTACGATCAATATTTTTGCTCCAAATCTTTCGTCACTTAACTACAACAATTGCTGTCTTAAAACTTCGAAAAGATGGGCTTGACTCTTCCAAACAATCACCTGCTTATCTTGGCCAAAGTCATGTAGAAAAGTTTGCGCAATTTAAACAAATATCGCTTCGGTGTGTGGGGGGAGGGGGGTTGAATTCTTATAAATATTTATGGGGAGTAACTCTGACTACTGGATGAGAGGAAATTCTGAAGTTAATAGGGAATCGAGACTCTTGACTCTCTATTAATATTAATGCAACAGCGCAAACAGTGATGGGCACTAGATTGGATATTTCCAACAAATATTTGCTAATTAAACATTGAATCGCAGAAAATTCCGTTCCGGGATGTCTGAGTAGAGTGCTCCAATTCCGCGATTCAAGTCCATCAGTTGAATCATATTCCAATTTAGCTTTGAATACGCGAATTTCTGGAAATTAATCAATGCCAAAGGACAAAATCTATTCACGAGGAAAATCACACGAATAACTCTCTTAGCTTTAAATAAATACGCCCGCAGCGCTCGACAATTGGATTGCATTATCCTCTCCAAACATGAATTACAGCTGTCGGTCCAGACATTTCTGCCTTACTTTTTATAGAAAGGCCAAGTTTACTAACATGATTCCACTGTTTAATTATACATGAGAGTCTTTTTACTAAGTTTTATAGGCGTTTCATCACTTTTAAGAGTTTTTTGTGTGGCATTATTTTATATTTTAAAAATTCTATGAATTTATTATTTATCATGAATAGATTTTTTTATTCCCAAAGGAACGAATTATGAGATGTGTGAAAATATTGACTGATATTTAGGCCCTCAAACTTTTTCCTTAACAGTAGAACGTCCAGGAATTCGATTACCCTTTAAGGCTGTTTTCGGTTAATGTTAAAGAATAGGACCCGAATTCGAAACATTTTTTCAGATATAAATGAAATGAAAAACTAATATGATATTCTGGTTTCAATATATCCTTTAGAGAGCAGTACTTTTCATCATACTTCCCATTTTTAACCGAGTTGATTCATTTTTTCTGGCATAAAATGTTTTTCGTATTTTTTATCCTATACCGTAATGTTAAATGGGCTTTGCCTTCACGTATTAAAACAAAAAAGAAAGTATTCACGGAATATTTTGAAATTTTTGAAAACTCTATATTGTTAACAGAGGTAGATACGAGTTATAATGTTGCAAATTTCCATGGAAATTGGGTCATTTTTCTGTCTGAAAATGTGCTTCGCGTTTAGAGCTCTCGTACATTTACCGAAAACAGCCTTAAACATCCGCCGTTGTCATTTCGACACGACGACATTAAATACATGAAATATAAATGTAATAATTAAACCATTGCAGTACTACTGTTCAGAAGGATTTAGTTTTAAGACTCGTTAATATTATTTCATATCATTGTCCTGTATTATGATAATTTATGTCATTGTTAAACTGTAACAAAACAAATTATTTAGTCTTGTTAAATAAAATAAAAAAACTTATATTCATTAAATACTAGTATAATAAGCAAAATCGTTTTTTGTGAAAATGCAAGTTTTTTAAAATTATTTCTTACCATTTTATAAGCATAATGTTTGTATACTTACCTCATTTGCAATGGATACGGCGATGTACAATATTGCCTGTAGACATTTTCCTCACACCATGTCATACAAGACTCACAAATATTTTTAGTAGCATTTACTTTACAGTCTAATTTTCAACTTTTTGCGTTTAAGCGAATTTATAGTTCCTTTAAATTCAGTATTTACCTGATTTTAGCACGCTTTTATAAGTATCACTAGTATGTAATGGTATCTTTAAACTCAATTTTTACCCACTTTAAAAGGTCAAATTAATTCGAAATTTTGCACACTTGTCATGGACCGATGATAGTACAATAATTTTATAATTTTGTTTCATTGTCTTGACCAAGATCACCCGAAATTAGGATTTTAAGATTTGGTGACTAATTCATTACACCACTTCCAGGTTTGGCGACTTATTGCATATACCATTTTCAGATTTCGGGACTAATTCCAGATTCCGTGACTAAAAGCAAAAAGCAACCCTAAAATCGAATAGTCTTTTTGTTAATACAAATAAAACAAACAAAATAAAAGTGTTTTTGATGGGAGAAAGGGCAGGGTAGGTGCGGCAGCAATTTCTAATCATAATATAAGCATTTGTGTATTTTTTCTCAAAATGGAAATAAAAAAAGACTCGTGCATGTGAAAAAAAATAATTTATGTTCTAATTGCTAAATATATTTTTTTATTTTTATAAAGCAATACGTTTAGAAGTGATGATACGAATTAACACTATTGCAATAGGTCTAAAAGGTTTATAATACGATTGACACACTTAATATTTTTTTCTTAACGCACTTTTGTTAGTTTGACCTGTATCTATAGAGGCGGAATCTTTGAAATATAACGATACGGGACTCAGCCGAGGCACCGTAAACAGTGTGAATGAATACCCTTCAGAGACCCATTAATTAATATCCATGGATGAGCAAGACTAATTCCAGCAGCCACATAATTCCTGCTCCAAATATCAATTTCAAGGATAAATTCAACAATGAATAAAGGATAATTTAAAAAACTAAAAAAACAAACAAACTCGCCTTTATTGTAGATTGAACTAAAAAATAAAAAAATAAATTATAGTTCGTGTTTGTGAAAAAAACTAAAAACATGCTTTTATTTATGAAATAAGCAAATCCTTCGCAAACACTGAAAACGTCCTTTGATTACATTCCGAAGCCTTCGGAATTATTTTATGGGTAGCAGTAGATAGAAGAGCTTCAGCAATACGTATATATACGTCCTGGTTAAGAGTTCTGACCGAGAGAGACGTTTATATACGCCGATGGTATTTAAGAGGTTAAAGTTGTATTTTAGGTTTCGTGTCAAAGTATATTATTATTGAATTCAATACATTGCTATTATATGGAGGCGGGGATAAGGGAGGGGGTGCGACGAAAATTATCATTGAATATTGGGTCGCAAACATTGAAAGTTTGAGAAGCACTGATGTACGACCATTTCCCGAGTGTACCGTGAATTTTGGGAATCCGGTAAAACATCAAACGTACGACATCACTGCCGTCGGAAAAAGATCATGCAAGAACTTGGCCAATGACAACTGACGAAAATCATTAGGCGTAACAGACATGCAACTCTTTCGCAAACTGCTGCTGACTTTAATGCTGGGCCATCAACAAGTGTCACCGTGTGAACCATTTAACGAAACATCATCGATATGGGCTTTCGGAGCCGAAACCCAAACGTGTACCCTTGCTGACTGCACGATACAAAGCTTTACGCCTCGGTCGGGCCCGTCAACACCGACATTGGATAGACGATGTGTGGAAACACGTTGCTTGGTCTGACGAGTCTTGTTTCCATTTGAATCGGTCAGATGGACGTGTACGGGTATGGAGACAACCTTATGAATTTATGGATCCTACATGTCAACAGGGGACTGTTCAAGCTGTTAGAGGCTCAATGATGGTATGGGGCGTGTGCACTTGGCATGATATGGGATCCTGATACATCTGGATACGACTTTGACAGCGATTCGAACTAAAAAGTGAAAAAAATTTCTTAATATAAGAATGAAATGATTAACGAGATTATTAATGTCATTAGGATGAAAGTGTGGGGTGCTCTATATTAATTGTTATAGTTTTTTACTAGTTCTATTCCGAAATGCTGAGTTAGTGTAAAAATGCAGTACAAGGCACACACCCCACGCTCTTATCTCAATGACATTAAATTTTTCGTTAGTCATTTTATTCTTATATTGAGAATTTTTATTTTACTTTTTAGTTAGATTATAAAAGCTTGTTTTTAGTTTTTTTTTAAACTATAATTTATTTCAAATGTCGTGCACTTCCGTAATGTGAACGTACCTCATTAATTAAGTTTCATATATAGTCTTTTTTTAATAAATTTACCCAATACCGAGCGGTAAATAGTTCAAGAGTTGATTGCTGTGAGGTCTCCAAAATATTGTAAAATGTATGTACGGGCCATCTTCTTGATCCGGCCTTTATGAAATATTTTCTTGTCATTTGATCTACAACATCTACAACACATGTGGTTTCATTGTGTTGCGTCAATTCTTTTCTGTGTGGTCTGTTACAATTCTTGAATGAAGTGTGCTCATTACAACAACATTTTTCTGCTTCTTTCCTTGATATATAATGTGTTACCGGCATTAGGATGTTGATGAACTTAAGTGCGGTACAGATTTTTTTTGAGTTTCATGCAATCTGGAACATTTTTATCAGCAGATAAGCAAATGCTGTGTAACAAAACACTTTAACACAACAATTTTAGTATAATTCATTCATTTCGTCTGTGAATCCAATTGCATTGCATTCAAGGTCAAATAAGTGTGTGATAGTACTTTGGGGAGTTTGTTTTACAAACAGTATCTACTTAGTGAATTAGCTTTTGTTGAATGACAGCATTTTATAATGATAAATTGCCTTGGTGTCGAAATGACACCAGCGGACGTTCTAGGTAAATTTAGTTATAAAATCTCTTATTATTAACCTAGAACCACTAAACTTTTCTGCGTAATCATCATGGAAGTTTAAAAGTTACGAAAGATTTTCAAATTCCCTGCAAAAATGCGGAAAGGAGAATAAACTAAACAGGCTCCGGTATCAAATAGACATCTACAAACGTTCTGGTGTTAAGTCTCTGGTAAACAACTAAAAGTTAGTAATATCTCTAAGCACCAAATTAAGAATATAAATAAAAATCTTTAGAGATAGTTTTTCACTTTGATATGTTTTTGATATGTTCTTTCAACATAAAATAAAAAGAAAAGAAAACACAGAAAAGCTAAAGAATAATAATTTATCTGAGCTTCGATGTTAAAGCAATTTTGTGATGAGTGAATAAATGAGCATACAGTAAAGTCGCTCTATAAAGCAACAAAAGGGTGATAAACAATTAGCGATAAAGAACAGAAATCTCACACAAACGACATCAAAACACTAACTCTTGTTTCAATTTTCAAAACACTTTATCATTCATTCTCACTAGGTTTTTTCATTGGAATTCGTTTTGGTTCGTTAACTAACAACGCAGTTTCTTCGTTTATTAAGTTAAAAGTCCTTAAGGAAGGAGGTAATATGTATAATTTCCATGGCAATAAAATAGTTTTCCAAATAGCTTATATTTCTTATGAATGCTTGATGTTATTCTATGCTTGCTTCTAGAAAGTTATTTAATACACCATTTGTCTTAGAACTGATGCACATTATTATTTAAACAAATATTTTCTATTCACAAAACTGACAAATAAACTTACGAAATAATGCAAAAACATTGTATAGCTTTTTTTCAAGAATCTCATTCAAGGCTTCTAGTTTATTAGGATAGTACGCATACTTCAATATGTGTGTGAGAAATACAGATACATTTTTTTTAAAAAAAATTACTTCGTACAAAAGGTGATTCAGATTAGGATCAGAAATTATATGTGTTCATTTGTTAAAACTTCAAGGGAAAACATTAATTAAATACCAGAAGAATCAGGGGGAAAATATAATGTTTCATTCAGTAAAACTGAAAAATAAATGTGCGTCTCTAAAAAAATATAGTCTGAATGTTATTAATATATTACAAGTAATTTGAGAAATTCTTCATTATAACATTCAACGAAAAAACGATTTTCGCAGTAAAATCACCGAACAATATTGTGATCAACAGATGGTATCTTCAGAAAATGTATTAAAGGTTTCAAATCTGTTTCGTAGGAAGTTATAAGGGTTAACTTGTTTCACTACAATATTATGATTTTTGAATTATAATTTAAATTATTATACAGTATAAAGTAAACTCTAGAATTCGAAAATTCAGTGCTGAATAGGGTAGTAATTGATTTCAAAGAAAGATGTTTATTACTTATGCATAGCGCAACGCGATGCAGTGTACTTGCAGTTCTTTTATGTCATTGCTGAATTTACAAGATTATAAAAAGAATGCTAAAAAAATTACCCTAAATCTCAATTTAATGAATTCAATAAATAGTGATTAAATGGTTACAAAATCAAGGAAAAGAAAATTTAATTTTGTTATTACGTTATATATGGCTTCAGCTATATTTATTGCGAATTTCAAGCAGTTAACTTACTGTTCAGCATAAGGCTGTCTTCGGTAAAAGTACGAGAGCTCTAATTAAACGCGAAGAACATTTTCAGACAGAAACATTACCCAATTTCCATGGGAATTTGCAATATTGTAGCGCGTACGTCTGTTAACAATATAGTATCTTTAAAAATTCCAAAATATTCCCTGAATACTTTCTTTTTTGTTTTAATACGTGAAGGCAAAGCCCATTTAAATTAAGGTATAGGATAAAATATGGGAAGCACATTTTCAGACAGAAAAATTACCCAATTTCCATGGAAAAGTGCAATATTATACCTCGTACCTCGGTTAACAATATAGGGCTTTTAAAAATTTCAAAATACTCCATGAATATTTTCTTTTTTGTTTTAATACGTGAAAGCAAAATCCATTTAACATTACGGTACAGGATAAAAAAGGCGAAACACATTTTATACGAGAAAAAATGAATCAATGCAGTTAAAAAAAGAGGAAGTATCATAAAAAATACTGCTCTCTAAAGGATAGTGAAGCCAGAATATCATATTAATTTTTCATTTCTTTTATATCTGAAAAAAAATGTTCCAAATGCGAGTTCTATTCTTTAACAATAACCGAAAATAGCCTTAAATCCACTTCTTGTGGATTGTAAAGCATTGCAGAATACGCTAAAATGAATTGTATAATAACATAAAAGGTGTGATGTAAAACATTGTAAGAGAAAATCCATAATGTAATATATTCATTATGATTACTAACTTCATTAAGTAATCAGCCAACAAGTAAATTATGTTGTAATAAATAAATAAAAAGGCGGAAGAATTTTTTCATACAAAATATAAATTACCGAATTAACTCGAATCGAAGCCGCCGTTGATTCAAAGCGGCACCCCCAATTCACTACACGTTTTGGAGAGTTCATCGACATACGATACTTAAAAATTTTTTAAATATTTTAATGAGAAATAATAAGTCAATAATTAATTTATTTTACCAGTATTAAACACTTTCAAATACATACATCATCATATGATTACTATAGCAGTCAGTATCATGTTTCGAAAATGATTCGTCACTCTCATTGTCACAGCGCGGATTTCGGAATTGGTCGGATGGCACAGAAGACGACACCAAACGGTGTCGTCTTCCGTGCCGTCCAATGCATTTGTTATGCAACATTTTTTTAAAAGAATGCATTACAGATGAACGTAGAAGAATCATTAGGGATCGTTGAACATTTAAAAGGAAAAGTTATTTCCTTTTATTTACGTCATCGAAGTGTATTTGTTTCATACGTGCAGGAGCTGCCGTATTAGCAACATCAATGATACCGGGCCCCCAAGCTTTAGGAGCCATAACATGTGTAACTACAGTTCCTACTAACAGGGCTCCCATATCTAAAAAAGGGGGCGAAGGAATTTCGATACAGGGCCCCCTCAGAGCTAGCTACCCCCGTGCATCCCTGTCAAAATTTCAGAGTGGCCACTGCACTGTTTCCATTTTTTTCTGGGTATCGAATTGCTTCCCTTCTCATACTTGTTTCATATTGGACTCGTCTTGATTCTATTACCCATATCTTCCATGTTTAGGTGGTTAAAAGAAAACGTACAGGGAAAAAAATATCTAAATGCGAGCAGACAACAATGTTTATGTTAGACTGAATACTGGAGACACAAACTGCGAAATGGGATAAGTCATCGATGCAACTGGCCAGAATAAACATTTACATTTTTCCTTTTGAAATAGTTGAATCTCAATATACCCCACCCAACAAATGTTTTGCCCTCGATTCTAAGCAGCACCCGATTTTCGGTAACATTAGCACTGGTATAATCGCAAAGCTTAGATTCGAGTAAATGCGGTACATCCTTTTCTTTCAAAAGTATTTCGATGTATCTTTAAGGCTGTTTTCGGTTAATGTTAAATAATAGAACCCAAATTTGGAATATTTTTTAGATATAAAAGAAATGAAAAATTAATATGATATTCTGGCTTCACTATCCTTTAGAGAGCAGCATTAATCATACTTCCCATTTTTCACCGAGTTGATTCATTTTTTCTGGTATAAAATGTGTTTCGCATTTTTTATCCTATACCGTAATGTTAAATGGTTTTTGCCTTCACGTATTAAAAAAAAAAAAATAAAGTATTCACGGAATATTTTGAATTTTTTTAAAAACACTACATTGTTAACAGAGGTACAAGTTATAATATTGCAAATTTCCATGGAAATTGGGTCATTTATTTGTCTGAAAATGTGCTTCGCGTTTAGTTAGAGCTCTCGTACTTTTACCAAAAACAGCCTTAAAGGGAATATTTTTTTTAAAATTTTATTTAAGCATAGAGAAAACATTTTCGAGTGCATTTGCTCCCCCAATGATGCCAAAACCTGAATAAAGATTTTTCGAGAAAGAAGTAAATGGTAGCAAAAGCGCGAAAAAAAACTTGAGAAAAAAAAACTAGATTTTGTGAAGTTTTACTTCTCTAGAAAAGTTAAATCCATTTCATTTTCAACTACAATGGCATGAAATAGGAATATCTATGATATCGATTAGTATGTCACTGCATTAAATTCTAAAAGAGCGTCAATGTTTAAGTTTTCTCATATTTAAACTACAAACCATTAAATTCTCAATAACTAACTGATTTAGTACTTCTAATTTTTTTCCCCAAAACTAAATGTATTTAAAATTTATTGACAGGAAAATATTCAGAAAGTAAACTATTGCACCTACTTTAATATAACGTGAAAAAATTTGCAAAAGAAAATAAATTAATAGTTTTTAACTAACAGCCAAAGTATAGTTTAGTTTATTCCAAACTTGGGGGCTAGTTATCCGTACTTAACCATGTCAAACATATTAAAAAGGATACAAATATCAACCATATCTACGATATCGTAGACTCGCTGAAATGATACTAACATTTCAATTATTTGTTCTCCTCATCGGATGTCAAATATTTTTGGAGGAGGGGTATTCTAACTTGTATGCATATAAAACTGTTATTTATTACATTAGAACATTGTTTATCCGAACGTTTATTATCCGGAGCGTCAAATATCTGAATCAGTTTTTTTTGTCAACTATATGTACTGTATATGAATATTTTTGAACAGTGCAATGCTCAACAGTTGTTTCGCGTGAGGCCAAAAGCGACGGTATAACCCAAGGTCAAGGATCTTTGGGGAATTTCAAATGTGTGATTTGGAAAACATCTGCGCGGAATATTAGGTCAGTTAGTATCCAAGTGAGGGGGTGTATACGTGCTCTTTTGTTTAGTTGTGAACTGCTATGGCTTCCAATTCAAAACGGACGCGCAACGTCTTGAAAAATGATACAGAACTTGAAATATTGAACCGTCTCGCGAAGGTAGAAAGTGAAACGTCTCTAGCACAGTTTTGTATGCTTAAATGATCACGAGGCTGTCACTTCCGTGCAAGAAGAATCCGACCCTGTCAACGTTGAAATGGATTAAGACGAGGACAACAACAACGAAAGTAGCAAGAGTCTATCAAATGCTGACGCGTTTTCTACGTTAGAGACAGCTATGGAGAGTAGTACGAACACCAGTCAGAGTGCTGTCCTACACAAATACTGTTGCTCAAGAGAACCAGAGCCCTTGCAGCGAAAAATAAGTGATTATTTTCCACAATAAAGGTAAAATTGTGACATTTTGCATCTATTTTTCTTTTTCTTCAAGCACGTTTACCGCATGTGATGATTTTCAGTATTCGTATTTCGTACGATTTCATATACTGCATGAATTGCATTCGGGTTTTGGTTATACTAACAATCGTGTATCCGAATGGTGTCCGGTCCCAATTGTTTCGGATAAAAGACGCTCTACTGTATATAATCTTAACGTGTTCTCTGGGTATTATTGAACCACATTATCCGAAACGATAAGGAACAAAGCCATATCGATTAAAGAGTGAAGGTTGTGTGAACTAAACGAAATTAATCTTTAATGTAAAAAAGATTATTAATTAAATTTAATAATCTTTTAAGAGTTAAATTTTTAAGAATTATAGGTTTTTTTAACATCTCAGAATTTTCTATTGCTTAAAAATGAAAAAAATAAGATATATATTTATTTATACAATGTCAACATGTGCTACGCGTGCGCGTTAGTTTAGTACTTAATTCCTTTCACTGAAAAAGTTTTAGTAAATAATAATGATATTCACAGTAATTCAAAATAATATATTTATACTTATATAAACGTAATGATTTAACTCAGTGGCGCGACAGCCCATAAGGGCCAAGGCCTACTGTGCCCAACTCAGTATGCGTGACATTAGGCCTTAAAATGTAAGCGCAGATGTTCAGGATAGGTGTATATCCAGTCTTAATTTCCTTAGCAAGTTTGGTACTCATTTATCGACTCACAGAAGGGATAAAGACTGTGTCAACCTTGCCCACTTTGGGATTTGAACCTCGGACCTGTGGAAGGATAGTGCGATGCCCTACCCACTCAGCCACTGGGATTCATATAAACGTAAAATACACTTAAATTTTCTAACAAAGGATTTTTATTTGTAATGGGTTTGAGCCTTCCAAGACTTCACGTAGCAGTTTATTTCTAGCTTACCCGTCTAACAGGAGCTAACAATAACTATATCTCCCCAAAGCTGAAACTTCAGTTCTTTTAAATCAAGATAATCCAACCTTACACCATCCGCATTTGTAAACCAATCGGAAAATTCCTTTAACGTAAAGCACATTATTTTAATAGCTCCCAGTTAACCATCGGGATAAATAGACTAGATCTTAAAAAAAATTCTTTCAAAATTGAAGCACAAACTTTCTGACCACTCATCCTAAATGATACTTTAGGGAATAACCCTCACCAAACTCAGGACACGCCACCCGAGAGGGATGAAAATCCATAAAGACGGAACAAGAACGTACCTGCAATGCAGGAACTACCCTAGCACAGAACTGACCCCTCACACGGAGCCCCATTCTTTGACATTTGCTCTCTTCGCATGTGAGCAACGTTGCTCATTCGGCTCAGCTGAAAACTCTCCAGTGACAGATAGTCAACTTGTGCCTGATTGTAGGCGATTTGTCAAATAAAAAGAAATGAAAGCATACTATATGATCTGTCTTGTTTCTCCTAGAATATTTATAGTCGTTAACTGTATTATTTTTTACTTACACTCTAACAAAAAAATGACGCACCAAGAATAAGTTGTCCGATAGAGGCAAAAATTAGTGGGTAGAAAAATTATGTACAGAATAGAAGATCAAAATATCAGAAATATTCAATGATTTATTTCAGAGTTACATAGTTATAAAGTAACAAGCTAAATAAGGTGTTGACCAACCACTAGCCTGTATGCAAGCTGCCACACGACGTGTCATAAGGCACCCTGATGGGCTCCTGCGGTATTTCTTGCCACATTTGCTCCAACTACTGGGCAAGGTCATCAACATTTCCCGGTAGACGCAGACTCCTTCTCTTCATATCCTAGACATGCTCCATTGGAGAGATACCTAGTGATCTGGCTGACGAAGGAAGTGTTTGACAAGCTCTAAGACAGTTCATAATAACACATGGTCATATATGGTCATTCAATATCTTGCTGAAAATAAAACCAGAGTACTGCAAGAGGAAAGGTAGCGAAACAGCTCTCAGACTGTCGTCGACGTATTGCTGTGCTGTAAGTGTGCCTCTAATGACGACCAAAGAGGTCCGGCTGTCAAAAGAAATAGCACATCAGACCATAACTCTTAGTTGAGAGCACGTATGGTGGGCAGTTGTGAAAACAGGATCGGCACGCTGCCCTGGGCTTCACCAGACACGTCCTCGATGATCTTCAGGACACAGTTGGAAGCGGGATTCGTCGCTAAACACTATAGGTCCCCAGTCAGCATGACTACAACCTGATCGAGCTAAGTATGACTGTAATCTGGCTCGACAATGTGCAGGCGTAAATGGCAGGTGGCGTAACGGTCGATACGGACTTAAATTTCGCTCTATCAGCCGCCTGTGAATGGTCATGGTGGACACTCGTGTGCGGTCCGCATGTCTGATGGTAGATAACGGTGAATCAAATGCTGTGACAGCTGATATGACAATCAATCTGTACTCTCGATCCTATGTGGCCTTAGGTCAACCACTATCATCATGACGCTGAAATTTGCCACTGTCCGTCCATTCTTGTCTGGATCTTCTAATATCCGCTTCGCTTCGACCCATATGACGAGCGGTTCTCCGATTTACCCAACCTGTCTCTTTCAGTCCAATGATACGACCTCTTTCAATTTTTGATAGTATCTTGTAATGAGTTCGAATCCTACGGTGAGGCATTTTTTTCAGTCGCTGAAAGGTATCCTATACCGCAATGCAACCGAAATTATTTTGACCATCAGATTGAAAATCGCTTCTTATAGACACCTGCTGAAAGCACAGTTCCGATGAGCTCTAGCTCCCGCCATTCATTCATTGAACACAAAATTTTAATCACTTGCATGTTTGGAACAAATGTCTTTGCATGCGAAATTTCATTATAATTGGATAACTCCTTCTTGGTGCCTCATTTTTTTTGTTACAGAGTGTATTTTAAATTTTGGAAAGTTCTAGCTGTTGCATCAACAGTTTATCTAATACAAATTAATATATTCTACTTAATTGTTACTAATTATACTATAAAATAATAGATTTTTTAAACAATTAAATAATTATGTAAATGAAATTTCCAATTGAGGGCTATAATTTAAACTTATTTTTGTTATTATAAAAAATAGTTCAAAATATTGGGATCTAAATTACACTATGATTATAAAAGAATGCATGATATATATATATATATGATTAGTTTTACCTCATAGTAAAGTGTAATAATTTAAAGTTAACAGTAGTACGCTTATTCTTAATATAAACTGAGAAAAAGGCAATCACTCACAAGATTAGTACGCTTTTGAAAAATTTGAAAATCTATTACACCAACAGGAAAAAAAAAATCCTATCCATGATAAAATGAGATTCTACAAGCCATTTAAACTCCTATTACAGATAGAAAACTAAGTGAAGTAATTTGAGATTCAGAAATTATTACCGAAGCATCACTCGCTTGGGTTAATTTTGTCTTTGAGCTGCCGAGAATCGAAAGCAAAGTTTTAAGTGTCCGATGCAATTTGCGTTCATCCCAGCCTCAAATGGAGAAGCAGCCACTCTCGCATAATTTAACAATTTCTTCTTGGGAAGTGCAAATGAAATGGGCAGTTTATCCTCGGTAAACTTTCGTGTACTTTGAAAAGAAAATCGTCGACGAAAGTTTTCCAAAGACTTCTTGTGCAGAAATGAATGCGAGGATCTTTTAAAATGACACCTAAACAACTCCAAGTGGGTCGAACTATTTCAATTCATTTCGATCCATGAAAGAAATTTGCACTTTAACTCCTTCCACTGCTGCTTAAGCGAGTGAAAACGAATTATTTGTAATGGGTGGAAATTTGGTAAATGATTTGAAAAGTTTGAGTGGAATAAAGTTGGACCCACACACACACACACATTTATTCGTGGTATTTATATTTTTCACGTACTTGAAGTATTTGACAGAAATAAAATTCGTTCAATTTAAGCTCATAAGTCTAAAAATGTATTATGAGAGGAATAGATATAATAATAAATTGATTTTTTTCAGTTCGATACCTTTTAGAAAGTTAATAGTTATTTTATTTATACAAAAATAATCTAATTATATCATCGAGTTAATGTTTATTAACATCGTGCCATAAAACAACTCGAAGAGTATTATGAACGGACTTAGTAATTTTGAACCAAGGTGAAGTGACGAGGGCGTCACTTGACCTGGCACTCCCTCTCCAAACTATCACAACATACTAGTATGAGCAAGATATATCAGAAAGCAAAAGGTAGTAACAAAGACGTAAACAATTTTTAAAAAATGAAAAAAAAATAAAATGTGAAAAACATTTTCTAACTCTATTTTAAAAAAGTAGATTACAGTAAAAATAGAGATATTTATTTCGATTATAAACGTATTTTCCATTACGCCTATATTAGAATATATTTGAATGTATAATTGAGAAAATAGAGAGAGAGTTGTACGTTAATTTAATTTTACCCATTGGCACAATCTTCTAAAATCCCTGATGTCAGTCTTCGTTAAGTTATAAATACAGTGTACACACAACAACAAAAATGTGAGTTTGTAAAACATCTTAAGTACCCTAATAAAATAAGATATTGAAATGCACAATTATGCTCTAAATTTAGTTCAAAATCCGTTTTTCTTTTGTTTGTTTTTTAAATCGTATATTCAGAAAATATATAAATGCAGAGATGTGATGTACTTGATAAAGACTTAAGGGCAATAAGCGATTTTTAATGAAAGAATACAATAAGTTTTGATTCAAAAGGGAATTTCAACCCATCCTAAAGCATTAAGAACATTCTTGCTTAGTGTACATTCCAAAATATGATAACATTTTCACAACTGCTTTATAAAATTTTAAAAGTAGATCAGAGACAGACATTTTCTGAGTTAATAAAAAAAAATGAAACTCGCATATACTTTTAAAATATACATCTGAATAAGGAATGTAGTTAAAGTTATTCAAATAAAAAATATCCATACACACCTATACATGTAAGGTTCCAAGTAATCATGGAAAAATAAAACAATGCAAATTTTCAATATCTTAAATCCTTTTTCTTAACAGTTTTAAATGTTAATTTGATTATTACTTTGTCGAGAGTAGCAAAAGTTAAGGAAGCGATGTAAACATGATAAATTTAATACAACCTCATTTAATAGAAATATTTTTAAAATATTTAATGAAATATACATTAATCTATCACTCTAGGAAATTATTTCTGTAGTTATTTATGACTTAAGTAAAAATTTTACTTCTCCCCTTGGCTTCCTGGAGTATTTTAAATTATAAACAAAAGCCATCTCTTAGTGTATCTTAGTTCTTTTATTCAAACTGAAAGTCTATTTTTGTTGAAGTTTTAAAAGGCTTGTTCCGTTCAACTTAGTGAGTTGTCTCTCTCTTCTCAAAATCTAAAACCTTCCTAATTTCGGAAACACGTGCCGAGCGGACATCTTTGACAAAAAGTGGTGTCAGCCGGACGGGAGGAAGGGGCGCAATTATTCAATTAGTGTTCGGGGCACGCACAAAGTTGCGTCCATCTTAATTGCGGTTGTCTCTGAGCAGGGGCTTTAATCACTCAAGCCGCGCAATTTTCCACAATCTCTCTTGACGGCCTTCGCCTTGTGAGTGATGAGTCGCGATTATGACTTCTTTACGACGCCAACCAAAAGGATTTCGCCCACCACCAGCTTTGCACAATGTTGTACTCGTTTCAAACGACGTCTCTATTGTCCTCTTTAATATAGCTACAACATCAGCGTCATTTCCCCGAAACAAGAACGAGATGCGAATGAAACTTCTCCCAAAAAATGGATGAGGATTAAAATTAAACTTTTCGCCTTTGGCCAGTTGGGGTTAGTAATACAGGACGTATGCATCAGAAGAGAAGTCCCATATATTTCGCTTCATAACATGTAAATACGCATTAGTATTTGATGGTATAATCAACATTGTCACATTTATTGGTACATATTGTTTTTACTTTATGAAATTTATGACAACTGTTTGGTATTTTTTTCTCTTTCATATATTAAGGTGAGGTATTACCAAATAAATGGGGAATTATCTATGTATTAATGTTATGAGATATTGTTTGAAACATTCGTCATTAATATCAGATATTTTTACTTTGATAAATAAACATTTTATATTTAATGCAGTTCTTTTTTTCCTTATAAATTCAACTGTCCATAAACTTTGATGTCTAAGTTAAATTCAATAAAGATAGGCTTTTTCATTTTAATTAACTTTATGTAGACATACCTTGGTACCCATTCATTTAATATCGAAACATTTTCCTGGTTTCTTCATTTGACTTGCATTGAATTCCTATATATATATATATATAATATCAATAATTCCTCAAATTTAAAAACTGAGTGGTATTGTTTAACTAACTTTTTTATCTATAATCCTAAATAATTTGTTAGATTTATTATGTACAAATTACTAATTTGCACTTTTATAGTAGCTTGTGAATTTTGTATTGTTAACTTCAGTTCGAGCAATTTGTTGTTTATTCCCATTGTACATTGGTTTAAAATTTATAGAAAAACTTTGTGATATGACCGAACATACAGAAATGAAATATTCTTCTTTGCAATCTCTAACGTTAAGCTAAGATAGTTGTGCAAGAAAAGGTGTTTTTGATTCCTCCTCAACATGTAATCTCATGCAACGTACAAACAAAATTGTCATGTTTTAACAAGTACAACAATTTGTTTAAGGTATCAGGGTGTGACAATATAAACAATTTTCAAATAGATATAATTCTTTGAAACTGAAATTAAATAATTCAAATCTTTTTACAAGTTATATATAAAAGGATGGAGTTTAAACAAAGCATAAAATGTTTAAAATATAATCATATTTTTTTAAGGAATTATAAGCATATGAAAACAAAAGAAAAATTTTCTTCTATAAATATAAGGTAATTTTTACGGTGTTCATGCTGTTTTCTATAATAGTAGCCATTGAAGTATAAAACTTTATAGAATTGTAAAATATATCACACTCCTTAAACCCTACATAATTTTACTATTATGTATATTTTATATTCAAAATGTTTGAAAAAATATTGAAATTAAAAAAATTATTTTAATGTAATTATTTTTGGTTTTTAAAAGTATAAATTATTATTCTATATATATAATAATAGCTACAGTGTAATAAGGATATACATTTAACTTTATAAAGCAACTTATTGCTAGTAATTAGAGCTATTATTAAGAAAAAAACATGCTCAACATAAGAATTAATTAATATTTCTTACAAAATGTTTATTATTTTCATCTGCTTAGAAAATTTTAAATTATTATTATATTTTTAACATGTTACACTTTTTGAAGCCTGATTTCTTCATAAATAATGTGTAAAAGTTTCGAATTATTTAATTTTAATTTCGAAGAATTATATCTGTATAAAAATTGTTTATATTTTCAGCCCTCTAGATGAACTTAAGACCCCTTAAGATAAAAAAAAATTGAAAAAAGATCCGAAATCCCGGAAAATTGCTTTGATGAAAATTGTGTCTTCTCACAATACACACTCTTTCTTCTCATATATTTTCCCATCTGCTGTAGATATTATCTACATATCTTAATACCTGTATATCTCCAGCCTTCTGCTCACTTGAGTAATGGCTTGAATGTACAATTAACTATTTAGAAGGTAAATTGTACCAAACCGTGAAAGTAGAAAATATCACATACTTCTCGTGCTTTTAACCCTTTATCTACCGCATTATCATTTACTGTAATTGTTTTCATGCAATATATATATATATATTGGATCACTACATTAAAAATTAAGGGATATACATAAACAAAATACTCAGCTTTGGGAAACTTAACCCGTTAGAGCTAATTAATTAATTAAAGATATTCAACTGTAAAACTAATTATATACAATGCTCACTTGAAATAAATAGTCAAATCATTTCCTAAGGTCTTCCTTAACATACAAAAAATAAGACCCTTAAATTTGGACAACAACATTTTTTTCGGGACATAAATGATAATCTTCGCAATCCACTGAAAACGCAATTTTTGCTTTAAGACTATTATCCTTCCCCCCGCTAAAATACACATCACAGAACCCGTGCCGTCTTATATCTTGAAAGATTGGATTTTAAAGAATATTCCTGCTAAGTATCGTCAGAATATTCGTAAAAATGGTTATTCTATGTAATTGTAAAGTGAGTGGTATTTATAAGTACCATCGGTAGATAAAGTGTTAATGCTTACAGTATAACCTATTCTTTTTGGCCCATGATTTGTTTATTCTATCTCAACCTGTATCATGCTTGATTGCAGTTAAAAATATTCTTTCGGACGAGTAGGCATGAGAGCTTGAAACATTATCTGATCGGAAATACTTTTACATAGGTATCATTTAAGGTTATGAATTTTTAGAAGCGTTTTTGATGCCCATCTTTGTAGAAATTGGTTCATTGTGCAGAAAACGGTATTAATCCTCCAGAAATAAGTCATATATGTTGACAAACATCCAACCCAGCAATGCTTCTTCTCTTCCATTTAGGAGAATAAGAAAAAGTCACTGAAGACGATATCAGTTAAATTGAGCAGATGTGGCCAAAGTTTCAAACCAACATCATTTTCATTCCTCAACCCCAACTCGAAATGATTGAGTAGATGGAATGTTGTCAAAAAGACAAATGCCTTTAGTAATTACATCACCCCCTTTTTATGATCCGAACATCTCGGAATTGTTCATCAGTCTACATTTTTAGGCAATGGAGTCCGCTTCCTCTCGCGCGCGTAGACTATTAAAATTTCATGACAGTAAAAAAAACAACGCGGCTTTCCTTGCAGACTTCTACCCTCAAACCTTTATAGGAGGTGATGATTCAATGTGGTTCCATTTATTATAGGCCTCTCTTTGTCTCTTGATCATATTGATAGATCAAAGATTCATTCATAGTTTCCAGGGAATGAACCAAAAAAAATTCATACTTTTCCTTCTCCAAAAAATTCAACACCTCCCTTGACAGATCACTCCACGTTTGCATCTGAAAGTCAGCAATCTAGGAATCTAGTGTGCTGATATCTTTGACATGTTCAGTAGGGTGACCCCATTTCCTTGTTTTTTTCCCCTTTCGGTTTTCAATCGTTATACAAGAGCAAAGTTGCCTTTTGTTTAACCAAGTAGACAGAAGAAAATTTTCTAATAAAAAAAGACTCCGCTCGCGGATATCAATCTAAAGTTTCAAAAATATAAAGAAATATTTATAGTCTTTTTCGTTTTTTTAGCATTTTTTTATTTCTTTGAATTTTCAGTCATAATAATGTTTTTTAGAATGTAAAATTCGAGATATGAAGAGTGAGAAAAAAAATAAAATCTGTACTTTCGAAATAATTATTGTTCACACAAAATGCTCAAACAACACTTAGTTTTTGTAAAAAAAAATCAATATTTGGTACTTTTTTGTGTTTTAATTTTTTTTTTACCTTTAAAGATCAAAATAACTGGTAAGCCTATTTGCATTTAAAATATTTTTCCACTATATGTGGAGCTATTATTATGTATGAAATTTCTAAAATTATATTCAAAATGTGCATTCAAATACTTAATTTAAATTTAAATTTTTGTGAGAGAGAGAAACCTCTTGTACTGACTTTGATAAAAAGTCATTCTAATGATATCATCTCCTGTTTTAGCACCACACAATTTTCAGAATGCTTGTATTTTAAGTTTCACTCAGTGTTCCAACCTGTGAATGTGGTGAGGAAGCTTTGAAAACCTATACCTAAGTTACTTATTACACCATAACCTTGAAAGACAGACCACGTGTTTGTAATTTTTGTACTGTCCGAAACTTTAAAGGATAATGTACCAATTATCTCAATGAAAGGGTTCACTGCACTGTTCAATATCAATCACAACTGTTGCTCTATCGGAAAGTCTAAATGGTTCCTGGCCAGTCATGCTATTTTTAAAATAATCAATGTTGTGTTTGGTTAGAAATATGAGGAGCAAAGAAAAAATTAAAACAGTTATCCAAAATATTTATTGTTCGTGCAAAAATCCAAAAAACAATACATGTTTTTTTAAAAAATCAATTTTAAGAAGTTTTATATTTTTTTTTCAAATTTATTTATATAAAGAAAATTTTTAAAAAAATATGAAACATATTTTATGTGATTCTGGTTCTCTTTTTATTAAGTAAATTATCTTCGATTAGATTTCTGAGATAATTCGAATGTGATCGGGACTCATAACCAGAACATCACTAGAAGCTCACGTGTCTGACTGCTTGATTTTCTTTAACATAATTACCGTTTTCATTCTCGGATATATCTGTCGCAGGGAAATGGCGAAATTAGGAATTTCATCAAATCCCTAGGGGAGATGATCACTTGACGGTAAATGTTAAAATAACGTCTCTTCAAGGTCATTTCCCTGATGAAAGTAAGTGGTTTTATCAAATCCCTGAACGGTTTCAGTGAAATGATGAAATGAACTAATCAGGATTTGCATTGGCAAAATACTATACAGAGGGGGAAGACACCTGTGGGGATCGAGTCCTTGTACTTCCTAATCATACAGGTAGTTCTATGGATCCCCTAAATATTAAAACCATATCTTTAAAAAAATGGCACCATAGGATTAACATAGGGATTGATATTTTAGTGCGTAAGCAACTGAGAGGAAAGATGTTATACGTCAAAAAATGCCAGCCTAATTTTCTAATTATTTGTTAATTAGTTTCGAATAAATAATTTATATTTCATTAAAAATTGTTGCATTACTTATTTCTACGTTTGATAATGCACCATATTTGTTTAATAAACACTTTTAAACATTTGACAATATTATTTCATCATTTCACTGAAACAGCTCAGGGATTCGATCAAATCCCTTACTTTTATCAGGGAAACCATCTTGAAGAGAAGTTATTTTAACATATACCGTCAAGTAATCATCTCCCTTATGAATTAGATGAGATTCCTAATTTCATCATTTTACTGCGACATATCCCTCCTCAATTCACCAAAATATCTTTTCTCCTGGCAGCTAAAAAAGTTTATTAATGGGTATCATAATAATAAATGCAAATTAAAGAAGTCGCACCATCGAGATATAAGCAAAACCTCATTCGTAAAAAAAAAAAGATTGACTTCTTGAAATGTGAATGTGCTCTACTTTGTGTGAGTGTGTGTTAACTTATAAATATCCTAATATTGTGTTTAGTGCATTTAGAAGGAAATAATTGATATTAGTGTGCGCGTGCTTTCAAATAATTGCAATTGTGATAATGTTAACAAAATTATTTTCCAAAATTTTAATTTATAATCCTGAAAATTATTTACATGAGTATGGATGATTAATCTTGCAGGAAATAAATTCATAAATACGCAAAGAGGCTTCAAAGGAAAACAGATAAAAATGCTTGAATCCCCAAAAGAACATCGTGTGAAATTCTACAAATTTTGAAAGCTGGACCTACTAATGTCAAATAAATATATATTCCATTTTGGATTCTTAAGGTATTCAACTACTTGTGACAACTTTTTTTATGGAGATATGGACATTTTTTTATGGTTTTTACATTACATTAAAAAAAAAAGGCTCAAATTAAGAAGAAGAAAATATTATTTACTAATAAAATGGGAAAAAATACATAAAAATTGGCAAAAAATTACCTAAATGGGGCCCGCTCTGCACAAATAGTAAATGAACTAATTCTCAATTTTTCTATTTTGATGTATTACTTTGTTATTCTTTTTTGAAGTGACCTTCAGGATAAGAGGTATTTTAGTTTTTGCAAAAACTAGAGCAGTGGTTCTCAAACTTTCACCACTGGTGACCCAATCTTTAATCATAATTTTTATCGCCCCCTAAAAAATAATGTATTGAACGCAATAATAATGCACTTTGGGTGCTAAAGCTACAATACGATCATAATTATAAGCCGTAAAAATTAACAAAAGATAATTATTAAATTTCATATATGTTACTTCTAAGTAATATATATTATTTATTTATTTATTTACTTTTTAGTTCGATTCACTATAAAAGCGTGTTTTTTAGTTTGTTTTAAAACTATAATTTATTTTATAATTATTTTTACCATACACGATAAAAATCACAATACCAGTGAATAATTTAATCAAGAGAAAATATACTTACCTACTTTCAAGTACTTTTCAATTTTTCTTTGAAAATTTGAGAAAAAATCCAATAAAACTAAAGAAAATGTTCCAAAAATGCGTGTCCTTAATAAAGAACATAAATCCCAGACACTTTTCGCTAACAACACAGGAACGTTATTTTACAGCAAAACTGTCATATTTTGTTAACGTTTTTGTAGTTTTGCTGTCGTTCGATGATCTACAAATAGTATTTTGAAATTTTTATTCCTTGTGTCTTTTTGGCGAAGCGATGTTTTACATTATGGCTTCATAGTTTTCTTCATAGAGATTTTTAGGCGGCATTTGAAAATTTCAAATCAACACAGACGTTTCATGTCTAACACTTATCTGATATTTACTTTCGCTACCTTGATTAATATGCATTATTTCAGTAGGTTCTTCAATTGCTTATTCAGTTTCAACTTCCTTCAATAGGAATCACAGATGCCCATTTTTTCAAAATTCTGCTCATTTACATTTATAAACCATAATAAGTCGTACAACATAGCAATCAAAACCGCAATATTGTTAATGGGGATAGTGTAGCATGGTCTCTACAATAGTCGTGTAAAACATTTTTCATTATGCATTATATGTTTCAGAAAACACATAAAACTAAATCTTGGCCAAACAATTCTTCAAAGTGCTCAATATGCTTATCCATATATCATAAAACTCTTTCACATGGAAAAAGGCGAAACAGAAATATATTATATTTACGATTTCCCTAAAAAAATGACGGAGATAACAATACCAGTAAGTTTGAAGGTCGGCTAAAGTAATATGTCAGGTTATAAGAAACGTAATAAAAAATCTCTCATTGTGGAATTACAGCAAAGCCAACAAAATATTGTTTTTTTTAAATTTGGTTATAGGATCAAAGATGACTAATGAGCGTTTGAAGTTCAATCTTTTATTTGTGATGATCACCAGATGATAAGAATAAATTATATCAGTGTAAATGTGTATTTTTCTATTATGTCAGAAAGCATTTTGTGTGTTTTACTTCATTCCAAAAAATTATTTTTTAAACCTTTTATTTTCAATATGCTCGCGCCCCCTTGCAGGGTTACCGCAGACCCAGGGGGCGTGCCGCACAGTTTGGAAAACACGGAACTAGAGCATTTTGTCTTAGTTTTTATATGAAATTGCTTTAAAAAAGTGATTATATTCTCATAAAGAACTGTAAATTTTGTAATAAAATTTTTATTGATAAATCTGAAGGTTAAAACACTTCCACTGTTATACAGAACATACACAAAAAAATTCAACAAATTATTTTATAAACTTTTTGAGCAATCTCTGTCCCCGTTTGAGTTTTTCGAGAAAAAAAAAACATTTCGATTAAAATGCACTTTAAAGTTTGACATCTTATGTAAAGTTACGGCATTTGCTTTTACTAAAACACTTGTAGTCTTCCTTGTAGTGAATGGAAAATAAAAATCTTGGTATTTTTATAAAGCTAATAAGATGGCCTATAAAATAAAATCATAAAAGAAATTTGTCAATTTTTAAGAAAAAACTATGATTTTTGGATAGTCGGATACTTTAGTATCTGATATATAAGAAAATGATAATGATGATGATCACTTGAAGCTCTCGGTTTGACACCAATCACAAAACTCCTTGACAAATGAAATTTGACCTGGAGATAGTATCATTAGTTAGTGACCGTAATGGAGTCTTCGATCTAACAACAGCTGCGATCGTGTCTTCTATTCTTTGAGGTTACGATGTAATTAATGACTCAGATAGAATAATTCCAAGTCTTTCACATCGCACACAAATAGTAGAATGTTCAGTGAAACTTAAGATAGAACCTTTCAAAAAGCGTGAGGTGCTAAAGCAGGGACCATCCTTTTAGGGAAGTGTGCCACTAATTGATGAAAAAAATTATGCGTGTCACTTCAAACTTTTTCTACAAACAAAAGAACATAAAATGGTGAAAAAATATTACTTACAGGCTGTTTATGGAATTTTTACGCAAATAGCTCATTGTTTATGCAAGTCTAAGTCGTGGAAATTTAAAAATAATATAATAAATATTACAAAAGTACGAACTTATGTTTTATTGTTAAAAATTTTAGTTAAAGTGCAGGGGGCTTGGCTAGTAATGGCTATGTCAATGTTTTAGGCGAACAAAATTGGTCCCCAAACTATTTCATTTAGCAATAGGTCTACAGTGTGCCAGAATGAATTTCTTATCTCACCATAACATCTAGATAAAAATCACCAAATCCCCAAAGCCCTCTACTGCACTTGAGCCATTTTTTTCAGTTTCCTTCAGTTAGGTTAGGAATAAATTAAAAATGAGTAACCAGAAAATTTTGATTTTAAATTACGTAGTTTTTCAATTTGTAGATTTTTACTGGGTTATCTGCAAGCGGATTAGTTCCCGAAGATGCTTAACAAAATAGGGTTATTTTAGCTGTGCATCATCAAAAACGCAAAAGTGTGTTCACAAAAGAAAATATATGATTAATCAGGACTGGAAAAGAACAAATATTTTCCTTGTAATTTTAAATTTAAGTTACTTAAATGTCTTATAGTACAGGGCTAAGAAAAGCTAAATCTCAAAGCCTATATTCATTCTTGAGAAGCAAGCACTCACTGGACTGACACTGTTTCTTCCAGACATTTTAAAATACGCTCCCTCACATAATTTTCGAAACCTTATTATAACTAACCTTATTTATATAACCTTATTTAAACTAAACTAAAAATAAATTTCGATTTTTTTAGGAAAAGGATGATTTCAAATCGGTCGGATACCTTAACTGTATTTTTTAAATTAATTATTAAAACAATACGTATATTTAGTCTTGCAGTGACCAAGTTGAACGGCATGGTAGTTGGCATCGATCCACAAGTATTTACTCGACATCGAAAACAATCGTTTCTGAGAAGCGAATCAGTCATGGAAAGGTATAAAAATAAAACTTTTCTTTGAGAATACGACCCTGTTATCCTTTTGAGGCAGCCTCAACATCCGCTCCATTCCCTAAAGTGAACAAACCCCAACGAAGTCGCAATTTTTGATGAAGAGCAAATATCCTATTGTGAATCTACTTTTCCCCTCCGAACTAAGTCGTGCATCAGATTCGGCAAAGTGGATTGCAACCTAGTTTGTTTGTTGACATTCCATTCGATCGTAGCCTCAATCTGGCTTTGATCATTTTGATTCACCGCCGAGATTTGCTTTGTTTACCTAATGCTTTTTTCTTCCATCAAATTCAGTTAGAGATATATATGTCACAGGAAAAGAAAGACAAAATATGTCTCTCTTCTTTATTTTCGACTTTTAAATTACATTCGATTATTTCTATTCTGTTACCATAACTATTTTAAAAAACAGAACAAAAATCCATAGGGGAATAAGTCTATTAAATGGAAGAGCAAGTAAATGCTAGATAATATTTTAATAATCAGAATTTTCTCATTTTTAAAAACTGCTTATATGTGGGTTGTGAAAAAGTAATCGTACAGCTTTTTCAAAGATAAGATAAAACATTTCTTAATTTTGTGTAATAAATTATTTCCCTATTCGGGGTTATTTAATGAATTTCCTTACAATACGTGTAATTGAGAATTATTAAATTAACGTTATACTTACAAGCAACAGGCAACCCGAGTACTATATACCCTATACCTGAGATAGAACCTCTCTCCAAGCAACCATACTAGTCGAACACTAGGACTTTGAGCACAACGGATTTAACGTGCATCAACCTCCTGTACATGGGTGCGGGAATTCACTGGCGCATGAATTCAACCAGTGACACTCTGGCCACGAGTTCATGACTGTAATTACTATAGGCTTTACGGTCATTTCGTTTCAATACGCGAAATATATTTTTACTACACTCATGTCCAAAAGTTAACGATCATGAAGTTAAGGCAAAGAAAGACACAGAAGCAAAACAAGTTTGACTTATTTTTAATGTTTATTTAATAAACAAAAGGTAAAGAGCAAAACAGATGCTATATGTTTGACATAATTAATAAAAATTGCGTTTTTTACTCACTGGAGCAAATTTCAAAAAATAACCTATTTACAAAAAACAGTATAGCATGGTTAATATGATGGTTAATACGGAGTACGTCTCTCGGACGATGCAATACAGGCCTTACAACGCCTAGGCATGCTGAGTATCAAATTATCAATCTGATCTTGGGGAATATTATACCACTCATCAAGCAATGCCCTCCGAAGTTCCTATATACAGGTGGAAGGGGGTTGACACGCTGCAATTCGTCGGCCAAGCATATCCCACACATGCTCTATTGGATTCAAGTCCGGTGAGTATGCAGGCCAATCCATATGAGTGATATCCTCCGATTTAAGGCATTCGTCTACATTGTTTGCACGTTGAGGACGGGCGTTGTCATCCATTAACAGAAATTCAGCACCCATGCCGACCCAAAACAAACGTACATGCTGTTCCAGAATGACATCCCGATAGATGTGGACTGTCATCGTTACACTCCGAACATGCAGGTTAGTTCTGGAATCAAGAATATTTCCTCTCCAAACGCGAGCCATCCTGCACCACCGTAATGGTGTCGTTCAATGGTGTTCTTTTGGGGGTAACGGGTACCTGGCGCTCTCCATATTAAAGTCCGGCGAGAATCAGACTGCAAACTAAACCTGGACTCGTCGGAAAACATCATACAAGACCACTGTTGTGGTGTCCAGAATGCATGCTCTCTTATCTAGGTTAATCGCAGGCGACAGTGATTTGCGGTAAGTGGAACACATCTGACAGGCCTACGAGCATATAGACCAATGTGTCCTATGCGTCTGTACACGGTCTGCCTTTAAACTGTCGTACCGGTAGCTGAAGAGAGCTGACGAGACAGGTCTGATGCTGTGCTCCGTCTGTTTATTTTGGCAGTAACTGCCAAATATACCGGTCCTCATTCGTCGTTGTAACTCGGGGGGCGACCTGTGCTGTAACATCTACTCACATTACCATCATCTTGGAATCGTTTCCAAAGCCTGGAGATGACACTCTGGGCGATTGCAAGTTCCTCAGATACTTCCAGCTGGGCACGTCCACATTGCACTCGTCCAATAATTCTACCATGTAAAAATAATCCATATGCTTCTTTTGTGCCATAACTATGCGGTTATTGCACTGAAAAGCTTTTAAAGCGCGTGTGAACAATTTTACTTCTTTGCCACCATTCCTTATATACCCCTCTCTTACACTCTCGTCATTGTGTTGTACTATCCACGCCATCTGGTGGTTTCCTGTAATTTGCATGTTCCTCTTCAAGTTGTAAGTGATAATTCTACAGGTGAAATTTTTATTTTAGAGTTCAATTTCTGTGTGACTCTGAATTATCCTTAATTTATGGACATGATTATATATTATTCCTTATAAATAGATCTTATGCTGTAATAATTCATCTACTACAGTTCGTTCTGTGTGTGTGTGTACATTTATTTATTCAATATCTGGTAGATTAAATGTCTTTTATTCCTCTTATTTCATAACAGTGGAAATTAAACAAAAAAATTACAGTTTTCAAACCAAAGATAATAACTTTTCCACTATAGCAAAGTATTTGTAGGGAAAGAAAAAGGTCTCTATTGTTTCCTGAACAATGAGTTATTTTTATTAACATCCTACTTTGAATCAACACTAGGATTATTGTTGACAAACCTCTTAATATTAAAACGCGTGACCATGCTAGCCTAGTGGCCATGGTCACATATTCGTGGCCAGCGCGTCAAGAATTCGAGCAATGTGAAGACCAATAGTGCAGATGAAGCCGACTGACGTTGAATTTGGTTTGCTCATCCTGTACAATGATTAGTGACGTTGACTGCTTTGCCTGCATAAGATTTTGATTCGATTCCCGGAGAAGACATGTATCTTTGTAAATGTATAGTGGTTGTGCGGCATGGGGTACTCTAAATAGCCGTCTTACTGCAACTTCTCTCGTTAGGTTGGTGGGAAGGGAAGACAGATGTTAGGTCCCTGATCACCCCCAAGGTATTCTCCCTGTAAATTGAGGTGGAGCCGAGCAAAATAGCAGTGTCGTTTGTAGGATGCTCAAAGCTACGGAGAACGATAAGCACGTCAAATTAGCCTTTTCCCGCGATGAATTCCGTAGGCCTTGATCCGACATCATCAGACTTGTGGCATTAGCAACAACAACCCACTCTGAAGTGACAAGGATAGCATCTGAGTGGGGACCCCTAAAAATTTCCATGACATGACTAAGGGAAAACTTTGATATAAGACAGATTTAGAGTACATCAGCACTTTTGCACGGTAGATTTTTTAGAGGCACCATGACTTCACAACACCGTTCACGAGTCAGCGACCATAGCCTTTCAGCTAGCGTGGACACGTTCAAAATTCAGATAATGGTGATTTTAAACTTGCCATCAAATATCCCAAAACATAGAAATATTAAACTTTTAAAATTAAAGAAAAAAACACATTAAGAAGCAATACTTGCCAAATGTGCTTCCGAATTATTTGCCTTAGAACACATGGAAACTATGGCAATTGCAGAACTTGACTTGACTGAGCAGTTCTGATCGAGAAATCTGAACTAACGCAACTTTATAAGAGCCAATCACAGAACACTCAAAGTCTGAAATCATTTATATTCTGGAATATTCGTCATCATAACCTCATCAACAGTTTTAAGCCGAAGAGTTCCGATGTTTGTCTGATTTCGAGAGAATTCGCATTTGATGTTTCCCATCTCTCGAGGTGAAGTATCAAATATCTGCTCCGAATACATTCCGAGTTAGATGAGACTGAAATTCGTTCAAATTAATTAGATATTGATGTGATTTAACATTGAAATATTCGCTCGCCTCAAATTTAAACCATTTCATGGGTTAGATCAGAATCAAATTAAAATAAGAATTTTATTAACAATTATTGCCTTCTTTTATTTACAAAAAAAGTATAAGTAATAGTCGGTATATATATATATATATATATATATATATATATATATATATATATATATATATATATATATATATATATATATGTAAAAAACCAGGCAAAAAATGTCCTTTTGCCGTTTATCAAATACACATTTCTGATTCACTTCACAAAGACAGTATGGAAAATTCTTCTATTATTACAAAACAAAAGTATACTTAAAAAGGAAATTTTTCTTTGTCTTACAGTCTGAACCCTACACACACAAATCTTTTTAGACTGAAATATATATATATTCAATAATCTTCTTTATTAAATTTTCTTAGAAAACCGTAATTTAAAATGCATCATAGTGTTCTTTTTTTCATTTGAAAGAATTGAGAAGTTTTATTGTTAACCTTATTTTTCTAATATTATTTAAACTTATTATTATCATCTCATAAAGATTTTTATTATTAAACATTTTCTTTCATTGAGATTTTTAGAGGACTTTAAAAATAACATTAAAAATGTTAAACTTTTGACATATTTTTTTAATTTCTATGGAGGTAGCATATTTTCCAAAAAAATATTAATTTATTAAGTTAACCAATTATGAAGCACACTTTTGAACACTGGGAGTGAAACTGAAAACAAAAAGAGACTTAATATAATAGGCAAAACATAGGAAAACAATTTCCTATATCATTTGGAATAATATACTACAGTATACGGCTCATACTGATACCCCCTTTCTTGATTTTTGCTCGTAGATGCTGAATACTTTCAGCATGAATTGAGGGAATTTCATGAGATACTTTGGTGAGTGAGAGAATATAAACGACGCATTGTTCAGGTACAGGAGGGCTTTTGGCGACGGACCTCGTAATTTTTAACTATGGTCAAGTGACGAGGACAACAACAGAGCTGGCACCCAGAGCTACCACACCAACGGGAGCTCTCAATAGATTTAACGATGTGTAGCTCCCTTACATGGCGGGTCTTCAGTGGTACTGGGATCGAACTCATGACAGAACAGCCACGAGTCCGTTTTCTGGACCACTGTGCTGCCGCAGCCACATGAGATACGTTGGATTTAATGAGTTTCAAGACAATGGATGAGAGCATTTAAAACCTCAGTACATTGCAATTAACTTTTTTAACTCGTTTTCCTCTTCTAATCTCTTCTTGGTTTCGCTGCATATTATCGAGACCTCACTGTATTTCCTCCTTCAACTCATTCTTAGTCTCTTATTGCCTTCTCTGCATATTCTCCATACTTTTCTCGGTCTCTTCTTGGCCACTTTTCAAGGCATTGATGCTTTCCAACAGAGAATATAGTTGCTCATCCATTGTTCGTGTTATAAGCTTAAAATCCCATTCCTGTCACCAATATTGTTACGTAGACCCTGGTTTTAAGGATTTTATGCCTGTCAGTCGCAAAGAACACGAGAGTTCTTTAAGAGTGATGAGAATTTATTGTCGAAAATTCAATTCTTGAAATAAAAAATTCAGCAGCAATATTCACAGAATAAATCTCAGAATATTTTCACACCTTCAGCACCCCTCAGACACAATTATCGGTGTCTAAAATACACGAATATAAAAGATTATTCAAAAGCAATCGCTCTTACAATAGCCGAAGTAATCGCTTCAATAATCAGAGCAATACTAATTGATATCTAATCAAAACCAGACTGACTGGCTTTTATATAGCTAGCATCTCTTTATTTATATCCCTCGCGGAAAATTCGAGAAAGACCCGATTGCTTCATAGGATTTGAAATTAGTGTATTTCTCTACTAATTTCTGAAAGAATCCGAAGAGTCCTGAATTTATCAAAAATGGTCGCTAACATGATTGCCAAGTCACCAAAATGGTCACCAAAGTCACCAAATTCGTCACCAAGTCGTCAACTGGACTCTATAGCCGAGCTTTCGCCAAGTTTTCATTTAATCACTATTTTAACGTAAGGGGAACGGCAGTGCTTGTTAATATTACAATTTTAAAGTAGATTAAATCTAATTTAGAATAAGATAAAGGTATTACACATCTAAATACAAATTATTTACACTATATTACACAAAAATTTCGTAACAGTATTTAATAATTTGCATATTAAAAATATTATTACTTTTTTAATTGTTTGATATTTTTTAGAATAGGATTGATGCTTTGTGTTTTTCTACACCGAAAAATGTAATTAGAAGATTTTATATCTAGTTTACATGAAAATAATTTCAGCACACACATAAAATTCAATACATTAATTAATATACGAGATCTTTCTGTTAAATAATAGGACTGCTCGAATAAAGTTTATGATTAAACTTTATATAAATCTTTTGTTTGTCTTCTTCAATGTATTTTTCTATTCTTGTTTTCTACTGCTCAAACGTGTAGGGCACCTTACTTCCTACAACCTTAATTTCCTTCTAACTGTATAAGGAATTGTGCCATTTTTTGAATTCAAACGAGTGCTGGAATTCAAAATGATTTCCTTTTAGAATAGATTTTATTTTGGGTATAAAGGGAAAATAAATAACAGGAAATAGGGGAGATGTACTAACAATAACTGCTTCAATGAGAGGGTTTTGTGTGATGGAAGATTTGTCATAAAGTTTTCATCATGTCGAGATTCTTGCGGAAAATTTCTAGTACTCAATGTGGGTATCCTTCAATATCATTTGGATAATCAATCGGAGATCCGCTCGAAACATTGGGTAGCGCTTCTTTACATCTGGATGCATCGCATTTCCTTCGGGGTGTTTTTTTTTCGCAATCTGCTAAATTTCAAAACCCTACATTTTAACTGGGAACGAATTCAAGGGCGACAACATTTAATCACGACTGGCTAAGACTCTTAGGGTATGGTGGTAATAATCCTGCAGGCTTAGATATGCCCAAGATTGTCAATTGAGAACTTAGGTAGAATTATCATTGTAACAAAGCTTTTTACTTTGTAATCATACATTTTCAATCATAACAATTCATTCATAACAATTGCAATTAATGGATAAGTAATCTTATAACAATAATAAGCAATATTCAATTATTTATATTTCGCAGGGAAATGATTAAACTAGGAATTTCATCAAATCTCTAAGAAGATAAACAATTCACGCAAGATGTTAAAAAAACGTCTATTTGAGGTCATTTCCCTGATGTAAGTGATTTGATTAAATCCCTGAACTGTTTTAGTGAAATGATGACATAAACAAGTCAGCATTTGTAGAGCTCTGCTTTCGCTTGTTACCACTCCCTGCTACCCCCCCCAACTCACTCTTCTAATCCGTGATAGGCAGCCCCGGGCTTCTGACGTGACGCACCAAAACAAAATGACCTAAATATCACATTTTTTAGTTTTATTTAGTTCATATATATATATATATATATATATATATATATATATATATATATATAATTCGACCATGTATTTATAAGTAAAAAAATAGCTTTTTCATAATGTTGTTGTGGCTAATGCCACCTGTCTGACGTAGTCAGAACGAGGCCCACGAAATTCATTGTGGCATGGGCAAGAGGTACACCTGTCGTTGGCCTTGAGCACCATACAGGTGACAGTGCGATTTAAGCTCAGTGAAACTTCCCCGAAGGGACGATAGATGGCGACACGACCTCTATCTCCACCTCCTCAATTTCTGCAAGTGAACTGAAGGGGAGGGAAATATTCTCCAGTTCCTGCGCTAGTGAGTAAGCCCACACTTGTGGCTTTTTCATAATAAATAAAGCTAGTTTAAAAAGGAAAAAAGTAACTGAAAAAATGTGTTACAAATAAAGAAGGGTATTTCTGAAATAATGTATTAATGTATAATTATTTTTAAAAAAAGTTTGAAATTCTACTAGAAATACATTTAAAAAAATCCAGCTTTATTATCTAATTATTTTGTTAATTAAATTTCAATAAATACACTCATGTCCATAAAGTAAGGATTATGAAGTTCAGGCAAAGAAAGAGACAGAAGCAAAACAAATATTGACTTATTTGTAAAGTCTGTTTATTAAACAAAAGGTAAAGAACAAAACAGATACTATATGTTTGATATAATTAATAAAAATTGCGATTTTTACTCTCTGGAGCAAATTTAAAAAAAAAAAGGACCTATTTACAAAAAACAGTATAACATCGTTAGTATGATGGTTAATACGGAGTACGTCTCTCGGACGATGCAATACAGGCGTTACAACGCCTAAGCATGCTGAGTATCAAATTATCAATCTGATCTTGGGGAATATTACACCACTCAACAAGCAATGCCCTCCGAAGTTCCGGTAGACAGGTGGGAGGGGGTTGACGGGCTGCAATTCGACAACCAAGCATATACCACAAATACTCTATCGGATTCAAGTTCGGTGAGTATTCTGGCCAATCCATATGGGGTATATCCTCCGATTGAAGGCATTCGTTTACAATGTTTGCATGGTGAGGACGGGCGTTGTCATCCATAAACAGAAATTCAGCACCCATGGCGCCCGGAAGCAAACGTACATGCTGTTCCAGAATGACATCTCGATAGATGTAGTCTGTCATCGTTACATTGTGAACATGCGGGTCAGTTCTGAAACCAAGAATAATTCCTCCCCAAACGAGCCATCTTTCACCACCGTAATGGTGTCGTTTAATGGTGTTCTCTTGGTGGTAGCGTGTACCTGGCGCTCTCCATATTAAAGTCCGACGATAATCAGACTACAAACTAAACCTGGACTCCTCGGGAAACATTACACAAGACCACTGTTGTGGTGTCCACAATGCATGCTCTCTTATCTAGGTTAATCGCAGGCGACAGTGAGTTGTGGTAAGTGGAACACATCTGACAGGCCTACGAGCATATAGACCAATGTGCCCTATGCGTCTGTACACGGTCTGCCTTTAAACTGTCGTACCGGTAGCTGAAGAGAGCAGACGAGACAGGTCTGAATCTGTGCTCCGTCTGTTTCTTTTGGCAGTAACTGCCAAATATATATACCGGTCCTCATTCGTCGTTGTAACTCAGGGGGCGACCTGTGCTGTAACATCTACTCACATTACCATCATCTTGGAATCGTTGCCAAAGCCTGGAGATGACACTCTGGGCGATTGCAAGTTCCTCAGATACTTCCAGCTGGGCACGTCCACATTGCACTCGTCCAATAATTCTACCACGTAAAAAATAATCCATATGCTTCCTTTGTGCCATAACTATGCGGTGTTTGCACTGAAAAGCTTTTAAAGCGCTTGTGAACAATTTTACTCCTTTGCCACCATTCCTTATATACCCCTCTCTTACACTCTCGTCTTTGTGACGTACTATCTCTGCCATCTGGTGGTTTCCTGTAATTTGCATATTCTTCTTCAAGATGTGTGTTATAATTCTACAGGTGAAATTTTTATTTTAGAGTTCATTTTCTGTGTGATTCTGAATTATCCTTAATTTATGGAAATGAGTGTAATTTGTAATTCAATGATTATTTTTGTATTAACTGCTCTACTTTTCATAATGCACCATATCTGCTGAATTTGAATACTTAAACTCGTGACAAAATTATTTTATCATTTTACTGATACACGTTACGTACTGAATCAAATTACTTACTTTCCTTAGAAAATTCCCTTTACAGAGTTCTTACTTTAACATCTTCCGTGAATTGATCATTTCCCTTAGGGATTTGATGAAATCCCTAATTTCATCCTTTTCCTGGACATATACAAATACAATATTCTTCCGATGAAAAATTTCAAATCAATTATACAAAAATTTTTTGCATTAATGACATTGTTATATTTTTTTACATATTACGTATTAATGAACAATTTCTAAAATTTGTCCTTTCTTTTTTTAATAATTATAATATTTTTTCATAACATGCAGCGGAGAAACCCGTGGGAAAAATCACAACACTTCACTTCGGAAGGAGAACAATAGTTTTTAAGGAAGTTTCAGTAGTGTCATGTGAATCAAGTGAAAAAGTAATTGAAAGAAAGCTAGAGCGCAAGAAGCAATCAGAATCTTTGATTCAACACCAAAACTTTAGAAAGATATACAAGTAACATGAAAGGTAATTCGAGTGGATTGATAGAATGTAAAATTTAAATTAAAACAAATGAAGAAAAAAATACTATACCTATTGTTACTTTTCTCCCTTAGGAACTAAATTCAAAACAGTTTTTTAAAAATAAAATTAATAGAACTTCGCAGGAGGCCATTGATGATATATGTAAAATGCGTTTTCTTTTATTACAACCCGATTTATCATAGCTCTGTTTCTTTTGAAAGTAGACTTAAATATAAGATCCCTACGACAACCTCATCACTTTCGCAGTCTAAGCAAATGACAATTGCAATTGCTCTTTGAAGTGCGTTATTAAGTTACAGGACACAACTTTCATTTTCTTCGACCTTCAGACTTGATCCCTTTAATCTACATCCGATTACTCATTTTGTATTGCGTTATTTTTGCTTACGCACTGTGTGTGTGCCTTAATTATGAATTTAAAACTGCCGTAAGAAATGAACACTAGATTAATGGTCAAAATAATTGGAAAATCAAAATGACTATCACATAGTTTTATCTAAACTGACAAGACGGCCAGTAGCTTAAGAGAATAAAAACTTTGCAGAATTTAACATTCCTTACTAATGAGTGAGGAAATCCATGTAATTAAATTTCATAGAGGGTACTCAAATAAAGGTAAAAATCAGTATCTAGATTAAAATAAAAATATTTTATGGATTAAATGTATCAAAGTTAGAGTTGATTTGATATATATATATATATATATATATATAAATATATAAGATATATTATAAATGCGAAAGTTTGTGAGGATAATTGTAGGTCTTTCACGCAAAAACAACAGAATGGATTTTAATGAAACATTACAGTAATATAGCTTATACATCTGAATAGCACATAGGCTATAATTTATAGCATAGACTATAATTTATAAAAATATTGTATGAAGTGTCCAAAATATATAACGATATTTGTCAAGTAAGTAGGAAAAAGTTTTGTCATCTGCTAGCAATTCTGGCGTGTGCTTCAAAAAAGCCCATGTCAGTATATATCTATCTTTTGTTTGTGAAAAAACTTTTTTTGTTTTGGCTACGCAAGGTGCTCTCTTCTAATTAACTCCTCTGATCAGCATAATGCCTATTTTTTTTATTTCAGAATTAAACTAAGTCTTGAAGGGAGAGGTTGTTATAAATCTTTCTTTAATTAAATGTTTTTTTTATGATTTTATTATTCACATTTGGTAGTAAGAAATTGATCTTTTTTTCCAAATAAATGCTTTTATCAGTTCTGATACTTAAAGTAAATAAACTTTCTCTTTCACACTGCATCATTTGGACAAATTTTCAAAATTTGTTTGTGCTTAGTAGTTAATTATAACGCTATAATTTTAATTGAATAGGCAGATATAATTATTTTTATACTTAAAAACGCAATAACTACTGTACTGTATTTTTTGGAGTGTGAGAGTGAGTGAATATTAATGTCGCACTGTTCAGCTTCACGAGGGCTTTTGGCAACGGTTCACGTAGTTTTGAGCCATGGTCAAGTGACGTGGACGACACCTGAGCTGGCACCCTCTTCTCCTAACTACCACACTGCACCAACTTAGAAGGAATGTTGTACCAATAATTAGCAGGAATATTCTTTGAAATCCACTCTTCCAAGATATATGGCAGCACGGGTTCCATGATGAGTATTTTAGCGGAAAAAATAGTTTGTAAAAATTTAAGTGTCTTATGTTTTTGTATGTTAATGAAGACCTTAGAAAATGATTTGACTACTTATTTTAAGTGAACGCGGAATATAAAATTAATTTTACAGTAGATTATCTTTAATTAATTTATTTGCTCTAACAGATTAAATTCTCCAAAGTGGAGTATTTGGTTTATTTTTATCCCTTAATTTTAAAGGTAGTGATCCCAAAAAAAATATTATACGAAAAAAACTGCAGTAAATCATAAAGTGGTTGGATAAAGTATTAACGTGCATTTCTCTTCTACACGGCGGGTCTTACAAAGCTCTAATAAAGCTCGAGTTATGAAAGTAGCTAGGCATTTGCCAACTTGACTCTATCGTTAACATTTCGCTACGTTTTTCATTGAATCGTCATTATAATTTAAGAAACGGCGTTGCTTGCGAATATTAGAATTTTAACATAAAATAAATACAACAGAAAGTAATATTAATGTATTATTCTTCAGATAAAAATTGTTTACATTATTTTAAGCATTCATGACACAATACTTTTAAAAATGTGTTACTTTTGCTGAGCAGAGATCAGCTTAGGAAGGTATTTTCAAAAATCAACCCTCAAAAGTGTTACGGGGAGGTATAAATAAAAAAAAATCCTTTTATCAGTTATTAGATCTACATACTTAAAATTTAACAAAGGTGTTTTATTTCTCTCTTTTTCTCTTTTTTTTTGGTAAGCTGAGCTATGCAAAAAGCTTTTTTTGTTTATTTTGCAATTTACGTAAAATTAACTCATTAAAACTTATTTATCCTTCAATCTGTGTTGTTTAATTTTTCAGTTCACCCGTGCGAAGAACGTGTATACGAGCTAGTATATATATATATATATATATATATATATATATATATATATATATATATATATATATATATATATATGTAGGGTTGGATATGTGGAATGGACAACCCCTCCCCCTGTACTTAGGGTGGAGCAGTCCACAGTGACGTCACACCCCGTCAGGAATGTCCGACTAAAGGACACACGAGAAAATATGCAGACGGACGTTAGGGACGCTAAGCTTTAGACGTAGGAGAAAGACGTTCTCCTTTGCTGTTTAGTATAGTTTAGATATTTCATCTTTCATCTTGTTAAATAAAGCATTTATCATCCTTAGGTTGTATTCATTTTCTCATATTTTGGGGGCTCGACCTTTCTCTTGCATATTAAGGAAAATCTCCTCTAGACGAGAGAAAATTTTTAAGACGCGTTAATATTTTTCTTCAATGGACGCTACATTGCAAAAAGCGTAAAAACGACTTGTTGCTGTTGAACTTTCTTTTTCTTGGATTCATTTAGTGCCTCAACTGGTTTTGAATTTATTGTACGGAATGCTCCCCAACCTCAGGTAGGCAAAATTTAATTAAACGTATTTTTTGTTTGTTTATTTTGGCTTTAAAATTACTGTATTTAGTAGTTTTAACTCAGAGTGTGATAGGAAAATTTGATTACAACCTTGCACCGTCTATAAATTTTCAAAGTGACTAATTTTGTATATTAAGATGTCCTGTAAAAATATTAAATTAGGCGATATTCCTATAATTGCTAATTCTTTGAAATGTGGTACAACTCGTGTTATAAAAACATTAAATTCTATATTAGGATTCGCCGAATTTGACCGTTCTTCGCGAAACAAAATAAGAAATTTTTCTACATTCCCTAAAGAGTTTAGAGTTGAAGAACACAAAGAAAAAATGTTAACCGAATTCTCATTAGCTGATTTCATCTTAGTCGCTAATTTATTGCATTTAGACGTAGAAACAAATGAGCAAAATTTATGCAATAGTATATTTAAAGCTGTGACGAACTTATATGAATTCCAACTAACATTAAATAATTCGGAGACATCCTTTTCCGAACGCGAAAGCGTTGTTTCAAAAACGAATCACGTTAGACAGGAATTTTTCATCGAAAGGGACAGACCAGCACTCCCCTTTTCAACATCCGGTCAGCAACGCACCCCTACCCAGCGTTCAAGGTTATTCTTTCATGCCAGCACATCAAAACGTTTCTTCTCTTTATACACAAAATACTTTTCCTCCCTATTCAAACAATACTTCCCTTACAGAGATGAATACCCAGTTTAGGACTTTATTGCGGGATATTTCGGCGACTAGTAGAAAATTTACCGA
The DNA here is from genome assembly GCA_019973935.1 of Trichonephila clavipes. Lineage (NCBI taxonomy): Eukaryota > Metazoa > Arthropoda > Arachnida > Araneae > Nephilidae > Trichonephila > Trichonephila clavipes. Next base: position 894,182 of record BMAU01005330.1, on the reverse strand, counting down.
GGAAGATTTTTATTCTGTAAATAGTTTCTTTTGCGATGTTGAAGAAAATTTTTATTTATTCCCAGCTATCAGTTCTTCTCAAAAATTAATTTTCGCGAAACGTCTAGTATGTGGAATTGCTAAATCATTTTTTTTCACAAAGAAATTTAAATACATACGAGTCATTAAAAAGATTTAATTGAAGAATTTTCGGATTCAGTTGCTTCCATAGAAATTCACCACGAATTAGAGAAAAGAAAAATGTGTAAAACCGAGACTTTAATGCAATATTTTAATTCTATGCGTGAATTAGCAAATAGATGTGATTCAAAAATTGACGAAGCATCAATTATCCAGTACGTCATTAATGGAATTGATAGGCCTCGTGTTCAGATAAAATAATCCTCTATGGTGCAACCTCATTTTCCGAATTTAAGCAGAAATTACGTACCTATGAAACTGTCTTTAAAAACATGGGAATACATAACTCTAATTCACCGAATTTTCGTCATTCATATGAAAGCCGAGAACGCGATTTTAAACAACAAAGCTTCCAAAGAAAACCCACAACCTTCCGACGCAGCTAGAAATCCCCAAAGTTGTTTTAATTGTAATGATATAGGTCATCTATCAAAATCTTGTCCTAATCATTCACGTGGCCCCAGATGCCTCTCATGTAATCTTTATGGTCACAAATCATTTGAATGCCGACGAGCTAATTTAAATAACACTTCTACATCACCTTCTGGTGTAAATGCTGTGAATGAATTGCCTTCTCCTATTAATATGTGTAAAGACGTAACAATTTGTGGGCGTAAACTTAACGGGTTAGTAGACACAGGCAGCAATTTAACACTATTAAGAAATTCTACTTACATAAATATAGATGCACCGCCACTGTAACAAACCAACACAATATTAACAGGTTTTGGATTTTCGCGAATTAATGTAATAGGAACTTTTCTGATTCTGAAATTACTATCGATCATCAACTTTTTCCTGTTACTATTTCTGTTGTACCGAATTCTTGTACAAACTATGACCTTATAATCGGCTGTGACGTAATTAAACAAAACATCTAAATATATCGCCTACAGGCGTAAAATGTACACAAATTTTAAGGCCTTCTGATAATGCAAATGAAAATTTTATTATGACGATTTCTGACGGTTCACCCACATTTGATATCGGTCCAAAAGTTTCTCAACATAATTGAGCTGATGTTGAACAATTGCTATCGATATACACGCCTAAAAACTAAAACTGTAAACATTGAGCTTGATATCGCTCTCACCGACGACGAACCGATATTTCATAAGCCCCGACCTTTGCCATTTGCTGAACGAGATATAGTGGACGCTCAAGTTGATCAATGGGTTAAAAATGAAATTGTTGAGCCGTGTTCATCCCCTTACACTAGGCAAGTTGTGGTAGTAAAGAAAAAAGACGGAAGATCAAGAGTTTGCATTGATTATAGACGCTTAAATCGCAAACTTATTAAAGATAACTATCCTCTTCCTTTAATTGATGATATTTTAGATTGTCTCCAAAATGCTAAAATATTTACCACTCTAGATCTAGAAAATGGATTTTTCCATGTCGCGGTAAATGAAAGGAGCCGTAAATTTACAAGTTTTGTTACTCACAATGGTCAGTATCAATTTAGACGAATGCCTTTTGGACTAAGTACTTGTCCTTCCACCTTTATGCGGTACATAAATGCCATTTTCCGACATCTGATTTCGAAAAGTATTGTTCTCCCATATATGGATGATGTCGTTATTCCCGCTGCGAATGAGTCCCAAGCCCTTGAATATCTACAAATTGTTCTAGAGGTAGCTTGTGATTACGGACTTGAAATAAATTTTAAAAAATGTCAATTTTTACATAATACAATTGAGTTTTTTTGGCCATATTATAGAAAACGGTAGATTGTTTCCTTCCCCTTCAAAAACTAAAGCTGTTATTAACTATCCTGATCTTAAAAATACTAAAGACGTTTGCCGATTTCTTGGTCTTACTGGATATTTAAGAAAGTTTTTACCCTTATATTCGACCATGCAAAACCTTTGAGTGACCTCCTTCGTAAAGACTCCCTTTTCCAATTTTATGCTGAACAACAGACAGCATTTCAAAAATTAAAATACTTACCTTCCCAACAACTCGTTTGAAGTATTTTTAACCAAAATTCTCCCACTGAGATTAGCACTGACGCGTCAATCGTTGGTTTGGGTGCAGTCCTACTCCAAAAATCCATACATGACAACCAGTTTTACCCTGTATTCTACATGTCAAAAAAGACATCAGACCATGAAAGAAAGTACACTAGTTTTGAACTAGAAGTCCTTGCAGTGTCGAAGCACTTAAAAAGTTTCGCATCTATGTACTAGGAACATCATTCAAAATTATTACTGACTGTGACGCCCTCGTCAAAACACTAAGTAAAAAAGAGCTTAACCCCAGGATAGCCAGATGGGCACTTTATCTTCAAGAATTTAACTATACAATAGAACACCGTACAGGCTCAAAGATGGCTCATGTGGATGCTCTCAGTCGACCTCCACATTGTATGCTAATCCAAAATAGTGTCCATCTTCAATTTCTCAAAGCACAACAGGCTGATGACCAAACAACAGCGATAAAGACACTTTTAGAAACAACGCCGCATGATAACTATACCGTAAAAAACAAACTTCTTTACAAAACAGTCAATGACACCGATTTACTAGTGGTACCTGACGAAATGCAGGCTAACATCATTAAAACTGCACATGAACGTGGACATTTTGCTGTTCTACGCACGCAAGATTTAGTTAGCAAAGACTTTTTACATCCCACGACTTAAAAACGAAGTTGAAAAATGCATTCAAAACTGTGTTACATGCATTCTTACAATCCGGAAACGTGGTAAACAAGATGGCACGCTTAACCCGATAGAAAAAAAAAACGATTTACCACTTCATACATTTCATCTAGATCATATGGGTCCCCTAGCGACAACTTCTAAGAAATATAAGCATGTTTTTGCAGTGATTGATGCATTCAGTAAATTTACATGGCTGTATCCCACTAGATCTACGGACGCTGCAGAAACCATAAATCGATTAGAAAACCAAAGAAACTTCGGAAACCCCGCTAGGATTTTCACTGATAAAGGATCCGCATTTACTTCCTCCGCATTTGAAGATTACTGTAAAAAGCAAAACATCCTTCATATCTCCATTACAACTGGTCTCCCAAGATCTAATGGCCAAATTGAAAAACAAAATTCCACCATCATCGCTGTGCTGTCAAAATTTTCTGTCGACGATCCTGAGAAATGGTACTCTCACATACCCCATCTGCAAGAAATCCTGAACTCAACTTTTCAAAAAAGCATCAACATGACTCCATTTGAGCTCCTTTTCGGCACCAAGATGAAGTCTTGCCAGGACATTGAGATTGTCGAACTTCTTAACGATGAGATTACAGCTCAATTCCAAGAACAACGTGATGCTCTCTGACAAGATGCCAAAAAGTAAATCTACAAAGTTCAAGATGAGAATCGCCGCAGGTACAATCTCCGGCGCAGACAAGCTCATAAATATCAACTACATGACCTAGTAGCAATTAAACGTACTCAGTTTGGTCCAGGCTTGAAACTTAAGCAAAAATACCTCGGACCATACAAAGTTACAAAAGTCAAGCACAATGACACTTATGACGTAGAAAAGTGTGATTTTGTCGACGGACCATCAAAAACGTCTACTTGTGCAGAATTCATTAAACTCTGGCTAAGCCAAACTAACTCTACTTGATTTCTCCATTAAAAACTGTTCACAATTTTTCTTCCTGTGAAAGACTTTCGCTATGAACATTAACAACAGACTTTTTATCTATTTATTTATCTTTGATTCCATTTTTATTGAATGACTCTACCATTTTCTTATTTCATTTTAGTACAAATTTAAGTGTTTAGAAGTAGGAGCATCTTGCTTCAATATGTTCCTGTTCCTTATTCCAGATTCTTATTTTAGCCTTGATCTGATTTGTATCGTTAACATAATTTGTTTTACCCCAGTGGTAATGTATGAAATTTTTTCTATTTACGAGATATTACTTTAAATTTGTTCATTTTTCAGTATTTTTGTACTTTTTTCTTTGATGATATTTTGTGTTGTGCATAATTCTTTCACCTACTTTGTAACTGTGTACATTTTTAATATTTCATTACTATGTATCTGTACCGTTTATCATTGTATATAATCAGGCGAGGTCGCCTTCCCGGTCATGATGGCCGATGTAGGGTTGGATATGTGCAATGGACAACCCCTCCCCCTGTACTTAGGGTGGAGCAGTCCACACTGACGTCACACCCCGTCGGGAATGTCCGACTAAAGGACACACGGGAAAATACGCAGATGGACGTTAGGGACGCTAAGGTTTAGACGTAGGAGAAAGACGTTCTCCTTTGCTGTTTAGCATAATTTAGATATTTCATCCTTCATCTTTTTAAATAAAGCATTTATCATCCTTAGGTTGTAGTCCTTTTCCCATATATATATATATATATATATATATATATATATATATATATATATATATATATATATATGTATATATAAATATATGTAACGTATATATATATATATACATAAAATGTATATATATATATATATATATATATGTATCCAATTTCTAATTCCTCCAATTTCTTTCTTCTTGGCTTTGTAGATTTTGCAATTTTTTTTTACTTGATTTTTTATTTTTATTTTGTTATAATATATATATATATATATATATATATATATATATATATATATATATATATATATATATATATATATCGGTATTGAAGGTTTTAATTATACATGTAAGTGATTATTATAATTTTTTCTATAGAAATTTTTTTATTAATATTCCTCTCCTTGAGAGATACATAATTATTATCTTTTCATAATTTCCGTTTACTATATTGTCAGGTTTATCATCCACATGTTATAAATAGGATTAACTTTTCAACGTGACTCTAATTTCCTTTTTTTCGATTATATAGAAAATGTCTGCTGTATGGAGAAGGTGGATCCACAAAGCATTGCTTAACCCTAAATCACTGGTCTAATTCAGCGACAGCTTTAGAAATCATAATACGTATCTTGTTTAGTCCAAAGACTTTTTTGTATCTACATTTGCTGTGTCTCATGAACTCCAATTTCTTTTCTCTTTGACTTGTAGGTTTTAGAACGTTTTCACTTTTATTTAATTATACTATATATATATACACATATATATATATATATATATATTGTTTTCATATGTTAATTAACGCTTTGATTTTCTATTCAAGACATGTTTTTACTTATTTTTATTCTTTTTTTGTATATTCAAGCTTTTTTAGCATTATTTTTTTATTTTATCTCTTTTTTATATTATCATTTTATATATATGTAATATGTACTGTCTTCTAGATACAAAATTGTTTGTATTGATATTAGTTAGTATTTTGTGGTGATGAGGGTTATGTCTACATAGCACTGCACTTTTAATTTTCTTTAACATATATCTATTTTAATGATTTGGTATTACTTTGTATTAGCCACTGGCAATTAGGTTAGCTTATAGTTGCTCGTTGGTGTTCTGATTAGGTAGGTAATGTATCGTTATAAAATTACCTTTTTGCTTGTTTTTGTTCTGATATATGTGTGATGTTTGGTGTTCTTATGAGCCTTGATACTTAGCTTTATTTTTATTTTCATAGCAATACACTTGCCTTTGAGAGATTTCTTTCAAGCTTGTTTGTTTAAAAATTAACTTGATATTGTTATACTTTGGCAGACTCTCTGTCTTGACTCGGTTTGAATTTCTGGTTTAAAAATACAGAAATATCAGACTCAATTTGGACTTGTTAAATTATTAGGATGAAGGATTTTTTTAACTCATTCTCTAATGACAATTTGGGAAAGGAATTAATTTATGTTAAAGATTTTTATGATTATAATGGTAATACTAAAATTAAACAATTCAAGATAAGAATTTTTTTGAACAAAAAGTCCATTAATTGTAAACAAAACATGTTCTATTCTAGTAATTAAGTTACACAATATATTAATAAAAGCTACATTAATAGTCCTGCTTTACATGGACATATAGATACATTATCTTCATACAAATATGAAAACATTCAATCTTATAATAGTCTTAAGTTAAAATTCAATAAATGTAGCGATATTAGGTGTAAGACTTGCACTATGTTAAATCAAGATCAATATGATTGTGAATCTAAATTTAAACTATGTAAAACTTTTATAATTGTATTTACCTTTTAAATTGCAAAGTTTGTCAGTTTGAATACATTGGGCAGACCTCAAATACTATTAACATCAGGATTAATCAACACACAGACCTGATATTAAATACTTTAATACTTACAATAATTCTAATAAAATTGAACTTAGACACTTTCATTTGCATGATTTCAAAACTGTCGAATTGTCTATCATTAAAATTATTCCAAATACTAAGCACATATTATGGTGGGAAAATCCCTTTATATTAGGAGTTTTAATACAATATATCCATATGGCCTTAATGTTATGTATTTTGCTAAAAATACATTGCAAATACTGTTACATATTAATAATAAATAATTTTTTTATAATGTTAACAATTTAAATAATAATTCTAAAAGAAATTCTACAAGTGAGAAATAACTAAAAGAAACATAGAGATAAAAAGTTATCAATTGATAATATCATTGATGATTTTGAAAAAAAACTTTAATATCAAGAAGATAAAATACTTCATGTTTGGTCTAATAAAAAGGAAATTTAATGAAATCTTAAATAATGATGCCTTAAAAGTATGTCATGCAGTACACATTATTAAAAATATTAATAATTATCTAGTTAATAAATTTTAATAAATGTTGAGAAAATATTAATGAGCCTATTACAATGTACTGCACTTTATTAGACATGAATATAACTTCTCACAAAATTAATTTTTCTAATGTGTTTAATAGACATTTGTCACTTTTTCCTGCTAGAAATGTGGTTGTTAAGAAATCAATTAAATATAACAAAACGATGGGCAGATTTATCTTTTTAATTGCAATAATAGTTTGCTTCTATTAACATAGAAGATTGTATATGTAAAAAATATAATGATTTTATTGATGGTCATCATAGTTACTGGCAACTTAGATATAATCAATGATAAAATTTCAAAAGATACCATGAGTCAGGGAACTATAATTTCAGATTAACTGTTTCTAATAACAACAATAATGTTACAATACAAATTAATAATTATATAGATAATTTTATTACAAAATCTGTAATTAAATATGGATCCCCTATAAAGGCATTTGCTGAATATAAGTACAATATTTTAAAAGACCTGATGAAATTTAGCTACCATTCATTCTCAGTATGCATTTACTTTTAAAAATATAAAACAGAAAATTTATGAATTACAAAAGAATTTCATCACAGTTTACATAGTAATGCAACGCCCGGTTAACTTAAGTTAATTTAATTTATTCTTATTATCCGTTCTTTAGTACCCAGGTTCTAAATTAACATTTGGCGTCACACTATAGCTTAAATTTAGACATTAATCATTAAAGACAAATAAAACGGACACTAAATTAAAAAGCCGTTCTTTAAATTAACACTTAATTTATTTACAAAACATTTAAATTACGTTAATTACTAAAGATATACATTATCACTTAACTGAATTAGGATCTGAGAGAGAGAGAGAGAACATGGTGTGCCATCTCGGGAGTCTCCAACCTCGGCAATTTGTCAAAGGGTCGTCAGACCAAAATCGGTGATAAAATTTGTGTCAGAGAGTGACTAAATTCGTCGTGCAAGCGCTTATATTTCGCGGCGGTTTACCTATGTATTCTGGAGAGGATTCTTTTTCGAAACACAATCAGCTTTTCTGATTGGTCTGAAGTCAGCGGAGGGATATCTTCCCCGGGGTCCATGACTCCCCAAAACGCGGGAAATTCCCAAAAACATCCCATATCATGATGAATTTATGGGTACATTGCCTTCTTCCAGGCGTGGGAACTGCGTCACCCTTTTTCGGTGGGGGTGAGAGGCACTCCCAGAAATTCCTCTGCTTGTAAACAACAACAGGGCCGATATACAAATTACTGTTGTAATCCTTATGGAAAGGCGGCCCCCATCACTCCTCCCCTCTCTCCAGATTAACAAAACCAAAATGAATAATAAAAAAAAATTTCAGTACGCGAACGAAATACAGAATTGGCCTAGCGTCGGCAAATGTCTATGTCAAGAACAAAAATTGTAGACTCTGGATCACTATCAGCTGTCCACGTCTTATGAGGGGTTCTGTCCATGTTCATCCATGATGTTGGCAGCTCCATCGTCGCTCAGATATTGCTAAAAGAAATCTGCTAAACTGCAAAAAAGAACAAAACCTTGTCTCCCAGGGAAACCATATTAGTAATGAAACAACAGATATGAGGAAAAAAAAATTAAACTTGGCCCTTTGTGACTACCCTTGAAGACTCCAAGCACCAATTTCCAACTCCTCTCACCGCTCATAAAATGAAAATAAGAATGTTAAAAATACAATCAATTTCTGACCAAAACCAAATTAACTATCAACAATTACAATGACGGTAATGTACGAAGAGGAGAAAAAAAAATTTTACTGAATGGATCACCCAAACAATTCACAAAAACATCAGACACAGACTGACAAATAGAAATAATTAAACAATCACAAAGAATCGTGTGCCACTAAATAATAAAAATATTAAGACAAATAACACGTAAGAATACAAAATTGGCGTATGTAACAACTGCGCAACTAATAAAACAACACTTAGGAGTGTTGAACAAAATACATTGATAAGAAATAAACGCCAGTGAAAACATTTACATACAATTCAAGCGTGGCGCTCAGAAACAGACACTTCATAATCGTTTAACATCGAAATCTTGACACGACCAATGTGAAGTGAAAGTCCCCAGACCATCAAAAAAAAAAAAAAAAAAAAACTAGCAGAACTCTTTACATACTCAAGCGCAAAAAATTTCAATGGTTCACGAGCATCGATAACAATATTTAATGAAAATAATTGAGTAAAAGTAAAATTTTTAGAGATTGAAACGATGAGTGTGCATAAGTGGAGAGAAAAAAAATTTATAACCTCGGAATGCTTAATAGCCTAAGAAATTAAAAAAATTCACTACAAGCATTTGTTACAAATGAAAGTTAAAAAAATTAACGTAATTAATTCAGATTTGCAAATTAAAATTTTATAAAATTAACTAATCGTATAAATGATAAAAAAATATAACCTGCAAGAATGCTAAGTAGCCTAAGGAATTTTAAAGAAAACTTCACTACGAGCATTGGTTACAAATAAAATTAAGAAAAAAATACTGTAATTAAATTTAGAATTGCAAACTATGAGTGCGCATGTGATCAGTATGCACCCCCAAAGTGTACAAAAGCAAAACAAACAAAACATAACATCCCATTTCCTGCGATATGACGATCGCCGGCAACCGCCAACACAAGAAACAGAGTGCAGAATTATAAGTAAAAAAAAAAATAGCAAATCCGATTGTAAAAAAACTATATCGATTAATATTGTTTAAAAGAAACTTTAAAAAGAAAAAAATTTCTTCCACATTCAATACATTTGAATTTCCATTTGAGAAATGAATTCAGAAATCACAAGTGCAGTTGAAAATTTCAGAAAAAAAAATTAAAAACATAAAATTGATATGCAACCCAAGTCATATGAGGCGATACATACAGAGTAAAGTAATTTAACTAAAAGAAAATTATTGCAAGTGTTACACAGAATTAAACAGTTTCAATATAAAAAAATATCGCTTAACTAATCAACATAACTTTTTAACAATCCTCGTAATACAATGTATCCACAAGTCCAAATAATATAAAAAAAAAACTAAAATTGTTTCACTATACGCGCAACAAATATACAAACACGAGAAAAAAACACAAGATCCTCGATTTACAACAATACCGCTAACTCAATTCATCGAAAATCCTCTAATTAATAACTCAAGTACAATTCTATAACAACAACCTAAAATTCTCAGTAACCTTAAAATGATTCCTCGATAATCCAAATTGCCTTTACCTCAGATCGTTCACATCTTATGCCTCAACAACACTAACTAAACTCATCTGCAACTACCGAATAATCAATTGACTGCTCCACAATACCATTAACCAAAACCATCTATGCTCATCAACTCATTTACACAAAATCTCACATACTCAATAACACTAACTAGACTTACATATCTTCAACTTTCAAATAATTAATCGACTTCTCCACAATATCAATAACCAAAACCCATCTTAGCTCATCAACTTATTCACAAAAATCTCGCATAATCCTCCACTCGAACTTTCTAAATGCATCTCAAAACATTCCTAAATATACCACACAACCATTAATTCAACTTATCCATGTTCATCAACTATTTACTCGGAATTGTACCAAATCATTAACTCAAATTATCCTATCTACATCAAAACAACTTTCTCAATTATACCGTATAATTATATCAACTCAATATTTCCTTTGCCCAAAATCCGTAACTCAAAATATCCTTCTGTACATCAAACAATTTTCTCAAATAAACCATGACTTTCCCTTCAATTCAATTATCCATTTCCATAAAAAACAACCATCGAATAAACGTACACCTTGAACACAAACTCAACTATCTCCATAAAAAAAAACTTCCCAACCATTCAACAAATTCATCAGTGCAAACTTTATCAATCTCCTTCAAATAACTGTCTCAAATATTCCACGAAATCTCTTAACTCAAACTTATGTAACTCCTTACAAGTAGTGAAACAACAAAAAAAAATTCACACCCAATCCTAGTTCAACACTTCCAAATTCTTCATAGCAACAGCACCGTAACGTAAAAACAGGAAACAAGGGGGGAAGAAACGAAAACCCATCGGAAAAATTTTGCTGAATCTCTGTCGCGACAGCAGTGGGGGGCGAAGGGAAGACCCCTCCTAAGGCGGCAAGAATGCGACATCCAAAAATTCCACCCCTGAATTATGCTGCCCGCGGGGAGGAGTCCCTGCGACAAGGAGTAACCAATAAACAGAAATTCCAATCAACAAACAGTGTTTTGTCCTATACCGGATGTCGTGCTGGGGGGAATACGACGAAAAGGGGTGCGGACAAGCTCTCCCCACGTTTTCGAAACGAATGGACGAAACATTTTTAACACCATTAGCTGACCAACGACAACAAAAAAAAACTTTACTAAATAACAAGCAGAACTACGTACTAAAATCCAGAACAAAAAATTGAATCAACGTCAACACTCAGTGAAATAATCTACCCGCACTGACATAAATCAACACATGTAAGCCTAGCCCCAACGAGAAAAAAAAATACAATATTGACCGACCAAAAAATCAAAATTCTTAGTAATTTAGCACACAACCGCGAGACACACTTATTGACTGCAAATTCATTTAACAACCATAATTAATGTAAACCAACAGAAATACTATCTCGACAAACAAAACCTTCAATTCCTAGTACAGTTTAGCACACAAGCGAGACACAATGATTGACTGCACATTAATTTAACAACCACAATATTAATCTAAACCAACAGAAATACTATCGCGACAAACAAACCTTCAATTCCTAGTACAGTTTAGCACACAAGCGAGACACAATGATTGACTGCACATTAATTTAAGAACCACAAGTAATCTAAACCAACGGAAATACTATATCGACAAACGAGACCTTCAATTCCTAGTACAGTTTAGCACACAAGCGAGACACAATGATTGACTGCACATTAATTTAAGAACCACAAGTAATCTAAACCACAACAAAAAAATTCCAAATCTATAGCAAAACAAACAACGCAGAAATTAGAAGCATTAAAACACTTAACGGCAACACAAAAAAATTTTAAGTAAAAGTTAGCAATCATCTCACATAAAAAAAAAACATGCGCGGGAAAAAACATATTAAAGTTTCAACCTAATATCTTATAGAAAATATTCAAACAACCATCTCTATCCATATCTTAACAAGCATAAATTCCAATGTTATCATCATTTAGTAATACACAACCACTTAAAATTAATACACCAACACAATTTAGCAATAAAATTGATTCTAACAAAAAATGCTGCTACCAAAATTGATCTTCTATGCAAAAATAAAAATTTAACCAGAAAGTACAGTTATAAACAATCAATTCAGCATAAACTAAACAATTCAATAAAGGAGCCTTTTATATGAAAAAATTATTGAAATTCTAGATAATAATCACAAAACAAATTATGTAATAGGGAAAAAAATTTTTAAATATGTCTAGCTGGGTTGTGGATCTAGAGCACTTAGCCCTTTTGGGGCTTTGATCTCTTGTCTGGAGAGAATATTGATACATGATACATTGAAAACATTGCCCTTTTTATTTTAGAGATTTGATTAAATTAAATTAAGAATAAAAGAAAAATTTGGATATGAGAATAATTAAAAGTACAGAAAAATTAAATTTAATAATCAGAGTGAATAAATTTTAATTAACTAATCCGAAAATTTTTTGAAGTTTACATGAAAGATAATTTCCTTCGGCCAATAGGGACCTCAGGATGGCTGATTGCCCGTCCAATGGGGAGGCAGCTTTTCGTGTCTGTGTTGAGTGTGATGAGGTTATTTTCTCCCTCCCTGTTCGGAAGGGAGCTTTCTGATTTGTTGTTGCGTTAATGTGGTGACTTCGGTCCCGGTGGGGGTACCGTCGTCGTGTGCGGGATCGGAGGCTTCCAGTGTCCGTACTGGGCAATGGGGCTCTCCGATTGGTAGTTGGGTGTTTGTGGATTTTTATGTTCATGAAATGATTGCTGTTGAATGAATTTAAAGAAATAAATGGTGTTTTTTAAGAATTAAAATAAAATAATATGAGAAATAAAAATTTAGGTTTTAATTAATTAATATGTTTCTAGGTCTGTGTGTACGTCTCGTTGGAGTGTATTTCTCGATCTTTTGGATCGAGATATTATCTGAGTTATCTATTTTTGTAAAGAATGTTTTTGCTATTTTTCTCATGAAGTTTTTAATTGTTTTGTAGTTTATGGCGTTCCTGAGACTAGAATTTCTCATATACCAATCGGCTTTGAGAATCTGTCTCAGGGTTTTGTTTTGAAGTACTTCTAATTTTTGTATGTGTGTTTTAGCTGCAAAACTCCACACTGGAGAGGCATAGGTAATGACTGGTCTTAGAAGTGAAGAATAAATAAGCAGTTTATTTGATCTACTTAATTTAGATCTTCTGCTAATTAGGTGGGAGAACGTGAGAGCTTTCTTGATGAAGTTCTCACGTATGCGTGTAATATGTTGTTTGAAAGTGAGTTTTTTATCTAACGTAACACCAAGGTATTTGGTGCTCTGAGACCAAGGGATTCTTTCATTGTGTAGGTAAATGTCTGGATAGTTTAATCGTGTTTTTCTAGTAAAGAAGACTGCTTCCGTTTTTGCCACATTAAGAGCAATTTTCCATTTGGAAAACCAGTCCTCTAAAACTAGAAGGTGTCTATTTATTGCTCTGGCCACTAGTTTGGGTTCAGTGTGAGATGCCAAAATTGCTGTGTCGTCTGCAAACATGCATAACGTTGTGTTGTGGTGAATCGGGATGTCGTTCACGTAGATGTTAAATAAGAGGGGGGAAATCAATGTTCCCTGCGCCACGCCCGCTTCCGTGGGTCTGTGGCTAGAGTATGTATCATTGATTTTGACAGAAAAATTTCTGTCAGTTAGATAAGAAGAAATTAGTTTGATTAGTGGGGGTGGGAAATCATATTTGATTAGTTTGAAAATTAGGCCTTCTCGCCATACGCGATCGAAGGCTTTTTTTGAATATCGAGGAAAACCGCACCAGTCGATTTTTTTTTTGAATCCTGACTTTATCGTTTCCACCACTCTTAAGAGTTGGTGGGTGGTCGATAAGTCAGGTCGGAATCCATGTTGTTCCGGGATTAAGATATTGTTTTGTACCACATGGTGGTACAATCTGTTTAATATAATTTTCTCGGCTACTTTGCCGAGAATAGAGAGGAGCGCGATCGGGCGGAAACTTTCCGCCTGAGTCGGGTCCTTTCCTGGTTTGAGAATTGGAATGATTGTTGCGGTTTTCCATACGATCGGGAAGTAACCAATTTTAATTATATTATGAATTATATTTGTTAGTTCAAAGATGGGGACTAGCGGAAGATGCTTTAACATGCGGTTAGTAGTGCGGTCAATACCCGCTGCTTTATTAATCTTAACTTTATCGATATGATCGATAATTTCGCTTGGTAGTGGGGGTGGGGTGGGGGGTATATTAGTAAAGTTATTTTCATTATTAAGATAGGTGTGAACAACATGTGTTATTGCTCTATCCGTGTCGTTTGTGATATCATTTAATTTAAATTGGTTTTGGAGTGAGTCAGCTATGACCTCACTTTTGTCTGCGTCACTATATGCAATTTTGGCAGGGCCTTTAAGGGCCGGAACTGGTTGAGCCTTCTTCCTGGAGTTTCGGGCGGCTTTCCAAAGAGAGCCGTCCTCGGCTTCCAAGCAAGCAAGAGACTCGTCCCATTGTTTTTGTTCGTGTTTTAAAACAATTTTCTTAATTTGCTTTTGCAATCTGTTTAATGTGTTCTTATCTGCAGGGCTTCTCGTGTAGTGCCAGATTTTTCTGGCCCTATTTCTTTTCTTTAAAGAGTTGGTTGAGATCCCTGCTAATGTAAAAGGTGTCATTATGGTGTCATTAAAGGTGTCATTTTAAATATGTATGTATCATAACAACATTCAAATTTCATGACAGGTGTCCAGAGACCCCAAAATTTGACCTTTGTCACAAACATAAATTAAAGCTTGAAATTACTAAAATTAAAATTGACGTACGTACATCATTATCATTGAATAACACTTGCATTACAAATTTATTTAAGATAGTGCACAAAACACACAGCATGAAAATATTTTATCTAGAGTTAAAATTGATATTAACCACAAACACTATGTCATTTAAGCATAAAATCAAGACATAAAACAAACTGCATAAAAAAAAAAAAATTTAACTGGAATTCATTAAATAACAGGAAATTATTAAATAAATGAGTACAAAATTTGATATAACTGAAAAAAAAAACATAAAACATAACATGAAACAAGGTGCAACTATGAGACAGGTATCATTCAATGCGTGCTCTCGAAATGACGAAGCGTAAAATTGCAAAAAAAAAAAATTAAGTCTCCCCAAATATTTTAGCGCGGAATTGTATTAACGAGCCGAATTACCTGCACGAGCTCTTAAATTTAAATGAAACTTTTAACTAATCGTCTCTCGCGTAAATACATGCATAGAGAAAAAAAAATTCACATCAATATTGAAAGAGAAAAAAAAATTAAAGAGCACAAGTACCTGCGTCATCGTTGCACCCCGGACTCTGACAAAACTGAAAAAGAAAAAAAATTCACAGTATCAAATTCAAGCAATACATAAAATACACAGTAGCACACGAGATGAAATTTTGTCCGGATGATCCATCAAGAAACGTTTACAAAAAAAAATTGTAAAAAAAAATTGCTAACTCAAAGGATGTAAAAAAAATTTTTCTAACGACCAAAAAATTTTAAGATTCTGGTCAACTGGCACCATTATAATGCAACGCCCGAATAACTTAAGTTAATTTAATTTATTCTTATTATCCGTTCTTTAGTACCCAGGTTCTAAATTAACATTTGGCGTCACACTATAGCTTAAATTTAGACATTAATCATTAAAGACAAATAAAACGGACACTAAATTAAAAAGCCGTTCTTTAAATTAACACTTAATTTATTTACAAAACATTTAAATTACGTTAATTACTAAAGATATACATTATCACTTAACTGAATTAGGATCTGAGAGAGAGAGAGAACATGGTGTGCCATCTCGGGAGTCTCCAACCTCGGCAATTTGTCAAAGGGTCGTCAGACCAAAATCGGTGATAAAATTTGTGTCAGAGAGTGACTAAATTCGTCGTGCAAGCGCTTATATTTCGCGGCGGTTTACCTATGTATTCTGGAGAGGATTCTTTTTCGAAACACAATCAGCTTTTCTGATTGGTCTGAAGTCAGCGGAGGGATATCTTCCCGGGGTCCATGACTCCCCAAAACGCGGGAAATTCCCAAAAACATCCCATATCATGATGAATTTATGGGTACATTGCCTTCTTCCAGGCGTGGGAACTGCGTCACCCTTTTTCGGTGGGGTGAGAGGCACTCCCAGAAATTCCTCTGCTTGTAAACAACAACAGGGCCGATATACAAATTACTGTTGTAATCCTTATGGAAAGGCGGCCCCCATCAATAGATAAAGTACCTGGTAACTATGCTGTGATTTGTAAGTATTTTTATTATAATATGCTTAATGAACACTTTTTAAACAATTAATCTTTTAAAAAATTAGATTTGTCACATAATGAAATTAGTAATCGTATTATTGCTATTTATAAAAAAATTAGGTTTTTGCATTCCTAAAAAATTAAGTTCCCATACATATTTTTAACACCAAAATTCCAAAAAGTTCTGTTAAATTTAGAACTGTGACAAATGGTTTTAAATCATATATTACTACTGCAGGCAAATTACTTCATAATATTATACACAATTTTATTAATCAGCAATTTAATAAAGCTAAAATTAAAAATAGTAACAATATTATAGATTTTTTAAAAAATAATAATATTTATTCAGTTCATAGTGATGATTTTGAAGATCTTTTCAATTCCATTGATATCAATGATATTATTAAAATAATTTTTCAAAACCACATTATTTATAATCTTAATATTAATTTTAACAAATTTAAAACTCTCATGATTTAGTTTTAAAAGAAAATTACATTAATTTTTTTTGACGGTTCATTATATAAACAAAATAAAAGATTGCCACAGGGAGGCCCAACAAGCAAAAGTTTGGCTGATTTATATTTACACTTTTATGAATACAATTATATTAATAATAATGACTATTACATTTTTAGATATATTGATGATTTAAGTGTGTGTATTTTTGGTAATTTCAATCCCAATATTAATTTTTATCCGGATTATTTAAACTTAGTTAAATTTAATAATAATCCAATTAAAACTTATTACTTAGATGTAACATTGTATATTAAGAATTTGAAATTATATAGTAGTATTTATGATAAAAGAGATGCCTTTAGTTTTAACTTTCTCAAAGTTCCCCTTAATGGAATTCAAATTTATCTACATCTATGTATAGAAATATTATTTTTAACTATATTTATCGTAATAATGTATTAGTTAGCGATAAAGCTAATATTTATTTAAATCTTATCAACTTTATTAAACAATGCATTGGAATGGATATCCTGCTAACTTTCTTTACAATTATATTTCTAATAGTTCTCAGTGATATACAATTTGTATTAATAACTATAATTGACATTATGTTTTAATGCTAGTATTTTTAACTAAGTATACAATTATTCAATAGATGGCATCACATGTTAAATAATATTATTTAAATATTACTTGTATTGATATATTTCCCCAAATATTTAAATCAGTATATATTTATGATTTTTAAGCGTACATATATATATAGAGAGAGAGAGAAAAAGACTATATTATGCTATCTTAATTTTTAATTTTATGCGGAACTGTTATTCCTCTGTTGTATTTGGCGGGAAATATAACCAGTGGATACACACTCACGAAGTAAGTCTTACTATTTACCTTTTCCATCCACTTTAAATCTATACTGTGAATGCTAGTAGGTTATAATTTTATCGTTATATTTTATTATTATAATCATTTTATTTGTAATATTTAAATTTATCCTAATATTCTTTCCTTTCCCCTTGGCACTTCGTAAAACAAACTACAGGTGAAGGTTGCCTAGTCCTAAAACTTGTTTAAATCTGCAATCTTGGTTTCTAACGCCAGGAGTTTGTTATTGTACTACTGTGCCTAATATTTCCTATCTTAAATAGGTTTTATAGCTATCTGTATATATATATATAAGTCTTATACCATCTACCTTATTGCATGAACTTTAAATCTATACCTGCGAATACAAGTAGGCTATAATTGTATCGTTATATTTTAATAGTATTAGTATAGTGATTTTATTTGTAATACTTAAATTTCTCCTAATATTATTCCTTCATTTCCCTTTGGCTCAGTGCTATAGGCAAATTAAAGGTGAAGATTGGATAACCCTAAAACTTGTTTAAACCTGCAATCTTGGTTACTAAGACCAGGAGTTTGTTATTGTACTATTGTGGCTAATATTTTCTATCTTAACTTATTATACTTAGGTTTTATAGCTATTTGTATAGTTATGGATTATATATATATATATATATATATATATATATATATATATATATATATATATATAGTTATCTTAGGTATATAACTATATGTTTATTTTTATATTTTTTGTTTATATATTTCTGTATATGTATATATATATGTATAAATTTATATATATGTGTATGTATATGTATATAATTATATATTGAAATTTTTTTATATTGGGTTATATATATATATATACATAATGTGCCTATATACTGGTGGAAATAAATTCAAACACCAAGAAGAGTTGTCCTGGGTAAACGAAATTTGATAAGAGTGTTCATACTTCGAAGAAAGATGACACTTCAAATGAAATTTCAAGTTAGGTGCCTTAGTGTAGCGCTGGTAGCACCACTTGAACCCTTTATCTACCGACGGAACTTATAAGTACTACTCTCTTTAAAATTACGTAGCATAACCATGTTTATGAATACTCTGACGATACTTATTAGGAATATCCTTTTAAACTTACTCTTCGTAGATATATGGCAGGACTGGTTCTATAATGAGTATTTTACAGGGGAAGGCGATTAATTTTATAGCAGAAATTGCGTATTCAGTTGACGGCATTTTCAGTGGATTGCGAAAATTGTCATTTTTGTTTCGAAAAAATAGTTAATGTCAAAATGTGTCTTATTTTTTGTGTATATTAATGAAGACCTTAGAAAACTATTTGACTATTTATTTTAATTAGACAGTGTATATAATTAATTTTAGAGTTGAATATCTTTAATTAATTAATTAGCTCTAACGGATTAAATTTTTCAAAGTTGAGTATTTTGTACATGTATTTATATCTCTTAATTTTTAATAGAGTGATTCAAAAAAGTATTGCATGAAAAAAAAATTGCAGTAAATCATGATGCGGTAGATAAAGGGTTAAACAGGCAAATCAGGTGTAATTCAGATGTCAAATTCGTGTGTATTCTTTAATATTAATATTTGACGTAGTGAGTTGATGCAGTCAATAATACCTTTTAGAGGACGTGGAACTAATTATCAACATCTTGCTGTGTTTAAACGAGGTCATATAAAAGAGATAAGGAAATGATGACTTTCTTTCCCTGATATGGCAGAAATTCTGGGTTGAAATGTGTTCTTTGCGAAAAATTGTTCAGAGCAGTGCTCCCAGGAAGGTACTATCACAAAAAACCGGAATCGATCTACGCACATGTAGCCATTGAAAGAGAAAATCGGTTTAGAGATTGTTTGTGGAATAGCTCTGAGCTAGACATTCTGTTAAGTTCATACCCTTAACTCATAATCACTGACAGCAGTGGCTTTAGTCATATAGCGCTAAAACTTATTGGAGGTAGAAGTGGTGATGTGTTGTGTTCTCCGATGAGGACTGTTTATGCACTGGTGTTGTATATGGTGTTATATTGATAAGAAGGCCAGAACAGTGCCTGTAAACAACCTTCCAGCAGTCTAGACACACCAGATCAGCGTCTGGAGTTATAGTCCGATAAGTCATTTTCTATAATAGCAGGATCAATCTTATAGTTATTCGACGATCCCCTTTGATGCACCTGAGCTCTGACAATGCACACCTGTTATATGATTTAATTTTTCTGAGAGCACCTAAACCAAATAGACATTCTAGGAATCTTTTACATGCCATATAATACCACATGTTCGCTGTCGCTTGTCTGCGTCATGAAAATCCACTGACTTATTCCGGGACCAAAACCCTCAACCTTCGTTGAAGAAGCCTGGCAACAAACCAACCACGCCGCCGTTTTTTGACGTTTCAACACGTCAAAAAAACAAAGTATGGGACTTTGAAGATGATCCCACGTCTAGAATGGCGAAAAGACAATGAGCAATGGAAAAAGTAATGCATGCTATTTTCTTTAGAAGTACGGTATTGGTCAAAGCCATCAAGTTGGAAGTACAAGAGACAGTTATAGCACAATCTGATCTATTACTAAATGTCTTCCAGAAATTCTTCAAGAAAGGAATATTAGGGAACTAATGCTTCATCATGATAATGCATCTTCCCATTTAGCTGGATTAACAGTTGAGTTTCTTAAATAAGAACAAATTAAAGTAATAGAACATCCACCTTATTCACCAGATATAGCTGTGGTGGTTATTTTTTAATCTAAAAAAAGCTTTCGTTGGCATTTCTCTCTTTCAGAAAAAGATATTGATTTGGCTACAAATCCTTTTTTCTTCATCAATCCCAAAAAATGAATGTTTTAAGGCATTTGATCAGTGGAAAATTTGTCTACAAAAGTTTATTGATGATGGAGGAGACTACTTTTAACACTCTTCAAATTTTGTAAGTATAACTCTAAAAACCTAGCTACATCTCAAAAATTTCAGAATGACCATCGTATATATGTATATATATTTAAAACATATAAATATACATATTTACACATGTATATGTGTATGTATAGTATACATATATTCATACATCTCTTTATGCTTTAAATGAGATAATAGAAACGTTTTCGTCTGTATTCAAAGGAATAAGAAACGCAATAATCGAAAGCCTGGTTTCCTTTTGTTTCTTTTGAGTCTTAGTATTTTGGAGGCTGCGGGTAAATGGTTTTGGTAGAAGTCTATTTCCAGAGGCTAAAAAAATACAATTGTGATGTTGGTTCATTGTTATCGATTGTGGCCGAAAGAAGTCGCTCCAATCGATAATGACTACCGAATCCATCGATTAGGTGTCGCGGGACATTTCCTGGCCCCACCGGCGGGGGAAGTCCCCAAGGGACGGAGGAAAACTTTTATTCACGAGGGCACGACACCGGAAGGAAAGCCTTTTTCTAAATATTTGCGATGGATGGTAGGAGGACTTGCCTCGGCACACAAAAAATTGATGAAGACATTTAGCCCTTTAAAATGGTATGAAAAGAATGTAAAATAGAAAGCTGCAGTCATTTACTTAGAAAAAACTCCCGTGGTTTTTAAAAGCATCAATGCAGCTGTGTATAATCTTTACTAAACTAAGAAATTTCACCATGAAAAATTCCTAAATTTAAAAAAAAATTTAAAATTTAAGTTTTTAAAAAATTTTACCGATTTTCAAAATTCTTTCTTCTTTACAATTATCATTATTTTGAAAATAAAATATTTGGAATTTTGTAGTTTTGAAAAAAAAAATAAAAATATATATATATATTTTCTTTTTATATATATAAAATATTAAAAAATGGATCCCTAATTTATATATAAAGATACACACCAAAATATATATAAATGTTTCGCAATAGAAGTTCCAGACAAAAACAAAGTGTAAAACAGAATAAATGTAGAGCTCAACACTTAAAATATACCGATTATAATTTTTTAAAAAATAAAATTAAAAATTAAAAGGATTTCACTACTGAAGTTCTGACGATAGAATACGTTATTGATATGTGACGCTGTAATTTTTGCAATCTTCTGAATAAAAACCGATTTTCTCACAGAATATGTAAACCTAGTATATAATTTAATGGGGGAATTAAAAACAGCTATTATAAGAGTAAGGGAGTGCACATACTCTCTTTAATGACATGAAACAGTAACATAATACATTTTTTAAATTAATTTTAAGTTTAATGCATAATTTCCATTGTGAGTAAAAGAAGATTGAAAAATTATTACCTTTTTTAATTAATTCATTACTAAAATTATGTTAAGTAATTAGGAAATAAACGAATTTTTTTAAAAAAATTCTACATGTTTTTCACAAGCATTTATTTTTTCTTATCTATAGTTTTTTTGTCAATGAAACTTATATTTTAAAGGAACATTATTATTTGCGTTAATATACCGTTATGCATTTATGTCAGTGTTTCTCAAACTGTGGGGCGCGCACCCCTGGGGGGCGCGATAACCCTACGAGGGGGCCGCGAGCATATCGAAAATAAAAGATTTAAAAATAATTAATTTACTGGAAAGAATTAAAACAAAATACTTTCAGACATAATAAAAAATGCTTTTTTACTCTGATATAATTTATAGGCGCGTGCGATATTAAGTAAACAAAAATAAAAACTTCTTCAAAACCTAATTATCTATCTTTGATTCTATAACCAAATAAAAAAACTTTTATTTGATTTGCTGTAATCCCATGATCAGAGTTTTTTTTACCATGCTTTCTGTTTAAACCTAACATACAACTCTTCAGAGAAAAAACAGATCCCAGACGCAGAATCGAAAAAATTTAGGAACATAAAAAATTCATCAATGTCATTATTTTTGAAATGCTGCACATTATAGCTGTAAACTGTTTAACCTTCTAAGTTATTGGTACAGTTTATGTGTTTGTTCCTCATTTAGGGAAGTTGTAAGTAATGTATTTCTTTGTTACGCTTTTTTCCATGCAAAATAGTTTTATGATATTTGAAAAACCACGGAGAGCACACACACTTTGAAGAATTACTTGACCAAGACTTATTTTTACGAGTATTCAAAACATATAAAGCGTAACGCGAAAAACGTTTTACACAATTTAATATAATCATAATGAATACACTTTTTACCCTGAAGTGGTCACGCGGGACGCACAGATTACGAAATCGTTAATTCTGGCAAAACTGTTTAATTGTTACCAAAAAAATGGAAAGGCCTTGAAAGTAGGTAAGTAAACTTTCTCTTAATTAAATTATTCACTGGAATTACGATTTGTATCGTGTACAATAAAATAATTTTTTAAAAAATGTATTAGAGTGACTCAATAACCCCGCTTGACCGTATAGAGTGCGCGCCTGCTCCCGGGTTAAAACATGTTGAAGTCTTTTCGCTTTAAATATTAAACGTCAAGAACTCTCTCAGTCAATTTTTTGTATCATGGAAATCCATCTCCAGGTTGAACACGGTAACTTGGAAACTCAAGGCCAGTTTCTATCCAACAACGCCAGTCAGACGGCTTCTGTTCAAAATTGGAACAATAAATATGACATGATAAAACATCTAAGACCCACTACAAGCGTAACAAAATGTTTCGATCACTTTGATTTGAAGATTAAAATCTATAGTGTTGACCGCTGTTTCTCTTCTTGATTATTGAGTAAAAGATAACAACAGTAGTTTAGGCATTTGAAAGAAAATTTACCAATGCAATTGCAAATAAGTTTTCACATGAGTATCAAAGATTCACTGATATGAAATAATGGTTAGTAGATAGTTTGCGAATATCAGGCAACCATATTAGATTTGTTGTTAAGTTTCACCAAAATTAATAAGAATGTTTCGTTTAAGTATCATCATCCACAGGCTTCTTTAAGATTACTCAAAGCCACGATACACACGCGCTGGAACAATTATGAATACAAAAGCCAGTGCAAGAGCTCTTCTTGAACCTATTCTATCTAGAGCAAGAATTTCTTGACAAACTTATCAAACGCGTCTCTAAGAAAAATTCCTTTACACTGGATCCTAAATAATATGCATCAGCGCGGTCGTTTCATTTATGTGATTTCATCTTCCATGAAGCCAGAGTTATCATTTATGGATTCTAATAGACTTAGGTTGTGTAGATTCCCCTCCCCCCTTACACACATAAAATTCTGGATGAATACATACGCATGTGGAGGTGGAGTTGGCTATTGTTCATTTAGATTAGGTAAATCTGCAACTGTGGTGATTGTGAAATTTCTTATCTAAGTTAGCGATTCCCAAAGTAGCCCATGAAGACCTTCAAGGGGCAAACGTCCATGAAAAAATAATTTAGAGCTCCATGAGTTGTATGTGAGAACCTATGACTGTTACTCTCCTTAAACTAGATGGTGACTTTAATTTTAAAGGAAAAATTAATCAAATGGGGAAACCAAATTTTACCTATTCAACAGATTTATTTGCTATATTTAATTACGTTAATTTGCACATACAAGGTGACAGCGTAAATTTTATTAAAACAAGAACCATTTCATATTTGCATTGAAAAAAAGTGCCACATTACAATAGGAAGTGATCTGAACAAGCACTAACGAAGAATGTTTAGAAACGTATATCATCAAATTTGGCTTTAAAAAGACAAACCTACTATTTGCACCGAATTATAGAATATCGTAAGAAAGTTTTTTATTGCTTTTCGTAGTGAGAAGGTGTTTCAGCGTGGTTGCCAGTCTCAAAAAAAAAAAAAAAAAATATCGGACACTTCTAACACAGAAGGTAAATATATTAAACATGGCAAGATTGATACCAAATGTTGGACATTTGTTATTATAGCGCCAGATTCATCCCTCCCACATTAAGGGGCCTTGGCACCCTTTGAGCAAACTTCTTTATTTACGTATTTAAAAATTATATTTTAACATTTTATACAATGTTTCTATTCAAGAAAATGTTACCAGATGAAAATTTTCATATATTATTCACACAATTTTAAAAATTTAAATTTTTTGAAGAAAATTGGGAAATTTTAAAATCTTACTCCTTTTGTAAAAATTAATTTTTTGACCTGAAATTTTTTTATAATATTCTTATGGATGTTCTTAACAACTTTAGGGATCGATTTTAGAATAACTTCATTCCTTTTCGAGAAAAAAAACAAACAAAATGTTGATATACAGGCTAAAAATCAACGAAAAAGCCAACATGTCTTACATTTTATTTTTTTTAAAAAAAAGGATTCAGTTTATAGCAAAACGGATCCCTAATTTTATTACATGCTTTATTTTTAACAAGCAGGAAAAAAATTGAAGTGATTGGTAAATAATTGTCGAAGGAGTAGCATTTTGAATGCACTAAGGTTTCGAAAAACACAAACTGAGAAAAACCACTTTAAAGTTTATAATTCTGAAAAAATAACTATTATATAAGCTTAATTAAACTTAAAATACCACTTTAAGATATTACTTATACGTTCTTCTTTAAAATAATTGCATTTTCATATGTTTTCAACCAACACATTTTTATAAATGATCAACTATTAGAGAGTACTAATTGCACAAGAAAACTCAAGAAAAACTTTAAAAAAAATTTTTTTTCTGTCACGACAGAAATTTTAGCTGTTTTTCTTCTTATAATATTAAAGTATTACATTTGTATGAAAAATATATCAGGAATAAGAACTGAAATTATAAAATTATTAATATAAAATGCCTTAATTTAAAAATTTTACATGCATACATTTCACAAGGAAGCAAAATTACATTATTGTATTGCTTCGGAAATATTCTGCTTTTAATACTACACATTCTTTTTTATAGTTATTATTTCTATTTATAAAATAGATTTTTTTTTATCGTAACGCATTTTTTAGCTTTTTATTCTAAAAAGGAGGTGTGGCTGAATTGCCTAATTTGTTTTCAAATAAAGTTTTATTCAACTTCTAACTTTCCGACATGCGCACAAATGATTTATCAATCGAAAGATAATGCAAATAATAAGATTAAATGAAAATAAAAAAAACGATAGGTTTGTGATTTTTAGGGTGCCAAGTCTCCTTAAGATCATTTTTTCAATTCCTACTATTATAGCTCACACTCTCTATATCTATATAAAATATAAAGGAGAAAAGCGACTCGCTGACTCACTGACTAATCACGATATCTCTGGAACTATTAAACCCACAAATTTGAAATTTGGTAGGTAGGTTCTCTTCATGGAGTAGACATCAGCTTAGAACGGATTTTGCAAAAATCGAAACCCAAGGGGCGTTACGGAAATTTAAGGGGTGTTAAACGCAATTAACTCCTTTTTTTAAACCAATTCCACGTGCAGTCTTGAAATTTGATAAGCGGATTCCTTTCATAGAGTAGAGATCCGCTATAACATGGGTGTTGGGAAAATCATTTTCTAAGTGGGGGTTAAAGGGGCGTTAAAGATAATTATTTCCATTTTTAAACTATTAGGCGTACATTCTTGAAATTTGATAAGCGGATTCTTTTCATAGAGTACAGATCCGTTACAAAATGGGTTTTGTGAAAATCGTCCCCCAAGTGGCATTGTGGAGAATTAAGGGGCGTTATATAGGCAATTAACTCATTTTTTAAACTATTAGACGTAAAAACTCGAAATTGAGTAAGCAAATTCCATTCATTAAGTAGAGATCCGCTATATGATGGGTTTTGTGAAATTTGCTTCCTAAGTGGTGTTGCAGGGGCTCAATGGGCATTATAGATAATTCTTTCCATTTCTATTCTATTAGACGAGCAGTCTTGAAATTTCATAAGCGGATTCCTTTCATAGAGTTGAGATCCGCTACAAAATGGGTTTTGTCAAAATTGAATCCCAAGTGGCGTTGAACGATTTAGGGGGCGTTATAGGCAATTAACTCCTTTTTAAAACTATTAGACGTAAAATCTCGAAATTGATTACGCAGATTCCATTCATAGAGTAGAGATCCGCTAAAAATAGGTTTTGTCAAAATCGACTCCAAGTGGCATTGTAGAGAAAGAATTAAGGGGCGTTATACGCAATTAACTCCTTTTTTAAACTATTAGACGTGCGGACTTGAAATTTGATAAGCGGATTCCTTTCAAAAAGTAGAGATCCGCTATAAAATTGATGTTGTGAAAATCATTTCCTAAGTGGCGTTGCGAGGGGCTTAAGGGGCGTTATAGATAATTATTTCCATTTTTAAAATATTAGACGTACAGTCTTGAAATTTGATAAGCGGATTTCTTTCAAAGAGTAAAGATCCGGTATAAAATAGGTTTTGTAGAAATTGACCCCCAAATGGCTTTGTGAAGAATTAGGAGGTGTTACAATTATGTTCTTTTTAAACTATTAGACGTAAAATCTTGAAATTGAGTAAGCAGATTCTATTCATTGAGTAGAGATCCGCTATAAGATGGGTTTTGTAAAAATATTTTCTTAAGTGGTGTTGCGGGGGCTTAGGGGGCTTTATAGATAAATATTTCCATTCTTAAACAATTAGACGTACAGTCTTCAAATTTGGTAAGCGGATTCTTTTCATGGCATAGAGATCCGCTACGAAATAGTTTTGGGCGAAATTGATCCCCAAGGGTCAGTAAGGGGGATTAAGGGGCGTAATAGATAAATATATCCGGTTTTCAACTAACAGACCTACCTGCTTGAAAATTAGAAGCTATGTTCCGTTCATGGAATAGAGTTTCTTTTACAAAGAGTTTTGCGAAAACGGACCGACAAAGGAGAGGGGTTGCGAGGGATTAAGGTGTGTTATAGAAAAATTCCTGTTTTGAATTTAACCCATTTACTAGAAAATTGTTGAGCACGTTTCTTTAGTTGAATAGAGTTCCACTAAGAATGGATTTTGCGGAAATCATCTCCAGGGGGAGCTATAATAATAAAATTTGGTTTGCATGCTTCTTTTGTTGAATTGTAATCCGCTAAGAATGCTCTCAACGACGTATTGATGATAAAAATTCCGTTTTTGCTCTGTTAGATTTAGAGTAGAAATTTAGCACGCATGTTTGTTTTATGGACTAGAGATCCACTGAAAGTTGCTTTAGTGAAAATCTACTTGATTATTAGGTTAAGTGAGCGCAAAAAATCATTCTACTTCTATTTTAGATATAAATATAAATTAGATATTTTAATTTATGTCCTTTTTATATCAAGAGGCAAGAGTTACAGCTATAAATTTATTCTTCATTACAATCGAATTCTTAATGCTAGATATCAATAGATCATATATATGTAAACAGTATACATTTATACACAACATCGTTAACTACCCAGTGAAGGAGGTGGGTAACGGCTAGTTTATTTATATATATATTTATTTTTTTTATCTTGGTGGAATTTTCAATCGTTAATAAAATACATTTTAAAGCGCTCAATTGAGCTGAAACTTTACATACATTATTATTTTATATGATAATACATTAATTTAATTACAATTAATAAAAATTAATTGATTAAAACTAATTATTCAAAGAAATACAAATACAGCCACGTTGGCATCATTTTTGGTTACGTAGCGACTCTTGGCTACTTGTAGCAAAACTTTTTTTCTCTCATTTTAAAGCGCTCCTTTGAGCTGAAATTTTCTATACACTATTGTTTTGGGTAATAATACGAAAATTTAATTATAATTAAAATTAATTGATAGAAACGAATTGTTTAAAACTCTTAAATAAAATATGCATATATATATGTATATATATATGCATATATATATATATATATATATATATATACACACTGGTGTGCAAAAATTTAAGACGAGACGGTTTTTTCAATATAACTTTATACAAAAACTTTCCAAATCAACACATTTAATACCGTAAGATCCCCAATACGTAAGGACATGTGTAATGTAAGCAACACTTACTAAAAGAGAAATCAGAGAGATAAAAAGAAGCTTGATTGAAAAAGTATCATGGAGCGCAATGCGACTGAAGACCGAAACATCCCTTTGATGGGTGTCCAGCAAGAAACATCCGGTCTTTAGTAGGGGATATGATCTCTCCTGACTGCTAGGCAGGTTTCACAGCGTCTGCCCATGCTGAGAATGAGGGTGTCAATGAGTTTTTGAGGCATTGCTGCCCATTCGTCTTGCAGTGCCAATCGAAGCTCTCGAATCGTTAATGGTGGTAAGGTAAGAGCTGCCAAGCGTCTGCCTAGAAAATCCCATACATGCTCGATGGGATTGAGATCCGGAAATCGTGCCGGCCAATCCATACGTTCAATATCCTCACTCTCTAAGTGCTGTTCGGCAGCTACTGTGCGATGATATGGTGCATTGTCGTCCATGAAAAGGAACTGCAGACCCATAGTGCCTCTAAAAAGACACACATATGGAAGAAGAATCTCGTTACAAAAACGGGTCCCGTTGACTGAACCTGCGTCGAAGATGTGAAGATCTGTACGACTACCAAGCATGATGCCTCCCCAAACGAGAACACCGCGACCTCCATACCTGTCCCTTTCAATGATGTTCGAGGGATGATTGCGGCTTCCCCGCTCTCTCCAGATGAGTATGCGATGAGAATCGCTACTCAAACTGAATCTGCTCTCATCTGTAAAGAGTACTCGTCCCCATTCATTGTCTCTCCAATTCCGGTGTTCCCGGCACCACAGAGAACGCCTTCTCCGATGGGCAGGCGTTAAAAATACACACCGTACAGGGCGTCGTGCAAACAGACCACCACCGTGCAGTCATCTGGCGACGGTAAAACGCGATATCAATCGTCCAGTCGCCTGTGTCTTGTGTCTAGCGATTTCTCCCGCTGTCTGCCGCCTGTTTCTTCTGACCTGTAAGAGAATGTACCGGTCATCTGCGGGTGTGGTTCCTCGTGGACGACCACTACTGAACCCCCGGATAGCTGTTCCTGTAGTTTGAAATTGTCTCCAAAGTCTCGTGAAACGATGCTGTGAGCAATTCCGAACTCTGCAGCCACACTTGTCACACTGCGGCCTTCCTCCAACTTCCCAATGATTCGACCTCCGGTAAAAGCATCCAGATGTCGTCTAACAGATTGATTATTCACCATTTCTTGCTGAGGCAGCAACTCGGTGTGATTTTAACTGCTATACGGCGTGCAATCTCTTTGCCAGAAATACTGATCTTACACCGACAACATGCTTTATACTACTCAGACACTCTTCCATTACGTCTACCTGCATATCTGCGCATGTGCTACCGTACATCACCTTACTTAATCTCCTGATTGGTCTTTCTGTCCGCTCTGTCTCTTCGTTCAGCTGATATGCTAATTTTTCGACTTCGATCTTAATTTTTGCACACCAGTGTATATATATATACATATATGCATATATATATATATATACATATATATATATACATATATATACATATATATATGCATATATATATACATATATATATATGCATATAATACAAATAATAACTTATGTATATATATATATATATATATTTAAATTGTAACCATTTAATAAAAATTAGTTAAAATAAAATTTTCCTTTGTTGATCTAATAAGGAGAGGGCACGACTAAGGAAATTCATTTGGGGTTGAGACTTGGTGTAATAGTAGTACTCCCCCCTTTAGAGTGTCCAACCCTGAATGTATTTCCATGGAATGGCCATTTAATTCGGAGAAAAAAACCCTTCGAAATTCAATCTTAGCTTTTATATAATTACATTTTAATTTCCTCCAACGATTTCGTAGCTTGGTTGATTTATACACGTTGAACACGTAGGTACGCGTTATGTGATGAATTCGGAAATGGGGTAGAAAAGGAATATATACAAACAAATCCTCTGAAATAAGTACAACTTTCGCAAGCACTGTCAATGTCCTTTTATTGCATCCCAAAGCCTTCGGAATAGTTTTATGGATAGTAGTGCATGGAAAAGGTCCTACTTCAGAAACACGTATATATACGTCCGTGACAATTAAGAAGTTAAAGTCGTATTGTAGCATTAGCATCAAAGTATTGTATTATTGAATTCAATACATTGTTATTGTAAGGAAGGAGGGCGATGAAAATTATGATTGAATATTGGGTCGCAAGTATTGAAAATTTGAGAAGCACTGTTATAGCTACAATGGTTTGGCACGCCACAGCTATAAGATTACCGAACTATGGTTCATAGCCTTTTTTTTTCTTATTATGTTTAAATTTATTTGACTGTTTTCAGAAGCATTCCTTCCACAGTTTTTATCACAATAGAATGTTATCGGCAGCTTTATTAATCGCTCAAATATAAATAAATCATGACATGAAATAATTAATTCAACAATTTAACTAGTATGCTTAAGCAATTTTAAATTAGTTTTACCACAACTGTTTTACATTATTACTCACTGAGTGTGTTTCGTATATTCAATTTCCCTTTCATACTCCATCTTCTTTAATTAAAACTCGGTCATTAATTTCAAATGTTACACATCAAGTAAAAATGTTGGTAGTAATTTTAATACATTACCTTTCACAAATGATTAATCTGAAAAATAATTATTATGCTCAATTCTCTGAAAATTTCAAAAAGTATTTAAATAATCGACAATTTAGAAAATTAGGTTTAATTGAATTCAAGTTTCTGTAATTAAATAAGAGCCGAATATGAACTCAGTATATTCTAAATAATCATCTTAAGAAAATTATTGTAATGTGTAATTTTATTCACTTCCTATATTAACTAATCAAATAGTACAGATGTGGTGTTACGTTATATTGTTTTATTAGTTAGAGCAGGCAGTATTCAAATTTATATCCAATAAGTACTGTCAAAAGGAGGTAAATTGAAAAGGTGGCTAAATTTTCATAGGATAATAATTTTTATAATTACCATTATGATAAATAGAAAAAAAGTTCAACTGTAAAAGAATCCTTGTATAAAAAAGAGGAGATAACGGTATTATAGTGGTAGGAGGTATGAAAAGACACAAGAGAGTAATTAATTAAAAATATTTATTGATATCATTACAAATGTTGTTCTAAATGAATACGGCTCCTAATGTCACAACAGATGTATGAAGTTATCGCCATCGACTAAGCATGACACATTGTCGTAATCTTTCAACCGCGGGCGTGAGAGGTTTCGAGTAAGAAACAGGCATTATTTAAAGTCAACCACTTTTATTTAGCCTTTAACACTTATGAAAATTTATGAGAATTAATGAGAATTCACTCTGCTAACTAAACCCGAGGGGTAATAAAACTTATATATATATATATATATATATATACTATATATATATATATATATATATATATATATATATATATATATATATATATATATATATATATATATATATATATATATATATATATACGGACGACTTCCACCTTCCTCTGAATCCTTCCCTTTGGATATTACGAAGTGCGACAACCGGTCGCTCACACTATGCTTTCCACTTAGGATCAATTTTCATCCATCAGCTCGCCTACTCCATGACCAGCCCTTAAATAGAAGTTTGCATTTACATAAAACCAAGTTATCTATACTGAAAGCGGTTTTCAAATAAAATTACAGTTAAAAAAATTATTTTTCCCAAGAGGATTAGTAGAAGCCCGAATAAAGATGAAGCTTACAAGGTGGAACATTGATTTCCGGATGATGACGACCACATCATAATTTTCTTTTGTCGTAGCATCAGCGTCACGGCAACCTATGCGCCTCATGCTGGAGATTGACAACAGTTTTGAATGATTCCCACAAAATGAAATCGAGCTCAATAATTCAGATGATCACGAGGACCAGGAACTGGTTCTGTTAATACACATCGAACAACTTGTACATAGCGAGTTCGTGCCCCATCAAGCTAAAACTACATACTAGGCCTCTTATCTGCTGGAGAATCGTCGCATAAGCCGGTAAAGGACCCTTTCGAGACATTCACTTATTTCTCGGTGGTCGTGCGGAATGGTGAATCTAGACAACTACCGGCTGTACCTGTCCAAAGATTTATTTCGAAGTGATATTCTACACATGTCATTGGATGTTTAGTGGCGTTTTAAGACTTCTTGATGCCCTGGCACCCTACTCAAAAGTATGCCCTAGGCTCATATACAAATGAAGTTTTCATCTATGACCCTTAAAAATAAACATTACACAGCATACGTTGTCAAATACACGTATAAACAATAAAACGAAACAAAAAAGGGGCATGACTTACAATCGCACAAACCAGCTGGTTCGACTGCCACCTATTGGCTGAATGAGTAATGAAGGTAGGCTTACAGATAGATGACAGTCATCGCATGTAGCGTTGACATATCCGAAATTCCCAGTTTTTCGGAGAATACAAACCAGAAATAACATTTGACCTTTGAAATTATTCGAATTATGATTTTCTTAAGGCTGAAATGAGAACGAGACGAGATCCTCATAGCAGCCTAGACCCAGGGCACGGGCCCAATTCACTCATATCTTAAAACACCTGTGTGGAGGTTAATCTTGTGCCTACAAATGCGCATCATCGTGTTGATTAAATATGTTATCTCGATTGAAAATAATGCAAAAACATTGGCTGAACAATACACGTCTTAGGTACATTTTGGTAGACACCACTGCTCGAAACGCAGGATGGTCATAAGGAAGCAGTAAATGAGTTTTATGGAAAATAAAAATCGTACAAAAGGACTCGATATGTAAAACACGCAACGCGAAGTGCATGTTAGTTCTATTATTAGACACCAACGCATCCGGTACAATATCTTTCATAACGACTGTAAGCGTCTATCATTATATGTTCTCTTTATGATTCATAATTGTACCAATTTTTGTTACACACGTGTGATGAAAAGGCAGCACAATTTGATGCCTATTGGAAAAACTGTCTCGATATGTTCCTTGCAGTGACTACTCGATTGTCCTCAAGTATTTGATACATGAAATGCGCGTCATCAAGCTTTTCATATACCATTGCATGCACCCTCTTCGAATGCTGATTATTGCATGGATGAGGAATTCCTCAATTTTCCATCTGGCACTCTCTGGCACCACCTCAAAGTTCAGTTCATGTGGGTTGCAAAGTAATTCTCAATCCTTATGACATGCTTTAATTTTCATAAAAGTGTATTGTAACATTTTTGAGCAACTGTGTATGCGTGTGTGATGATTAACTAAAACTTTTTTTCGAAGTAATTTAATTTATAACAATCATGAACCCTCCTGGGCTTCCCGTGAAAATTAACTTTTTTTTGTTTACCCGCCTAAAGTACAGTTAAAACAGCCTTATCTCTCAAAAACATAAGCGCTAGCGTTTTTAAAACAGGAGGATGCAATCTTGCATCACCTGCGTATTTGATCCAATCAGAAAAGTCTTCACTGGAAAACATATGATTCTAACTGCTACTAGTTGAAAATGTAAATGGCTACCTCGGGAGAAAAGAAGCATTGTGCGAATGGCCATTAAACTGCACGTGTTGTGCTTTTTGTGTAGCTGCAAGTTTTATGTTTGTGATCATCGACAAATGTGCAATTAAAAAACTATATAAAAAGCCTTCTCAACCTTTCAATGACTGCAACAACTAGAAAAATGCTGATCTTTATTCCAAAGTACTTTAAGCCAAGTCAGACATTTTTACATATATGTAAGAGACAAATGTCTGTTACAAACAGTACAATGTCAGTACAAACAGACAAATGTCTATAACAGATTTATGTATTATATTTATGTAAGAGATATAATTAGTTTTCTAAAAACTATTACATCAAAGCTATTTGCTTTTTTTTCAATCAGCTAAAATCTTATGCTTTTATATAACTGTATAATTTTGGTGTAATAAACAAAAATAAAATAATATAAATATTGAGAAAACACAGTTGAACACAGCAGTCTTTGAAAAAAAAACTAAATTTAAAAACAAATATTTATACTACATGAATCCCACATTTAAGTTACAAAAATAAAAGAATATATTACTTTGAAATATCATACATTTGAAAATTACATAATTCTTAAAATTCCCTGAAAAATATTTTTCCTTTTTAAATGTTTAGAAAATGAAAAACTATATGCTATTACTGGGATTATAACTACATTTATCTTTTCCTTTCATTTTTGAAAACTCTTTTGCACACATTGACGTTTTAAAAATAATTTGATTAATCGAATTTAATATTATAAAACTTTTCCTCATTTCTCTCAAAAATATTTTTTAAAACATGAAATATTATTTTTTTTTCTGTCATAATTCCACAGAAGTTTTTCTTATTAGTTTTCCCTTTCACGCATGTGTTTCTAAAAATTTATTTTTAACATAGAAATAATTTAACTTCCATCCAATGCGACTTGTTTTAAAGTGAAACATCGAATTACTTTTTTTTCAATTTACGACTTCGCTTCAGAGCGAACATTTGATAACGAACTATAAGAAAATTAAGTCATTTAAATATAATAATAGAACCAATTATTTAAATATTTTCCGATTTTGTTTGGATAATTGATTAAACTTGAAGGTTATAACACAAAAAATTCTGAATATTCAAAGCATTTTGTACTCTGCAATTAATTATTTTCATATCTAAACTTAATCATTTTTATTTACCCAATATTTACAAGAAATATTTCTATTTTATTTTTAGGATTTATTTCAATAATTATTTAACACTTAAACCCTGCCCTTTTCACTTTAAAGTATTGAGAACAGTGTGTGTTTTAGAAAAGCTCTCTAACTCATATTTATTTTCATATTTTGGAGAATTAGACGCCATAAAAGATACGAAAGAAATCATCCATAATAGCAATATTTTCTTTCAAAGGTTAGTCCCTAGAATGCTACTCATTTGTCTAGCAGTCTACGCCTATAACAAATAACCTTTTACTGCCCCTCTCCCCCCCTCACGAAAAGAAGAAAATGTAAAGAATAATCAGTACCTTCTTATGACCTTGGCTACTACAGATAAGGTCATTTCTTTCCTCAAAATATTTTCGCATGTATTTAGTATTTTTATAACAATGTTAGTCTGAGTGATAAATGGGTATCAGTACCGTTTGGAATTCAGAAGCTTGCAACGGATCCTTACGCGACATTCACCAACTAATCCTCTTGAGGGATCTTTGAGCTAGCATTCGTGTTTAATTCACAGCCATCCCTCTCAAAAAGGAACCCTGATATGCAAATTAGTTAGAGTATATAACATTAGAGTTTGGTAATTGCAGGGCAGAAGGAGCGGAGTATTTGAATGCAACGAAACTAAGGTGAGGTTTAGGATTTACGCAACTTGACTTTAGGACGGAGTTTTTCTACTATACTAAATTAGTGGATTAAGAATTGATAGATTAGGATTGATTAAGGTTAAATTGATCTGATTGCGGGCGCTTATTCACTTAGGGTTGTTGCTTTCTTTACATCACTCCTAGGACTTCCTTTTGTTGCTTACTTTGTGAATGTATTCATATGGTCACATCGAAAAAAAAAGTCAGATTACAAGAAGCATCGAGATAGGAATAGGCACTAACGAAGATCTCGAAGTAAAATATAGAAAGGAATGTCTGCAATTTTTTGCTTTAAAAAGTTCTTTAAAGCAATTTTAGCCCTGCTATTTATTCCAAGTTACGGAATATCTTGAGAGAGTTTTTGTTTTTCCTAATGAGAAAGAGTTTTAGCCTGGTTGTCAAGCACCAAACAAAAAGAGAGAAAGGAAGAAAGACTCGATACTATTAACTGAGGAGATTTAGGGTTAAATCTGATAAAAGTGATGCCAAATCTTGAAAATTTGTTACTTTAACACCAGATTCATTTCTCCCATTAAAAGCATTTGGTTGTGTTGCTAAGTTATTTTATGTATTAATTGAATTTTAATTTATTTAAATAAACTGTGTTTCTTAATTTTCAACACTACATTTCACTAAGTTAGAGAGAGAGAGAGAGAGATTTAAATCATTTAAAGTAAATAATTCTATATAAGCTATGAAAAGACATTTAAGATAAATTGGCAAAAATTCAATATTCCGTTAGCAAAACCGAAAAACATCGCAAGGGGTCTATGAGACAAAAAAGTTTGGGTGATTTTATAATTTTTAAAAACAAATATTTGGTGCTGTAAAATACTAATATTCTCTGGTTATTTAGCACTTTTATGAGTTAAAACTCCGTTAAAAAGCCATGGAATTCATTAAAAGTGTACCAATTCAATTAATTAGCTCTAACGAATTAAATTTCCCAAAGTTCATTATTTTATTTATATATGTCCCTTAATTTTCAATTTAGTGATTCAAGCAAAAATGTTGCATGGAAAAAATTGCAGTAAAGCATAATGCGATAGATAAAGGGATAAACAGAATAAACTATCAACATATTTTGAGTTAATTTTTTTAGACGACAAACCTCGTAAATATATATACGCTGCTGTTCAAAATTAAGAGAATCTTCATACTTTGTTCAATTTCATAAAAATAATTGAATGAAATGTAAAAATGCTGCTTCCAAGCAAAGATGCAAATCTTGTACGTCAAATACACAGCATCATACGTGTGAGAGTGGATATAGTCGAAGAATATGATTTATAAGCGCCCGTGCTAAAATATACATTTCATTCGCTAGCTGAATTTCTTGGTGTTTTTTTTTGCAGCAAGTGGTTAAATGAGAATTCAAACAGTAAAAATAAGTAACTTCCAATGTTTCGTTGATGGAATGAGGTAGTGAATTTTAGGTAGACTTTAGGA
Organism: Trichonephila clavipes; assembly: GCA_019973935.1. NCBI lineage: Eukaryota > Metazoa > Arthropoda > Arachnida > Araneae > Nephilidae > Trichonephila > Trichonephila clavipes. The sequence continues at coordinate 856,803 of BMAU01005330.1, read as the reverse complement.
GCAAAGCACTCTAAAATTCAGATTTGAAGATAAACCAATTTAACGCCCAGTGTCGTGTTCAACTTATAAAACACTTTGCAGGATACCCGGATCTGCCGAGAGAAGGTCTAGGCAAGGTCATCCACGTACCACGACGACCAGAGAAAATCACCATTAGTCAATTATGGCGAGGAGTTACAGGAATAATTCAGCTTCTAAGTTCTCTAGTGAGTGGTATGATGCCACAGAAACTCTAGTTTCATAGATGACTGCTTCCAGAAGATTTCTAGAGTGAGTGAATGAATATTAACGTCACCCTATTTAGCGACTCGAAGGCTTTTGGCGATGTACCTCATAATTTTGAACTATGGTCAAGGGACGAGGATGACACCTACGCTAGCACCCGCCTCTCCTAACTTCCACGCCTCACCAACGGGAGGACGTTTGTGCTTTGTCAGATTTATCTCGTGCATAATATTTCAACGTGACGAGTCTTCAGTGGCATTAGGTTCAGACTCGATGATTTCATGAGAGAGGACAACTTGCAAGAGGATCTCTTATTTGTGACCTTCTTATTTCTATGAGCAGAAGATTCTATTTAAAATGGTGCAGATGTCTTAGAGATTAGAGGATGGATTAATGGGTGACCATCCTCTTCAGTGATGAGACCCGAATCAACGTGACCAATGATTTTCACCGTACTATCATATTCTAGCTACAAAGCCTATTCAACAAAATTAAGGTAAAAGATTACCTTTTTTTGCAGCTAGTCTCGAAGTCGATTGGGTCAGATCAATCTTATTTTCTGAATACAACTGAATTAAGCATAATTGTAATCATGGATGTGCCTGTATTCAAAGTAAACAACATTTAATAGCTATTTAACTACATGTTCAGATTAAATAGAAAACAGTTTGGAGAAATAATACAATTAAAATTTCAGTAGGAAATATCGGGAGCAGTTGCTCCAAGCGTTTGAGTTTACTTTCTCTGGGTTAGAAAAGTAAACATACACACGGTCATAGTCGCAGTTAACAATTCAGTTAGCGGTTTTTGGAATAAGTGGAAGTAGAAGTTCCATCACATATGGAGAGAACCAGAAACACGCTATCTGTCAACCAATGTCCAAGAAAGTTGACGGTACTGGCCAAACATCACGTTGGATGACCTTGCACACTTCTATGTCTTTGAAAGAGGCATTGTGACTACTGGGAGGTATAGGGATGAACTCAATTTTTGCTTTTTCATGGGTGCAGTTAACGTTGATTTCATTTTAATGGATGATAGCTCAGGGCCATCCAGAACTCATTTGTTTGAGGAATTTCTTGAAACTGTGCATATCCGCCCAATCGGTTGACCAACCAAATCTCCAGACCTCAACCCTATAGAGCAAGCCTAGGATCCTTTTGGGAGCTAAGCATCCCCCAAATTTATAATAAACTCTTAGTATATAAGCTTTTGGTTATAAGCTTATTGTAATCTTTTAGATATAAGCTTTTGTAAGTTGCAACTTCCTTCCACACCCGGAGAAACAGACAAAACCTGAAAACAGTTTTCTCCAGCCTAAGTGAACGAATTGCCATATAAACTCATAAATCCCCATATTTTCTGTATAAAAACTCTGTACGAAGCCAGTATATCCGTAAGACAGGAAACCATATCCCCCTTTTAAAACATTTCCTTTTGTTTTATTCTACAACAACTGTTTCACACTTTCCAACTCCGATGTGTGTTACCCATGATCATGCATGTGTACAGTAGCGCACACAGGAATTTTTCAGGGGGCGGGGGTCCGGGTCGAAAGTTCACCATTCTTGTATCATGCTCCTTTTAATTTTGTCGATTTTCGGGAACAAAACACAGTAAAAAACTAATTATTGAATAAATAATTAGCATTAATTAATAAAATTAGTCATTAATAACAAATACTCAATTAAATTTTAAGTGCCATGTACTTAGAATTATAATCAATCGGAAAAAAATCAGGGCTTTGGAGGGGTCCGGATCCCCAGGACCCCCTGTGTGCGCCACTGCATGTGTATTATAATTGCTAAATAGCTATATTTGTATTATATTTCAATCATATGTACTAACCAAGTTTCATTAATATCTATCCAGTAGTTCTAAAGATACTCGACAAAATCAGTGTAGGTAAATTTACCACAGAAATTAACACGGAACATCCGAAAGTAAGCCCTACATTCAAAGAAGAAAACGTATAAGTTTCAATAATTATTGAAGCATTAGTTAACATGGGTTGCTTAGAAGAAACCATTCGATGGGCATTGTTTAAAAAGAAATAAATTTAAATTGTTCAAGAGAAAATTTTCTGTACTGAAAACAAACAATTCAATTAAAAATAGTTTCTTTTAAAGAAATGACAGCTGATGAAACTGGATTACGGAAACTGCTCAGCAGAAAATTACAGGAGTTTTGTTGTTAAAAAAAGTTGGTGCACTTCCACAAAGCATTGATGAGAGCAAAACTTATAAAACCAAAGAAATTACTTAAGTAGTGGAAATAATACACACTGCAGATTCTTACAAAAATATTTATGGTAGTCCGACTTTTTCGAATTATTGTGTACATTTTGCATTTTTTTCATCATGTATTAGCAGCCATAGAAAAAGGAAATGCGGAAAACTGTATTCTTTACAGTAATTTAACTCGGTTACGAGATGGTTTCTCAGAATCTGTGCAAACACCATATATTTTTAAAGCTCTGTAGTTTAAAAAGGAATCGATATGGCTGTAAATATTTTCTATTGTATTTATCCAATGCAGCAAATCAAAATTATTTAATTAGGACACGTGACTCAAAAAAACAATGTTGCTTTTGCACTGAAAGAAAATGAGATAATATCAAGGATGATGATCTCGATTTCTGATTCAATTTGAATTTAAATACATAAAACTTTTATTGTGTTATAAAAATTCATTTTTCGTAAAAATCTAAACTGTTTTAAAACATGCAAAGCCAAAATGAAAAGCCAAGAACTATGGATAAGATTTCTTAATTCAAGCATCCTGAAGAAAAAATTATTAAAATCTCAACAGAAATGAGAAATGTTTTAGCTCACTGCATAGAGGTTTAACTCATTGCAAACTTAGTGTAATAGAAACGCAACCAAATTGTGAATGCCGCTCTCAAAAATTGTTTTTCACATACCAGGATCACTCTAAAATGTTTCAGATACTACCAGGTTTTAAAAGTTACACTTGCAAAATTTTAGAAGTGTTCAAAGTAGCCTCCTCTAGTATCAATGCACTTTTGTAGATGAATTTTCTACAGATTAAATGCCTGAAACCAGTGGCGCACACAAGGAGGGGGGTCCTAGGGGTCCGGAACCCCCAAAGCCCTTGATTTTTTCTGATTGATTATAATTCTAAGTATATAGTGCGTAAAATTAAATTAAGTATTTGTTGTTAATGATTAATTTTACTAATTAATGCTAATTATTTATTCAATAATTAGTTTTTTACTGTGTTTTGTTCCCTAAAATCGGCAAAATCAGAAGGAGCATGATACAAGAATGGAGAACTTCCGACCGCGGACGCCCCCCTTGAAAAATTCCTGTGTGCGCTACTGCCTGAAACCATTCATTTCTTCGAATGTATGAAAAAAAATGAATTTATAGACATATCAATCTCTTCTTCTGAATGAAAACTATGTCCACTTAAGTTCTTTTATAGATTAAAAGATAACCAAAAGTCACATATAGCTAGATCCGGAGAATAAAGAGGATGTTCTATCACTTTAACTTTTGTTTAGGACACTCAACTATTAATATGGCTGTATGTGAAGTTGCATTTTACTTGTGAAGCATCAGTCCCCTAACACAGTGCTTCTCAAACTTACAATACTGGCACCCCCTTTTTAATCACAATTTTTATAGCGCCCTCTTATACATTAATAATATACTGAATGCAATAATAATGCACTTTGATGCTAAAGCAACAAGTTTTATTATAAACCGTACAAATTCATGACATAAGTATTAAATTTTGTATATGTTTCTTTTAAGCCAAAAAAAGTAATAGTATAATTAGTATGTTATTTTTCCTTTCTCTAATTTTTAAATTGAAACATTGCAAAATGCAGTGGTTACTTAGAAGAAAAAATATAGATATAAGCTAAATAAAGAAAAATAACTCAGAGGGTCAATTTCCAATCATAAGCATCCCTTTGAAAAACTTTGCTCTGTAAGACAAGCCCAAGGAAGTCACTAATACTTATTAAACTTGTTCTTAATTTAGTATTAATTAATTAGTTATCAAATACTCTATGCAGCACTGATACATTTAAAGTATACCGGCTTAAGTACCCACTCTTTGCTCGAATTCATTTATAAGAAAATAAAACATTATTGATATAATCGCCGAATTGTAAGGAGAGTAAAGCCAAGTGCGCGACGATGTTTACAAAAATGTAAAATGACTTTTTTAAATGATTGCTCAAATTATAATTAGTTTTAAGCGAACTGTAATTTTAAGCCTCACAGAATTAGCATTTAGAATTGTGGTGTTTTTTAAATGAACAATAAAAAATTCTGATAAAGAATAATTGTATTATTTTTAATATTCACAGCGAAAAGACTTCAACATGTTTTAATCCTGGAGCAGGCACGCACTCGATATTAATGGTCAAGCGGGGTTAATGAGTCACCCCAATTTTTTTTAATAATTATTTTATAGTGCACAATAAAAATCGTAATTCCAGTGAACAATTTAATAAAGATAAAATATACTACCTACTTTCAAGGACACAGAAAATATTTCGGAAAAAAGTTATCACACCGGGAACTTATTCGAAACAACTACCTTAAGATTGTAAAAAAAATAAACGTTTGTCACTCCCAAAAAAGAGGCAGGTATGTGAAAAATATATTTTAGTTCACGTTAAGACTGTCAAACAGGAGGAGATATATATATATAGTGCCAGGGCCATTGGTAACAATTAAACAGTTTTGCCAGAATTACCGATTTCGTGCACTCTGTGCTCGGCGTGACCGCCCCCGAATTAAAAGTGTATTTATTACAACATGGATGTTCAAAAAAATATGTAAAGCGTTTTTCGTTATCATAAAAAGCATAAAAATATTTTACAAGGAAAAAAGTGCAACAGAAATAGTTTATTTACAACTTCACTAAATGAAAAAAAAACAAATACATAAGAGCAGGGACGTAACTAACTGTACAAGTAAGTTCGAAGGTCAAACCGCAGTAAATACATTCTGCTGCCTACAGCTGATGGCAATAATACAACAGTGATGAATTTTTTATTTTCCTAATTTTTTTTTGATTATGGGTCTGGGTTTTGTTTTTTCTCACGAAATAGAAGAATCTCTCATCTTGGGATTACAACAAATTAAACAAAATGTGTTTTATTTGGTTATAGTATCAAAAAAAGATAGCTAATGAGGTTTTGAAGTAGAAGCTTTTATTTTTCATGACGTAATATCGCAGATGATACATATAAATTATATCAGTGTAAATGTGTATTTTTTTAAACCAAGAAAGTATTTTGTTTTATTTCATTCCAGTAAATAATTTTTTTAATCTTTTTTTTCCGATATGCTCTCGCCCCCCTTGTAGGTTTATTGCCCCCCAGGGGGGCGCGCCCCACAGTTTGAGAAACACTGCCCTAACATTAACTTCTTGAAGACCTTCTGGAAGACATTTACGGGTATACCAGTTTCCTGTTACTATCTTCTGTCCTTCCAACTTGATAAATTTGATCAATCCCGAACTTCTGAAGAAAACGGCATACATTACTTTTTTCATTGCTCGTTGGCTTTTCATCATTGTTGGTGTAAGATCATTTTAAGAAACCCAGAGTTTCCTTTATTGACGTGTTGTAACGTCAAAAAACGGCTTGTACGATTCATCACCCGTTACAATTTTAGAAATGATGCTGTGGCGACCATCGTTCAGCAATTTAAGGGATTTTTTTACTAATTCTGACACGCTCCTCTTTTTGGTGCTCAGGTAGATTATGGGGCACCCAACGGCAAGCTACTTTTTCATATGTAATTAATTCTTCATGAATAATTTTGTATATGGCTGAGGATCCAAAGTTAAGTTCCTTGTGTATCATTTTGGTAGGTACAGCGATTTTCATCCATTATCATTTTTCGTAAGACAGACACATTATCCGGGATTACTGCCAGCCGTGGCCTTTTTGTGTGTTCTTTATCCCGAAGAGAATTGTGACCACTTCAAAAGTCTTTAAACCATCTGAATACAGTAGCATGATATGGATATTCATTACCAAATGCTAATTACAGCCGTTGAAAAGCATTCCTCTTGATTTAAGCCAGCTTTAAAATCATTGGAAATCACAACACGATATTGTTCTCGCGTCAACTCCATTTTCTCTTTTGCCTAAAATTTATTCTACGCCAAACAACTTGAAGTAAGTCAACGAAAAGTTGTCTGCTGTGTTAAAATACATGGTATTTTTAAATTGAACCATTAGTTCTGTTTTGTTACTGCTTGTCTTCGCGAATTTCTAAGATTTCAGAATCACCCTCGTACTATGCTTGGTGGGGCAAAAATCAAGTGGCCCTTAGAACAGAGTTCCAGGTTATGAAGAAACACGGTAAATGAAGTAGATTGTTTGCTAATGGTAAATTGAGCGTTTAAATATTGTAGAGCGCCATCTATCGGATGAAAGTTGTGATTTTCTTTCTTTTCTTTTTTTTTTGCATATTTGATTTACGCATGTTTTGACTCGTGTAGATGTCGAAGGTAAACGATGAAATTAAGGCTTTCATCAAATCCCTAAAGGAAATGACCAATTTACGCAAGATGTTAAAAATAACGTCTCTTTGATGTTTTTTCCCTGTTGTAAGTAATTAGTTAAATCCATGAACTGTTTTAGTGAAATGATGAAATGAAAAAAAATATACCACTTTTTTGGTGTTAGGGGACTGGTATTTGGGGGATCATAATTACTTTTGTTATGGTTAGGATCTGCTGGGACGCATATCCCCCCGGTGCATTCTCCCTCCCCCTTTACAGCTTTCTAGACAATACCTCAACACCTGAGCCTCACAGTCCATTTGGACCTGGCTCATTCTCTTCCTCTCTCACTGCTCTTCTAGATATTATAATTTCATGCTCCTAGGTATATTCCTTACATAGGTTTTTTATTGTTTTAAACTTTTTTAAACTTTCAAAATTTATTTCAGTCCACAATATTTCGGCTCCTCTTTGAGTCTCGTACTTGAGATTTAAACCAACTCTTCCACTCGTCGAGACCCATTCAGTCATATACTTGACTCCCATTGTGTAGGCATGGGGAGGGCTTAAGCACTAAAATATCATGCTCCCATGTTAATCCTATGGCGTCTGAAAAAATTTCACTCCCCTAAGCAATTGAGCTTGGGACTTGATTTTTGGAGGTTTGCCATATTTTCGTTTATGTGCGAACTTTACGTGGAAGTTGCCCCCTCTGATGCTCCCCCCTACACGGCTTCCCCATTAATAACTAGAATCCTATGCTACCTTGGTGGACCGCACCGGCTGGATTTGATTGTTCTCCCTATGAGCTCTTTGAATATGTAATTTTATCCAAATAGCCCAGTGTTTCTCAAACTGTGGGGCGCGCCCCCTGGGAGGCGCGATAACCTTACAAGGGGGGCTCGAGCATATCGAAAATAAAAGATTTTAAAAAAATAATAAATTTATACTGGAATGAATTAAATCAAAATACTTTCAGACATAATAAAAAATGCACTTTTACTCTGATATAATTTATAGGCCGCGATATTAAGTCATCAAAAATAAAAATGTCTTCACTACCTAATTAGCTATCTTTGATCTTATAACCAAATAAAAAAAAATGTATTTGATTTGCTGTAATCCCGAGATGAGAGATTTTTTTTACGTTTTCTTTTTAATTTTAACGTACTGCTCCTTCAGAGAAGAAACAAATCCCAGACCCGAATCGAAAAAAATTAGGAACACAAAAAATTCATCACTGTGATTATTTTTGTACTACTGCACATTATAGCTGTAATCTGTTTTTGCTGATAATCTGTTTGATCTAAGTTATTGGTACAGTTAGTTATGACCCCTCTCTTACGTTTGTTTCTCATTTAGGGAAGTTGTAAGTAATGTATTTTTCTCTGTTGCGCTTTTTTCCATGCAAAGGAGTTTTATGATACATATAAACATATCTCAAACATATAAAGCATAACGAAAAACGTTTTACACAATTGTTTTTAGCAGCAACAAACATATTATCATAATGAATACACTTTTTATCCGGAATTGGTCGCGCGGGACACACAGAACATGATATCGTTAATTCTGACAAAACTGTTTATTTGTTACCAAAAAAAATTTGAAAAGTCCTTGAAAGTAGGTAAGTTTACTTTCTCTTAAATAAATTATTCGCTGGAATCACGGTTTGTATCGTGTACCATAAAATAATTATGAAGAAAAAGAGAATAGGGGTGACTCAATAACCCCGCTCGACCGTATCCAGTGCGCGCCTGCTCCCGGGTTAAAACATGTTGATGTTTTTCGCTTTAAAAAAATATTAAAAATAATACAATTTTTCTTCATCGGAATTTTATATTATTGTTCATTCTTTAACATCAATTATAAATGCTAATTCTGTGAGGCTTAAAATTACAATTCGCTTAAAAATAATGAAAATTTGAGCAATCGTTTTACGTTTTTGTAAACATTGGCGCGCACTTGGCTTTACTCTCCTTACAATTCAGCTATTATATCAATAATGTTTTAATTTCTTATAAATGAACTTGTGCAAAGAGCGGGCACTTCAGCCAGTATACTTTTAATGTATCAGTGCTTCACAGAATATTTTGTAACTAATTAATTAGTACTAAATTAAGAATAAGTTTAATAAGTATTAACGACTTCCATGAGCTTGTCTTGCAAAGCAAAGTTTTATAAGGAATGCTTATGATTAGAAATTGACTCTCGAAGTTATTTTTCTATATTTAGCAGATATCTATATTTTGTCTTCTAAGCAGCAACCGCATTTTGCAATATGTTCAGTTTAAAAATTAGAGAAAGGAAAAATAACATAATAATTATCGTATTACTTAATTTTTTTTTGCTTAAAAGTAACGTATACAAAATTTATTACTTATGTTATTAATTTGTATGGTTTATAATTAAGATCGCGTATTGTAGCTTTAACGTCAAAGTGCATTATTATTGCATTCAGTACATTATTAATGCATAAGGGGGGGCGCGATAAAAATTGTGATTGAAAAGGGGAGAGCCAGTATTGAAAGTTTGAGAAGCACTGAAATAGCCCCTTTCCTTTCCCACATTTCTCGTTTTAAAACAATTTTAAAACTTTTTAAATTCCCATAGCTCCAAGGAGTTTTGACCTGTATGGACCGGAAGTACAAGGACTCGACCTCCCAGGTGTCCCCCCCCTGATAGCATTTTGCCAATATTTTAAGATAACGTATCTTCAATGTCATTTCCATGATGAAAGTAAGTGATTTTATCAAACCCTGAACTGTTTCAGTGAAACGATGAAATGCGTTAGTCAGAGTGGGGGAAGACACCTAAGAGGTCGAGCTCCTGTACTTCGAACTAACCAGGTCAAAAATCCTCGGATCTAAGGGGAATTTTAAAAATTTTAAATTTTAAATTGACCAGTCCCTTAGCATAAAAAAGTGACATATTTTTTTTATTTCATCATTTCACTAAAAAATTTCGGGGATTTAACTAATTCACTTACTTACAACAGGGAAAAGACATCAAAGGGATGTTATTTTAACGTCTTGCGTGAATTGATCATCTTCTTTAGAGATTTGACGAAAGCCTAAATTTCATCGTTTCCCTGCGACATAGATATCAAATTTCACTGGAATATTTATTCCCAGTGATTTTCTCTCCAGCCCCCTGAACACTTGCATTTTAATTATGGCCACCCTGTGTTTCTTGTTTTGTACCCAACATGCGCATTTTTTAAAAAACCTGACATTGCTTCTTAGTGATTTTCAAAAAGGTTTGCTGGTTGAAAAATATAATAATGTGTTTTAATACCATGAACAATATTCAGTACTAGATAGATATCTCATTATAATTGAGAGTGATGAAACATATCATATTTTTTAAAAGCAGCAACTTGATATTAATCACGATGAACATGATATTATCCGAAAACGTTTGGAGTACCTTTTTTGTTAAAAAAAAAGCATTCTAAAACATTATAAAGGCTTAGGAATCAATACCAATAAATATTAATATTTAACTAAAAATATTTTTTTAAAATATTTAAATTTTACAAAAATTATAAGTTAAATTTTGCAATATTTTTGAAACATTTTAAATCATTAAGAGAAAAAAGTAATAAACTTGTATCAGTAAAAGTATTACTAAAAAAAATCAGTTGCGTTCATCTAGAGAAAGTACTAAAAATTCAATGTTTTATTAAAATTTAAAAATTTAACAGCTGATCGAGTAAATGTTATAAGGAATTTCGCATTCTTTATGGGACCATAATTTGATTAACAGGCCATAACTCAAAATTATTAACACAATAAGAAATATTTTAGTACATTCTCTGGAAAATAATATAATTTTTTAGGTTCAAAAAGCTTTACAGAAATACATTTATAACATTTTCAGTTATCAGACTCGCCATGATACATCTCGAACAATTTAAATACCCACTCCTGGTAGATTAAAAAAATTCACTCCCGAATTTTTCTATTTTTATAAAATTCATTATCACTTGGCCTCTAGGTAGCGTAGAAACAAACAAAAGAAATTTTTTTTAAGTCGAAAGATAGCTCTAATCAATAAAATAAAGAAAAAAAAATATGTGTTTCGACCGAATTTGCTTATTTCAATGTGTTCGGATACTTAAACAGAGAGTGCCTTGGATTATAATACAAACACAGAATTCTTCTCATGCTTTTCAGACTTTCAATACTCGCGACCCAATATTCAATCATAAGTTTCAATGTGCCCCCCTCCTATAACAATGTATTGAATTCAATAATACTATAGTTTGACACAAAAGCTGCAATACGATTTTAGCCTCTTAAGTGCCGCCGGCGTATATATACGTCTCACTCAGCCAAAGTATTAATTTTCTGGACGTATATATACGTCTTTTCGAAGTATAATCTTTTCTTTGCACTGCTGTCCATAAAATTATTCTGAAGGCTTTGGAATGCAATAAATGGACTTTGACAGTGTTTGCGAAGGATTTACTTACTTCAGAGGATTTGCTTATTTATCCCTTTTCTCCATCCCCCCAAAACCCAATTTCATATGAGCATCTATTTGGAAAGCGGTGGCATGGGGGAGTGAATCGCGTAATAATTATTCGTTGTTCTTAGTATCGTTAAATTAGCTATGAAATACATTATATAGGCTGATACATTTATAAGTGTATTGTATCAGTATAAATGTGTATTTTCTTATTAAGTGAGTATGCATTTTTTTGCTTGTTTTAAAAATTAAAAATTTTTAAAAAATATTCTTTTGTTTTCGACTTTTTAATATGCTCGCGCTTCCCTCGTAGGGTGGTCACTCCCCCGGTAGGGGGTGCCCCAGAGTTTGAGAAACGATGCATTAATCTCCAAATACCTTATTTGAAAAACCTTTTTGAAGCGTGAGTATACTGTGCCATCAAATAAGTGGTCAGACTGCGAAATCTCCTTCCGTTTACATCCCATCCAATTCCGCAGAGAGAGGCACCTTAAGCCCGGTAAATGTCGGTCACCTCTAATGCATTTTGCAATGAATTAATTCATTTGCAGAGGTGTATTTTATACGCTCTGCGAACACCTATGGAGAATGGAGCTGATTGGCAGCTGTTTGCGTCCAACCAACTGTGAGAAGAATCCTCTAGCGGTAGACCTTTCGCCCTCTTGGCTTTTGCCACGCTTCGAAAATGAAATTATTTCGGAGCTGAGGTCGATTTCTGGTATCCGAAGGAAAATTAACGAGTTATTGCTTAATGTAGAATATACATATCGAGAAGCCTTTTTAGGAAATTACGAGTACTTTCAAAGGTGTGAGTCATTGCATGTTAATCAATACAATAACTTAAAAAGAGTAAATATTGCTACTAAATGATATCTGATGTAAAATAATATTTCAGCAAATCGTACTTACGAAAAATCATTTTTCTTGTGTAATGTGATGAATAGTGCCCTAAATTGACTGCGAAGAAACTCATTGATATTTTATAAATAATGAAGAAAAGTAAGAAAAAAAGATGAAAACTCTTCTGCATGATTATATACAAGTAATTTCCATCATTACAAATATTTAAATTTGAAGCAGAGATAAAATAAACATCATAGACATAAAGGAACTAAATAAACTAAGGAAACGTATTTTAATACGTACATCGGCGTTTCTCAAACTGTAGGGTGCACCTTCTCTCCAGAAACGAAACTAGATATTCATGAATCCAAAGACATGATAGGTCACCCCCCCCAAAAAAAAATGTCATGATTAAAGATAAATGTTTCTGTAGCTTATAGAAAAAAAAGAGGCAGCCATTTCGAAGGTCAAATCACAACCAAAACTAACACATGCATCCGGGTAAAATGTGTACAACAGCATAAACATTACAAAACTCTAATTAAAAAACAGAAAACATCATTCGAAGGGTTCAGAAACATACACAGCTATGTGACTGAATTACATAAAAGATTGTATGTCATGGACTAAGAAATGAATTCTGTCAGACTCTCCGTAGGAAAGAAATTTAGATTGTCCTGTTTGCTATCGATATTGCACGCATAATCTTAACAATTAAAAATCTTACATTAAATCCAAATGGGAGGATAAAGTTTGATTGTATGGAAGAAGGACTATTCTAATTTTTCTTTTGTAGAAAATACTCATGGGAATTAGGATACACGCATTAAAAAAGTTATACGAATCTATCCTTGATTTTAAGAATGCAATCAATCACGTTTGAGACATTTTTTTGTGAATTGAAATTCACTAAACCTTCGCAACTAACAAATAATCGTTAACTATATTCAACGTCTCACTACAGCCCTCTATTTATACGCTTTCAGTATCAGTTCAGAGGGTGCTGTGTGCGCAATGCATGCGCGGTGGCTCTGAAACTTTACTATTTTACTTAGCATCCTATTATTGACATGTGTTGCAAAGTTCATTTAATTTTGATGATTCCTTCATGGTGTTGCATTTTTTTTACAAACATCAGTGTAGATAATTTAGAAAACTTGTTTCTAAATCTATGGTTTTCGTGTAAAAACTGCAGTGTCCTTCAATTCCTTTTTGCAAGCTTTTTATTTCGAAAATCAAAAATAATTTAAAGCAAAGTGTTTAATGTTTATCAAAACTAAACACACAAAATTAATTCAATAGTTTTTGTGTACAGTTAATCAAAATTTTATTCTCCTAAAAGAATTTTAGCGAAAGAATAAAAACATTTGTACTTTTTATATATAAAAATGCAAGCGTTCTACGTTTTTACAGGATGTATACTGCGGGATGGCACTCAAATAAATGACTTTTATCGTTTAATGCATCCCTGGCGAACACTCTACTGCATCTTTATAGCTTACGGCTGATTGGCTATAATGGCTATCAGTCACGTAATTTTTAATTAACATCAAACGCTAATCAGACGAAATAAATTTACTCGTTGTAAAAGTGTAAATTCTTTGCATTTATGTACTTTCTTTTAAATGAAAAATTATGATTTACAGGGAATGAAATAATTTTGCTCCTCAGAGTTTAGCAGTAGTGTTTTTAGCATTAAAACAAACGAAAAAAACTTATGTAAATGAATAAAAATGCGGAAATATAGGCCTGTATCCAGTTTATTTCAATTAAAAAATCGTTGTCTAAAGGGATAACTGTCAAGTTAATTTGAATTTAAATAAATCTCATCGTTTTATGCCATAAATAACTATATATCTAGGTATAATCTCAAGCAACGAACCTGGGTTTATCCGAAATGGCTTGATAATACTGCACAATAACAAATGGAATGTAATGGTACGAAAAATTTGCGAAATATTTGCTTAGAGAAGAAATAGCAAGCCAAAGGCATGTGTGTGTGGAACTGACGGCACGCGACACAATATTTAGGGCACGTCACCGATCAAAACGGTTTTGATTTTAATTCAAAATAACAAAGTTCATAATGTGAAGTATTATGTTTAAACGCGAGTGATTGGTTCTCGGTGCCGTGAGGAGCAAACTCGTTTGTTATTATCTTGACTTGGTTTCGTCGTGGAATGCTAATGCTAATGATGCGAAATTTTTCTACGCATAGCGTAGTATATTTAGTTGACAATACTGTATTTTAAAGCTTACTTGTGTTATATTTACGATTTCTAACCATTATTTAACGTGGCTAATTCTGCAAAAAAACAGTAAGTTCAAGATAATTAATGTAGCAGAGAATTTCATACTTGGTGGACCGAGAAATATGACATAATATTAGTAAAGGTAACAAAGCGGTGTATGTTTTTATGTTCCGGGACAGTTGCATATAAAATAACATCTGTAAAACAGATTTCAGACATTTAAATATTTTAAGAAGCTGGCTATCGCTTTTTTATCCATATTTTCGTTTACCTATGCTTGAGAGTCATTATTTTCAGAGATGAGTAACATTACACTCGCTCAGATACTTTTTGGTAGATGACTCCAACCCACCATGCATTTTCTAAAAGTAACATATTACAATCTTAATGTGTTACTTATGATCTCTTCTGCAACAACAGAAGTCACACTAATGGTACTTTAATTTGAATTACACGCATAACTAAAACATTTACTACTATAGAGTACAAAATGTATTTTTTCGTAGTAAATAAAGAGTTTTGAGTTGCTAGCATTTAGTTTTTTTTATTATTTTCCCAATAATCACAAGCAAAAATTATTTCTTAAGGCATGTCTATATCTCATTTAACATTTCTTTAGAAAAAATGTACGTCTGTCTATAAGGGTTCGTCAACTCTGGCTTAGAGTATAACTGCATAACACTGGAATATTTATTTTTCTATCCTCAAGTGAAAAAATAATGCCGAATTTAAAACTGCTACCATAAATGCATACATTTTATTTTTGAAAAAAAAAATGATTAAAATATGAATTATATAAATATACAAAAATTATAAGCACGTCCATTAAAAAAAACTATTTATCATCAGTTTCAAGTAATAGTCTTCCGTCCTAAAGTAGCGAAGATAAAGTCTAACAAGAAAATCTTGAGTTTCTTCTTCAAGACGTACTAGAATTTTTTGAGATCGAGGAATAAAAGTCAAACAGTTTAATGCTAGGGCGTTATTATTTAAATATTTGCTTTGCTCTTAAATTTATTTTACCAAAAAGACATCTGCAATGTATTTAAGGAGGAAAAGGATAAAAACTACTTGCTACTTTTATTCAAATCTGAAAAAAAAATAAACTACAGTGAAACAACACACAAGTAGTGAAAATGTTTTCTGTTTTAGATCCAAAGTTTTAAAAACAAAGCTTCTGATTCCTTAATATTTATGCAAAGAAGAAACCACTACAAAGTAGAACAAAAGATCATTACAGGAGTCATTGAAAGATAAAAAGTTGAACAATAGTCTGTATTTACGTCAAGTCATTTCTAACGATATGTTTAGCAAAAGTTAAAAACTATTGCTATGTGCATGTATATATATATATATATCCACATATCTAAGTAAAATTTCTTTCCTCATATAAAAGATATTTTGAGTCCATAAAGAAATTATTTAACAGCTCAATGCTCAGAATCATGTCAAACTGAAAATTACAAATTATACTCCTGATTTTGCGATATGAAAGTACCACTAGTTTCGCGTTGAAAGTTTTATTTATCTTTTTATTTAAATGTAACGAAGGGAAATACTTATACTTTATCATGTCGTTTTCTTATATTAATAAATATATTTAAAAAATGCATAATATACGTACAATTTTAATTTTTTAAAATTTTGTTGGAAAAATATGTAGTTATATTTTATGCTGTTTATTTTTACGTTGAGAAATATCTTTAGCTGATGCCAAATTAATGTATTTTAAAATTCTAAATCAATATTAGTGACTTCTATTTTCTAACTCTGCATATATTATCACAGAATTCAAAAATGTCCTATTGTGTGGTACGCTAAATCATATTGGAATATTGGTTTGGCATGCCGCAGCTAAAAGATTGCCGACCCTTACTTTATATAGATGATGTTTGATGATCTAACTGGACAATCCATTCGGAGAATATCCTCTTTCCCGAAATTAATTGACCAGATGACCTCTCTGTGCCTTGCATATTGTCATAAATTAACTGCAACTGTGAAAGGCGAACATAGGACTCCAAGACCTCATTTTTATACCTTACAGCAGTCACAGTACCTCTTTCAAAGACATGGAAGTCTGTTCTCGTCGTACTCTCCTATGCAGAAGAGACCCGCTGACTGTCTTTCAAGGTCTGAGAAATCGACCATTATGATAGCTGAGGCTTGATGATCTGGGCAAGCATAAAGTTTGATGGCCGCACAGAAGTTCATGTCTTTGATAAAAACTGTGTGACTGCTGTGAGGTGTAGGGACGAAGCCTTAGAGGCCTATGTTCTCTTTTTCACGGGGCAGTTTGTCCTGATTTTATTTTAATGAATGACATCGCAAGACACTTACAGCTCATCTGGTCTACGAATTTCAGGAAAGGGAGACTATTCGCTGAATGGATTGTCCAGATAGATGTGCAGACCTCATCCATATAGGACATACCTAGGACGCTCTGGGGTGGGCAACTGCAATTCGGTAACTCACCAAGAAATTTTCAAGGTCTTAAAACCGAGTTGGTGAACGAGTGGGATTAATTACGAAAAGTACACATAAACCCCATTATTTCAGGTGTAAAATCACGGTGTGAGGTCTGTTTGTTTGAAAGAGGGAACCATTTCCTAAATTAACCTTTTTTTTGTTTGTTAAATTCTGTATATATATAACTGTTGTTTCATGTCTTTAGATTTAAGTTAGTGTTAATCATGATCACGTGTTTGTATTTAATTGCTGAAAATTATTATTTTTGTATTACATCACACAACCTTATATACATATCAAATTTAGTTAAAATCTGTCCAGTAGCTCTTAGGATAATCGACAAAATCGAAAAATTCTCTTAATTTTGTACACATGTATATATATATGATGAATTTAAGTACAGCATTTTAAAAGACCTGATGAAATTCAACTACCATTCTCACTACGAATTTACTTATAATGATATAAAACAGAAATTTTATGAATTACAAAAGAATTTTATCATAGTTTAAGTAGAAAGTAGTAAGTTATAGTCCAGTAGTAGGCCTGGAAACTATGCAGTGATTTGTAAGTATTTTTATTATGATATGCTTAATGAACACTTTTTAAACAATGAATCTTTTGAAAAATTGGATTTGACACATTATGAAATTAGTAATCATATTATTGCTATTTATAAAAAAAATTGGGTTTTTTGCATTCCTGAAATTAAATTTTCATACATATTTTTAGCACCAAAATTACATAAAAGTACTGTTAAATTTAAAACTGTGACAAAGGGTTTTAAAACATATATTATTACCGCAGGCAAATTACTTTATGACATTATACAAAACTTTATTAATAAGCAATATAATAAAGCTAAAATTAAAAATAGTAAAGATATTATAGATTTTTTTTAAAACTAAAAATATTTCTTCAGTTCATAGTTATGACTTTGCAGATCTTCTCAATTCCATTGATATCAATGATATTATTAAAGTAATTTCCGAAAATCACAGTAATTATAATCATAATATTAATTTTAACAAATTTAAAACTCTCATAGCTTTCGTCTTAAAAGAAAATTACATTAATTGTAATGGCTCATTATATAAAAAAACTAAATAGCAATAGTTTGGCTATGTTCTATTTACACATTTATGAGTAAAATTATATTACCAATAATGATTATTCCTTTTTTTAGATATATTGATAATTTAATTATGTTTGGCAAACATAATAATTTTAATCACAATATTAATTTTTATCTGGATTACTTAAACTTAGTTAAAATTAGTCATAATCCAATTAAAAGTAATTACTTAGATGCATCATTGTATATTAAGGATTATAAATTATATAGTAGTATTTATGTTAAAAGAGATGCTTTTCATTTTAACATTCTTAAAGTGCCTCACTGGAATTCAAATTTATCTATATCTATATAAAGAAATATTATTTTTTACTATATTTATGGTAATAGTGTATTAATTAGCAATAAATTTAAAATATATTTAAATTTTAAAAACCTTTATTAAACAATGTATTGGATATGGATATCCTGCTATCTTTCTTTACAATTATATTTCTAATAGTTCTCAATACTAAAATACAAAATGTATTAATTATTATTGACATTATGTTTTCATTTTAATATTTCCAGTTAATTGTATATGTTATTCGATAGATGGCGCCACATGTTTAATAAATTAATAATAGTAGTATTTAAATATTCTTGTAAGCCTTTATTTTCTACAAATTCCTATATCAATATATATTTATGGTTTTTTTTTTTAAACGTATATATGTATACATTTATATATACTTTATATTATTCTATCATAATTTAATAACTTACTTTATGCAGTGCTGCCTTTGTTCTGATGTATTTGGTGGGAAACATAACTAGTTGCTATACTCACGAAGTTAAGTTTTACAATCTACATTATCGCATCGACTTTAAATCTATAACTGTGAAAACTAGTTGGCTATAATTTTATCGTTATATTTTAAAAGTTTAGTGTTTTTATTTGTAATATTTAAAATTATCTTAATATTATTCTTTCCTTTCCCTATGGCTCAGTGGCTTAGGCAAATTACAGGTGAAGGTTGGCTAGCGCTAAAAATTGTTTAAACCTGCAATCCTTGTTCCTAAGAACAGGAGTTTGTTATTGTACTACTGTGCCTAATATTTCCTATCTTGACTAGTTATACTTAGGTTTTATAGCTATTGGTATATATTTATGCATTATATATATATATATATATATATATATATATATATATATCAGTTATTATTCTTACATTGACAGGATAAATGCAACGTGCAGTTGTCTATCATATCATATTTTATTTAAATATTCAGTAAAGCAGTCTGCATCCCAAACCATGACAAAACGATTCCTATTTTCAACGTCGATCAGGAGCCAGTGCGTCTTTCTATCACGTGGTTCGTAAATTCTGCGGATTCGAAGTCAAAGTCCCTGTGCGGGAGGTGGGTGGATTTGTTCTGATAGGTTTTTCCCCAACTGTCACTTGAAAGATTGGGGATTCATCATACACACACACATATATATTTAAATATATATAAATCAATCACAACTTAATAATCAATTAAAAAATTGAAATTATATGTATGAATCTTATAATACAAATCCCATTTCAAAATATCAATGGTGAATATAGAAGATAAAATTCAAACGTTTTCAAACAAAATTTTAAAAATTATAAAATAAAAATTTATAAAATTTTCAAGTGCAACTTTGGACTTAGGGCTGATAAATTGGGTTAAACTAGTTTGATTGCGCCAACCTTCCCTTATTGTAACTTGATAAGTTAATAGTAAAATATCCAAGTCTCAAAATTGAAAAATTAAAATGTTAAAATTAAGCCATTAAACTTGAAAAATTAAACTATTCGCCATCGCATTCTGAAAGATATTATAACATTAAAATATTAAAATTCTAAAACAATTACGTGCATAATATAAGTGAACCATCGAACACCAAAGATGATGCACCCATTTTTAAAATGGTTGTATAGGTAGAAAAAATATCTAAAATCTGAAAGTTCAAATTAAAAACCCAGTATGTTCACAGATGACTCGTGTAAATAATTAAAAACTCACCACAGAGCATCCTATCAAAAATTCAATTCACAATTTTTGAACGATTTCTCATATTTAATACAACAATTACCACTTATATATTTTGTTCATAACTGCCACTAATGTCATGTCAATCAAAATGATTCATAATCTCACATTAGAGTTTAACTATTTGGTATTAGATGCAAATCAGATTGCATGAAAAAAAACTTGCTTGATTGGTCATAAATAATTTTAAAGTGTAGTCTTGTAAATATTGGTCTATGTGTGTATTAAAATGTATCCTGTGTGTTGAATGCACATATTCTTCACAACTGGACTACTAACAAGCTGTTTTTGTGGACCCAATGTTGTGTGATAGATTTGTGCATTTATGAGTTTAAAAATATTTTTAAGAAATATTTTTGATGTATGTATTTTCTCAAGAAGTTGATGGGATAATTATTCCGTATGCAACAGAATGTAAACTTCTGGATGTTCTTGAATTTATCAATATTGTGTGTAGTTAAATTATTATTTTTCATCAAAAAATTTTAAATTATATTTCTAAATAATGATATATGTAGACAACTATTGAAGTTCGGTATCTTTATGACATTGAAGTTAAATGCTTCCCTTTATCATAGATTTGCTATATAATTTGTTGTCAATAATATTTAAATCTAAATCTAAAAATTCAACTTTGTTCAAGTGAAAATCAAATATAGGTTTCACATATAAAATTAACTTTAAATTAACCACTCCTAATAAACTTCTATTACCTTTTCATGTACAAAAGATAAAGGGAATAAACTTACATTTCATAATTTGACAATTAATAAAATTTAATTGATAATAATTTGACAAATTCATGTATTTTAATATGTTACTTTTTTAATTTTAATTTGTATATTATTATTATAATGAACTTTCAAGCTTTTTACTCTTAACTTTATTCTCACTTCCTTTCACTTTAACTCTCGGAAATTTCATCCTAACGTTAGTTTCGAGGCTGGAAATTTCAAGCATATGAATCGGGAAGTGTGTGGATCAAAGTATACATACATTCTTCCCAGGTTTAAGTAGTTTTTTAGGTTCCATTGATCCTCATTATTACTCTTGTTTTTTATCAATGGCCGTATTCATTCCAGGAAGAAAAAATAAAGCTAAAAGCTTCCAAATACTATTCTTTTTTATTTACTGGATTTTTAACCCGATCTTCTACTTCATACCTCATTCACCTTCACCAATAATTTGAGAAGCATTCACACCACGAAGAAAATTCATTCCCCCTTTCTTCTGCTCAGAAGGATACGATAATTTTCCCCCATACAATGTTAACTCCTCGAAATTTAATGAATATTTTCCGAATCCTAAGAAATGAACATGGATCGCAGGAGCAAGAAATCCCTATAATCTCAATGATGCATTAGTTAGATGAAATATAACTAGGATAAGCAGATATGAGTGAAACGCATTAAATCAACCAAAGGAAAAATAGTAAAATTTAAGCAGTTGTGTTGTAAGTGACGAACATATCTCGGACATGGCATGTGACTGTGTTATTTTATAACAAATGAAAAAATCGCCAATCACCAGAGGGATAGGGGTCCTCGTGTCCGGACCCTCCTCCCCCAAAGCCCTTGATTTTTTTTTCGGATTGATCATAACCCTATGTATATAGTATGTCAAATTTAATTATTTGTTATTAATGTTTAATTTTATTAATTAGTGTTAATTATTTATTCAATAATTAATTTTTTAATGTTTTTTTGTTCTCGAAAATCGCCAAAATCAAAAAAGAGCATGATACAAGAATGGTTGACTTTCGACCCTGGACCCCTCTTCCTTGAAAAATTCTTGCGCGTGCACTACTACCAATCACCAACGAGTTATATTCAATCTCCCAAAGGTTGAAATCATTTCAATAGAAATTTGATATTTAAAAAGAGTTTTAATTTTAACTAACTGTTAATTTAAACTGTTTATTTAAAAATATTCTATTTAAAAAAAACTCAAAATTGCTTATGGTATTCGAGGAAAAAGTGTAATGAAGCTTTCAAGATTAAATTCAAACTCAGTTGGAATTAATTAGTTATATATATTTATATACACAGATTATTCATAATTCCTGCAGAGTTTTTGAACTGCTGTAGAATTAAAGCTAAAACAAATACAGCAAAAAAAAATAAGTATGAAAAAGTACAGAAAA
This sequence comes from Trichonephila clavipes, assembly GCA_019973935.1. Taxonomy (NCBI): domain Eukaryota; kingdom Metazoa; phylum Arthropoda; class Arachnida; order Araneae; family Nephilidae; genus Trichonephila; species Trichonephila clavipes. The sequence goes on along the minus strand of BMAU01005330.1, from coordinate 834,764 downwards.
ATTTGAGTTTTATTCACATATTTTAGAAACAGAATTGTATTACAGTCATAAAATTAATAGAACAATGCCTATCAAATATTGAGTCAAAGACATATACAAATAATCCAGTTGTGATAACCTTACCTGATTATAACTTTTGAAACATTTGAACTTTTGAACATATTATGAAGTTGTTTTCTGATTTTAAATCAAAAGCATCAGATTTTATTTTTTTAAAATTCTAAATTAAAGATAAGTTTAATTTTAATTTAATTAAACTATTTCTTTACACATCAGTTTTTTTGAAAATAATTTTATATTAAAAATAATAAATTTTCAAAAAAAAAATTAGAAAACTGAAATATTGTGTATAAATGTAAATGTAACAATTGGTTAAATGCATAGTTTCATCTTTAAATTTCTGAATCGAATGGTTTTATTTAGTATTAAATCCATGTAAAACAAAAATAAACATTAATATTCTAAACTGGAACTTCTGTTATTAAAAACATTGAATTTATAATTATTTATGAAAGAAAAATTTTTTTATTAGGAAAACAATCAAGAATAGGGCAGCCAATCAGTTTCCGAATATGTATGAAAATAATGCTTTGAACCATTTTATTTTAATTGAATTTGTTCCTATCAATTAAAAGGCCACAGATAGAAAATTGAAAAATAAATTAAACACTTCTAAACGTTTGAATTATTTGAGATATTTATAATTTAAAACTCCGAAGCATATAAATTATCAAGCGTAAAATATGGGAATGATTTATTTAAGACCTTATAGAAATTTAGTCAGAATTAAATACGTACATTTTAAATCAAAGTACTTTGGATTTAAAAAATTACCTAAGGTTTTCAGTCTTTTGAAATTTCTGAAATGCAAATGTAAACTGACAGTTACATTGTCAGCTTAATCTGTTTACAGTTTTACAGGCATGAAAGTTTTATATGCCAATACAAATGTAGAATGAATGAAAAACAAGCAATTCTAAGCGTACATAAAATCGTATATTTTAATAAATTGTATCCTCTTGTCTTATGCATTCAAAAATTTTAATAAAATTATTTGAATCCCTGAACATATTTCATTTTTTTCCAGGATTCAATGCAAAAAAATGTCACATTTTTAACAGCATTTTTTTATTAATTTCACAATTTTAAATAGGAAAATGTAATTAAAATTAATATTTTTCTGCATTTAGCATAACTTTTCAACTTTAATGAAAATAATAGTATTTTCCATTTAAGTTGTCTTTTTTCCTGCATTAATGCTTCACAGAAAAGCTTTACTCAAGGCTGTAAATGTAAAAAAAAAATACAATTATTTTACAGTTTTTTTTATTAAACTTACTTTAACTCTTATGGTGGACAACTATTGTCATCTATAGAGCTAATTTTATATTAAAAATTGAAAATATAGGGGTAAACAGTACAAACGATCGAGAAACAAGAATGCCCGTTTGCCATATGGGGAAAGCAGTAGCGACCCAAACATAGTGGCCGTACGGCATACGGGTTAAACAGGGAAGGCGTCACTCAATATTGATTAAATTCATGGGAAATTCTTTAAAATCTTTGAACTCTCTGTGGATAAGTAAGGTTATCAAAGGAAAACTATTTCTCAAAAAGTAAGCTACAAACACTAAAATTGGGATAACTCGAGAAGAAAGATTAACGCAACCAAATTTACATACGTATTTTGCAGTGAAATGCAAAAGCAGCCCCGCTGAAAAATATTTGAATAACCACTCATAGAGTTGTGTAATGGGATAGATAAAAAAAAAGTTTCACAGTTAAAAAGTTTATGTTTATTGGGTGTCCATCTCAACATTTCTTTGTTCCAAATTTCGGAAAATGAGTCATCGACGGCATTTGAGTGTGTAAACACTCTGGTATGCAATCGGAAGCGCTCATTCTGGGAACTGAGAAATAAGACACGGTATATATCAAAGGTGAAACTTTAATACTAATGTGGTGTACGGGTGGGAATTTGGGCAAAATTAATTAGAGATATAATTATTAGATAATCAGAACAAGATACCAAGAAATATGTGTGAGTTCACATGAGTAGTAAAGAAATGCTTACCAGTATTTAACTTTTGTAAACAAAAATGTAAACTTTTAATAATAGTACAAAAAAGAAGGCTATTTATAAATTTACTTTAGTACACACATTTTTTTTGTATCACTCATGATACTCATCGATCATATATGCACGTCGTGGGGAGAGGGAGGGGAAATAAAATAATTAATATTGTCAAATAGAAAGTTTAAGAAATCTTTATTCTTTTGTAATATGCTTTATCGCAGAATGTCTTACATATATTTCGGTAAAGAGTAAAATACATATACAAAAAAGAATAAATACAAAAAGGTGTACAAAAAGCAATTCTAAATACAAGCAGACAACGATATTTGAGTAAGACTGAAGGATGGAGATAAGCTGCTGAATGGGATAAGACATCGATGCAAGTGGTCAGAATGGACGGTTACATTTTTCCTTTTGAAAGGGGTAAAAACTTAAATTGCTACGTTGAACAAATGTTTTGCCTTCGATTCTAAGCCATACCTTATTTTCAGTAGCATTAACACTGGAAAAATAGTGCGGCTCATATTCCAGTAAATATGGTAAATATATATATATATATATATATATATATATATATGTAGGAATGGATGTGCACATATCGTATCCCTCCTATATTCATTAATGACGTAATGCCAAGAGAGCGCCACCTTTCTGACAAGGCGGTTCGAGGATAACGAGTAAACTAGACTCGAAGAGAACGATTGCGCGGGAGACGACCAAGAGAAGCGACGGCGATGAGACGGTGACGAGGGCGCTGGAACGAAACGCCTCGTGGAATCCAATGATCTAATGATGTTTCGATTACTTTTTACTAACTTTTAGCCCTCCCTTGTAAATAATTCCCCTTAATAAATGTATATTTAACTCAATCTGGCCGTTGTCACTCTCTCTCTCTCTCTCTCTCTATATATATATATACATATATAAATGTAATAATTCCCTCTAGTATCCTTTTTATTAACTCTTTGTATTAATATTAAAAATAATTTTACTTCTTTGTTTTAAAAATAACATTGTAATCTTAATCGTAATCGGCTAGTCCGAAATCGCTATCCCCCCCATTATATCCAATCATAACTACTATAATGTAATAACTACTGCCGGTATAAAAGCAAAAATCTTGTGTAATCACTCTCTTTGTCTGCCTGCCTTCATCATGTAATCAGCCGGCTGCAAGACGTTCTGTGTTTGATTTTGTCTGTGTTTGTGCCATGACGTTTGCTTCTTTTTGTGTGTAATGCCGTCCCTACTGAATCTTTGTGTTTCCAGATGTGAATAAAAAAGAATAACGATTTACATGAGGCCTCTTCGATAATACCGTACTCGACCACGCTACACGTAACACAGAAAATCACACCACCAACCACGCCTTACCTTTGGTTCGTTATTGTTTAAATCAACCACTCGCCACGACAAATTATGCACTGCTAAAGTTTTATCATTTCATATATATATATATACATGTATACCCGTGTGTGTTTCATATATTAAACATCACATGAAAAATACATAATATAAAGGGTGTTTTTTAGAGGTATAGAACTTTAAATTGCAATAAAACAACGATGTATTATTTCATTGACATGAATTTTTTTTTATTCGAAAGATAATCTTGTGGCATTACATTTTAAATATGATATCCGACATATGACTGCCTCGGCTGGCTCGGATGTAGTCCAATCTGGACGTCCAATTTTTGATGACTTTTTCCAACATTTATGGCCGTATATCGGCAATAACACGGTGAATGTTGCCTTCCAAATAATCAAGCGTTTGTGGCTTATCCGCATAGACCAATGACTTTACATAGCCCCACAAAAAATAGTCTAGTGGTGTTAAATCACAAGATCTTGGAGGCCAATTCACAGGTCCAAAACGTGAAATTAGGCGGTCACCCAACGTGTCTTTCAATAAATCGATTGTGGCACGAGCTGTTGCGCGTCTTGTTGGAACCACAGCTCCTGGACATCATGATTGTTCAATTCAGGAATGAAAAAGTTAGTAATCATGGCTCTATACCGATCACCATTGACTGTAACGTTGTGGACTTCATCGTGTTTGAAGAAGTGGTCCGCCAGCCCATAAAGCGCACCAAACAGTCAGTTTTCTGGATGTAACGGTGTTTCGACATACACGTGTGGATTAGCTTCACTCCAAATGCGGCAACCAGAAGAGCGCTTCATCGCTAAACAAAAATTGCTTATGAAAATCGGGAACAACGGCAATCTCGTTTTGGGCCCATTCGACGAATCTACGCCTTGCTTGATGATCGTTTTGATGAATTGTCAAACCAAACTGAGAATAAATCACTTGACAGCTGTTAATTCGTTCGCCATCTTGGAAAGTAATGCCAACTTAAACTTCTACACCTGAAAAAAAACACTCTTTAGAAGACACATACTACAATTCATTCCAAACTGGAAATTTTATTTTATTCCTACACAGTTAGTTTAAAATTCTATGTATTTGCATTCAATAATTCTATTTTTTGAGTTCGTACAATAAACTAAAAAGAACATTTTTTTTTCCAAACGATTGTGTCATTTGCAATTCTACTTCATATCATAAATGAAAAAAATCTTGCCGAAAGGTAAGGATTTTAATTTAATTTAGTACTCGATAGGATTGAATTTAAAACAATACAAAAAAGCTCTGACGCAAGCAAAAAGTGGAGCTAAGATGCTAATGAGAGAAGGAGAAAAAAAATGGTCATCTGGGCTTTCATTCTTCGATTCCATCGGCTTAATTCCCACGCAACCCGAGGAGCCCATAACGAGGGACGTTGCAGCAACGGAAGTCTGTCCGTACGATACCCTTTCTTTCTCCCCCAAGCCAAGAGACCTTTTTTTTACCTGGCACACAAGAATATTTTTTCTGGGCAGATAAAAATATAAAAATACACTCGAGAACCCAATCCAATCTGTATGACTTCTTTAACTGAGGAAGTGAGGATTTTCCTTTTTTTTTTAAATTTTTTCTGGTGACAAGATAAAGTGACAAAATCCTGTGCACTTGATTTTTTATAATTGTAGGTGCACAGAATTGTACAGTTTAAGTTGACTAAACCTCGACACATTTGCTTGAGATTTATTTCTTTTTCCTCTATTCATTCTTTTCCCGAGTGGTTTATTGCAACGCATCAAAATTTAATTACTTAATTATTCATGGATAATTAATTGATTCCACAAATACACAAGTAATATAAAAAAATGATGTCAATTTCTACTTAGATCAACAAAGAAAAATTTTATTTTAGCTACTTTTTATTAAATAGTTTCAATGAATATAAATATGTATACACACACACACATAGGGCATAATCACAACATTAATTGGTAATTCATTTTTATTCATTATCATTAAAGTATCGTATTGTCATCCAAAACAATCTCGTGTATATAAAATTTCAGTTCAACTTAATGCTTTAAAACCTGAGAAAAAACCTATTCAAGTTTTGACGCAAGTCGCCAAAAGGGTCGCTAAGTCGCCCAAAATGATGCCAACGTGGCTGTTTGTAATTCTTTGAATAATTAGTTTTAATCAATTAATTTTTATTTATTAATATTAAATTATTGTATTGTCATCCAAAATAATCGTGTATATAAAATTTCAGCTCAATTGAGCTCTTTAAAATATATTTTATTAACGATTGAAAATTCCACGATGATAAATAAATAAATGAATAAATAGAGAGTGTGAGATAATAGTAGGAATTGAATAAAGCAAAATCACACTATATGAATTGACTTCCTTGTTAATATATTGTATTTTGCAGCTATTTCATTAGCATGAATCTTTTTTAAGTACATAGTTGTTCAAATAATCGTATTGTACTTTAAAGTAGTATTCTTTATTCTCGTCTCTTTTTCTCAAGTATGGATAATCCTAAATTTGAATCTTAAAGTATTCAACTACATTCGAAACCATGATTTTACAAAAGCGTACAGACAAATATTTATTTTAATATTTAGTGTCACTTAGATTTGAATACACGTATAAAATTGTTTAAAGAATATTAAAACAATAAAAAATTATTTAATTGCAATATTTTGACAAAAAATGAGCTTAGAACTACATATTTTCAAAACATTCTCCTTTTATTATAAATGCTTCTAAAATAATAATAATTTGTCTATGTATAAGTCAGACTGCTCCACAGAACCTGAATGTCGAAAGATTCACATTTTTTAAGGTACAAGACTACGTTCGGAAGCGTGATTTTCAAAAGCGCATAAATGGATAATTTTCATTATATTTAGTGTCACTTAGATTAGAATATATGCATAAAATTGTTTTAATGACATTCTGACAAAAAAATTTATTTAAGTACAATGTTTTGGCAAAGTATTAACTTAGAATAATCGTTTTCCCAAATGTTTTCCTTTTGCGAAAAATGCTTCTATTAGAATAATATTTTGCCTGTAAATAGCTCAGACCTCTGTTCAGAGGCTCAACTAGAATGTTTGAAATACATAATTTAGAAATGGGTTTATTCCTATTTTACGACAACAGAAGGGAGTAATTTTAAGAAAAAAAACGCGAAAAATTATTTCAATTGGTGGTAACTCAGAAAGTAATGTGAATTCTTCAAAACTTCTAGTTGAGCCTTTGTAGAGAGGTCTGAGCCATATACAAGCTAAATATTATTATAATAGAACCATGTTTCGCAAAAGGAGAACATTTGGAAAAAAAGATTATTTTAAGTTAATTTTTTGACAAAATATTATATTTAAATAAATGTTTTTTGCCAAAACGTCCTTAAAACAATTTTATGCATGTATTCTAATCTGAGTGACACTAAATATCATGAAAATTATCCATTTTTGCGCTTTTTTAAAATACGGTTCCGAACGTACTCGGATACCTTAAAGGAGTTATTACCAATTGAAATAATTACCGGTAGTTTTTTTCTTAAATAATTTTTCCTCTCTGATGTACTAAAATATTGATAAATCCACTCCTGAGTTATGTAATTCAAAAGTCCTAGTTCAGGCCCTGTACAGAGAGAGATTTGCGCTGCATGTAGTAAAATATAATCAGTATGGAAGCATTTTCCATACATAAAAGGAGAATGTTTTGAAAATAGGTGTTTCTATGTTCATTATTTGCCAAAGTGTTGCATTTAAAAATTTTATTTTTCTGTATAGATGATTTTTTAAAGCAATTTTATGTGTGTATTCTAATTTAAATATATAAGTGGCACTAAATATTAAGAGGTCTCAGGGGTGTTAAATTTCTCTAGAGGTCTGAAAATATAAACGATTTTCAAACGGTTATAATACTTTTAAATTTAAATTAAATGATTCGAATCTTTTACACATTATTTATAATAGAATGGGGCTTCAGAGAAGTATAAAATGTTTAAAATATAATAATAATTTTAAAAGTCATAAGCATATGAAAATTCTATAGTAAATATTATGCATTTTTTGCTTTGGGCACGCTATTTTCTAAAATATTAGCTTATGATGTATAAAACTTTATAGAACTATACAATATATCATACTCTTTAAACCCTACCTAATTTTGGTGTACATATCTTTTGTATTTCAAAATGTTTGCAAAATATTGCAATTTTTTAAATATTTTTTTAAAAATGTATGTTTTTTATTTATTAAAATATGTAAGGTATTATTCTATTTATATAAAAGTAGCTACAAAGTAATAAAAATACATTTGTCTTTATAAATCAACTTATAGCTAGTAATTAAACCTACTCTTTTAGAAAATAGCATGATTAACGTAAAACTTAATTAATATTTCTTATAGAAAAGTTTCTTATTTTCATATGCTTATAATTCTTGAAATTATGATTATATTTTAAATATTTTATACTTTTCCGAAGCCCCATTCCTTTATAAATAATGTGTAAAAGATTCGAATTATTTAATTTAAATTTAAAGGAGTTATACCTGTTTGAAAATTGTTTATATTTTCAGACCTCTAGAGAAATTTAACACCCCTGAGACTTCTTAAAGAAAATATTCGTTTGCGCGCTGTCCGAACATAGTCGGATACCTTAAGCTATGTTTTCATTATTATTTTTTTTCAAATAATTTTTTAATTGCTCTTTTTTTGGAATTGTTATTTATCTATCACACCGTATTTTAACCACATTATAAATGTTTACGACTGCGATATGTTCATACATGAAATCAATAATAAAAAGAAACTGGAAAACTTCCTAAGTAATGTTCTTGTGCAACGTATCGTGGCGACATCTGGGCTCTAGTAGCTCAAGCGTATTACAGTTAATCGAAGTGAATGTATAGATTAATAAAGATAATGATTATTTTTACAAAAAAAGAGGTTTTTTCCCCCTAAAAATATGCAGAGATGCAATAATATGTCAACTAAGAGATTGGAATAAAAAAAATCTAGATATTAAATGCAGAAATGGAAGTTTATTAAAATTAACCATGGTTTCTTTATGTGTGGCAGACCTTGATTTTTCATCAAATGGTAGTTACCGTAGTAGCCAGCCGAGTTTTTATGGCTGTAATTTCATGGCATTTTTCTTGTCTTTTCTCTGTAATTTGCTATCTGAGCTAGTAACCAACATTCCGTTAACTAAATGTTATTAAGGGCAAGAAAATATAAACATCGCGGAATGAGGTTAGAGTGTAAATGCCTGAGAAATTCGATTACTTTTTTAGTGTGTCGCGTGTTAAAAACTGATAATTCTAGTCAAGTGCAAAGTTGAGAGATACGAATTTAAGTTGAAAATTCGGAACTCCAATCACAACAGCAAGAAAAATAGCATTTAAATCATTTTATAAGGAAAATATGTTTTCTCTACCTTTTTTTAAAATTATTAAACATGTTCTTTACTGTCATTTAATTCAATGCCATAAAGGAACTACCTCCGGAATATTTCAATTATAAAACAAAAACTATGCGTTACAACTTCTGTTTCTTTGTTACTTTTATGACCCAATGATCTCAATGTTACGATTGAATTACAATTACAATAGGCACCCCCCCGCCACAAAAATAAGATAAAGAAAACCAGAAATATAGTTAAGATCGATTTCAATGATGTCAAAGGTAAATAAAAAAAAATCTAAGGGAAGGGGGAGGGGTGCATTTCGAATTATACAGCCGTCAGACAGAGCAGTGCATCGCGTAATCAAAGAGGGAAGAGCTGAAAAGGAGACGATTCCCACTCAAACGAGAAATCGCACTTTTTGAAGAGGAATAATTATTATTTTTTCTCTCTTCGTCGTGTGAGGGGGAGGGAGGGGCCATTGGAATTGTTTGAGGAAGTGTCCCGAACTCAGGAAAGCTGGAGAGGTGCGGGGGGAGGCAGAGCGAAGGAACAAAACGGAAAACGACTTCGGTTCTGCTCCGATGCAGATTTTGTTCCGCGAGAATCGACTCTCTCTCTAGAAAACTTTTTTCAACCCCTTCGGTTCCCCCTTTTTTTTCTTCCCCTCCTTCCCTTTTGTCTTTTCTCCTTTTTGCTTTTCGTATTTTTATTTTTGTGCCATTCACCACCCTCTCCTCCCATGCTCTGCTAGGGAAAAAAATAAATAAACGCAAAAAAAATAATAAATAAAAAGAATAAGACAAAAAAAAAAAGAGTAGGAGAAGGGGGTGAAGGTGTACACCAAGATTCGCGAGTCCAATCGATCTGAAGCGAGTTCTATCTCTTTAAGCCGACGGGGATTTACTGAGATTTTTCGCCTTTGTTTTCGCTTTTCCAAAAACTTTTCTCCTCTGTTTTATTTTTCTACCTCCTCTTTTTTAGTAGGCCCTCTCTCGTTTGCCCCTGCCAATAGACTGCTGGACATCGTTTTCGTATTTCTCTCCCTTTCTTTTCCTACCCCCCGCCCCACCGGGACTTTTATAAACACCCCCAACGACCTTTTCTTTTTCCTCCTTTGAGCATTTTTTTTTTTACCTTCGTCATTTTACTGCGAAGGAATAGGGGTAAGAATCGAATTTTTGCTGTTTGCTTCTTTAAATATAAAAATACAAAAAAAAAGGGACACACTTATAAATGTTTTTTTTTTTCCAAAATTGGAACTTAAAATTTTCTGTATTGCAGCTTCAAAATTTGTGGTGACCGGATTATAATCTCTATATTGCCCGTGTCTGACCTGTGGGTGGTTGTTTGATAATCATTGCTCCATACAGATTAATCGGCATGTTCAACGCCTTGGGGGAAGTCTTGAATCCTTAAAAAGTAGGGTTTTGCATAAATATCTTACAAAATATTTCCTCGAATTTTTCAATTACAGGAATGGAGAAAACCTGAATTTCCTCATAAATTAAAGGAAATTAAAAACTATCTCTGCGTTTGTGATTTATCTTTTTCCGTTATGATTTACTTTTTAAAAAAATCTTTTACTGTGAAAAATTATTAATTTAGTATCAGGAAGATAAATTTCCTGATTCCATGAACATTAGCTGCATTCCATTAGCACTTTTTACTTGGAATTAGATATGTTGAGTTTCGCTTGAGAGATATTTTCTGCACACAAACTCTTTCAAGAGCAAAGAAATACTGAAATTCAAGGGTGAGATCAAGAAATAACACTAGAACGTCCGTCTGTGTCAATTGGATACCGGAGCCTGTTTACTGTGTTTTCCTTTCCGCACTTTTTTGAAGGGATTTTGACAATTCATCATTTTCCCTGGTGATGGCACAGAAAAAGATTTTTGGTTCTAGGTTAAATAGAAGTCAGTGCCGGTTTATCCATTAGGTGAATAGGGTGGGCTTCCAGAGGCCCGAATAAGCTGGACTTAAGGTATTCGACTACGTTCGGAATCGTGATCTTAAAAAAGCACATAAATGGTTAATTTTCATGATATTTAGCGGCACTTAGATTAGAATACAAGTATAAAATTGTTTTAAGAACAATTTGACAAAAAAATTTATTTAGATACAATATTTCGGCAAAAAATTAACCTATAATAACATTTTTTCAAAATGTTCTCCTTTTGTGAAAATTGGTTCTATTATAATAATATTTTGCCTGTTTATAGCTCAGACATCTGTACAGAGGCTCAACCATGACTTTTGAAAAATTTACATTATTTTCAGAGTTACCACCAATTGAAATAATTATCTGCGCTTTTTTCTTAAAATATCTCCCCTCTGTTGTCGTAAAACATGGATAAACCCACTTTTAAGTTATATATTTCAAAAATTCTAGCCAAGTCTCTGAACAGAGGTCTGAGATAATTACAGGCAAAGCATTATTACAACAGAAGCATTTTTCACAAAAGGAAAATATTTTAAAAATGGGTCATTTTACGTTAATTTTTTGTCAAAATAGTGTAATTAAATAATTTTTTATTGTAATACTATTCTTAAAAACAATTTTATATACATTTTCTAATTTAAGTGACACTAAATATCATAAATATTATCCATTTATATGCTTTTGCAAAGTCACGGTTCCGAACGTAGTCGGATATCTTAAATAAAAGAGTATTTCGTTGCCATAGATCTTGTTTAAGCGGTAAACTCAGTTTACATCTTATTTGTTTCAGGCATAAAAAATAAAAAAATGAAGAAATATTAGGGGAACAATCAGTGCAGGTTTACCCACTGGACTCTTCAGGTGGATGCCCAGGATCCCGGGCCTAGGGGTAACCCGAATAAGCTGGACTTAACCAGATTTGTCTTTGATCTTCAGTGTCAAGCTATTGAGGAGCTTGCAGAGAGTGACTTTATCTGTAGAACGGATGGGCCAGCTTGCCTTCCTAATTTCAATTCCATTGAACATGTGCGGGATGCTATGTGAAGTAAGATCATATCGTCCGTTGATCAGCATAAAGCTGAAACAGGTGATCTTTGAAGAGTGGTGATTCCCATGAACAGGCAGTGTGTTAAGCAGACATTTCATTTATGTGAGGTTACATCCCTTGCTGAAAAACTTTGGTTTGTTGCAGTGCCGATCCTAGCAGTTGTGCAGCGCGTGCACCGCACTCGGGTGGCCCAAACAAAGGGCTGCCACATTTAGTTCTACCAATCAAGCAAAATGTTTTGTGTTTCTCAAAATAAAACTTATAATACTCTAAGTTGAATGAATATTCTGAATTTTAAATAGTTAGTCTGGATTTCCCGACAGACAGCATAGTTTAAAAGAATAAATGTTAATGCAGTGTGTTGGTCCATTGTCCTTTGATGTCTGTTCTTTACATATATTCTACATTCTACAGCAAAATTCGTGGCATAGCCAGTAATGCCGTATTTGAAATGACGTTTATTGCTTATCGGCGCCATTGGCGGTGCACTTGGATCAATGCTTAACTAATGTGTCTCAAAGATGATTTTTACGGAAGCTGCTTTATGAATATATCTAATATGGTAAATATTACTTAAGACACATGAGAATTTAAACTAACTATGCATACGGAGACATTAAGGTTTCCGACTACGCTCGGAATCATGATTTTCAAAAGCGCATAAATGGATAATTTTCATGATATTTAGTGTCACTTAGATTAAAATACATGTATACAATTGTTGTAAGGATATTTTGACAATAAAATTATTTAAATACAATATTTTGGCAAAAAATTAACTTAAAATAAACTTTTTCCAAAACATTCTCATTTTATAAAAAAATTATTCTGAAATAATAATATTTCGTTTATAGAAAGTAAAGACTTCTCCAGAGAGTCTGAACTAGGACTTTTGAAAAATTCACACTATTTTCATAGTTACCACCAATCGAAATAATTATCGGCGCTTTTTTCTTAAAATTGCTTCCCTCTGTTGTCTTAAAATATGGATAAACCCACTTCAAGGTTATATATTTCGAAAATTCCAGTTGAGCCTCTGTAGAGTGCTCTGAGGCAAAATATTATTATAATGGAAACATTTTTCACAAAAGGAGAATATTTTGAAAATGGATCCTTCTATGTGCAGTTTTTTGTCAAAATATTGTACTTAAATAATTTTTTATTGTTATAATATCCTTAAAACAATTTTACATACGTTTTCTAATCTAAGTGACACTAAATATCATAAATATTATCCATTTATTCGCTTCTTCAAAATCACTGTTCCGAACGTAAACGGATACCTGAAAAGTTTTCAATTTTTAATACCTGTGTAATTTAGAAGAACAAAATAGAGGAAAAAAAGTTGTTTTTGTGTCCATTTAGTAATTTTAATAATGATTTATTTTTTACACTTATACAGTTAGATGAGCTTATAAGGAAAATGTTATGTATTAGTCAAAATATGAATAATTGTCTAGAGGGGACGCCCGTAGGTGGGTGGCTGACACCCAAGGATCGGTCTTGGTTTGTTGTTCTTCCTCATGGCCAGACAATATATTTTACTTACGCCATTTTGTCAAAAATACCTTTTGTCTGATTTGTTCCATAACGTATGCGCGCAGTTCATATTTTGGTTACCAAGCTTTTTTCAGCTTTTAAGTGTCACATTGTGCCTCTGTAGAGCGAATTTTTTGTGACCCAGCTGATTTTTTTCAGAATTATGATACAATCTGAAGAGTTGGATTTCCTTGCGTATTGTACTCCAGTGTATTTGATTTGATGACTAGATATGCGTCATAATTTTAGTTTTTCAGCAACTGAGCACATATTCATGGATAAATTGCTAAAATGCCGCAAATTATACTCGAATGCTATTGACGCATCATCTGTTCTATGTAACAACATATTTTCGAACGTTACATAAAAAAAATAATATTTCAATGAAAATGCAATGAGGTAGATTCACAGACATTGAGACGCCAAGGCGAAATCACGTGAAGAGGATAGCAACATATCCCCGCGTTTTGAATCAGTGTGTAAATTTCGTATGCTTGATATGTTTACTTCTTGTGTGTGAAGCTTATTTCTGAAATTTTATTTATTTTTATTATATTTTTGCATTATCATTGTTTAATAATTAGGTATGAAGTATTCTTCTCGTAATTTTTTAGAATAATTTTTGTTTCAGTTAAGTATATTTGTCATTAGGTGTTAGTGCGCGAAGCCGGTAGCTTCTTGCAGTGTTTGTTTATATATTTATTAATAGTTCTGGATTATTTTTTAGCATCCAATAATCAGTCCTTTGTTTTCATGTAGTTTATTTACGCACGTAAATGATTTACAGTATAGAATTGACACCATTGAATTTGGAAAAACTTCTCATATGTGTACAATTACTTATTGCTACATATAGTGTATCACTCATCATAAATTCATAAAATAGTGTAATTTATTAGAAACATGCAGATATGAAATGGTTCCATTTTGAAATGTTAATCTTTATACCTTTCATTCTCTGATTCCCTTAGTAAATACCAGCTACAAATATTTAATGTTTTTAGAAATACTATCTCTATAATTTCTCATAGAAGAGTATGGAACATTCAGAAACAGGAAATGCAAGTGAATATAATTTTGGAAATGAATTTAAAATAAAATTTGTCAATGAGAGAGAGACATGGATATATTTTTGTTTATTTAAAAAATTTCATACCTATTTCTAATGTTTAACAAAAGATTTATACTTTTTGAGAGCAGAGTGTATAAAATAATAGTTGATTAATAATGAAAGTTTTTGATTAATAATTAGGAATTCTTCTGTGAAGGAAATGAAATTGTTTTTAACATCATTTAAAGGTTTGAGATATCTGAAATAATCTCATTATAAACAAACATTTGATATGTTTTATAGTTTGACTTCCTTTGTAATTATTACCCTTCAAAAGGTTTGAATTTTTTTAGAAATGCCAGTCTGCAACATTCGGAAAGAAATGAACTTGACTTTTAAAAAATAAATTAAGAAACATGCTTAAAGAAATATGCTTTTTAATAAAATTAATTTAAAGTAGAACAAATTAAATCGTTTTCATGAAAATTTCTCATATAATGAAGCAGAAAATTCTTATCGGACAGTTTTATTCAATAATCATATTCATTTTAATATGCATTATTTATTAACACTTAATTTTAACATTACATGAATACACTATAAGTAAATAAAGCAGACTCTATGAATGTAACACTATACTATAAGGACAAATAGTGAACAAATAGAGGATCTAACTGACTAACTAACCAGATTAAATGAAATATCCTAAGAATTTTAAAATTTCAGATCTTAAATCTATACAATCAACTTTCTGAATTTACATAAAACAAATTAGAAAACTTAAATCATGCAACTTATAGAAAGGAATTTCAAATAAAAAAACAAATACACATATAAAATGGCTATGTAACTATTATTTGTAAAATATCTCGATAAAATTTTTTTCATGTCCAATACAATTTCAAGTACAATAAACCCTTGCATAACATTTGTTTATCATACTGTAAAATTACATATTAAATACTAAAGCTTATTATACTTATTTTTAAACCACTCTAATTTTCCTTACATTAATTCTTATTTTTATTAATAAATCTTTACATTGCATATACTACATCAAAATAAAATTGACAAAGGATTTTTTTTTTGAATTTCACAATAATTACAAAATTCCTACAATCTGTTCCTTTAAAATATACAAAGCATTATCTTCTGTTTTAATGCGAATATTTGATTTTTTTACACTGAACATACCAACACTTAATGCATACCTATTTCTACCAGTTATTGTATGTATAGTGTTAAATATACTTCAGTTCATCCAAAATTAAACTTATTTGGATTAATGTATTGACATGTTATTTTGTTATCACTGATTATGCATCTTAAGTATCCTTTTATACATAATATTTATATTAAAAAAATTGAAAATGAAACAACATTAAGAAAATATATTCAGAATTCTTGCTCTGAAGTTTCATGTTTGAAAACATATTAACTTCAAATATGAAATTAATTACTTCAAAGTTTGTCTAAGAAATGCTAAATCAGTACTCATAAAATTCCAAAATTTAGAACATACATATTAAACTGCCAACTAATTTTGCCAATCAAAAAGACATCCGAATTTAAAAAAAAAATATATATCACTATAATTACTGTGTTCAAACATGATCATGAACAGTTTCTACTATTGGTTGTATATCGTAGCATTTGGCGGTTTTATGATTTTAAGAAATTACAGAGTCTATATTATAATATACAAGTGCTCCAAATTTGCCCTCTCAATACACGTCACACAAAAATATCAGTTATTTTGGACAATTAACCCATTAAAAATAATTTTGAAATTTTTCTGAAATTACCTTTTTTTTTTACTGAATTTTGCATTAATGTAGATTATTGCCAACAGTAATTTGTCAAGTTATTCCTTTAAGGGTAAATAGAGAAATGAAAAAGGTTATGTTAAAATTTCGAATACTTCTATTGCTTTTAGAGAGTAAATATCCTACAGAATCAATTGCTAATATGTAAAATCATATTTGGTTTCATGATCTTAATTACTGATAAATATCATAGAACTGATCTAAGAACACTTCTTGTGTCAATATTTGTAAATAACTCAATACTTCAAATTTATTCAGGACTTAAATTTATAAGCAGGATAGTATCAATACTGATTAACCTTTTAGATTTTAATACTTATGTAAAAATTAAAAAATCCAGAGTATTCTTATGCTTAATACATTTCAGCTGGGGTTGCATAGATTTCTACAATAAACTGTGTTATACTTCAATAATATGTGTATAGTCTATATGTAAAACTTATCATCAAAATTAATGAATTTTACATTTTGATAACCCTTCTGTAAATACCAATAAATGTTATCCATAGTAAAAAAATTTACATCTGTGTGACAAATTTATACCAGTCAAATTCTGAAAAACAAATGTTGTGTTAAGAAATCCCTATATTACATAATAAATACGTACACCACACAAATATTTTATAATTTTTATTTTTTTGTGTAAAAGAATTATGAATTCACAAATGACATTATTTTGACCATGCAGGAGAGAACAGGACTTTTATATTCTCAATATATATATATATATAAATATATATATATACAAATTTATCTTCTATAATATACACAATTTAATTAAAAATGTTTAATGTCTTAATTTTTTACCACATTCAGAATGAAATTCTCAATAAATAATATATTTTTACTAAAATGGTGCTGCGAGTAAAGGCTTTAAAAATGTTGCATATAATTGTTTTTACTTATAACTTTACAAAAGGTAAATGGTAATTTGCATTTCTAATGTTTGAAAATGGTTTTTAATTTATCTTCAAGTATAAACAAAAATGAGCCTGTAGTAAATTAAGTTATTTTTTCATTTCTGTAGTGAATGCTTTTCGAAATTTGTTTTCCAAAAGAATAAAATTATATAGTAATACATATTTGTCTATATACACTGCTAGACAATTGCTAAGGACGGATAACACTATCATCCATAGCAACCACAAAATGAAAGGAAGCAAAATGTGGAAAATTAAAATAAGTGCGGGATATTAGTAAGAAGAAGTATGAGTATGCAAATTTTTTTCCACGTCTGTTCATCACGTGATAGCGTTCATAAGAGCTTTAAAGATTTTGACGCGTGTGGACAGTTGTTGTTTCAAGTCAAAGTTTTACAGGAAAGATTTAATAGACGAACTTAAAATTTTTGGCATGTCTTCCCGACATCACATAGATGATTTTATGCGTGGTCGAATTACTGGAAAGATCGAAGAAGGGCGAAAAATAACAGATGTTGCCAGGGAGTTCGACATCGCTCACAGTGTTGTTTCACGGCTGTGGAAGTCATTTAAAACTACTGAAATGTGTAGTAGACGGCACGGGGGAGGTCGTGTTAGAAGTACGACGCCTGCAGAAGACAGATATATCGTCCTATCAGCAAAAAGGAACAGGCGCACCACGGCTCAGCAGGTGGCAAATCAGTTTCTTGCTGCATCAGGAAAGCAGATCTCCCGAAAAACTGTTGCCAGACGTTTGAGGGGAGGAGGACTATACGCACGCAGACCTGTTGTGTGTGTCCCATTGACCAGACAGCACCGTACTGCCCGTTTGCAATGGTGTCGTGAGCATCACAATTGGACTGAACAGGACTGGGCATGCGTACTATTCTCAGATGAGAGTAGGTTCAATCTGTCATCGGATTGTAGACGCCAACTGATCTGGCGCGAGAGTGGTACTGCTTATCGACCAGAAAATATCCAGGAAAAGGACCGATATCCGACATACAGTATCATGGTGTGGGCCGGCATCATGATCAATGGCCGCACGCAAATACATGTGGTTGCGAATGGGACTATGACGGGCCAACGATACATTGATAGCAGTTCTACTTCCTCATGTTCGTCTTTTCCGTGGTGCTGTCGGTGATAAATTTGTTTTTATGGACGACAACGCAACATGTCATCGAACACTCGCTGTTCAGAATTGTCTAGACAGCGAGGGTATTCAACGTCTCGTATGGCCAGTGCGTTCTCCAGATCTAAACCCCATTGAAAATGTGTGGGATGCTTTGGGGAGGCAAGTTGCTGGTCGAAACTATCCTCCGACAAACAAGAACACACTCAACCGTGCACTCACAGAGGAATGGGATAAATTTTCTCAACAGCTGCTGGATAATGTTGTTCAAAGTATGGTACGACGTGTGGAATGTTGCATCACACTCCACGGTGGACATATCCCGTACTGATACCTTTCTTTAAGGTGCCTGCTGACTTTTAGATGCATTGTTCCATTTCTCCGTACGCAGATCAAATGAACATTTTTTTTTCTTTCAGATGTTTCACAGCTTTTGTACTTTCCAGAACAATAAATATTCTTTATTCTAATGTCTGAACAGTGTGGCAACTATATTTTATCCTACTAGGCCTCATGTCTCGCTTAATGTTATGCTACATAGCAATTTGTGATCAGTCCTTAGCAATTGTCCAGCAGTGTATATATATACTAGCTGGTATACCCGTTCTTCGCACGGGTGAACTGAAAAATTAAACAACACAGATTGAAGGAGAAAGAAGTTTTTAATGAGTTAATTTTACGTGAATTGCAAATTAAACAAAAAAAGCTTTTGGAGTAACTCAAGTAACAAAAAAAGAGAGAAATAAAACACCTTTGTTAAATTTTAAGTATGTAGGGCTAATAGCTGATAAAAAGGATTTTTTTTAATTTATAACTCCCCGTAACACTCTTGAGGGTTGATTTTTGAAAATACCTTCCTAAGCTGATCTCTGCTCAGCAAAAGTAACACATTGTTAAAAGTTTTGTGTAATGAACGCTTAAAATAGTGTAAATAATTTTTATCTGAAAGTATAATACATTAATATTACTTTCTGTTGCATTTATTTTATGTCAAAATTGTAATATTTGCAAGCAACGCCGTTTCTTAAATTATAATGCCTATAATGGAGATTCAATGAAATATTACAACAGCGAAATATTACCGATAGTCAAGTTGGCAAATGCCTAGCTACTTTCATAGCTCGAGGTTTATTAGAGCTTTGTAAGACTCCCCGTGTAGGGGAACGATACACGTTAAAGCTTTAACTACCGCATTATAATTTACTGCAGTTTTTTTAATGCAATATTTTTTTGGATCACTACATTGAAAATTAAGGAATATACATAAACGAAATACTCCACTTTGGGAAATTTAATCCGTTAGAGCTAATAAATTAAATAAAGATATTCCACTGTAAAATTAATTATATATACCGTTCACTTAAAATAAGTAGTCAAATCTTTTTCTAAGGTCTTCATTAACATACAAAAACATAAGACACTTAAATTTTTACAAACTATTTTTTCCGCTAAAATACTCATCATGGAACCCGTGCTGCCATATATCTTGGAAGAGTAGATTTCAAAGAATATTCCTGCTAATTATTGGTACAACATTCCTTCTAAGTTGGTGTGGTGTGGTAGTTAGGAGAAAGGGGTGCCAGCTCAGATGTCGTCCACGTTACTTGACTATGGTTCAAAATTACATGATCCGTTGCTAAAAGCCCTCGTGTAGCTTAACAGTGCAACATTAATATTCACTCACTCTCACACTCCAAGAAATACAGAACAATAGTTATTGCGTTTTTAAGTGTAAAAATAATTATATCTGCCTATTCAATTAAAATTATATATCGTTATAATTAACTACTAACCACAAATAAATTTTGAAAATTTGTCCAAATGATGCAGTGTGAAAGAGAAAGCTTATTTACTTTAAGTATCAGAACTGATAAATGCATTTATTTGGAAAAAAGATCAATTTCTTACTACCAAATGTGCATAATAAGATGTTAAAAACATTAAAATAAAGAGAGATTTATAACAACCTCTCCCTTCAAAACTTAGTTTGATTCTGAAATAAAAAAAATAGGCATTATATCAGAGGAATTAATTAAAAGCGAGCACCTTGCGTAGCCAAAACAAAAAAGGTTTTTCGCAAACAAAAGATAGATATAGGCTATCGTGGGCTTTTTTGCAGCACACGCCAGAATTGTTCTAGATGGCAGAAGTTTTTCCTACTTACTTGACAAATATCGTTATATTTTGGACACTTCATACAATATCTTTATAAATTATAGTCTATGCTGTAAATTATAGCCTATGTGCTATTCTGATGTATAAGTTATATTACTGTAAAGTTTAATTAAAATCCATTCAGTAGTTTTTGCGTGAAAGAGAGAGAGACCAACAAAGATTTTCACAAAGTTACACATTTATAATACATATTAGATATAATACATTATATATATACATATTTGTCTGTATATATATAATGCATTATATATATACATATTTGTCTATATATATATAATACATTATATATATACATATTTGTCTATATATATATATATATATATATATATATATACATAAAATACATTATATACAGAGAGAGAGACAAAAATTTGTTTTAATACATGACATGTAGGGTTGCATATTAGATTCTTGTGTTTTTATTTTAGATAATTTAATACAGAAATATCTATTAACTACTCTGAAGATGAGTAAAATAATTAAAATTTAAGTTAACTAAATATATTTTATCTTTTTAGGTATGTTCTTTATATAACTTAATTTAAAATAAACAAAAAATATTTACATTCCTGTAGACATCTATCCAAATTCCTTTTAGCAGAAGTTTCTTTTGTGAACACAAAAATAGTATAGGAATAGAGCTGGCGGCGATTTCTAAAAATGTTTGGTATTGAAAACAAGATTATTCAAAGTGGTCAGAGAATAATAATTGAGGAGATGGTTTAAAATCCTTACGCTTCATCACGTTAACTAAACAATCGAATTTTTTTACTGGGATATTAAAAACAGATTTTTTTCCCTATACAATTATCTGATCTCTTACTGTAATCGAGTTATAATGTATAAGAACAAGAGCAAAATAGTACACAAAGAATTATTAGGTTAGAATTAAGCGGAAGACAAACCATAACATATTCACGTGCTCTCCTCATCACGTGATCAGGACGTCACATGAATCAAGCTCATTCTGGATTGACTGGAACTGAAATCAAAATCTTGGAAAGTTGTGTGTTTGTATTTGTGAGAAATGTTTAGGTAATCGATGGTATAAAATCATCTAACAAAATTTATGAACATTTATAGTGATTCATTGAAAGTATCTTAATACGCTTTATACTATTTCACAATTCTTATTTGAGCACAT
This sequence comes from Trichonephila clavipes, assembly GCA_019973935.1. Lineage (NCBI taxonomy): Eukaryota > Metazoa > Arthropoda > Arachnida > Araneae > Nephilidae > Trichonephila > Trichonephila clavipes. The sequence goes on along the minus strand of BMAU01005330.1, from coordinate 813,138 downwards.
ATTAAAATCTGAAATACGTATTTTTCAATCAAAGAAATGTTCTCTACTATTTTCTAACAAGTAGAACCCTGAATATAGATGCAAATTGTGTCACCTATCTACAGTTAAATCTTCCATATGTAACTGAAATTGTAGAATATATGCAACGAATATGTTCAAATGAATGCAATTCATCCTTTTGTACCAAGTTACACTTCAAATTTGCCATCACAAACACCAATGCAAAACTGGCTTTCATTTAAAAAAAATCCCCATTCCATCCTGCAGTGAGCCCTAGCTTGACAGCACTGACATTGCAAACAGCACTGGTTTGGAATCACTAGAATGCATACTACAGGGGTCTAGCTTAGAGCTCTCCTTGAAGTAACTGATTTGTAACAGTTCGTTGTGTCACTGTGCTGCCAATAGCTGCTCGAAACTCTACTGCAGGCGTAGTGCGATGCATCACAGGCACTCACTGAACATGGCGGTCTTTCATCTCAGTAAGACTCCTCTGAATCATCATGCCAGATTGGCCGTATAATAATCCATTGAGGATTATTTCAAGGGGAAATCCGTCACCCGCGCAAAGCAGAGTGCGCTGTAGATCAGAACTCGGTTAGACTTAAGTAAAGTGTGTCCTGTTTTTGTGATGTAACGTGCATATGTTTAAATAATTGTTAAAACTAATAAATTTGCTTGGCCAAAATCAAGGCTTACTTACTCAAACTTTACTGGCGCAGTCGACAGGATCCTGCAAACGTATTAAATTAATGTAAATTTAAAAAAAAATAAAGCGCTCGTCTTCACAAAAAACAGAAGTCACTTTTGGAATAACAAAAAATAAGTTAAGAGCCTCATTTTTAAATAATATGACTCCTCAATTTGTAATCAGAGAGAAATAAAATATTAATTTATGTCGACGAGTTCTCGAAATGAATGTGTAAAATGTTTTTTTTTTGGCATGCCAGTGCCTACTTTCGTTGTGCCATATCAGTAATATAAATGGTAAACTTGTTTGGATACGGCAGTATTCGATACACTTAGTAAATAACACGACATGTGTTAAGTATATTAGGTAATTAAATTTTGCTGTTTGTTTGAATACATCAGTATTCTACATGAAAAATTTGTTTTAATACGCCAGTATTCGACAAATTTCGTAAATAGCACGACATGTGTTAATTATTTAAGATATGTAATTTTGTTTGTTGTTGAAATACATCAGCATTTTAAATTGAAAATTTGTTTCGATATGCCAGTATTCGATTAAAAGTATAAGAACCATTGTTGTTTATATTATGCAGTATTCTTGTGTTAAATAAGTTTTTGTGTCAAGTCTTACATACGCCAGTGTTCAACACATTTTTTAGGGTAATAAGATTCGGATTAATTTTGAAGTTGGTTTCGTTCCAAGTTATTCATATATTTAGAGTTATTTTTTTTCTTTTCCCGCTAGAAGTGTTAATTGAAATATAATGTATTCCAAAGACTATTTTTATGAGCAATCTGAATGTAGTAGCAATACTGTGAAATTTTATATGATACATGTAAACCGTTGTAGTGATGAATCAGTAATAACCTCAACACCGGAAATCATTTTTTATGTTGTTGTGGAACGGTTTCTTTTTGATTTATTGAAGTATATTGCAAAACATTTTTTTAATAAAAATTTTGTAGAATTGTTTCGGAAAATTACTATTTTCTAACTTTGTGAGACTTTGACTGGCTCTCATGGCATAAAATGTTATTCTAAAAAATATTCCTTTACTTAAGATTGAGATAGAGTATAAATTATGATTATTTTTTATTGTCATATTTTACTCTATTTTATTTGTGATTTAATTAATTACGATATAATACTTGCATATATTTATATCAAACGATTTTTGATTTTGTATTTGAGTTTTTAAGAGATTGCATTTTAATATCATGACAAACCTTAAATGTGAAGTTTTAGTTCAGTTACAAATTGAGAGGAGTAATTGTAACAAAAGTTTATATTTTTTTTCTTTTTCTGTCTCATTTTCGTGATTTTGTTATTGAGTAGATAGGCAAACAAGTAGTAAAAATGGCTTATTTAGGTAAGGCACGAAAAGAGGATCTTAGGCTAGTGACAGAGGAGCTGAATCTTAATGTAGGGGATAATACGAAAATTGCAGATTTAAATAAATTAATTACCACACACCCAGGTTATGATGAGGAGTTTAGCAAAAATCTATTCACAATTGTGGTAGAGGATAGAAAACTCCGAGAACAACAGGAAGTGGTTCGAAAACAACAGGAATTTGATAAATAGAGGGAAAGGCTTGATCGCGCGAATTTCAGTTGGAAAAATTACGATTAGAGAATGAAAGGCTTAAGGGTTTAACTAGTACACCTGATGCTAAAGTTAGCATCTATGAGTTAACGAAAGTTGTACCGAAATTTGAAATGAAAGATGGGGACATAGTTTTGTTTTTGACTTTATTCGAACGACAGGCAAAGAGAGTTGGCATCGAAAAAAGACATTGGGTATCGGCTCTTTTGGCTCTTATGTCAAGTGAAATTAACCAATTAAAGGCTCGTGAAGCAGAAGAAAAATTTGACGACTATGTTTATATCAAAGGTCTATTGCTGAAACGTTTCAAACTTAGAGCAGAGAGCTTTTGGCAAAAGTTTGTAAAACACCAGCGGAATCCAGCTCAATCTTGGCGTGATTTTGTTTTCAAAATAACCAGCTATTTTGAAGAGTGACTTGGAGGTCTTGGCGTAAATGATTTTAAAGGGGTTGAAAAACCTCATGATTACAGATCAGTTGAAACGACGTGTCCCTGGTGACGTAAAAGAACAGTTTGTCGACAACTGGTTAAATCAATTGTTCCAGGCGACCTAGCTGACAAGCTAGATGAATACGAAAGCGTGAAGGCTAATGTAAAGAGAGCCCACTCGAACGATACCAGGTACAGGTCAACAAATGATAAGTTTGTCTCGGATAATAAGGGCTCTAGTATGCAACCAAAAGATGCACCATTTTTTAGGAAAGCTAAATTACCGATAGAGTCACACACACACACACACACACAAACACGGGAACAAGTAAATGGTTTAAGCCTAAATGTTTTATTTGTGAAAATGTAGGACATTTGTCTCGAGAATGCCCGAAAAATACAAGAAAGGCACCACCTCACAATGCCAGAAGTAACATAATTACTGCTAAGGGAAATGAACTAGAAAAAACCAAAGAAGTGGTAACTGCTAGGGCCTCAGTACCAGTCTCCGTTCCCATCAACACAAGGAATGGAATTGATGATCTTCAGTTAATTGATATCAAATGTGGACAAACGTCCATAAAAGCGGTAATCGATACAGGAGCACAAATATCAGTCTTACGTGAAGACTTGATCGGTGGAGGTTGTGGAGAAGGTGAGGGAACTATCCAAATCATTTCGGCATTTGGTGAACAGGAAATAGCTGCTCTTAAACTATTTAACTTAAAAATTGACGTTCGAAAGAATGGATCGGTTCCAATCATGTGCGCTTTGTCCAAGAAACTTGTCAACGACATGTTGATTAGCGCCACCACTTATGAGATTCTGTTAGAAAATGTTCAATTATTTGATTTTGAAAATCAGAGAGATTCTGAAGGCACTAAAGATAAAGATATACAATTATAAAGGGAGGAGCTATCTGCTTTAGCCTTAGGACAAGAGACCGATACATCGGAAACACATGTGGCGAAATCATCTTTTGTTAAACTTCAAAGAATGGACGAGTCATTGAGTTTAGTCTGGGGCTAAGCTGAGAACAAATAAAATGCGTACGATATTGATAATGGAGTTTTGGTACACACTGAGTCAATATGCGGTGAAAATGTAAAACAAGTGGTCCTTCCCACCTGCAAAAGGGAAGAAGTTATGAGAGTGGCCCACGAAATACCCTTAGCTGGACATTTCGGCGAGAGTAAAACTAAACAGCGCATCAAATATTCCTTCTTCTGGCCTAAACTCAAACAAGATGTAAGATAATTTTGTCAAGATTGCAAGACCTGTCAGCTTAGAAGAGGGCTCACTTACCGGGATATAATTCCCATAACACCCATAGTTCGACCGGAAAAACCCATTTGAAGTATGGAGTGTCGACTGTATTGGCCCTTTGGAGCCCTCCTCTCGCAGAGATCATAAGTATATTATCTGTGCTGTCGATATTTGCACTAGATGGGCAGAAGCTGTACCAGTTAGGAATAGCATGGCAAAAACAACATGTGAAGTTTTAATGAGGATATTCATCCAAACTGGGTTTCCAAAAATTATTTGCACTGATAAGGGAATGAACTTCACCGCTAAAGTGACTGAAGCCTTCAAGGATGTTTTGGGGATAGCTCCAACATTCGCTACTCCAGGACATTCGGAGAGCATGGGGACTGTAGAGCGTTGGAACCGCACTCTCTAAAAGAAATGCTGAATAAAAATATTCAGGAAAACGGAAATAATTGGGATTCTCACCTTCCGTATCTCATGTTTGCTTATCGGGAAGTGCCACATAGAACAACAGGTGTCTCGCCATACCAACTTGTTTATGGTCGACTACCAAATGGCCCATTGAAACTATTGAAGGTGGTTTGGACTGGTGGCAAGTAAATTCCCACTGGTAGCTCAAAGTCCATTGAGGAATATTTGAGAGACCTAACTGAAAAATTGAAACAGGCTCATAACCTGGCAAGAGGAAACTCTGAAAAAGCACAAGCCGAATATGCAAGTAGATACAACCTTAGGTCTAGAAAAAATCATTTGGCAGTTAGTGACCAAGTTTTGGTACTTATCCCATCATCGTCTCACAAGCTTCTAAAAAAATGGATGGGTCTCGCATCTATCGTAGAACTACCGAGACCACACATGCAGCGAGAGTAAAAATGGAAGGTAGAAGTGAAAGAAAACTCCACTTCAATAAATTACGACCGTACGTAGCCAGAATTGAGCAAATAGGTCTAATTTTTGAACAAGACAATGAATTTAGGGATCTTCACTATGCTCCTACTGATACCGTAGAATTGGACGTTAATGACATCTACAAACATGTAATGGACGGCTCTGCTGGTCTAGGTAATCCTCAAAAGCATCAGCTTGCAGACCTCCTCTCTCAATTTTCAGGCGTATTTAGCTCCGTTCGAGGCTCTGCTAAGGTAAAAAGACATTCAGTGAGTTTAGTGCCCGATTTCGTTCCAAAGAAACGAAAGCCTTATTGCATACCGATAGCCCTTCAAGAAGAAGTAAATAAACAAATTAACGATTTACTTCAATTAGGACTGATTGAGCCTAGTGAAAGCGAATGAGCTCACCCTATCGTATGTGTCTCTAAAAAGGACGGAAGCGTAAGACTCTGTGTAGATTATAGACTTTTAAATAATGTCACAATTACTGATGCATATCCAATGCAAGAGACCTTCTTTTTGAAATTGGCCAAGCCAGATTTATAAGTGTACTAGACTTGACAAAAGGTAATTGGAAAATCCCTATGAAGGATGAGGCCAAGCCTCTGACAGCATTTGTGACTCATTCGGGGCATTATCTGTGGAAGGTTATGCCCTTCGGCATGAAAAATGCTGGGAGCATCTTTCGGAAGTCCATGGACAATGCTCTACTCTTGCATCGGAATACTGCCGTTCATATATGGATGATGTCGCTATCTATTCGACAACTTGGGATGGACACCTCGATCATATCGCCAAGGTGTTTAAGTCTTTGAAATAAGTAGGACTAAAGATGAACCTGAAAAAGTGTGCCTTTGGCAGAAAATCTGTCAAGTTTTTAGGCCATATAGTTGGTTCAGGAAAGCATTCTACGGATCCTGAAAAGGTAGAAACGATTTGGAAACTGAGTTGACCTACCACAAAAAGTGAAGTCAGAAGTTTCTTGGGTCTCACGAGCTATTATCGAGATTATATCCCGAACTTCTCACAGTTAGTATTGCCCTTAACTAATTTGACTAAAAAGAACATTTCGAAGGACATTCCTTGGGAATCGTCAGCTGAAGATTCTTCTCAAGACTTAAGGAGGAACTTGTAAAAATGCCTTCTCTGCATACACCAGATTTGTCCCGCCTCTTTCTACTATTCACAGATGCTTCCGCTACTGCCATTGGTGCTTGTTTAGCTCAGCACAATGACCATATGGAGGAAGTGCAAATTGCTTTTTCAGCAAAAAACTGACTTTGTCCCAAATGAAGTGGTCCACGATCGAGCGTGAAGCATTTAGCGTGTTAGAGGCGCTTCGTAAATTTGACACTTGGATCTTTGGGTCACAAATACAGGTCGTTTCAGATCATGACCCTTTGACATATCTTACCAATAGTGCTGCTCCTCACAGTGCAGAATTGACCAGATGGGCATTGGCCTTACAAAGATACAATGTTAAAGTTTCCTATAGAAAGGGTAGTGCTCACAGCAATGCAGATGTACTTTCTAGGCTTAGAATTTCTGAGTAGGGTTTTTTTGCATCATTGTTATACATATTCGCTAAAAAAATTTTTTCTACAAGTATAAGTAAATAAATAGTAATGATAAAATTAACATACATGTAGAGTATTCATTATATGTATTCTCTTGGGTTTTCTTTTCCTTGTGAAATTCCTAATTCTATTGTGTAGTCTTTTGTAATGTATGTATATTTTAGTGTCTCCGAGGAGTTATATTATCTGGGGCTCTGCACGCTAAGCAATTTTCAATTATTTCTCTCTGAATTGTACCCATGAATTTATGTTTTGTTTTTTAAGTCTATTTTCAGGCGCATCGTCTTCAGACAGATGCTTTTCCAATGGGGGAAGGAGTAAGACTCCTCTGAATCATCATGCCAGAACGTCCGTGTAACAATCCTTTGGGGATTATTCAAAGGGGAAATCCGTCACCCGCGCAAAGCAGAGTGTGCGGCAGATCAGAACTCGGTTAGACTTATGTAAAGTGTGTCCTGTTTTTGTGATGTAATGTGCAAATGTTTAAATAATTGTTAAAACTAATAAATTTGTTTGGCCAAAATCAAGGGCTGTTTACTCAAATAATGCGAACTTTACTATCTCGGTAGTGCCATATGGTCACTCTGAGCTCGTTCTTCTTGAAGCTGTAATTTCCCTAGACCATCACTGCTGACAACCATGCACAGTGGCTAAATTACAGTCAAGTCTTTTTGAAATTCAAGGGAAAGGTATACTTTTCTTTCCTTATACAAGACCTAGTTCAAATTCAATCAACTTAACTCAGTCACGCAACAGCCCACGAGGGCAGAGACCTATTGTGCCCAACTCAGTATGCGTGACCTTAGATCCTGAGGTGCATGCGAAGATGTTCAGGCCAGGTGGTCAGTTCGACACGAAATCCTCAGTGTTAAGTTTCCAAGCATGTTGGTACCCATTTATCGACCCACTGAAGAGATGAAAAGCTGACTCAACCTTGACCAGTTCGGGGTTTGAACCACGAGCCTGGGATGGGGAAGTGCGATGCACTATGCATTCACCTAATGAGCTTCTCAAATTTAATTCGTTACTGATAATGATTTTTTCATTGTCTTAAAAATATCCTCATATCAAATTTAAAAGATAAATAACGCTCACGAATTTTACAACAACATTTAAAGCATTCTTGATTTGAATATTTACATTGTTAAACTTTGTTACTAGCTTAAAACTTCAATTCACGCAATCTTTCGGATGCATATACATAGCTACCAAATTTTGTTTTTCTAGCACAATTCCTTCTTGGTCCTGCGATTTTTTTCAATCGGTATATGTGAGCTGTTTATACGTGCGTGTGATCCGATCTTTTTTTTTTTTAAATTCAGTATTTTGAAGTAACGTATATTTAAGAAGTATACCTTAATTATTGAATTTCGATGTTCTATAAAATGTCAGCATAGCAAGAGATAATGTGTTTGACTTTAACAAAGTTAAAGTCATAATGTCACATGTGAGATAAACTGGATGCATTTATATTTCTAGAAATAATTAAGCTTATTCTGGTATTCTTTGAGTTCATGACTTTAGTTACATTTGAGACCCTTCACATGTACTTCAAATATTGCCCGAGATGTTCTTTTAACGTGTGAACACTTTAAAAGGTCTGGGAGCAGAAATAGTTATAATATATATATATATATATATATATATATATATATATATATATATATATATATATATATAATTTTTTCTTTTATAATTTATTTTGTTTTGTTTTTATAAAAAATAACTTTCTTATGAACTTTTTACTATCATATTTTTACTATTATATAAACAAAATTTAAGCAATAGAAAAAAAATCCATTTCTGATATATTTCCTTCAAATATCTTATTGAGATAAAAGATTCACAAATCCAGTTGTTTGGTTTATCAGTGTATTGAGCAATTTGTTCTCTTCCTTGTCTCTTACGTTATAGTTTTAGATGGAAAACTAACTACACCAGTGTTTCACAAACTGTGGGGCGGGGCCCCCTGGGAGGGCGTGATAAGTCTACACAGAGGGCGCGAGCATATTAAAAAGTCGAAAATAAGAAATTATTTTAAAATTATCAATTTATTAAAAGGAAAGCAAAATAAAATATATTCTAACGTAATAAAAATGAAATACACATTTACTCTGATATATACTCATGTCCATAAATTAAGGATAATTCAGAATAACACAGAAATTGAATTCTAAAATAAAAATTTCACCTGTGGAATTGTCACACACATCTCGAAGAAGAATATTCGAATTACAGGCAACCACCAGATGGCACGGATACTACGTCACAATGACAAGAGTGTAACAGAGGGGTATATAAGGAATTGTGGCAAAGAAGTAAAATTGTTCACAAGAGCTTTAAAAGCCTTTCAGTGCAATAACCGCATAGTTATTGCACAAAGGAAGCATTTGGATTATTTTTACGTGGTAGAATTATTGGACGACTGCAATGTGGACTTACCCAGCTGGAAGTATCCGAGGAACTTGGAATCGCCCAGAGTGTCATCTCTAGGCTTTGGCAACGATTCCAAGATGATATAAATGTGAGTAGATTTTACAGCACAGGTCGCCCCCCGAGTTACAACGACGAATGAGGACCTGTATTTGGCAGTTACTGCGAAAAGAAACAGACGGAGCACAGCATCATATCTGTCTCGTCAGCTCTCTTCAACTATCAGTACGACAGTTTTAAGGCAGACTGTGTACAGACGCATAGGGCACATTGGTCTATATGCTCGTAGGCCTGTCAGATGTGTTCCACTTACCGCAACTGACTGTCGCCTGCGATTAACCTGGAGTAGGGAGCGTGCAATGTGGACATCACAACAGTGGTCTTATGTGATTATTTCCGACGAGTCCAGATTTAGTTTCAAGTCAATTCTCGTCGGACTTTAATATGGAGAGTGCCAGGTACCCGTTAACACTAGGAGAACACCATTGAACGACACCTTTACGGTGGTGCGGGATGGTTCGTTTGGGGAGGAATTATTCTTGGTTCCAGAACTGACCTGCATGTTCAGAGTGTAACGATGACAGATCACATCTATCGGGATGTCATTCTGTGAACAGCATGTACGTTTGTTTCGGGGCGCCTTGGGTGCTGAATTTCTGTTAATGGATGACAGCGCCCGTCCTCACCGTGCAAACAATGTAGACGAAGGCCTTCAATCGGAGGATATCATTCGTATGGATTGGCCAGCATACTCACCGGACATGAATCCAATAGAGCATGTGTGGGATATGCTTGGCCGACGAATTGAAGCCCGTCAATCCCCTCCTACCTGTCTACCGAACTTCGGAGGGCATTGCTTGATGAGTGGTGCAATATTCCCCAAGATCACATTGATAATTTGATACTCAACATGCCTTGGCGTTGTAAGGCCTGTATTGCATCGTCCGGGAGACATACTCCGTATTAACCATCATACTATGTTATACTGTTTTTTGTAAATAGGTTCTTTTCTGAAATTTGGTCCAGGGAGTAAAAATTGCAATTTTTATTAATAATGTCAAACATATAGCATCTTTTTTGCTCTTTACCTTTTGTTTAATAAATAGACTTTACAAATGAGTCAAATTTGTTTTGCTTCTGTCTCTTTCATTACCTCAACTTCATTATCCTTAATTTATGGACATGAGTGTACTATGTAATATTCCATGCTATGCTTATAAATGTATCAGTACTGCACAATATACTTAATACTAGGTTAAGAACGAATTCGTTAATTATTAGTGATTTTTCTATGGGCTTATCATATAGAAAATTGTATACTAAATTTAATACTTACGTTTTTTGATAGTTTATACGGTTTATAAATAGGGTCGTATTGTAGCTTTAGCGTCAAAGTATTATACATTATTACTACTTTGAATATATTGTTATAGTTGGGGGAGAGAGGGTTGTGCGATGAAATTTATGATTGGAAAATGGGTCGCGAATATATCAAGAGTTTGAAAAGCACTGATTTACACACACAATTCTTCGTTCAAAATCGTCATGGAACAAAAATGGACTCACCCGAGCACAAAAAATTTGTCTAGAAAACGTATTACTTCAACTTTTTTTTTTTACATTTGAGAATCTGAATCTTAGGCTTTGAACGATTTTCGTCCAACTCTGTCGCGTCTGAAAAAGCTTTGTCCAAAAAAAAAGGAAAAAAAGAAAGAAACCTCCTCTCTGGGACTATCCCCGGGGCGAAGTTAACGAGGAACGACCCACCTGGTCCCCTTCCCCTCGAGGTCCCAGGTAAGCGGAGCGGCAGACACATATATATTGAAATTTACTTTCCGGGGTGAGACTGATTTCTAAATCTAAAGCCTCATCCGAAGCCCTTAAACAAATTCTCATGCAAATTCGAAGGCGGCCGCAATTTCGCAACTCGAGATTGAAACAGCAACCCCCCTAAAAAAAAACTCCTTGGATCGTTAAAATGTATACTTTCGAACCCCTCTCTCTTCTTCTCTTTCTCGGTTCCGTCATCAATCTTGGGCCAGGGACGGTGGTCCATTTGTGGAAGGGTGGAAGTATATATATATTTTTTTTTACTTCTCAAATTTTTTTTGTTTTCATTTTGCCTCCCGTTTTATGCACTGAGGATGGAGCTCAATTTGCATAACACTATTATCACTGGCTTTCCTTCATCCTAGGTATATAGAGAGGGTGTTTGATGGCTTATGCATGCAGCCGGGAGTTGAAGAGAATTTATATAGATATACTTCCTCGCTGCTTTGTCCAAAGTAGTTTAGAGTCAGAGCGCATTAAAGAGGAGGAGGGGCGAGGCAAGATGTCTGGAATTACGGAGAAAGAAATTTAAATATCAAAAGTGATTGACATCGGAGAGTCTTTAACGGTCTTCTGATAAAAGCGACGATAGCTCTCCCTCAAAGAGTCTTAAAGAGGGTAATGGATAATTTACTGCGCGCTGCGGAGTCTTCTTTGGTTAAGTAATTGATTTCGGCTTTCTTGAAGGGATGTGCTCTTTCCAAGAAATTCATACCACGAGAAAAAAATTCTCATTTTTGAAACACATTCCCCGCCTTTTCCATCAGGGTTGTTTTTTGTATACGGTGAATACAAAACACAACTTTAATTAAGACTACTTTTTTTTCTTTCTGAAATGAGAAATCAAGCCATAACTGATCACCGCAGATTGTTTTTAAACCTGACAGCTAATTTATTATGTTAAAGGAATGCATTAGTACACAACGAAAACCAAAACTTTATGCTAAAACTTTTGAATGATTGAATAATAAGGATTTTAGTTTATATATATGTTATTTGAAACACACAGGAGTCTCCCCAAATCCTTTTTGTTACTTGAATCCCAGATTCGTCTTTAACGCACTTTTCGCAAACTTCAAACCTATCGCGTTATTGCTATCATTTTGAAGTTGACAATGGCTTAGTTCAGTATATATTCACATGAAAACTCGATTAGTGAATTACCATGGTTACTTTGTCTAAAAAAGTTAGACAAAGTAAGCATGGTAATTCAAAAATTATTTCTTCCAGCATCTATATCTTGATGTTTAATCTTAAGAATCGTTTTAAAATTTGAGAACTTCTGAGAAATAATTTAATATCATCAATCACAAAATATTGTTCAATTAACAGCTTTACATTTGCTTCCACAAATGAAAAATAAAATAAAATAAAGAGTGGGAAAGCGCAAGGTAGGACAAGCAGTGCCAATTTAAGCTCATTTTAGGCCCTGTAGAGCAGACCCCCTTGGCATTGTAGGATCGAAATTTAGAACCAAAAAATCTGGTTAAGGGTCATCTTATCCGGGTCTTGGGCCCCTGGGCACCCGTTTCAAGCACCCATTGAATAAACCGGCACTAAGGACAAGTATTACCGTCAAAACATTTACTCGCTAATTTGCCTATTTAGATTCTATGCTATTCATACCTCGGATTGATCCCAAAATGAATTGAGAATTAAAAGGATTCTTGAGAACATTAATACAGAATAAAATTGCAAATAGATTAAATAACACATTTTGAGGCCCGTTACAGTACATAAACATTCAATTCAATGTAACATAATCCAGTTTCATTTGTAGTAAAAAGTAAAATCAATAGTAATAATTCAAAACTGTTCTCTTATTCATCTCGTGTATTTAATATTATCCGCTAAAAAGGAATTACATTTGAGGAGAACAAATTAAGATACAAATTGCATATCAATCAAGTGGCCTCTATGTGCAAATGCTCATGGTCGTGAAGTGGCTGGAATTCTCTAGTTTTGGTTCCATTGAAGACCTGCTGTGTAGCCGAGCTGATGCAACTCACATTGGCCATGTGTGATTGTTTGGTAAGTTCAAGTATCATCCCTTTTCACTTGACTGAAACTCAAAATTATGAGGTTAGTAGCTAACATATAGCTAATAGCCTTCTTGTACTTTCAAATGCGAAGTTAATGTAAAAAAATCAGGCACTTGTAACGAAATCTAACCAATATCTAAATTCAAATTTTTAACGTTAAGTAGTAGACGTGGAGTAGGCGAGATAATGTTTGAAAATTGAATATAGAAAGAAATTATATTGTGAGCGACCAGTGGATACATTTAGCATTATTAATCCTAAAAGGAAAGATTAAGCAAGTTTGCAGCAAGAGTGTTCAGGAGAAAAAATAAATGATCATATTGCTATTATAGTTAGACTAGCTGTATGGCTCGGCGTTGCACGAGGTTTATACTTTTAGAAGAAAAACCTTCAGCAAGATATACTTTTTCGAAATTTCTTTGCGTTGCACGGGCTATTCAGTTTTAAGAAATAGTGCATACTTTTCAGAATCAAAAAATTCTAACTCATATGTGCATCGATAAAATAAACGTTAAACATGACAAATAAAATTGATAAAAGTGTCTACTTTATTATTTTTAACATTTAAAACTACCATTTTTTTTAAAAAAGTTAATATGTGTAGAACCATTAGCCTGTGCATTAAATATCATATTTAAAGCACAGTTTCCAGAGAGAGGGACGAGGACCCTGTTTCACAGGTCACTCCACAGTATACAAAATAAGTGTTTTCATAAAAAAATTGTTTTATTAGTTGATTATGTAAACACTTATATTGCATACCAAAATAGTAAAAGCATTAAAACAACCACACGCGTCAACAATCAACATTAATCATGAAAGTCAAAATCACAAACGCGAATTAATGTTGAAAGCCAATATCAAGCGCGAAGTAACTGATAGAGCGATGAAACCAAAAACGTAATAACGTTAAAACAAACAACTAAACATGCATTAATTAACAATTGAATATAAAATCTAGTTGTTGGAAAAAAATCGATTTCTGAAAAACGTTGTATTCGAAAAGAAATCCTAATTCAATTTAAGCGAATAGCTTCTTGATAAACAATTTTAACCATAAACTTTCCTCTTGAGATGAAACACATTCGCATTTCTTATAACTCATCATCGAATACTTTTTCTTATTTTTTTAGTACAATGTGTGATGTTTTAGTGTTTTAGTGTCAGTTCTGCTTAAGATTTTGTTGTTTTCGGATATATTTCGTGTACTTTTCTGATTTCAAAAACCTTGAATTCAGGTTATTATTTGATTGTGTTTTGAAGGCATTTTCCTAACGTTAATCTGACCAAAAAGAGTGAAAAGGCCCATGTATATAGTCACAAACCGTGTGTAAATAAAAGAAAACGTAACAAAGATTTTATGCTTGCAAATCATATAATGTAGGACTTAGTGTTTCTCTGTGCTTCGAGATTTTCCACTCTGAGTCTTCATTTTAATTTTGCTATTTTTTTTTTTGTAAATAATCTTTGTCATAATTTTTTTATTAATTTGAAAGTGTATTAATGTGTTTTGTCAATGAAAATTTAGAAAAAAAATGAATAGTGCTTACAAAATTTATTTCCCAAGGTAAGTCATATTTTTTCATATAAGTTAAAGGAAAAACGTTATTACATTCTAGTTTTAATGTAACCGACAATGTGTAATAATCTAAAGGGTTACCAAAATTTACGACGTTAGGACAGAACTTTTTTTATTTATGCTGTTTTTTCTTAAGTTAGGCTTAGCAACGAAAATGCCCCTTCCTGAAGTGAGTAATCCTTACGCATTCATCCCGTCCCTAGCAAGCGCCTCGCAGAAAATCGCGCCGTCTTGAACAGGTTAACGTAGGAAATTAAGGCCATTCTAAAAAAAAAAAAAAAAGATCGATATCCGAACTACAAAAATGGAAAGTTCTTTTTTAAATCTTGAAAAATATAGAATTAAAAACATTCTAAAAAGAAGGAATCGATGTTCGAAAGAAAAAAATTATAACTTTATGAGCTAATTCCTGCATGGTTCAATTTCTTAAATAGATATTAAACACATTTTAAAATTACAGAAACAGCTTTTGCTAAACCACGTACCTTTCCTTACATCATGCAGATTCTTTCCCGCTATCGCATGACATCTCCATCCTTTTTAAAAAGCACTTTTTAATTATATTGTTGTTTTTTTTACAAAAATTTAAAAGAGAAAATAAACCTTTCTTTCGTCTCGTTAATGGCAAATGCAGTCCGAATAACAGCCAAACCTTGGAATAAATGGTAGCGGCTTCATGATTCAATTTCTGAAATCAGTGCTTGTCAAACTTTTAACATTCGCGACCCAATATTCAATCATTATTTTCATCGCGCCCCCATACAATAACGATGCATTGAATTCAATAATACTATATTTTGAAACTAAACCTACAGTTCAACTTTTACCTCTTTAGTGCCACCAGCGTATATAAACGTCTCACTCAGTTAGTGTGTTAATGGCCCCAGACGTATATATACGCCTTTCCGACGTACGATATTTTCTGTGCACTGCTATCCATAAATTTATTCCAAAGTTATGTAATGCAATTAAAGGAGGTTGATTGTCTTTGCAAAGGATTTACTTGTTTCAGATTATTTGTTTCGTTATTCCTTTAAACTCCTCCTTCCCAATAAACCAGATAAGCTCTTGACGTATTAAACGATGACAGTGAGGAACGAATCACGTAATTGTTAACCGGCAATTAAGGGATTAATTATAAACCGTATAAATTATCAAGATAAGTGTTAATTTTTGTATTTAAATTTTATATATGTCAAAAATATGGGGACACTGATAAATATTATACTTGTTATTAATGTAGTATCTTTAAAATGACTATACAATTCTTTGCGCAGTACTGATATATTTATAAGTGTAAATGTGTATCCTTTTTTATTCGTTTGCTTTTAGTATATTAATAATTTTTTTAAACAATCTTTTGTTTTCTAGTTTTCAATATGCTCGCGCCCCCACGTGGAGTTATCACGCCCCCTAGGGGGCGCACCCCACAGTTTGAAAAACACTGTCCTAAATAGATATGGAAGACATTTTAAAATTACAGAAACTGCTTTTGCCAAACCACGTACCCCTTTCCTTACATCATGCGGATTCTTTCCTGCAATCGAACGCCATCTCCCTCCATTTCAAAGCACTTTTTAATTATTACCTTCTTTTTTTACAAAAATTTAAGAAAGAAAATAAATTTTGCATTTGTCTCGTTAAAGGCAAATGTTATCCGAGTAACAGCCAAACCTTGGAATAAATGGTAACGGATTTTACATAGTTATTAGGGTTGCCGAAGCTAACATAACGGAAATTACTAATTGCCAATAATTAGCGGTCACTATAATAACGGTTTCTTTATTTTAAACAATTAAAAACATAAGGTTTGCTAGCTTTGCAAACTTATCACCCAACGTGGCAACAACAAAAAAATACAAAAACCAGGGGTCAAAGAAAATTTTCAAGAAAAAAATGTAATAAGAAATGATTGCAGCAGAAATAAAAAAGGTTATAATAATAAACACGGTACAGCCTAGCTAAAATAGTAAGTACAACATTAAAACAATCAACATTAACAATTAAAATTCATATTAAACCAATTTAATTTAGAATTACTGTAAAAAATTTAATTAACTGGAAAAGCGATAAAACCAAAACTACACACAAAATAAATTAAAAAATTTTAAGCTGAAAAAGATTAAATCTAAACATAACAAACATCTAAGCAATCAAATACACTCTGTCGCAAAAAAATATATGCACCCAGAAGAAATCAAGCTACAATCAAATCGGCAAGAATTAGTCTAATAATAAATGCAAATGATTAAAATTTCGAAGCCAATGAGACAAGGCTAAGTGTGATGCGCATATTAGTAGTTGCGCAACTGGGAGTTTAAAAGCATGAGTACGAGCGCCGTACGGCTATCCAAACGAATAACTTTGATAGACGATATTGAGACTTAGGATGCCTCTAAGACGTAACCGGCGGCAGTACGAGCGCTGACGGACTTTGATAGGGGCCGTATAATAGGCCCTCAGAAAGCAAAATCGGCCGCCACCTCCGGTCGGAGCGATATGGTAGTTGCTCGGTGTTGGCAAAGTGGATCACAGAAGGTAATGTACCGTCGCGGAGGGTCAGGACGTCCCAGGAACACAAATGATCTCGAAATCAGAAGAGTGGCCAACCAACAACGTCGCTAATCGATTCAACGCCACTTACCTCCTTCCAAATCCAGTGCCATCAAGAGAAACCATAAGGAGACGAAATGACCGAAGATTGGCTTGAGCCGACGTCCGCTAAGACGCAACCACTGACCCCATCAAGGCAGTGTCGACTGGTTTTGCCGACCTCGGGCAAAAAGACTGGAGACGTGTCATCTTCAGTGATGAATCATTCAAATGACCACCGCAAGGCGCACCGGCCAGCGGTCCGATCCGGCATTTATTGTCGAGCGGCATACAAATACAATGTCACAGTGTGGGGGGAGCAATTTCTTGGGACACACGATCATCTTTAGTGGTCCTTCAAGGCACTTTGACAGCTCGCAGATAACGATATTTTAACGCCGATTGTGCTACCCATGCTATCAAGTCGCCCAGGTGCCATTTAAACAGAATAATGCTCGTCCAAACTGCGCGACTAACAATGTCTTCAAGGATATGACGTCCTACCATGACCTGCCAGGTCACCAGATCTTTTCGCCAATATGTCTGGACGCGCTAAATGCAAATACCAAGAATTAACTGCAGATGCAAACGGCAAATCATAAAAATTGAATCGATGCCACGCCGAATTTCGGCTTATAGCTGAACTACTTACTGATTTTTAACCTTTTGCAAGCTGTAACCGCTTAATAAAATTATATTTTGTTCTGAATTTTTAATCATTTGTTTATTTTCATATACACTACATGCATACCAAATTAATGTAGCTCAATTTCTTCTGGGTGCATATATTTTTTGCACAGAGTGTATAAATCAAATAAAATTTGCAAGAAACGAAATCATGAATCGATTTCAGCGAAGAGCTTCTTGATAAGCAATGTTAACCGTCTTACCATTGGCAAACAAAATGTATATTTAAGTAAATCAAATTCAAACTGAAAAAGAAACAACATTAAATCTAAACTTAGAAATGGTTTGGAATAATCAAATAAAATATAAGCAAGCAACAAAATAAAAATTGCAATTAAAACAAACACCGAAAAAATCAACACATTAACTGAAAACCATAAAGACGTATATGAGATGTAATTTAATTTCGAATAACTGTACAAAAAATAATAATTATTAACATGAGAAAAACTCTGACCACACACAAGGTAACAAATAAAATATAAGCAAAACAAAAATGTATTTAAAACAATTAAATTTAGAATTATAAAATAGACTTAGCTATTGAAGAGCCATGCATTCGAGCGCAAATGAAATATAAGCAAAACAAATGAGACTGTTGTCAAAACAACAAATTAAAACACAGTTAAAAAAAAAATGGAAAAATCGCTTAAAAATTTAATTTTTAAAAATCTAGAGTGAATTTCGAAGAAATTTCTTCGTAGTGCACATCATTAGGGCCTAGAATAAATATGTGCCAAGTTTTATACTTCTGGGTTGCTTAGTTTGGGCGGCACAGGTGAAACACACACGTTAATTTCTACTTTTATTAGTATAGATTAATAAGTTTGATTGCTCCTCGGAATTGGTTAGTAGAGTTGTGACGGAGCTTTATCGCACCTTCCACTAAAACCCTCTTGGGAAATCTGTGAAACCAGAAAAGCATTTATTTCCAACCAACTCAAGAAGAGAACGCGATTATGCAGATTAGGAATGTGTACATATTGGAGCTTTAGTATTCGCGTGGTGTTCGAAGTGGAAGCCTTATAAGACTGGAGTTCTATGAGTGCTATTAATTCGAAGTGAGGAAGGAGAAGTTCTAATGAGAGGCTAGAAGAGTCTTAGGAAGTATTATAAGAATCATATAGTTCGAAACCAGAAGTTTGCCCGTTTGCCGGATCAAGTTGGATACAGTATTATATGGACGATATAAAGACTGACAGCTGTTTGCCGTGGAATATCGGTAAGATAGATTATATTAAACTTTAATACTAGAGAAGATTCTAGTAAGGAATCCTCTATAAATATAGATTCGGTCATTAATTTATCATAAAGGTAGTGAGTACGGTTTAATGCACTATTTATTAAGAATTGTAGTTCATGCCATATCAGTCCTGATCATTAGCCTCCTAAACCTGTGTTGTATTGCTAAGTATTATTTGAAAAAATAATAAACTACTTTTATTATGGAAGCTTTGAGTGGTCAATCTTTTGTCCCCACAAACTCAGATTGCGTGGATGAAGAAATGATACACACAGCCCGTGGGGTACCACAGAGTGCAGTCTCTGCTATTTCCATAAAGTGTAATAAGTGAAAAAGAAAATAAATCTATTTAAACTGATAAATGTCTGATTCTTACTTTAACCCTCATCCACCCGTAATCGAAGGATCGTGACAAAACGAGAGCTTTTGGCGACTGAATTCATAATTTTGACCCATGGTCAAGTGCTGAGGCCGCCGCCTAAGCTGTAACCCTTCTCTCCTAACTACCACACCACACCAATGGGAAGACGTTTGAGCTCTCGACTGCTTTAAAGAGCATCGGCCTTATCTACACGGTGAGTCTTCAGTGGTACTGGGCTCGAACTCTTGACACGCCAGCCACAAGTTTGTCACCATGACCAATAGGGGACTGTGACCACTTATTCCACATGGAAGATACATCCAAAGATTCTCAAGGGAAACTACTTATATACCAAGTTACTAATATTAAGATACTAATAATAAGATACTCTATAAATACTAAGAAAAACTTCCGTATTTTTAGAGACTTGACTATTCTTTCTAATTATTATTATTACTAACTTGGAACAGCAATAAAGAGAGAGAAATCACGTCAAGATAACCTTCAAGAAGTAAGGAAGACGAGAATCGTCTAGGTATTTTCTTGTAACAGCAAAGTCGGCGTTTAGAATGCATATATATTTGGAAAAAAAACATCACATAGAAGATCAAGATTTCTTTCTATGAATTTAACTTCTACACTACGCTAACGAGAGAACTTTGAGACATGATAGGTTTAACGTGCATCAGACCCTTTAAAAGAAGGATATTCAGGAGTACTAGGACTCGGCCACGAGTTCGAGACCATGATCACTTGGCTACTGCGATCACTTTATGATGGACACCCCGCGTCGTCCATTAGTGAGTAAGTGTCGGAAGAAAAATCAGCCATATCCAAAACATCTTCTATTTATACAGAATTATGAATAGCAACACAAATGTTGTAATCCAAGTTAAGAAAAACACTAATTACTAAATATGGAAAGCTATAGTACGATAGACAAGATACTAGAAGATTTGATAAATTGGATCACTTACGTCCAGGCAATACACCCTCTAATTCCAAGCAACATAATCCAATTTAATCCTTAATTGACCAAATCATCAGTCTTAATATTACACAAATAAGCTATGAAGTACTCACGCCTCACTTAACATTTAATTAATTACTGCTATCCTTTAGCAATCTAACATTTCTCTCTCTTTGACTCAAAATACTAATCTTTATATACAAGTCTTAATTTAAATAATCTCATCTTCGGTGGAGGAGGAAGGTTTTAATAGAATAATTTTTAAAGACCCAATATTCCCCAAGAGGACAATTAGTGGAAAGAACACGGATAAAACCGTTACAACCTATTCCACATGGAAGATACATCCAAAGATTCTCAAGAGAAACTACTTATACTAAGTTACTAATATTAAGAAACAAAAACACTAAGATACTATAGAGATGCTGAGGAAAAAAATTTCATTCTTATAGTCTTAACTATTCATTCTAATTATGTATTTATTAATAACTTGAAACAGCAATAAAGGGAGAAAAATCACATCAACATAACCTTCTAGGAGACTAGAGCAATCTCGGTATTTTCTTGTTGTAACAGCAAAGTCGGCTTTCAAAATGCAGTTATTCTTGAAAAAAAGGCCTTACATAGAAAATCAAGATTCCATTTATGAATGCGGCTAATGAATGATATTTAATTAAAATAAATCACTTCCTAAGCCGTTTTAATTGGCCGCATTTCATGTCAAACGCCTTGCCCCAACACGTCGTCTGACATTCCCAAACTAATTTCTGTAGCGCGATCATTAATTTAAATCTTGTGTTCTTGATGCTGATAATGAAAAGCGAATCAAATTATTTCAAAAGAAACTTGAGACCGCGCTTTTTAATTAGCATAATTATACGCGTGCCTTAAATGGTCGATAGAAATGAGCAGCGGCCTTTACTGGAGGACTTAATTAATTGCAAACTTCACTCACTAATTCAAGTAATGTTTCGACTTGCCACGAGTGCATTTAATTTTTCATGCATAATTAATTGTATTTTTATTCGGATTTTATTATGTCTTATCAATAAAAGGAATTGCAGGTCACTTTTTCCTTAATTAAATCACGTTGCCGGGCGCTGCAGTGACAAGTGGAATGAAAACAAACCTTTCCTTACACGCTTCCGGGGGAAAGAAAAAAAAACAATGCGGAATGAATGAGATGAATTTATTTAGTACAGAAAACAATTAATAATGTAAACATTTCTAGAGAGAGAGGAGATTGTGTACGGATAAAAAGAACAGTCGTGAACAGCGCATTCTTTTACGTGTTAAATATTACTAATGTCATTGCAATTACTTTTGACAAGGGATTTTATTCAACCGGGATGAATATTGAATTATCGCAATCAACTCTACTTCTCAGCACACAGTTAGAAATGTTTCTTAACACTTTAAAAGGCACGATTTCTTAAAGAAAAATAAATAATGTAATGTGTGTTTAAGATGCATTAATTGTTTGTATAACTTAAATTTACACTGAATATTTCTGCGCCTAAAGCTACTACAAGTACTTTTATAGCCACGTATTTACTTTGTTACTATTTTTTTAAGAAGTATACGTAATATAGTATTTATTGTAAAGAAAAAGCACTTCACAATTAGTGGTTAAATTCATGAAGTCATATATCGTCGGTCTAATTATCAGACTGCGTAACTCCATCTGGGATGATAATTTGATACAGTAAGGCTAGGCGCCAAGTTGACGCATATATTCACCAAGATAGGCGATATTATTAAAATATGGTTTACTTTGATATTTTTATCGTACGATAATGTGGTTGCGATGGGGATAACGCATATTAGTGTTAGTTTATTTTTTCCGAGGTACTTCTGCTCATCACAAGTAACACATTGTTACAAATTCTGTGCAATGAATGCTTAAATTAGTGTAAATAATTTATATCTGGAAGTGTAATACATTAATATTACTTTCTGTTGTATTTATTTTATGTTAAAATCTTTCCCCCACCTCTCCCTTTGAAATATAGTTTTATTATGAAATTAAAAAAAATAATGATTTCACTGATCGAAGAATAAATTAAAAGCGGAGCGCGTACTGAGGCATGGCGTAGACAAAACAAAATGATTAAGGAATTGCGCCAAAAAGCACTTGGCGCGTTTCACTCCTATATCAAATCAGTTATACTGGTGGAGTAACGCAGTCCGATAACTAGGCCGACGATATATTTGGAACCAGTAGCGCATGCAGGAATTTTTCAAAGGGTGGGGGGAGGGGGTCCACGGTCGAAAGTCATCTATTCTTGTACCAAGCTCCAATATGCACCCAACATTTTCTTTCGGTTTTGTCGATTTTCGCCACCCAGTGAGTTAGTAGATAGGTGAACGAACGAGATATTTTTGATATGGGGATTGTGTGTGTTGTTGCTTCAAGTGAGTCTAAAAGCTTCGGTTGCTGCATCAGTTAGGTCTGGCGACTTTTGATTGCCCTTGTGGTGGGTAGATGGAGTCACGACAGCAGCGCGAAGCTTGCGTTTTTCTTTAAGTGTCAAGGTCACCATTAAGCAGGCGCATACCCAGAGGACAGAACTCACGACCTATGGATCCGAAGTCGGGTAACATGACCACTAGACAAAAGTGATGACCGCTGTTCGGAGGCTGTTACTAGCTTATGTAGATGATACCGCTACAAATCCAACAATCAGAATCTTATCACTGGGAGAGAGAGAGAGAGAGAGAAATAGGTTCTTAATCATTGAGTACTTCAAAGGGTAGACTCATAAATTTTCCTGGAGTTGTAAGAGAAGTTTCTCTAAATGTTTACTATGAAAACTGTCATTTAAACACTTGTGAAAAATTAGCGAAAGGTTGCCTTCCTTATGGGTTCCTTATTTTGAAACTTGGTCTCAGTCATTGATATTGCATGCCTCGATCATCACAGAAATCGACCATGCTTCGAAAATGGCATCCAAATGCAACCTTGAATAAAAATCCTTTTACGAGAAATATTTTGCAAATAACATTATCAAATTAAGTTTTTAATGGTTAAAGTTTTTAATATATAACTAAACATTTTCTATTGTAGTAGCATCTTTTTGTCCTATCAGATGAAGTTCGTAAGACCTTAAAACATTACTGCATCTACAACAGTGTTTCTCAAACTGTGGGGCGCGCCCCCCTAGAGGGGCGTGATAACCCTAAGAGGGGATCACGAGCATACTGAAAAGTAGAAAACAAAATATTGTTTAAAAAATTATCAATATACTGAAAGCAAACAAATAAAAAAGGAGAAATACACATTTACACTTATAAATGTAAAAGTACTGCGCAATGAATTGTATAATCATTTTAAAGATACTACGTTAAGAACAAGTTTAACAATTATTAGTGTCCCCATAGGCTTGCCATATATAAAATTAAAAACAAAAACTAACACTTATCCTGATAATTTATACGGTTTATAATTAATCCTTTAAATGCTGGTTAAAAATCACGTGATTCACTCCCAAATGCCACTGTTTAACACGTAAACGAGCGTATCTGGTGTATTGGGAAGGGGGAGGTTAAAGGGATAAAGAAACAAATAATCTGAAACAAGTAAATCCTCCGCAAAGACAATCAATCTCCTTTTATTACATTCCAAAGCCTTAGGAATAAATTTATGTATAGAGGTGCACAGAAAATATCGTACTTCGGAAGGACGTATATATACGTCCGGAACAAATAACACACTGGCTGAGTGAGACGTTTATATACGCCGGTAGCACTAAAAAGATAAAAGTCGAACTGTAAGTTTAGCTTCAAAATATAGTATTATTGAATTCAATGCATCGCTATTGTATGGGGGGGCGCGATGTAAATATTGATTTAATATTGCGTCGCGCGAATATTGAAAGTTTGAGAAGCACTAATCTACAACCACCAAAGAGAACGAGCTCACCAAAAAAAAACACCCAGATATGGTTGTCCTGCCCTTCAGGAAGACCATCCAAAACCAACTCACAGATGAGCATATTTATTAACCAATAAAATTATTACAAAATGAAACAGTTTTATAATTTCCATCCGTGCGTTAAAAAAGTTTCAACATATGTATTTCTCCAGTTAGTTCGAGATAATTCCTGATGATGTTATTAAATATTGAAG
This sequence comes from Trichonephila clavipes, assembly GCA_019973935.1. Taxonomy (NCBI): domain Eukaryota; kingdom Metazoa; phylum Arthropoda; class Arachnida; order Araneae; family Nephilidae; genus Trichonephila; species Trichonephila clavipes. Next base: position 788,808 of record BMAU01005330.1, on the reverse strand, counting down.
ACAATGCTGTTGTACGTGATGATCAAATAATTCTACTTGATTATTTATGATAGAATGAGTCGGTAATGGTTCTTCATACCAAAAGTAAATACAGTTTTTTTTTGTATGACAGATTATAAAATTATACTAAAAAGGATAGAACTTTTACACACAGTAAATGGGTTTTTGATCCTATACGTGTTTTATATTCTTAAGAGTACAAAATTGTGTGATCTGATTATTATTAGATTGAATTTATCTGATCAAAATACACTTAAATCTCTTTGAAAAGTAACCAGAGAAATCATAACAGGAAAATAAGGGAAAAATCAAGAGTAGTAGCTAAATATTTTTCAGCATTTATATTTTCTTATCTGAATAGATGCTGAAATATTTTCGAAGTTACTTAAAAGAACCAGGACATCGTTTGCATTCTAAAAATTGATTTTTCAATTTTAGTATTCAAAATAGTGCATATTTTTCTGAATCTAAATTTACAGCACTTACATGTTCGTTGATAAAATAACTCTAAAATATGAAAAAAGTAATTGAAAAATATGTAAGCAAACGTTTACAAATGTTTAGTTTTGTCACTTTTCTGCAAAGCATAATTTTTTGCTTTTAGTCACACTTTAAAAAAAACCCATTGCACTATAAGAGGTTTTAAAATTTTTCATACCTCTATACAAGATACTTGTGTCAATAGTGAACTTGTTCTTTTTTAGTCGAATGAGAATATAATTTTTAAAATATAGTTTTGTGTGTGAAAAAGGGGAAAAAATCAAAATTTTCAAACTTAGGAAGTTTTATAATTTTTTTAAGGAAACTATCTGAATATTTTACTAAAAGAATCGATTCTCTATATTTTGTGTATTATTTATATATGTGCAAACATATTTTACATAATTAAGAGATTTCTTTAAATGATACTTAAACACATAAGAATGTATTGTGAGATCTCAAAAATTGTCCAACTTAAGTTAGAAGTAAAAATATATTTTCAGCTAAAAAATTATTATTTTAGTATTTTTACAGAATGATTACATATCTTTATTAAGATCATAACAAATTAGGCTTTATTCGAAATTATTAAAGATATATGTCACATAAAAAACGCAGTCTTATTTTTGTCATTTTGCTCTTTCGAGCATATCAAGGTATTCTTAATAAGTGACATAGGTGTTAGATGCCCGTTCAGGATTGATCCATGTATATGTATTGGGTTGTTTGGAAAGTAATGTCGTTTTTTTCCCGACAGAGGATTTAATTGTATTTTTTGCACCCAATTTCACATTTACGCCGTATAATTTTTTCATGTTTTGAGAGATCATATAGCAAGGCTTGAGTGTGAAAAATTCCAATTAATTCTACGCAGTAGTTTTTGGTTGGTGCCCTTTTAAATATGGAGAGCGATAAGCAGCATTTTCGACATATCTTACTGTTTTACTACAGAAAGAGTAAAAATGCTGTTCAAACCAGAAAGAAATTGACCAATGTGTATGGAAAAGGTATGTTGACAGTACGCCAGTGCCAGAACTGGTTCGCTAAATTTCGATCCGGCAATTTTGCTGTCGAAGATGCACCACGTTCGGAAAGGCCGGTTGAAGCTGATAAAGACGTGATAAAAACATTAGTTGATGCGAACCGGCGAATAACAACACGTAAAATCGGATTGAGGTTAAATTTATCAAATTCAACAGTTTATGACCACTTGAAAGGCCTGGGATTATCCTCGAAACTCGATGTATGGGGTTCCCATCTTCTCAAAGAGAGAAATCTGTGTCACCGCATTGACGTCTGCGATTCGCTTCTCAAACGTCACGAGAATGATCTGCTTTTGAAGCGCATCATCACTGGGGACGAAAAAAGTCATAGAGCAAAAAAGATGAACCGTCTCAAACCATTTCCAAAGCCGATATTCACCAAAAAAATTTGATGCTGTATGTTTGGTGGGATTTGAAAGGAATCGTTTTTTTTTTTTTTTTTTTTTTTTTTGAGTTTTCACCGGATAACACAACGATTAATTCAGAAGTCTACTCTCATCCGCTGGGGAAACTGAATAATGCACTTCAACAGTAAAGGTCAGAACTGATCAACAGAAAAAGTGTAGTGTTTCAGCAAGATAACGCGAGACCTCCCACAAGTTTGGTCACTCGCCAAAAGCTTTTACAGCTTGAATGGGATACAATGCCATACCCACCATATTCTCCAGACCCGGCACCATCGGATTATTATTTGTTCCAGTCACTCCAAATTTTTTTAGATGGTAAAACCTTCACTTCAAATGAGGAGGTCAAAAACCACCTAGATCAGTTTTTTGCCAGCAAAGACCAGACATTTTATGAGCGTGGGATTATGCTACTACCAGAAAGATGGCAAAAGGTGTTGGACCAGAATGGCCAATATATAATTTAAGGCTACACATTACCCTAAAAATAACAAATTTATCGAAAAAAATTTTTTTTGCATTTTCCTGTAGCCCATACGATTGGAAATCTTGCCCCAAAATTTCAGATCTAATAACCAATTAGTTTTTAAAATATTTGAAGTTTTCTGAGTATTGTCAGTCACTAAGTTTGATAGTTGAGGGGGTGTGGTTAGTTTGGTTTCATTTTAAAGCATTTTTCCATTTTTAAATTTAATCAATTACTAATATTTTTAAAGAAAATCGATACTTGTAGAGAAGTTGTTATTAACTCCAACTTTCACTTCTAAAATCGTTTCAGTTTGTTTATATTTTGAGTTTTTGGTGTTCTTATAGTTACTTAACTAAACTTGATTTTAAAAAAAAAGGTCTTTCACAAGACCAATATTTATTCTGCAAATAAGCATATAATTTATTAAACTTAAAAGCTTTGTAACTTTAAGTTAAGTTTTTTTCTGTTAAGAAAATGCCAAGGACAAAACTTTCGCACCTTGCAAAGATAAACAATATTTCTAAGCGATGGAGTACTTCTAAAAATGACAATTCTAAAAAGCAACCTTTAGCTGATATAACTAGAAGAATTCAAAATACAAATGTTTTGGAAACGAATACTACAGGTAAAAGTAAACATTTCAGTGATGTTCGAAATTACATTATAGTGGATACTGAATGTTTAAGTAATTTGTTTACAAATCATTTATGCAATATTTGTCATACTGCTTCTTTAAAATTTTGTTTTGGTCAAAGAAAAGGATTTGCATATAAAATGAATGTTGTATGTGTTATTTGTGACCTAACTCAAAGTGAAATATGTTCTTCAAAACAGTTGGTTGATACTAAATTGCATCAAATATCAAATGTTAGCAAGAATAAATTTTTTAATGTTCCATTTGATGTAAATATGAGAATAGTGCAAGGTATATTAAGTTTGGGACTTGGCTACTCGGCATTAGAAAAACTCTGCATGCACATGAATTTAAGTATAATGTCTAGTAAAACTTTTAATCCCTATAAGGCAAAAGTTCTGAATGGACATCTCGTTGGGTCAAATCAGCTGTTGGTTGATGTTCGTAAAAATGTCAGAGAGGCGTATGGCTCAAAGGATGATAAAGATATCGTCGATATTGGAGTGTCATACGATGGAAGCTGGTTGATAAGAGGACATATGTCAAACATTGGAGTAGGATGTGTTATTGACTTGCTGACTGGCTTCGTGATAGACTATGAAGTAATGTCAAAACGGTGTGGAGAATGTGAGCAGACAAAATTTGCACTCGAAGAAGACAGTGCTGATTTTCGTATTTGGTATGAAAGACATTAGGATGTTTGTAGTGCAACACATGTCGGATCATCTGGTACAATGGAAGTAAATACACCTGTAAAATTATGGGAAAGATCTGAGAGCATTGGCTTCAGATACACAACCTTGCTCTCTGATGGGGGTTCTAAGTCTTTCTTAGATTTAAAAGAAAGGAATGTGTATGGAAGTGAGACACAAATTAAAAAAGAAGAATGTATCAACCATGTCAGTAAAAGGTTGGGAACAGCTTTGAGGCAGACAGTTAAAGATGGGCGAGTGAAAGGTGTAACTTTGGGAGGGAAGAAACGCAGTAGTTTGAAAGAAGAGACAATAAAAAAACTAACTAGATACTACACTAATGCCATACGCAAAAATAAAGGTGATGTAGAGGCGATGAAAACTGCAATTTATGCTACCCTATTTCATTGCATGTCTACAGACCAGAAGCCACAACATAAAAAGTGCTCATCTGGTATAGACGCATGGTGTTTTTACAAATCATCATTGGCACGTGGTAAGAAACCAGGTTTTCACAAAGATTGGTTAAAAACACCAATCAATGAAGAATACTTGCCCAAATTCTTGCCGATTTATCAAAAATTAGCTTCATCTGAATTATTAAGCAGGTGTGTCAGAGGTTTGACACAAAATTCTAATGAAACATTGTATTCGATGATATGGAACAGATGTTCCAAAGAAAATTCAGCTTCTAGGAGTCTTGTGCTGATTGCCGTGTCGAGTTAACCGTGTCGAGTTTGTTGGAACATTAAAAGCTTTAAAAACAATTCAGGATGTTAATTGCCTTGCAACAAGTTTATCGTCTGAACATTTAGCCTTCTTTACTGATTATAGGAGAACCTATTTCAGAAAGAAAATAAAATCTGCAAATTTTAAAGTCGCACAGCAAAAAATAAAACTTGCTAAATTGCGTCGACTTAAAATTGAGAAAAAATTAGGTCCTATGTACAAATCTGGTGGTTTTTAACTTTTTTTAAACTTTTATTTATATAATTATATTAATCTTTTTAAGAGTGTATTGTATTTTAAAACTTTTAAGAAATTATGTTAACTTTAAGCTGAATAATCTCATCTCGTAACAAATGCTATATCGATATTTTGCAAAAACATATTTTGAATAAGTAAAAGTATTTTCAATCATATTTAATTAATGTGTAGTGTTTCCATCTATTATATAAGTGGTAAAATAATATACTAAAAATTTAGAGTTTGCGAGCATTATTAGTTTCTGTTTTATGCCTTTACTAACTTAAAATGCATTTTTCTCAGACTTATTTTTGAAGATGTAAGTGTTTTCTAATCCCTAAGACTTTTTTTCTATTCAAGATACAGTTTTGAAATTTTTATATATACTTAGATATGTGTGTTCTACAAAAGTTAGTATGAATTTAAATCTGGGATCTCTAGTTATTTTTTTAAAATTGATAAAGTTAATATTTTTAAAATTTTCGCGTTTTTTCCAGGTTTTTTTAGAAAAATAATTATTAAAAATCAACAAAAAAACAGATTTTCAAATCCATACTAACTTTTGTTTACAATAATATTAGAAATATAAATCACTCAAAATAATGAAAAAATTTCAAAAATTGTGTGTTTATAAAAGTTTAAAAAACTTCAAAATTTTTAAATTTTTTTTTAAATTTTAAAATAAAGTCTTGTTAAATTGACTTTTAATTTTCAGAATCAGTTTAATAATATAGTCTGAAAACAATACATAAATTACTTTTAATATTACTGTCTCCAAAAATTTTTTTGAAAAAGGTACCGTGTAGTCTTAATAAAGTATTTGTTTTTTATACGAAAACACTGTCTTTCATTACCACACACACAAAGAAACGAAATTACTTTCCGAACAACCCAATATATATATATATATATATATATATATATATATATATTTACAAATTATTTTTAATTTTTCAAACTTGATTTCTAATATGATACTACAGATAAATGTATTGGTGGTGTCTTTAAACTTACACACGAACATAAAGCTTACTTTTATTGGTTAAAAACATGTTGTGTTTCAAAAAAATTTTTAAACAATTTATTTTTCGGCTCAGATCAATTACGAAAACAAGTTTTTGCAGGAAAGCGCATATTCGATGAGTTTTAACTGAATAATAAGCATCAGCCTATCTGCATTTAATTCATCAGTGAGTTATTATATATATATATATATATATACGCTCTTCACTTATGAAAAGACGAAGTAGTCCAACAAAGAATCTAAACTAAGCCTTGAGCGGAGCATATTTATTTGCGCGTAAGGAAGAAACATTTCGCTTGTTATTTCTCTCCTTGCGGGATTAGGGCGACAATAACAGCTTTGTTTCTCTTTCGCACCGGGCTCTAATCCGCTGAATGAAGCTTCATTTTGGCCCCATTCCTTGGAGACGCTCTCCTGAAAGCAGGTCAGGCGGAAGCAGATTGGCCCTGGACGTCTAAATAGACAACGATTTTCAATTAATCCTTTCAGATTAGCTTCAACAAGAATAATAAGAATTAAGCAAAAATGTGTTCTTCAACTTTCCTGATACTGCATGATGCATAAACTATATTGTATTTATTTTTAGATTGTTTCACACGGGCATATTCAGAGTGAGAATTAATTATCAGGGTTATAATTTAAACCAGTGCTTCTCAAACTATTAACATTTGTAACGCAATTTTAAATCATAATTTTCATCGCAACCCTCTCTATTCAATAACGACGTATTGAATGCAGTGATGTACTTTGACTCTAAAGCTGCCATATGACTTAAATTATTAACCGCATAAATTATCAACGACCTATCTTTACAGTGCAGGAGTTCCAGGGCTCATCGGACGGCCTTGGCGTGGTTTAGAAACGATCACCATCGTGGTATGACTTTTGTGCAGGCGCTAAAATCTTTATTTACTTGTCCCTTCTTCTCTTGCTCCTCTTCTGGACTGCTGGGGCATTTCCTGTGACAGCTGTTTGAAGATCAAGACCTGGTGTGTGAGACTATGATGCGGAAAGATCAAATGGACTTGGTGTAGGCTTTTCTGCTCCAAGGCAATTGGAAACAACAACACAACATAAATTATCTCAAAAAATAGGTATTAACTTTAAATATGACATGTCCAGGGGAGTCACTAATAATTATTAAATTTGTTCTCTAACTTAGCATTCATAAATTAATTATTAAATATATTGAGTAGTACTGTTTCATTTATAAGTATATTTTATCAGTGTAAATAAGAAATTTGAAAAAAAAAGTAATATAGATTGCGCGCGCGCGCAAATCTGGAGAAATATTTACTGCAATATATATACCTGCACATTTGTAAGATATCAGATATAAAAAAATGTGCAAGTATCAAGTTTCTTTTATGTTTATATATTTCATTGATTGAAAACGGAACATAACAGACACATATATAAGTCATTTTTTTAAAGTTTCTAAGACAATTTAACTCATTTTACTCATTTATATATAGTAGGAAATGCCTTTGTAAGGCAATACAAAATATCACAATATCATAATAGCTCTGTGAAATATTTACACATTAACACACAGTTTAAAATGTGACTCAAAGTTCTTAATGTTAATTGAGGTTCCATTAAAGAAGAAACAGTTTTCTTAATACTCTGTAATACATATTCGAATTCTTTTGTGAAGTTTTTGAGAAAATAAAAATAGAATTAGGTCATAAATATATTTTAAGGAAATGACATATCAGACGATTATCCATATGGTTGTTATATAAGAACATTGGAGCACGGAAAGCTATTAACACGTCTTTCCTTAGAAATTTTTTTTGAAAACCTCAGAGCAGCCATTAAAGGTTACTGGACGTGCAGTCTTATCTCCAACATTAGCGAAATCTGAGACATCCGAGTACGTGCTGAAATCGAGTTAAGCTGATTACGTGATATCGTGGTGAATTCGCTTATTTTAAACTAAGATATCTCAAAAATGGAGATGCGTGTTCCTGAAAGGAAGTAATCTTGACATCGTCTCTGCACGGGAAACTCAATACATTAAAATTAGTAAAAGCGCAATAAACAAACCGTTTTGAAAAAAGTGAGCTGAAATATATAAACAGCAGAACAATTACCATGAAAGAATATTCCATTGATTCATCCAAAACAAACGTTGAGAAAAAATCTATATAATTTAAATGAAATAAATATTTATACATTGTTATTACTTTGACTTGGGGTTTCAGAAAAGTAAAAGGTTTATTTATACAAAAAAAGATCAGAGAGAGACTCTCTCTCTAATCTGAACCGAAATAAATCTATTTCCATTACATTCTGAAAATATCCTGAAACGGTAGTCTGTTTTCGTAAATTTTACCCTAGAAGAGTGAAATAGAAAGCTGTTTCCTACACTTCTCACTTAACTGTAACTGAGTGCGGGAGATTTTCCCGCTTTCCTACCCCAACGGAAACTTTTTTTAGAACGGTACGGGGTCTTCTCTAAAAACTGAAACGCAACGGACGGACGCAAGGTCTTGTTCGCATCAATCCGCAGCACCTTCAAGGGTGTAATTATCATTTAACCGCATTATTACCTTTTAGTGTAAACTTTAACTGTAAATATTTATTTTCTTGTAATATAAATCTAAGTACTATCTCCATCTCTGGCTATTATTCGGACTCAACCAACGGCACCATATGGAGGCACCGACGACATTCGTCAACGATTCAGAGAAACAAGAGATAAGTACTATTTTATATTTTCATTCAACGTTTGACTTTGGTTTCTCTTACTGATTCATTCCATCCATATTTCGTTTTATCAATTAATGGATGCCGAAACGGCTACAGTGCTTCGCGGCAGAGCGAAGGCTGCACTTACAAGAACTATAAATTTCATTGATAAAAATGATCAAACTTTTGACAAAAATGATATACGCAACAAGTTAGAGAAACTTGAATTAACTTATACGAAATTTGATAAAGCGGATGCTGCTTTATCTATCGAATCCTCTGAAATGGAAGAATTCGAAACAAAATATTACGAAACCAAAGCCAAGCTACAGAATATTTTAGAAAATTTATCTGTGAGAACATATGTATATAATGAAAATGTTACTTATGAAAATCAACCTTATATTAATAAATCGAAATTTAACAATAGTTTAAAATGTTCTTGTTGTAAAATGAATCATCTTGTTTTCAAATGTTCTAAATTTAAAAGAAATGTCTGTTAAAGAGCGTATACAACTTGTTAATAAACAAAAATTATGTATGAACTGTTTATCTGATAGGCACACTGAGTCACATTGTAATTCAACTTTTACTTGCCACTATTGTAAGAAAAAGCATCATTCGCTATTACATGATAATAATTTTAAAAATTTCGCAATGTCAGCAAATAAATCTCATCGTGCTGAAGGTCAAAACCAGACAGGAAATGATACTAATCAAAGCAAAGAAGTTGCAGCTTCCGTGAACTCTATACAAACATGTTTTTCTTTATTACCAACTTTAAGCGTTAACATTAAAAATATTTTGGGGGAGAACTGTCAAGTTCGAGTTATGGCGGACAGCGGAAGTGAATCAACATTCATTTCGGAAAAATGTTTAAAACTGCTAGGCCTGAAAAGAAAAAACGCTAGATTTCAAATTAAAGGATTGCAAGATTCTAAAATCGCGATGACTAGAGGGTGTGTTGAAATAGATTTAGTATCGTTACATGACCCCAATGTCAAACTACCAGTTAAAGCATATGTTTTGGAAAAACTAACTGCTCCGTTACCAACGGAAAAATAAACGAAACACATTTCTCTCATTTAAAAATGCCTGCTTAGCGGATCCAAAATTTTTATCTCAAACAATATCGATATGATTCTCGGGTCTGACTACTTTTTTTTCTATTTTGCTTCCTGGGCAAATTACTTGCTCTCAAAGTAATTTAATCGCTCAAAATTCCATTTTTGGTTTCCTAATTTCAGGCAAATTAACTGAGTCTTTAAACTCAAATTCAATGCTAAATCTTCACATTAATGGTACAAATATTGACAATCAATTAAAGCAATTTTGGGAATTAGAAGAAATTCTAACGTAAAAGATAAATTATTAACTTCTGAAGAGCAATTTGTGGAAACACATTTTCAAAATACTTATGCATGTAATTCCGATGGACGCTTTGTTGTAAAACTTCCATTTTATAAATCAAATTCAGAATTGGGAGACTCAAAACCCGCAGCAATTTCTCGCTTATTAGCAATGGAGCGGAAATTTAAAAATAACCCAGATTTTGAAAAACAATACAAAGAATTCATGAACGAATACGAATCGCTAGGTCACATGAGCTTTCAGTAAATTCCAGATCCCATACTTCCAAAGATCAGAATTTTTTACCGCATCACGCCGTTATCAAGCCATCCAGCCTTACAACAAAGTTAAGAGTAGTTTTTGACGCATCTTGCAAAACTACAAATGATACGTCATTAAATTCTCTGCTAGGAGTAGGTCCCAAATTACAAAGGGATATTTTTGAAATATTGCTTAATTTTAGAATTCTAGAATTGTATTTACAGCGGACATTGAAAAAATGTACCGTCAAATTTTAGTAGCTGATGAAGATCAGAAATACCAACAAATTCTGTGGAGAAATAACTCTAGTGAAAACATTCGCACATACAAGCTAAAAACTGTCACCTACGGTTTAGCCTCAGCTTCCTTTTTGGCCACTAGGTGTATTAAGCAAATCGCTCTCGATGATAAAGATAATCCCAACCTCTCCCGAGTTTTACAGGAAGATATTTATATGGATGATTTACTATCAGGAGCAGATACGCCAAATAACGCAATCTCCATTTGCAAGGACATTGCTCATGTTTTGAGTACTCGCGGATTTCATTTAAGAAAATGGAATTCTAATTCCACCGAATTTCTCGCTCAATTTTCAGAACATAGTTCCCATGATGCACGAGTTGAATTTTCCAAAGATTCTAATGAAAGTTCTAAAGTATTAGGCTTATTTTGGAATTCATCCAATGACACTTTTGGTTTCCAACCATCGCTTGAACTTACACCACCACTCACAAAGAGACGTATTTTATCTGAATCTTCCAAAATTTTCGATCCTTTAGGACTTCTTTCACCTTGTACAGTATTCATGAAGATTTTTTTATCAAAAACTTTGGCTTACAAAAACAGATTGGGATTCTCCCATTCTACAACAATTAACAGAGGATTGGCTTAGGTTTCAAAAGGCATTTAATGCCATCAACTACCTCACTGTTCCCAGATGGGTCATCCTTACAGCAGACAACATAGTAGAATTGCATGGTTTTGCAGATGCTTATTCATTAGCTTATGCTGCTGCAATCTACTGTCGGCAGAAACACAACGGCAAAATAAAGGTTCAACTACTTGTATCAAAAACTAAAGTAGCCCCTGTCAAACAAGTTTCCATTCCTCGATTGGAGTTGTGCGGTGCACATTTACTATCCAAGCTATTTAAATCGGTCTTACGGACATTAGAATATTATACCTTTGATGTATTCTCTTGGACGGATTCTAAAATAGTTCTCTCCTGGCTGTCTGGTCATCCTCGCCAATGAAAAACTTTCGTAGCAAATAGAACATCTGAAATTATAGAAATTCTACCTACAAAGCATTGGAGACATGTGCCTTCTAAGGAAAATCCCGCAGATATTGCATCCCGAGGTATTGATCCTAAATGCTTACCTGATTGCAAGTTATGGTGGCAAGGACCACCCTGGCTAAGGCTAGAAACTTCTAGTTGGCCCAAGGCTGAATCCAGTTGCGATGAGGCTTCGGATGAGGTAAAAGCGGAAAAAAATCAGTCTCCATCTTCAATCTGTTTACTCACACATCAAATGATGTAATTCATGGTTTATTCGAACATTACTCTTCACTCACCAAAGTAATTCGCATTTTTGCTTATTGCCAAAGATTTATTAAAAACTGTAAAAGATAGCATCTCAAGGATCATCGATCAGTTCATCCCATATTAATACTACTTCACTTACCTTTTCGGAAACCAAAACCGCTGAAGAAACCATCATTCGTTGGGTTCAAGGTTTTTACTTTCAGGAAGAAATACGAAGCATTAAAAAACAGATTTCTCTGCCACCCAAAAGTCCATTACGTTCCCTCCATCCATTCATAGATGAACATGGTTTAGTACGGGTGGGAGGGAGATTGCAAAATTCCCAGCTTCCATTCAATTCCAAACATCCTATCATACTTCCTTCTCAGCACAGTATTAGTGAACTCCTTATCAAGGAACAACACATTGCTCATTTACATGCTGGGCCGACTTTGTTAGCTCACGTTCTTCGACAGTCCCATTGGATCGTAGGAAGTAGAAAATTAATTAACAAATGTATTAGAAAATGCTTAAAGTGTAACAAATTCAAAACATCCACCACAACACCACAACTGATGGGCAATTTACCAAAACACCGTGCCACGCTGGAGAGACCTTTCTTCAGTTGCGGTATTGATTATGCTGGTCCTGTACTGATTAAATGCAACAAAGGTCGAGGGACTAAATCTACAAAGGGTTACATTGCTTTATTTGTATGCTTAGCAACTAAAGCTGTTCATATTGAAGCAGTCGGAGACTTAACAACTGATTCCTTCATAGCTGCACTACGTCGTTTTAGTGCTCGTCGTGGGGCTCCCCGCCACATTTATAGTGACAATGGAACCAATTTTGTTGGAGCTCGTCGAAAACTTGACGAAATACGGAAGTTATGGCTTTCCTTACCAACTAATGAAGCCATCTCTTACTACTTATCCAAATCTTCAATAGATTGGCACTTTATTCCACCCTCATCACCACATTTTGGAGGTATTTGGGAATCAGGAATTCGATCCGTCAAATTTCATCTGAAGAGAGTATTGGGAGAAACCATATTAACTTTTGAAGAGTTAACAACCTTGCTCACACAAATCGAAGGATTACTAAATTCCAGGCCTCTCTCCTACGTTAATGACTCTGACATAGAATGCATATCTACACTCACACCTTCACATTTTCTTACAGGTGATGTTCTTCTTTCAGTTCCAGAGGAGCTTCCTTCAACCTCCAACCACAGAGATCGTTGGGAGTTGCTACAGAACATCAAACGGGGCTTTTGGAAGAAGTGGAGCTCCGAATTTATCTCCTCCTTACAACCTCGCAAGAAATTGCAGGATGCACAACCAAACTTGAAGGAAGATGACATCGTATTGATCAAAGGGAGGTCCTCCTGGTACATGGCCAATGGCTCGAGTTCTTCAAGTGCATCCAGGCAACGACGGACTGGTTCGTGTTGCAACTGTGAAAACCCAAGACTCAGTGTTTAAACGACCTGTTCATAAACTTCCCATATATCCGAACTAGTTCGGATATAGGGTGGGAGTATGTTTCCTACACTTCTCACTTAACTGTAACTGAGTGCGCCAGACTTTCCACTCCTCACTTAACTGTAACTGAGTGCGGGAGATTTTCCCGCTTTCCTACCCCAACGGAAACTTTTTTTAGAACGGTACGGGGTCTTCTCTAAAAACTGAAACGCAACGGACGGACGCAAGGTCTTGTTCGCATCAATCCGCAGCACCTTCAAGGGTGTAATTATCATTTAACCGCATTATTACCTTTTAGTGTAAACTTTAACTGTAAATATTTATTTTCTTGTAATATAAATTTAAGTACTATCTCCATCTCTGGCTATTATTCGGACTCAACCAACGGCACCAGAAAGCAATAAGTTTTTTTTCCCCCTCGAAAGCATTAACGGGATGAAGCAAGGATAGTAACTTTTTACAAAACAAACTAAAATGTATTTATGTAAGAATTGTCTGTGTTTACAGATTTAATATTTGATGGCAAATAACAAATCACTATAAAAAACGACAAATGACACCCTGTTCTTAGAAGGAAAAAAAAGTACAGTCTTCAGCAGAGAAGACAATTTCTTAATATAAATCGAATTTAACAAAAATAAAAATTATATACAGTCGGACTATGATTTAACGAATTCATCGGTACAGAACTTTTCGTTCGTAAAATTGGGCTTGTTCGTTATATCAGTGTCCAAACAAATTACAAATATTTTGCCTTAACATTGTTGGAAATTCTAAAAGCAACTTCACAAAAAATATCTATAGTAAGAAATTATACACTTTTTATTCAACAGCAAAAAATACTACTTGTTAAGTATTACGCTCCGGTTGATTGCAAACTTTAAAATGGTGACTATTACATATATGTTTCTAAATGTTTTTGTGATTTCTGACTTGAAAGAGTTCTTTTTCAACTTAATGCAAAAAAGAAAATGAAGCACCATTTACATTCTGCTGTATTAGACAGAAATACGTTTTCTCTCTCTCACACACAATTTCCAAGCAATGTAAAACATAAGAAAACTTAATTGTTTTGATAGGAGTTTCATTATCAGTTTCTGCATTAGAATCGCTACTAATTGGCTTCGAAAAATAAACAATTTCATCAGCTTCAGTTGCACAAATAGTCAGTCAGTCATCAAATGTAACATAATTCTTAAAATCTTAAGATATTCTCTATGTTGCGGATAGGGATAAGATAAGAAAGGAATTTTTAGTCGTTTTCAAGACTCACACGATAGGTTACACTCATGACTCATCTGCACCCGCAAAGTCTAATAATGGTCTTCATCCGTTGAAATATGCTGCTTAAGGTATCCGACTACGTTCGGAATCGTGATTTTGCCAAAACGTATAAATGGATGATATTTATGATATTTAGTGTCACTTAGGTTAGAAAATGTATATAAAATTGTCTTAACAATAGTATTAAAATAAACAATTATTTAAGTACAATATGTTGTCAAAAAATGAAAATAGAATGACTCATTTTCAAAATATTCTCCTTTTATGAAAAATGCTTTTACTATAATAACATTTTGATTCTGTATAGCTCAGACCTTTGTACAGGCTGAACTACAATTTTTGGAATACATAACTTAGAAGTGGCCTTATCCATATTTTACGACAACAGATGAGAGAAATTTTAAGGAAAAAACGCCGATAATTATTTTAATGGTTGGTAACTCCGAAAATAATGTGAATTTTTCAAAAAAAAATTAGTTGAGCCTCTGTACAGAGGTCTGAGCTATAGACAGACAAAATATTATTATAATATAAGCATTTTTCACAAAAGGAGAATATTTTGAAAATGTGTTCATTTTTTGTTAAAATGTTGTACTTAAATAATCTTTTAATGTAATAATATTATTAAAACAATTTTATGTACGATTTCTAATCTAAGTGACACTAAATATCATAAATATTATCCATTTATACGCTTGTGCAGAGTCACGGTTCCGAACGTAGTTGGATACCTTGAAAAAGTAAATACTTTTCCTGTTCCAGGAAAAAAAGGATGTGTTATTTGAAAAGAAAAATTTTTTAACATAAACCAATGCTTCTAAAACTTTCAATAATTTCAACCCAATTTTCAACCATAATTTTTCATCCCCCTCCATACAACTAACTATGTATTGTATTCAGTAATACTGTACTTTGCCGATAACGCTGCAATACGACTTTTTCTTAAGTGCCACCGGCAGTGGCGCACACAGGAATTTTTTTCAAGGGGTGGGGGCGTCCGGGTTCGAAAGTTCACCATTCTTGTATCATGCTCCTTTAGATTTTGTCGATTTTCGGGAACAAAACACAGTAAAAAACTAATTATTGATTAAATAATTAGCATTAATTAATAAAATTAATCATTAATAACAAATACTTAATTAAATTTTACGTACTATGTACTTAGAATTATAATCAATCGGAAAAAAATCAAGGGCTTTGGGGGGTCCGGACCCCAGGACCCCCGTGTGTGCGCCACTAGCCACCGGTGTATATAAACGTCTCGTTCAACCAAATCGTTAATTCCCACAGACTTAGAAATACGTCTTTCTGAAATACGATCTCTTCTGTGTACTGGTATCCATACAATTATTCCGATGTCTTTGGAATGCAATAAAAGACTGTCAGAGGTAAGGTTCGTTCTGGGTACCTTCCGTTCCGAACGAATGCAAGTACTTAACAAATCACGCCAAAACGATCGTCTTCGCATGATGTTGGTACTAGTTCATATAGATATCACACCACCGCATACTCCCCTGCCAGTGTTTCGGCGAACAGGTGAACGAAAGTTACCATATTCGCGGCGAGCATGTAAGCAGTTGCGTTACTCGTGTGAGACGGATTTTGAGAAGTAACGGCTTATTTGCGTCAATGTTTGATGGTTTTAATTGCGTCAATGTTTGACGGTTTAATTGCGTCAATGTTTGAGGGTTTGGTTGATTTTGCGTTGGATAGATGGCGCCACGACTGCGACGCGCGAAGGGTGTGGTTCACATCACGGCCAGGGCCACCACTGCAGGAAGGAAGGTTCGTTCTGGGTACCTTCCGTTCCGAACGAATGCGAGTACCTTACCGATCACGCCAAGACGATCGTCTTCGCGTGATGTTGGCACTAGTTCATATAGATATCACACCGCCGCAAGACCTTGATAGTGATTGCAAAAAATTTACTTATATCAGAGGATTTCCTAAGTTATTCCCCCCAAACACATTACATACGCTCGCTTACATGGGAAACGGTGGCTTTAGGGACCGCTTCGCATAACTTTCAGCATTGGAGATTAGGGAGGAATCACATAACTTTTAATTTGTGGTTAAGGGATTCATAAAAAACCGTACAAGTTATTAATATAAGTGTTAATATTTGAATACATTTTTATATATGACAAGCCCATGCGTCACTGGTAATTATTGAAGTTGTTTCTAAAAAAAAAAACTTAGTATTGTTAAATTAGTTATAAAAGACATTGCACAGTACTGATGCATTTATGAATCGTTGCAAATGCTTCTTTTATTTTTTTTACATCAGAATGTATTTTTTTGTTTATTTTAATGGAATTAATAATTATTTTAAAAATAATCGTTTGTTTTCGATTTTTTAATATGCTCGCAGCCCCTCGTAGAATTATCACACTTCCTTAGATGGGCGCCCCCACAGTCTGAGAAGCGCTGATGTAAACTAATTAAAAAAAAAAAAATTCAGGTGCTGAAATATTTCGTTACTTCAGGGTTTATTATTCATTAAATAGGGTTTTTGCCTTAACTTTAATCGGGAAAAGGGAAACTTCGTTAAATCGCGAAATTCTTTAAATAGGGGTACGTTAAGTTTTACCCCGACTGTGTACAAATATTTCATTTCAGGATTTTATAACAATGCCTTTTACCTAATATATTTTTTTCTTTGAAAATCTCCCTCCTGAGAAATATATATATATATATTATCAAGAAAAAAAATTTTCTGTTACATGCCTTAGTAGTTCGAAATAGTATAAACTGAAGTAAATCCGGAGTCACAATAGACATTGGCGGGCTTAGCACAAAGAATAAAGTGGAGGAAGTCTTAAGAGCTCGCTATCACAACTCAATGGGATAGAGCTCTACTTTTTGTTCCCTCTGTTGTGTTTTTATACAGTTTCGCAACCAAAGATTTCTTTTTCATCGGACCCTTATTGTGTTTTCTCTTCTTGAAATGTATCTTGTCACCGATCCCTTTGTCAGGGCGTTCCTTTTTATCACCTCCCCCGGGAGAAGAGATGCAATCATTGCGCGTCGCTCCAACTTTTTAAAAGTTATTTTTTCTCCCTTCAACCCTTCAAGGAAGGGTTGAAGAAGAAATAAAAAACAAGTTATATATGATCGAGTGCCGATGCTTGTTAGACTCGTAAATATTAGCTATAGCAATCCGTTTTTGCTTCTTTTTTTGTAATAGAGAATTTTAATTTTTGTTTTACTTGCACACAGTTTTCAATTGATTCAAACTTGTTGGTAAGAAAGGAATTAAAACTTGATAATGTTTTATTTCATCTGGAGGCGATCCTCAACAAGAGACCCATTTCCTGTAAGGGAATTAGTGACACCTCAACAGTCAAGTAGTTTCGCATGGGAATGTATTCCAGACTGGACACTCCAACACTTTTCGCTAAGAGAAGTCAACCTTCGACTTCCCTTAGAACCCCTTTGACTTCCTTTCAATTTTAACTCCCTTAATCCATCCAACAATGAGATGGGCGGCACGGTTTTCACGCCAACCACTAAAGTTTTCTCACACACAATAACTACACAGATAATTTCTCGTTTTCCAGCACCACCTCATTTAACAATTATATTTTTATTCTGCAGTTCAATTAACTTAGATTTTTTTACACTTTAAAAGGGCAAACAATGTAGTACAAATGCTATCTCCCAACATGATGAAAAGATATTAAGATTGCATCAGCGATCGTGTTTTCCATCAAGCTGTCAACACCTGGCCAACCACCGGCTTCAAGGTCTACCGCGAGAGGGGGACTTAGAAATGAAATATTTATCCTGGCTACGTCCAAATAGAAGTGATTGTGCATCAAGTATCACTTTTATGGGCGTGACGAATGCCATCTTTAAAGAGATGCTTAAAGGGGAAAGCCAGCAACCAGGGACATCTTGAGACCTTTTGAGGCCCTGGGCCCTTACGAAAAAGTAGACCTTGACCCTACACAAATGTATACCCCATCTATGACGCATAAAAGTAAATAGATCATAGCATATGTTGTTAAATACTCGTACAAATCTGAAACAAATAAATGTGTATGCCTTACAATCGCACAAATCATCTCGACCAACGTCTGCCTTTAGACTGAATGAGTAATGATGGTAGGTCGAGGCCAATATAGAGACTATGGTCATCATATGTAGCCAGTTGATATATTCTGCGAAATTCCTAGTTTTTCGGAGTATACAACCGGAAATTACATTTGAACATTGAAATTCTTCGAAACAGGATCTTATTAAGGTTGAGTCGGGAACGAGATGTGGCACCCATTGTGGCGGAGGCCCTGGGCCAGAACCCAGTTAACCCAGGCCATAAGACGTCCCTGCCAGCGACTCAGCAGCTCTTGGTACGCTAAGGAACTTCACAGGTTCTAGACCAAGGGTACCCAACCTTTTTTTTTCTCCTAGGGCGCATACATATGTCAGCTATTTCACGTGGGCCGCAACATTAGGATAAATGGGGTAAATGCTTTAAGTCCAAGATAACATTGGAAATTTAAAATGTGGAAAATTGATCAAGTTCTTATAACTCCTGTTTTGATTTTTTTAATTATTGATTTTTATATTTTTTTATTTTTGTCACTAACACTAAATTATAAGCATTTAAGAAACATTCCTTCACAATCTCTGCATCGGTAAACCGTTTCATTTGATTACTAATAATACGAGTATAACAAATTTCATAGGATGTCTTGGTTTCCGCTGTGATATTTCCACTGACAAAACACTTTGTTGCTGTTGCAATTATTCAAGAAAGTCTATTTGTCTCCTCTTGAAAGAGATCTTTGAGGAAAAGTGTCATCGATTGATTTCTGTTTATTGGTATTTTTTTAAATACACTTTCGTAACAAATCAAACAAGTACTAATCCATATTTCTTTTTTTTACAAAACAATCAACCTCGAAATTGTTCAAAAATTTTTTGCTTGCAGGGTATGAAAGATTGTTCAAAGTTAGTTCCACCCATAAAATTGTCTCTACTTCACTGTGTTGTCTGTTACTACTAACGGTAACTATTCCAAATAGAAAAAGAATATCAATTCGTACCCGTACGACACAGACAGCAAAAAGCAAAACTGATATATTTGATTCCTTGACAAAGAATCTCCACCCAAATATTTAATACAATGTTCTTAAATAAGTGAATTTCTCAGAGCAATGAGATGTGACCGGGCCAATGAAAAAAGCTTGGTGGGTCACAGGTTAAATATTGCTGGACTAGACAGACCCTTCTACAAGCTTCAACACGTGCTCTCCCATCAATAGACTTCCAGATTCTCTCACTGATTTTCTCGCACTAAAAGTAATCAATCCAAGTTCACATCTACGAGCATTTCAATGTCATAACGCCGCCATCCTTTGGGGTGATCCGGGCTTAACAAGCGACCTCAACATCGCTTCCCTGTAGCAGCAGTCACCAGGAGCGTGACAAGCAAATATTGGTGGACTAGACAGACACTTTTACAAGCTTCAACACGTGCTTCAATAGTCTTCCAGATTCTCTCAATTTTCTCGCACTTAAAGTAATATATCCAAGTTAACATCTAACATCTCAATGTCATAACGCCACCTTCCTTTGGGGTGATCCGGGCTCAAGCGACCTCGACATCGCTTCCTGTAGCAGCAGTTCGTGAAAAGCAAATATTGGTGGACTAGACAGACACTTCTACAAGCTTCAACACGTGCTCTCCCATCAATAGACTTCAGATTAGCTCACTGATTTTCTGTTAAAGTATTCTATCACATCTACGAGCATTTCAATGTCATAATGCCGCCTTCCTGTAAGGTGTTCCGGGCTTAACAAGTACCTCAACATCGCTTCCCTGTAGCAGCAGTTACCAGTAGCGTGACAAGCTTTCAAGAAGGTTAGCAATAAATTCTTATCAGAGAAGATAACAAATCAAAGAGATTGTATTCGTGTCCAAATTTCGTCAAATTTCCTGATTCAGAAATCAGAATTTTGTTACTCATGGCATCGTGAGGAAATTCAGTACCGCAGATCTCTAGCATTATTATTACATATGGACAAATAATGATAAGGAGTTCTCAACTTTGATATAAGTAAATGATTGGAAAATCAAAGAAAAAGGATCATTTATTTCAGAGAAAAAGGCAAAAGAACGGAGGATTTAATTCCCTATTGAACCCCTTTAGCGCGAATGCACGATGCAATACGATCGGGCTTTGAAGTATACAAGCTCTGTACGATGTCTTGAGACATTTCGTTCCATATTTGCTGTAACTTTGCCTCTAGTTCATTCAAACTCATTGGATGCCCAACTCGCCGCCTCAAATGATCCCAGATAGTCTCGATTGGAAACAAATCTGGGGATTGGGCAAGCCAAGGAAGGGTAGTAACAGTTCGAAGACAGTCTTGTGACACCCTTGACGTGTGAGGTTGAGCATTTTCTTGTTGAAGAATGGCCCCTGGGAGCCGTTGCATGAGTGGCAACACATAAGCTTGAAGGATGTCATGGTCATACCTCTGGGCTGTCATGTGGTGACACGAATCAATAATAGGGGTGACCGTGTATTGTAGGCAATAACACCCCATACCATCACATCAGGGCGATTAGTCACTGTAAAGCAAAGGCAGGATTTTGGTGTTCACCACGGTGTCTCCACACACGAACACGATTGTCATCATTGCTGAGATTGAATCTTGATTCATTGCTAAAGACGACCTGGTTCCATTCCGCTGTAGCCCAATTTACTTGTGAGTGACCCCACTCCAAATAGAGGCGTCGATGGGAGGACGTCAAGAGCATCACATGTAATGGGTTCCGCGATTTCAAATGTCCTTCAGCCAGGTGCATTCTTATAGAAGACAGATGCCCCTAGTGAAGGGGCTACCTGTGCCTGGATGGCGGCCGAGGAAGCAGTTTGCCGTACGCGTGCATTTCTTACGATGTGGCGGTCTTCTCACCCACTGATCTGTCGAGGGTGTTCTGAGCCTGGTCTTCGTGTAATTGACATCTCTCTGATCCATTAGTCCCAACACTTCCTTTACAACACAATCAATGTGCCATAATTGACGAACTACTCGCCTAGCTGACCATCTAGCTTTCATCATGACGATAATTCATCCCCTCTCAAACTACGACAGCTGTTCATATTGTCTTCGAAAACGGTGTAAGGTCATGTCTACCTCAGCTCTTTCTTTGTAAACGAATCAACACACTCAAACAAGCTTTGATTACCTCTTTTATTCTCCACGGTGAACGACGTTAAACGTCCTCTATGTGATATACGCAATGCGCAATCACGCTAGTTTTTTTAAATATTTGCACATCTTTCCGACATGTATCTTCATGCCAAGTTTCGTTACGATCCCGCAATTATTTCTTGTTGCGCTAGTTTTTTTGTCCATGATTGTATATACCCCCATCCATTCTCAACAGGCTGTTAGCATTAATACGATTCAACTAACCCTCAAAATAAGATTTAACCCAGTGCTTCTCAAACTTTCAATGCTTGTGACCTAAATTTTAATCGTAATTTTCATGATGCCCCCTCCATGCAATAGCGATGTATTTAATTCAATAATTATTAACTTTGACGCAAAAGCTACAATACGACTTTAATTATAAACTGCATAAATTAACAAGACAAATACTAACTTTTGTATAGAATTTTGTATACGCCCATGGGGCCAGTAGCATTTATTAAATTTGTTCTTAACTTAGCAGTTTTAAATTAATTATCAGTATTGATACATTTATATTTCATCATTGTAAATGTATATCTTAAAATACACATTTACACAATATGCATACTCAAAAGTACACATTTATTATTTTTTATTATCTCAAAATGTATTTTATTTTGATTCCTTTCAGTAAATTACTAACTTTTTTAAATGTTTCATTTTCTACTTTTCGATATGCTACCGCCCTCCTGGTAGGATTATCGTGCTTCCCTAATGGAGCGTGCCCCACAGTTTGAGAAACACTGATTTAACCTCTTCAAGGCTAATTTCTTTCGGAATTATGGATAAAAAAATGCTTATGCTTATTTTCAAACATATGGCTATCTTTTTAAATATAATATCACTTTTTACATAAAAAAATTTCCTAAAACTGAATGTAAAAAAAGTTTTAAGTATATGAGAAATTTAACAGTAAAGCTGACTTTCTGTATGGCAAAAATCATTAGACTTTTTAGTCAATTCACACTAACTATACAAATATAAATCTTAGAAGATGTAGTTTTTATCTTGAATTATAAATTTTATTTACATCCTTTCCATTTATATAGATGATTATAAATTTTATTTACTGCCTTTGCATTTATATAAATGATTACAAATTTTTTAATCACACAAAATTTGATTGTGTATGATACATTCGAAACCACGATAATGACCAGTCCAACATCACAATCTTGACAATACAATCCTGTTTCACTTCTTTCTTCTCTCTTGAGTGAGTGATTGGATATTAACGTCGCACTGTTCAGATACACGATGGCTTTTGGCGACGGACCTCGAAATTTTAAACCATGGTCAAGTAACAAGGACGACACCTGAGCTGCCCCCCTCTCCTAACTACCACACTGCACCAACGGGATGGTGTTTGAGCTCTCGATAGATTTATCGTGCATAGCTGCTGTACACGGCGGGTCTTCAGTGGTAATGGGCTTGAACTTGTGATATGCCAACCATGATTCGAGATACCATGACCACTAGTCTACCGCAGTCAATCCTTCTCTCTTTGAGCAGTAAATAATACACTGTATTGTTGAATTAGTTGTTTTTTTTCCGAAATGGTAGTTTGTGACGAATCTGTACGGAACCTTTCCACTAATCTTCTTAGGCGTCTTTTTGGGGAATATAAATTCGCGTATATTTCCAATCAGCTCCAAGAAGATAAACGGGATACGCAAAGTAGATAGGGTATTTAAGTCGAACGTTGTAAGCTATCAATGATGATGAGGAAGGCTATTGAGCCAGCAACAGTAACCTCAATCTTAGAGGATTCCAGGATTTTAAGATAGTAAAGGCGTCGAGCTGCTATTCTATTGAAGAACGAGAAAGCTTATATAACCAGTGGTAAATATAATTTATGTACGCTTAGAATAAGCGTTAGTTTAGTCAAATTAGTTAAAGTTAATGAAATTTAATAATTCGAGTACGTGTATTTCTCGGACCTCCTATTTCGGTAGACCTTACTTGATCTTGAGCGTAATTATTAATTAGTTGCATAATTCGTAATTTAATTTAATATAAAACGTAAATCCCTTTATTTGACGTAACATAAAAGCATTATATGTTATTAGAGTTTTTTTTTTGAGACTTGAAATAATAAATAATTATTATTATTATACAAAATGGCTCTTGGTGGTTCTTTGTCGCAAATTAATCTTGGTATCCAGGGTGAGACCCGGGGGGGTCTCCACAAGTTAACAAATTGTCTTTCAGACAGGCGTGAAGGAGGGCAGGGGTACTCAGCAGAAGGACGTCCTCCTTTTGCAGAAAATTCTATCTAGTGATACTTTTCAATTAGTGACTCCATTATCGGCGTACTATACTGAAGATGACTTTTTCCCCATTGGATTTTGCGTACAATACATATGAACTCAACAGTAATATATCCATGAAATAGAAAAATATCTGCTTACAATATTTTCCTCCTCTTCTTTTAGTGACATCTAGCAGATTTGCCAACCCGGAAAGAAATGGAAAATGACGCTTCTCTCTGCAAACCAAAGGAAAAGTTATAGTTAAATAAATTTAAAGTAAAAAAAATTAAAAAACAAGCTTTTATTTAAATGTTCTAAAAAGAATAGAAAAACTTTTTCTTTTAAAACTTTTTTTGCTATCAACTTATAAAGTCATTACACAATTTATAATATAAAAGCTTGTCGCCAAATTTAAGTACTCTTATTTACTTAGTTTGAAAATTTTAAAAATTAAAATTAATCAGTGCAAGTTCTTTAATTTGCTTGTTTATCTACACCGGTAAATCTCGCGGCAAGCTTTTATATTATAAATTGTGTAATGACGTTATAAGTTGATAGCATTAAAAGTTTTAAAAGAAAAGATTATTTTATTCTTTTTAAAGCATTTAAGTAAAAGCTTGTTTTTAAAAAAGGTTTTTTTTAATTTAAATTTATTTTTTTACTTTTTAGTTATAGCTGTAAAGGTTTCTCAATCTGTTCATCTCATTCAATGCATCATTGTTGCACGGTCATCTGCTGGTTAATTTTGAACAGGATAGCTCAGTCTTTTTTTTCCGCCAGGCCAAGTTTATGTTATTGATATTTCATTTGGGCCACAAAAAGAGAATAATGGGAGGGGATGAACGCTGTAAGACCAAAACAACATTGAACAAAGCAAAATTAATGAAAAAAAATATTAAAGCTCATTTTTCTTTCTTTTTGCTTTTACTATAATACTATATTAAAACCAAAAACCGCTCAATCGGTTGAAGACATCAACTACAAAATTGTGATTTGCAAGATTCCACCCGAACACAAATTACTTTAATATCTTTGTACCGTTTTTATATCGTTGTAGAAATGAAATAAATTTCAAATATATTTTACATGAAAAATTAATAACTGGAGGCGCAAGGTATCGATCCCGTACCTGTCGCATGCTAAGCGAAAGCTCTACCATCTGAGCTACGGTCAAGGTCAACCCATGTTGTATAGTAAACATGCTCACCCAACACCTTAACAAGATCATTGCAGTAACTAGGTCGATATCGGAATATAAATTGGCAAAACATGTATTGTCAACCTAACTAAGAGTGTACACAAAAATTCAGCTCAATCGGTTGAAGAAATCAGCTTCAAAATTTATTTGCAAGATTCCACCGGAACAAATTACTTGAATTAATAACTTTTAAACTAATTGTGATATATGAATATAAATGGTCTAAACATGCATTGTCATCCAAACTAAAAGAATATACCAGATTTCAGCTCAATCGGTTGAAGACATTAGCTTCAATATTGAGTTGCAAGATTCCACCCGAACAAATTACTTCAATTAATAACTTTTTAACTAATTGCGATAATGGAATATAAATGGTCCAAGCATGCATTGTCATCCATTCTAAACGAGTATACCAAATTTTAGCTCAATCGGTGGAAGACATCAGCTTCAAAATTGAGTTTCAAGATTCCACCCGAACAAATTACTTTAATTAATACCTTTAAACTAAATGGTATACCGGAATATAAATCGGAAAAACATGCATTGTCATCGAAACTAAACGCGTATACAAATTTTCAACTCAATCGTTTGAGGACATCAGCTTCAAAATTGAGTTGCAATATTCCACCCGAACATTTTACATTGCAAGTTAAATAAAAGTTGTAAAAAAGTTTTAAAAGAAAAGTTTATTTTATTCTTTTTTGAGCATTTAAATAAATGCTTGTTTTTAAAAAAAGTTTTTTTTTTACTTTAAATTTATTTTTTAATTTTTAGTTATCACTGTACAGATTTCTCAGTTTTTTCATCTCATTCAACGCATCATTGTTGTAAGGTCATCTGCAGATTAATTTTGAACAGGATAGCTCAGTCTTTTCCTCCGCCAGGCCACATTTATGTTATAGATATTTTATTTGGGCCGCAACAAGAGAATAATGGGGGGATAAACGCTGTAAGACCAAAACAACATTGTAAAAGAAAAATTAACGAAAAAAAATATTAAAAGTTTTTTTTTTTTTTTTTTTGCTTTTACTATAATACTATATTAAAACCAAAAACTGCTCAATCGGTTGAAGACATCAGCTATAAAATTGATTTGCAAGATTCCACCCGAAAAACTACTTAAGTATCTTTTTTACTACTTGCGATATCAGAATATAAATGGCAAAAACATGCATTGTCATCCAAACTAAACGTGTGTACAAAATTGCATTTCAGACGGTTGAAGATATCAGCTTCAAAATTGAGTTGCAAGATTCTACCCGAACAAATTACTTTAATTAATATTTTTCTAACTAAATGCTATACCGGAATAAAAATCGGCAAAACATATATTGCCATCCTAACTAAACGTGTATACAAAATTTCAACTCAATCGGTGGAAAACATCTGCTTCAAAATTGAGTTGCAAGATTCCACCCGAACATTTTACATTGCAAGTTAATTAAAAGCTTGAAAAAAAGATAAATTGTTGAGGTATAGATACACACTTAAAAAATTTGAAAAAATCTTGCAAAAAAAAAGGTAGCATAATAATAATAATAATAACAATATATATAATATAATAGGTTGGGGGAAAAACCATTATTTTTTCGGTAAACGGCTGTAGTGTCGACATCTCTCGAAGTATCGATCAAACAATGTCAAATTTATGCATTGAATGACATTTCACACTAAAAAAGTTTTTTTTTTGTTTGGTTCATTCAGCTGTGAGTTACAGGGTGTTAAAATGGAAGTCAACAAAGGGAAAATTCAGTACATTTTACAGTTTTTCTTTGATAAAGATGAAATTGCAAGCCAGGCGGCTGAAATTGTAAATGGTGTTTATGGTGCCAATACTGTAACAGCTAATTATGTGCACTTTTGGTTTCGTCGATTCCGTTCAGGCATTTTTGATGTTAAAGATGCACCTTAAATAGACAGGCCTGTTGTCCAAAATGTCGATAAAATCACTGAAATAATCTAAGTTGACCGGCCTGTTAGTAGTCGTAGCATCGTCCAGGAGCTAAAGATCGACCATAAAACAGTTTTGAACCATTTCCGCAAAGTTGGCTTCAAAAAGAAGGTCGATGTTTGGGTGCCACACCAATAAACATAAAAAAAACATGATTGATTGAATTTTCATTTGCGAAGCCTTGGCCAAACGGAATGAAATCGACCCATTTCTTAAGCGGATGATGGCTGAAGATAAGAAATAGGCCACGTACGACAATATTGTGAGAAGATAATCGTGGCCAAAGCGCAGTGAAGCAGCTCAAACGGGGGCCAAACCAGGACTGATGGCCAGGAAGATTCTACTGTGTATTTGGTGGGACTGGAAAGGAATAATTTATTATGAGATACTTCCGTATGGCCAAACACTAAATTTAGATCATTACGGTTAACAACCGGACCGTTTGAAGCTAGCGATTGACCGAAAACTTTCAAAATTGGCCGACAGACAACGTCAGACAATTGTTCCATCAGGACAACGCCAGGCCACACACTTCTGTAGCGACTCGCCGGAACCTCTGGGAACTTGGTTGGAAAATTTTAATGCATCCACCATATAGTCCGGACCTGGCACCAAGCGATTACCACCTTTTTCTCGCATTGCAGAACTTCCTGAGTGATAAGAAATCGGGATTAAGAGAAGATTGGGAAAATCTATTACAAGAGGGTTTTGCCAATAAAGACCGAGACTTGTATGAGAGAGGAATTATGAAGCTATCTTTAAAATGGCAACACATTATACAACAAAACGGTGCATATTTGGCCCAAATCGGACAATCTGAAACATGTTAAATAAAGTCTTGAATTTCATGCGAAAATAATGGATTTCTTTTTCCCAAACCTAATATATATATATATATATATATATATATATATATATATATATATATATATATATTTATATAATTTTAAATCTAAAAAATACAAATTAATTCGGAATTAAACACTTAAGTACATGTTATTATTTCAAACGAATAAAATGTAAAAGAAGGAATCACCCATTTCAGCAGGTCAATTTTTCGAAAAAGTGTGTTCTGATGGTGGGGATCACATACGTTTTTATTTTAACTTACAGTAAAACTACACTCAAGGCTAAAATAAAACACATCTCCTGTGGCTCTCTGTCTATCAATAACTTTTATTAGCCTTGTTCCCTTTTGAATAACTGACACCGGACATCGTATAGGCGAAAGGAATGTCCGTTGTGTCACCGCTCTGAGATGGGGAGAAAGTTACAAGCGAAATATGTGTAAACATATCAAACTTTATGAATTAACATAACATTAACATAACATAACCCTCCTCGAACCCTACAAGTTTCAACAAAAAAAAACTGACTTTATACATACAAAGTACAAAATAAGGAAATATGGTGCGTTAAATGAATATAATATTTCACAAAATTTGTCTAATTTTTGTAACCAAAAAAAATTTTATTCGATCCAAATGTCGCTGCGGGTAGGGGTCTTGTTGTCCGGTCCTAGAGCCCCACCACCTGTATCTGGTAGCTAAGAAAGTCAGCAAAATATTCGAAACCACAAAAAGCACATGTGAAATAATTGGGGAATGACTGATTGTGAAGGGTAAAATACTCCCTAGAGGGGCTTGATTACCCTACGAGGGAAGGGCGAGTTTATCGAAAAGTTGCAAATAAAAAATTATTTAAAAAAAAATTAGTTTACTGAAATGAAGGGCACCAAAATTTATTCAGACGTTATAAAAAATCAAAAACATATTTACACTGAACGGCAAAAAGACCTCACCTGTTTCAAAAGGCAGTTACAAACAAAACAACATAGAGGGAAATGTCTTTTATTTGTGAACAACAAAATCGATGCCATTTTACATTAATTGGTTTAAAAAATTATGTCCACAAAATGGCGTCCTCCAATGGTGATACATTGACGAAGTCTTTCCCGAAAGTTTTTCGGAACATTCCACCTCGCACTGTTTTGATTTTGTCTGGCGAGGCTCACTTCCACTTGTCAGGTACTGTGGATAAACAAGATATTCCTTACTAGATTCCAGAAAATCCTCAGTTGCTTCACCAACGAACACTTCACCTTCTTCTTGTGACAGTTTGGTGCTTTGTTGCTGAATTTGGTGTGTGGGCTCCTTATTTTTTCGGAGATAAACTAAACTATGGCCAACTTACAGGAAAGACTTCGTCGATATGTTACAATTGGTTGATTGATTGATTGATTGATTGATTGTTAACGTCGCACTGTTTTAGCTACACAAGGGCTTTTGTCGAAGGACCACGTAATTTTGAATCATGGTCAAATGACGTGGACGAAGCCTGAGCTGGCACCTCCCTCTCCTAACTAGCACACCACACCAACGGGAGAACGTTTCAGCTCTCGACAGATTTAACGTGCATCTCTGCCCTACACGGCGGTTCTTTATTGGTACTGGGCTCGAACTCGTGATAAGGTAAGTCACGGTCCAATACCTATACCACTCGGCTACCGCGGCCGTCATGTTACCATTGGAGAACGCCATTTAGGAGAGATATTTTTTTAAATCACTTACTATAAAATAGCATCGTATATACTGTTCACCAATAAAAAATTTTCCTCCGTATCTTGTTTTGTTTTTAACTGTTTTTTGAAATGGGGAGGTTTTTTTGCCGCACCCTGTATAAAAATGGATGTTTCTATATATGAAATCACATTACTCCAACACGGTCCAACCGATCACTATGAAAATTGGCATGTATATGTAATTTTTGTAGAGAATTTTTTGTACTATTCTCTTTATTGCAGCTTCTCACCAGAGAGCGCTACAGCTTATCTATTTCTTCACCGTTCATCAATTGCCAAATTGCCTACAGGGTCGCCAAAAATGATGTCAACTTCGCTCTATCGCCAACATTTCGCTGTGTTTCTATTAAATTTCCATTATAATGTAATGGATGTAATGTGCTTGCGAATATTACAGATTTAACATAAAATAAATACAACAGAAAGTAATATTAATGTATTACGCATCCAGTATAAATTATTTACACTATTTTAAGCGTTCATTACTTAAAATGTGTTACTTTTGCTGAGCAGAGATCAGCTTAGAAGGGTGTTTTCAAAAATCAACCTACAAAAGAGTTACGGGGCGTTATAAATAAAAAAAAACCTTTTGATCAGGCATTATATCTACAGATTTAAAATTTAACAAATGTGGTTTTTTTTTGTTCAGCTGCGATATGCAAATTTTTGTTTTGTTTTTGTTTAATTCATGGTTCAATTCGTTTAAAATTAACTCATTAAAAGCTTCTTCATCCTCCAATCTGTATTGTTAATTTTTCAATTCCTCTGCGTGAAGAACGAGTATATACCTGCTCGTATTATACATGAATCATATACTTTTGAGTTGTGTTGAAACACTTTTTTTTTTGCATTCTTGCTTGAGCTAATAGAATGGATATTCTGTGTCTTTTTTTTATTTATACGTACTTGAAATAAAGTTTGTTTTAAGTAACAGCGATTTACCCTTTCCTTATAAATCTTAAATGTGAGAATAATAAACTTTCTATCTTAAAAAAGGCTTAATTTTGCTATTTTAAATTATAACAATCTCAAACGAAAATTAAGAATCGTAGGAAAGCTTGCACAGACTGTCATTACATGTCTTTTCATATCCAAAGTAGATTGCCTTCTATACCTACTTAATTCAAATGATTAATAATGTTTTAACATTAGAACGTCCGGGATTTCGATTACCCTTAAACGTTCACCGGTATCATTTCGACATCGCGGCATAAAATGTATAAAATATAATTGTTTCAATTAAACAATTGCAGGACTACTATTCCCTAGGGTTTAGTCTTAAATTTTTTTAATATTATTTCATGTACTTATATATTATGACACTTTATATCATTAAAAATCTGAAGGTGACATTATGTTTCTCAAAGCTTGTTGGACCACTGCTTTGTCGCTAGACATTTCGAGTCATAAATCTGTTAGGAACATTACTATTATGCCGTATAAAATATGTGTTTTTTTCTTAGTGACATATATATCTGAATTCACTGGAATATTATCAATTACTTGTGCACTCTCTCTCTTTCTTCAGATTCTTCGTATTCACTTTCACTAAATCTTATGTTTCCATTGAAATCTAAATTAGAGCAAGATAGCTCTAATCCATCTCTAGCCACCATCCGATTCATTGTCAGAAAACTGTAGAAACAAATTAGCAATTTCATCAGGGCTTGGATCTTTTCTACCAGCCATCGTATTAGGATGTCTGCTCTACACTATGTTCGAAAACTTAATGAATTTTTTTATGAGCAGATAAGCAAACACAACATGTAACGAAACACTTAGACACAGCAATTTTAGTATAATCGATTCATTTCCACTGTGAACCCAATAAAACACTGCATTCAAGGTCAAATAAATGTGAGATAGGACTTTAGGAAGTTTGTTTTACTAATGGTAACGATTTAGTGAACTACATTTTGTTGAACGGCAGGTATTCATTCGTAAGGATAAATTGCCTTGGTGTCGAAACTTCACCCACGGACGTCCTAGGTATATTTAGTTGTAAAATCCCTTCTATCAGTGCCGGTTTAAGCTCATTCTGGGTCCTGGGCGCCGAAGATCTACAGGCCTCCATGACACTGGAGGATCGAAATTTATAACCAGTAAATCTAGTTAAGGCTATTTTCGTCATATGTGCTTCAGTGTGGACTTAACGCGGAGCACATTTTTCGGACAGAAAAAAATGACACAATTTTTATAAAAAATGATGACATTATAACTCATGCATTTGTTTACAATATAGTGCTTTTAAAATTTCAAAATATTTCATGAATAGTCCGTTTTTTTTTCTTTTAACATGTAAAGAGATATCTCATTTAGCATTACGGTATAGGAGAAAAAAGGCGAAACACATTTCATAAAAGAAAAAATGTGTCAACTCGGATAAAAATGAGTAGTTTGATAAAATAAGTTATTCTCTACAGAATAGTGAAGCCAGAATATAATAAAGGGGACGGTGGACCTTTGAAATTAATTTCTTAAATTGTTAGCTTAATTAGCTGGAATTGGTGTTAATATAGTAAATGATCTATATATTTCACAATTTAAGTATATATTTTTTTAAATTATAATTTGATTTTTTTTTAAAAAAAATAATTTTTTAAACTTTTTTAAAAATGCTCCTTGCGCATCAATTTTTAAGATAAGTACATAATTTTTGTTTATGTATATATGAACTATAACTAAATATATCTGTGCATGGATTTTAAATTCAGCATAAAATTTGATGAAAAAAAGATAAATTTTCTATACTATATGAAATATTTCACCAATTATCACATATTCAAAGTATTCAAAACAACGTAAAATATGATCCGTTAAATTTTTTTGAAAACTAATGCACAAATTTGTGACTTACACTATCTTTCATAACTTATTAAAATTTTTAAGAGATACGACATGATATGAAACGCAAGGAGCATTTTACCTAATAAGGAAAAGAGAAAATTTATGAACTGAGAAAAATGCATTTTAAACATTTATTTGAGTTAAAATAAAAAAATAAAGCAACATTTTACATAATTACTTACCTTTACATGAAAATCAAACATATAAGAGATTATTATAGCAAAAATCTAAATAATATTTAAATAATTTATTATATTTAGTTATATATTCAATAATTCAAGAAACACGCATCCGCAAAGCTGTTACTTATACAAAAAATATAGCGTGGCAAAACATTCCCTTAAAATTGACCAGCACAATACGACAATCCTTCAGATTTTATATTTATGTTTTCTATTTTATTTGAGATTTTACGCTTCATAGTTCTTTTGCTATTTGAAAAGTTTTACTTCTGCTTTGTTTTAATCGACGCTCATCTCTTACTCCACTGATTTGCATCGAGGGTAATGAAGCATTCTGATGTACATGTTTCAAGGTAAACAGGAATCCAAAATTGAATTCACTAACAGCTGCTACAACAGATATTTCCAGTCTTTTCTTTGATTGGAAACTTTCTTTTAGGCAGTGACTCCAGATAACACTGTGCAAACTTTCATTTGCATTTTGACTCTTACCTGAAGTACACCGAGACAATATCTCGTTGCTTGCTAATCGCTGATACACAAGGGGAATCTTTGCAACAACCTCCTCAGTTAATTTTGTCTTCATAACTGAATGACTTTCAGGGGATTCTTCATTTGTGTTAAAGCTCTTTTGAAAAAACACCAAGAAAGCTTTCCATTAGGACATTTGTTGTGTTTCGGTTTGGCGTCTGTGAAGGAACAATGATAAAGTGTGGCGTAAATAGCACTTTTCATTTTTTCGACATCATTACAATTATCTTTAATGGCTTTTCTGTAAAAATTAGTTAGCTTAACTATTGTGGTTTCTTTTAAGCTACCAACCTTTTTGCCACCAATGCAAACACTTTTGCTTCGCCACTCTTTTACTTTGCTGCGTAAACCTGTTCCTAGACGCTTGGAGATATGGTTGATACATTCCTCTTTTTTTATCGGTTTACCTTTTCCATAGATGTTCAACGACATCAGATGTTGGAATGTTTTTGAATCGCCATCCGACAATATGCAAGTATAACGCATATTACACTCCTTGATGGATCTTTGCCACAAAATTGCAGCAGCTTCCATTTCCATACTAGATGAGGAACCTGTATGATTTGACTTTCAGATTTGTGACCTTCATACCAAATTGCAAAATCTGGACTATCGCTCGAGAGGTCTCTTACTGCGGCAGTACATTCTGTACAATACTTTGATAGAATTTCATAATCTATAACTAAACCTGTCAATAAATCAATAACAACTCCTATCCCGTACAGTGATTTGTAGCCCCGCTTTTGCCAAGATCCATCAAATGACACAGTAATGTCTAAAACACCCATTTCCTTTTTCTCTTCATCATTTAAATCAAGATGCTGCTTCCTAACTATATTTCTCGCTACTTCAAGGATCTGATGTTTCATCTCACTATTTTCTTCCGACAAAATTTTAATGTGCTTCGAAAAAGATTTTTTGTCCATTGCATTCATACCAGTCACTAATGCAAATAGTTCCAATCCCGCGTGACCTTTCCCAAGTCTTAAAAAAGACGAAACCATTTTTTTGTTCAAGTCAAAAAAAATTTTTTTCTTTCACGCGAGCACTGGAAAATGAGGAATATTTAACACTGCCTCACAACTAGAGCAAACCAACTCTAGTTTGGATGCCATACCCAACTGCATTGTTTTTATGATATTTAAAGCATTCATATCACATTTAGGGCACTTTACAGTCGACAGTAAATTCTTCCATATGTTTGTATCAACTAATACATAAGTTGTATCATCTTGTTCATTTGCCAAATGTTCTAGAGAAGTGTGTGACAGAAGAGACAGCTTTATTTCTGTTGCTGCATTCAGTTCACTAGAATTTAATGTGCAAGTATTTACTTTTGCATTCTTTTCATAATTAGAGGATGCATGACCACTTGCATTAGGGTCATTGTCATGAAAACTTGGATGCTCCAGTTCTAATTGTCCTGAGGCCCATCTCTTCTTTGCTTTTAGCAAAGCCTGCATTTTACGTTTTCATGGCCTTGCTTTTGGCACATGATATCGAGAACTAATTCTGTGCATTGTACAAATACTAAATTAATTTATCAAGAAAATTGTAGTCGAGTGTTCAACCCAAAAAAGGAAAACTTCGAAAGAAAAATTACGTCCAAAACGCGAATAAATATACTGTGTTATAACAGGTATGAAACAAGCACGCTAACACGATGTAAACAAACAATCCACTAGTAGAAGTTGGAGTTTCTATCGGCATCCTTCTTCATAAAATGTGTGATGAAAAAATAATAAGTGAGGCTAAAAGCATATGCTAAAAACTAAATACCAATAGTTCTTGTTTACGTTCAAATGACAGGTGCCACACCCATTTAAATGGTTGATGGCGCCATGTTTAAATCATGGATCACTCATAACTCAGTAATTATTCATCAAAATGAAAAAAATTCTTCGACAGAATCATTCTGTGAAATATATGGAATATTATTAGTATAAAAAAATAAAAATCGCAATTTTGATCAAATTTTGAGATTTTGAAATTTGAAAAAATATTCCGAATTTGGGTCCTATTCTTTAGCATTAGCCGAAGACAGCCTTAATACTTTTTCATACTTCAAGAAAAGTTTAAAAAAAATAAACATTATGTAAAGTTAATTTCGTATCCTTTTTTTGCTAAAAGTGCTTTTATAATATTTTTTTTTATCATTCATTGAAATATTTAGGGTTGTAAAGGCATAAAAGTATCTATAAATTTTCAAAAGAAAAAACATGGTAATTTTACCTTTTAAATTCACTTTTGGAATCATATTTAATTTGAACAACAAGAAAAAAAAACTTAGCGGCATTTGTTTCGGAGGGAAAAAAATTAATGCCTTTTGCTTCAGATATTCTGAGAAATACTTCTGAAAACAGTAATTTTATCATAACGGATTTGTAATGGTTCTAAAACTTATACAAGAAACGGTTTTTTTCTTTTCATAAATTTTATTTTATATTACAAATTATTTTCTTAAATCATTTAGATTATAAGGTAAGCCAAGAGCTTGAATTCAACAGTACTTCCCCATAGCAACAATAGTTTTCCCCCCCTCCCCTTTTCGAAAAAATAATCTTTATAAAAAAAAGTACGGGAAAAAATACATATCTTTGGTTCACCTTTTGAAAACATTTCATTTTTTTTAAATATATATATCTAACTACCTTAATGACATCCCATTTCAGGAAATAATGGCTCTTTAGGTTGAGCTTCACAAAAAGAAAGGATTTGAATCAGGAAATTTAAAGCAGCAGTGCGGACACAAAAAATATCGGTTTTCCATTACCACCTCTTTCTTTATCTCATCCCTCCAAGCCTATCGTTATAAATATCAGTAACTTGCTTTATTTTGGGAAATATGTATTAAGTTAATTACATGCTCGAATCTTTTAATCAGGAGGATTTCCCTTTATATACCTATAAATGCAGAAAAGGCGATGACGTATGCGGGGTAATATACATCTATAGCAAAGCTGATAATAAAGTTAGTCTGAATAATTTCTCAAGGTCTTCGACTCCCCTAAAATTGTGAAAGTGACCATAAAGTGATAATTTTTTTAAATTTTATTTTATAGGCAATCTTATTAACTCAATAGAAGTAGAAAGTTTATTATTTTCGATTCGCTAGAGCAAAAACTACAAGTGTTTTAGTGAAAGCAGATGCCACTACTTTAAGCAAGGTACCGGGCTGCGGTAGCCCAGTGGTCAAGGTATCGGATCATGGCAGGCATGTCATGAGTCCGAGCCTAGTACTACTAAAGACTCGCCGTGTAGGGCAGCGATGCTCGTTAAATATGTCGAGAGCTGAAACGTCCTCCCGTTGGTGTGGTGTGGTAGTTAGGAGAAAGGGTGCCAGCTCAGGTGTCGTCCACGTCACTTGACCATTGTTCAAAATTACGTGGTCCGTTGCCAAATGCCCTCGTGTAGCTTAACAGTGCGACGTTAATATTCACTCATTCACTCACTCTGGAAATATTCTGAATTCACAGGAGGCTAAGTCAAGGGAGTAAAGACAATGTGCAAAACAATTGTTTTTCGATTTCCTAACGTCGTTGTGTGAGTTTGAAGCTTTTTCTTACGTACCACCACATAAATCTTTTCAATGTTTTCAGTGGTGTGAGATGGCCGCTGACGGCCGGAGCGTTTCACGTCTTCAAAACCTTCCCTGTCTTCTTTGAAACGTTTTACGCAGCTCAAAAGCTTACGTTTACGTTAATTTATCACTGCTGCACATATGCTTCAGTATTTCTTCAGTCTCCGTAGCACTCTACAAAACTTGATATTCATGTTCTGATCTACAAACGTCATTTCTTTCAATCGCCTGTTACTAAATCAGTGCTTCTCAAACTTTCAACATTTGCGGCCCGATACTCAATCATAAATTTCCATTGAATTCAATGACACTATACCTAACGCTAAAGCTACAAAACGACTTTAACCTCTTATGTGCCATCAGCGTATATAACGTCTCACTTAGCCAAAGCGTTAATTGCCTTGAACGTATATATACGTCTTCCCACAGTACGATCTTCCTTGTGAAATGCCATCCATAAAATTATTACGAATACTTTGGAATGCAATTGCAATAAAAGAACCTTGACAATGTTTGCGAAAGATTTACTTATTTCAGAGAAGTTGTTATTTATTTATTCCTTTTCACCCCCACCCCCCAATACATCACATATGCGCCCGTAGAAGGAAAAGGGTGGTATCACATAACTTTTCATCGGCACTCAAGGGATTAATTATAAGCTTACACTTATATTGATAATAAATTATCAATATAAGTGGGTTTTTTTGTAAGAATTTTATATATGATAAGCCCATTTGATCAATGATAATTTTTAAACTTGTTCTCTATACTTAGTATTGTTTAATTAATTATAAAATAATTTGGTGCAGTACTGATGCGTTTATAAGTGTATTATATCAGTGCAAAGGAGTATTTTATGTTTTATTATATCAGAATGTATTTTGTTTGTTTACTTTCAGTAAATTAATATAATTTTTCTTTTAAATAATCATTTGTTTTCGACTTTTCAATGTGTTCGCGCTCCCCTCGTGGAGTTATCACGCCCCCCACTCTAGGAGTGCGTGCCCCTCAGTTTGAGAAACACTGTACTAAATGCATCCGCTTACAAAATACGATGCCGTAGTGAGCTATCGACCACTGAATTTAGGATAAATCCCTTTTAAAAATGGAGAAGAAAGCAGTAACACAGAACCGTTATCGCGCGTAGTCACGGTACTGCAAAAATGTTTCACGCTATAGGCTTAGTCCGGGAACTTTTGAAACTTACATCGTATATTACGTAATAAGGGGTTAGAAGAAATAAAGTTCCTCACTGCTTATTGAAGTTCCTGAAATATTAAACTGAAAAACACATGTTAATTTAAATTTATTCAGGCTTCAAAGCTTTTGTTTATCTTACATTTCGACCTTCACCCAAATTTCCACGATAAACACACGCACATCAGCAGGCCGCAGTAAAATTATCAAACGTTGACCGGTTCTCTGTGGTAAAAAGGTTGGGAAGCATTGCATTATGGCAGTGATTCTAAACTTTCACTACTGGTGACCCAATTTTCAATCATAATTTTTATCGCCCCCCCTAAAAATAATAATGTATTGAATGCAATAATAATGCACTTTGGCGCTAAAGCTACAATACGATCATAATTATAAACCATGCAAGTTAACAAGATAAGTATTGAATTTTGTACATATTATTTTTGAGTAATATTTTTTTTTTTAAACTTTTAGTTCGATGCACTATAAAAGCGTGTTTTTTAGTTTGTTTTAAAACTATATTTTATTGTATAGTTATTTTTATTATACACGATAAAAATCACAATTCCAGTGGAAAATTTAATTAAGAGAAAATACACTTACCTGCTTTCCAGGGCTTTTCAATTTTTCTTAGAAAACTTGAGAAAAAATCCAATAAAACTAAAGAAAATGTTCCAAATGTGTGTGTGCGTTTCCTTAATAAAGAACATAAATGACAGACACTTTTCGCTAACAACACAGGAACGTTATTTTACAGCAAAACTGTCATATTTTGTTCACGTTTTTGTAGTTTTGCTGTCATTCGATGATCTACAAATAACATTTTGAAATTTTTATTCCTTGTGCCTTTTTGACAAGGTGAAGTTAAGGCTTCATAGTTTTCTTCATAGAGATCTTTAGGCAGCATTTGAAAATTTCAAATCAACTCAAACGTTTCATGTCTAACGCTTTTCTGATATTTACTTTCACTATCTTGATTAACATGCATTATTTCAGTAGGTTCTTCAATTGCTGGATCAGTTTCTACTTTCTTCAATAGGGATCACAGATGCCTATTTTTTTTAATATTCTGTTTATTTACATTTATAAACCATAATAAGTCGTAAAACACAGCAATCAAAACCACAAAATTGTTCATGGGGAAAGTGAAGTTCTAAAAAATAATTGTGTAAAATATTGCTTCTAAAAATTTCAATACTGGAGCCCCCCTTTTCGATCACAATTTTTATCGCGCCCCCGTATACATTAATAATGTAATGAATGCAATAATAATGCACTTTGACGCTAAAGCTGCAATAGGCGATCTTAATTATAAATCATACAAATTAGTAACATAAGTATTAAATTTTTTATACTTCTTTTAAGCAAAAATAAATAAAATAATAGGGTAATTATTATGTTAATTTTCCTTTCTCTATAATTTTTAAATTGAACATATTGCAAAATTCGGGGCTGCTTAGAAGACAAAATATAGATATCTGCTAAATATAGAAAAAAGAACTCAGAGGGTCAACTTCTAATCATAAGCATTCCTTATTAAAACTTTGCTTTGCAAGACAAGCCCATGGAAGTCGTTAATACTTATTAAACGTGTTCTTAATTTAGTATTAATTAATTAGTTATAAAATACTCTGTGCAGCAGTGATACATTGAAAGTATACCGGCTGAAGTGCCCGCTCTTTACACAAGTTCATTTATAAGAAAATAAAACATTATTGATATAATAGCTGAATTGTAAAGAGAGCAAAGCCATGTGTTCGACAATGTTTACAAAAATATAAAATGATCTTTTTAAAATGGTTGCGCAAATTATAATTAGTTTTAAGCAAATTGTTATTTTAAGCCTCACAGAATTAGCATTTATAATTGATGTTAAATAATGAACAATAATATAAATTTCCGAGATGAAGAATAATTCTATTATTTTTAACATTTAAAGCGAAAAGACTTTAACATGTTTTAACCCGGGAGCAGGCGCGCACTTGATACGGTCGAGCGGGGTTATTGAGTCACCCCAATCCTTTTTTTTTATAATTATTTTATTGTGCACGATACAAATCGTGATTCCAGTGAATAATTTAACTAAGAGAAAGTTTCCTTACCTACTTTCAAGAACTTGTCAATTTTTCTTTGGTAACAAATAAACAGTTTTGCCAGAATTAACGATTTCGTAATCTGTGTGTCCCGCGCGACCACTCCCGGGTAAAAATTGTACTCATTATGATAATATGTATGTTACTACTAAAAAAATTGTGCAAAACGTTTTTTTGCATGGAAAAAAACGCAACAGAGAAATACATTATTTCAGTGCTTCTCAAACTCTCAATATACGCGGCCCACTATTAAATCATCATTATCATCGCGCCCCCTCCATACAATAACAATGCATTGAATTAAAGAACACTATACTGTGACACTAAAGCTACCATACGACTTTAATCATTTGTGTGTCACCAACGTATATAAACGTCTCGCTCAGTCTAAGTATCAATATTCTGGACGTATATATACGGCCTTCCGAAATACGATATTTTTAGTGCAGTGCTATCCATAAAATTATACGGAAGGCTTTGGAATGCAATAAAATGACCTTGACAGTGTTTGCGAAGGATTTACTTATTTCAGAGGATTTGCTTATTTATTTCTTTTCTCCTCCCCCTAAGAAAACCCCATGAAAATACTATCGTCTACGTGTTAAATGGTGGCATCGGGGAGCGAATCACGTAACTTTTAATCGGAAGTTAAGGAATTAATTACAAACCGTATAAATTATCAAGATAAGTGTTCATACAAATCCATGGTGTCAATGATAATTATCAAACTTGTTCTTAACTTAGCATTGTTAAATTAATAATAAAATATACATTATACAGTACTGATACATTTACAAGTGTATTATATCAGTTTAAATATGTATTCTATATTTTATTATATCAGAGAATATTTTGTTTTTGTTTACTTTCAGTAAATTAATAATTTTTTAAATAACCTTTTGTTTTCGACTTCAATATGCTCGCGCCCCCCTTGTAGAGTTAATACGCTCCCAAAGGGGGGGGCACGCCCCACAGTTTGAGAAACGCTGCATTACTTGCAAATTCCCTAAATGACAAAAAAACACGTAAGAGAGGGGTCATAACTATCTGTACCAATAACGTAGAAGGTCATACAGATTACAGCTATAATGAGCAGTATTTCAAAAATAATGGCAATGATGAATGTTTTATGTTCCTAAATTTCTTCGATTCTGGGTCTGGGATCTGTTTTTTCTATGGTTAGAGTGGTATGTTAGGCTTCAAAAGAAAGCGTAGTAAAAAATCTCTCATCATGGGATTACAGCAAATCAAATAAAAGTTTTTTTTTATTTGGTTATAGGATCAAAGATAGCTAATTAGATATTAAAGAAGTTTTTATTTTTGATGACTTAATATCGTGTGCCTAAAAATTATATCAGAGTAAAAGTGCATTTTTTATTTTGTCTGGAAATATTTTGTTTTATGTCATTCCAGTAAATTAATTATTTTTTAAGTCGTTTATTTTCGATATGCCCGCCCCCCGTAAGGTTATCGCACCCCCAGGGGAGCGCACCTCACAGTTTGAGAAACACTGGTGTAAAACGTTTTTCATTATGATATATATGTTTCAGAATACTCATGCTTATCCATATATCATAAAAAATTTTCACATGGAAAAAATGAAACAGAAATATGTTCTATATATTTACAACTTCCCTAAAGAAAAGACGGAGATAACCATACCAGTAAGTTCGAAGGACAGCTAAAGTAATATTTTAGGTTAAAAGAAACGTAATAAAAAATATCTCATCGTTCTCATATTCACCGCAAAGCAAACAAAATATTTTTTTTAATTTGGCTATAGGATCAAAGATGGCTAATGAGCGTTTGAAGTGGAATCTTTCATTTTTGATGATCACCAGATGATAAAAATAAATTATATCAGTGTAAATGTGTATTTTTTTATGTCAGAAAGCATTTTGTTTTACTTCATTCCAAAAATTATTTTTTAAACCTTTTACTTTCAATATGCTCGCGCCCCCCTCGAAGGGTTACCGCACCCCCCAAGGGGGTGTGCCCCACAGTTTGAGAAACACTGCCTTATGGAACTGAGGACTGGAGATCTAGCTGGTCTCACAATGCAGTGAATAGTCGCTATTTACATATATTTGTTGACAATTGCTGGTCTGTATGATCAGGCGTTTTCGTCCATAAGAAGTAATTAGTATCTTACATCCCCACGAAAAAATAGCGTGTAGGTTTTAAAATCTTTTCTCTAAAGCATTCTGTTGTCACTTTAATAGTAAAAAAAGTATATAAAAGTGTACGCGTGTCCAACATTATTTCTCCCTGTACAAGGTTGTCAGTGGCATCAAAGCGATCAATTTCTCTGATGCTTACAGAATGATAGTATTTCCCATGTTCTGTGCATATGAAAACTGGACGAGAATCGTCTTGTATGCTGAATCACAATTCGTAACTGAATCGGCATCAATATTGCCCTATTGAAGGAGGGGTTCACGATTCTAAAATAAACGGTGTAATGTAGTGAGAAGGCAGCGTTTTTAGTCACACAGCCAGACATTAAAAGAATTTGCTTTATTCATATTCTACGTCAATAAAATTTTTCAATTCCAGCAGTATAAGGTAATTTGTAGATTAATTAGTCCCTTGTTTGCACGTAAGGATAACAAAATACAGTGCCGTGTTGAACTGGCTTCAAGGATACATAACCGTAGTGCAACCTTCGGGTAGTAAAGAGTGTTTTTTTCCAGGTATAGAAGTTTAATTTGGCATTACTTTCCAAGATGGCGACCGATTTAACAGCTGTCAAGTGATTTATTCTCAGATTGGTTTCGCAATTCATCATGAAAAACGCTTTCAAATTGTGCAATTTTATTTCGAGAATAGTGGTCGATTTTCATAAGCGAATTTTGTTTAACGATGAAGCGCACTTCTGGTTGAATGGCTACGTCAACAAACAAAACTGCCGCATTTGGAGTGAAGCTAATCCACAAGTGTATGTCGAAACATCGTTACATCCAGAAAACTGACTGTTTGGTGCGCTTTATGGGCTGGCGGACCACTTCTTCAAAAGCGATGAAGGCCACAACGTTACAGTCAATGGTGATCGGTATAGAGCCATGATTACT
Organism: Trichonephila clavipes; assembly: GCA_019973935.1. Classification (NCBI taxonomy): domain Eukaryota; kingdom Metazoa; phylum Arthropoda; class Arachnida; order Araneae; family Nephilidae; genus Trichonephila; species Trichonephila clavipes. Next base: position 745,800 of record BMAU01005330.1, on the reverse strand, counting down.
AACTTTTTCATTCCTGATTTGAACAATCGTGATGTCCAGGAGCTGTGGTTCCAACAAGACGGTGCAACATGTCACACAGCTCGTGCCACAATCGATTTATTGAAAGACACGTTTGGTGGCCGCCTAATTTTACGTTTTGGACCTGTAAATTGGCCTCCAAGATCTTGTGATTTACCACCACTAGACTATTTTCTGTGGAGCTATGTAAAATCATTGGTCTATGTGGATAAGCCTCAAACTCTTGACCATTTGGAAGACAACATTCGCCGTGTTATTGCCGATATACGGCCACAAATGTTGGAAAAAGTCATCGAAAATAGGATCTCTAGATTGGACTACATCCGAGCCAGCTGTGGCAATCATTTGACAGAAATTATATTTAAAATGTAATGCCACAAGATTATCTTTCGAAAAAATTTCATGTCAATCGAATAATACATCGTTGTTTTATTGCAATTTAAAATTCTATACCTCTAACAAAAACATCCTATAGTTTCTCTGGAGGGTGTTGACTCTACGCTATTCCTCCACGTCACTAGATCCCCCAGAGGACACCGCTCGTTCTCACATTCACGATTTGGCCAACACATGAAGAGCGTGTTTTTACTTTTCTTTTCTTTCTCTCAGCTCTCGTCTCGATCCAATCTCCCTTCCATCTCACCAAAAAAATAACTCTTTTAAACACCAAGGGTGGGTTTACTACACGCCCCTCGTCGCCTCTCATTGGCAGGGCCACAAAAGTCTGCACACGGACCTCGGATTCATTAGCGTCCTGTTCGCGGGGACCTAACAATAACACTCTCTGTCCCATCGTGAATAATCTGACACCAGACGTTCGTCTGCAAATCTGGACACTTGGCACGGTGCTATTATTTTCTTGAAGTCTTTCTCTTGTCTAGGTTCTCAGTTAAACAGGCTTTGTCAATTGTCACCCGCTGGGGCACTCCTATATCTATTATGACTTCCAGTCAGAGTGTCGTTGCGGAACCGAGGCCAAACAATAGACAATGACCCCAAAGCCACGTGCACTGTCTCCGAGCCACCTGCTTTAAGCTATAAAACTTGACATGAATGGAACAGTCGGGGTCGTAACCAGCGCAACAACTGGCTTTGTTGTGAAACTGTGCAAGGGGAACACACACCACTGTTTTTCGGATATTATATGCTCTTTGACTTGTCGTCTATACCCGTTTTGTCTCGATATTATTGTTCCAGACAGAATAATGAGGTTTTGAGACAGTTGCCAGGAAGTCATACATCTATAGCACCATACATTTAGTGCCCCCTCCCCTCAAAGTGCTGATGACTCTTGGTCATCTTTCTCCAGTCCTCTTAGAAATCATATGTGATGTCTGAAATTGTTTTTATAATCTGGAGACTACCATACGGGATACTTATAGCCAATAAGTGACTTCTCTCAATAATTGGAAGGTTTCTAGCCTACTAGACGCTATCCATCATAATTCGTTCTTTAAAACATTCTGTATAACTTTTTTTAACTGCAATCTGTACCAATGGGGACGTTTTATTTAAAAAACAGAATCTCACTAACACTGTTGAGAAATGAATCTTGCTGTTAGAGAAATGCTTTAAATTTATTTTTTGTGTGTTTGTATGTGAATCCAATCATTAACTTTTAAAATATTCGCATACAAACAATTTTAAGGAAAAATGTACTAAATTACTTCCTAGCAAACAATTAATAATGTTTCCCCATTTATAATTACTATATGACAAGGAGAGCGAATAATTATTATTTCTTTATTTATGAACGGCCCCTTAAGACGTCACTATTTTCAAATGTCATCTTTAATCTTGAATATTTCCAGAGCGGTTGGAAGCAACTACGGGACTTTTCGGAATTGAGCGATTTGTGAGTGAAAAATTTATGTTTGCAAATATCTTGATATGTTGTTCACTTTTTGTAAAGGCACTTAATAATCCGTATTTTTCCACTAAGGCTACTTTTCTCAACATTTTCTGCTTTTATTTAGGAAAAATAATTATATATTGTTTGGTGCTAACAGCTTTGAAATGTATTCGGTAATATATTTTTTTTATCGTAGAAAAATTTGAGAGAATAATTGAGCATTGTAGAATTCAATATTTCCACCTCTGTAAATCAAAAACTTTCTAAAAGAAATTCAAGCTTTTGTTACAATGAGGAAATGGATTTGTGGAAAAAATTATATCGATTAAGAAAAAGTTTTATATTTTTAAAACAATTAAAAAAATTCCTTATCATCAATTTTCTGCCTTTGTCAACCCGCCATTTTGATGAGTTGATTCGCATTAAATATGACGAAGCTCAAATTCCTCCAGCGGTCATTCTGTAGGAGTAAGAAGAAGGAGCTGCGGTAGCCCAGTGGTCAAGGTATCGGATTCTCGCAGGCATGTCATGAGTTCGATCCCAGTACCACTAATGACCCACCATGTAGTGGAACGATGCACGTTACATCTGTCGAGAGCTCACAAACGTCATCCCGTTGGTGTGGTGTGGTAGTTAGAAAAGAGAGGTACCAGCTCAGGTGTCGTCCTCGTCAGTGGATCATGGTTCAATATTATGAGGTCCGTCGTCATGAGCCCATAAGCCCTCGTGCAGCTGAACAGTGCGACATTAATATTCACTGACTCACACACTCATTCGTGGGAGTAAAAAGATTGATTCCAAATAAGGTGTCATCCTCGTCCCCAATAATCATCGTGTTGCTTTAGAGTGAGATGTTAATAAAAAATTAAATTGAGTTTATTGTACCCAATTGCAATGTTATTTCTAAGCAATACTTAAAGAGAAAAAATGAAGATAAATATTTTAAATTGCAGATCAATCAAATAATATCTTTTAACAATCTTGAGTTTCCTAAAACGTGACGTCAATGTGTGTGTGTGTTATTCTAATATCCCTTCCCAAAAGACAAAATAAGGATCAAGACAAAACAAGCGGATGATTGAACCTATTTTTTTAAAATATCATAAGTAGACATAAATAATATTTATTCTTATCTTTCTTTTCTTACATTATACAAATGGATTTATACTTTTCTGTTAGTAAGCAAAAAGTGAAAAACTCATTTTTTAACGTCACAATTAGAAGCAGCAAGATGTGTGCGTGGATTTATTGGTAATAAACCTCCTAATGTTGAGCCAGCGTCAAGTAAAGGTGACACCTCAGTAGCCATCCCAAAGGCGAACTGAAGTGACAAATTTCCACACCATACCTATGTGAGGAATTTGTTTCTCGAGAGTTTAAACATACTTCAACTTTTCTAAATGATGGATGGGTCTTTAAGAGCATCAGGGCTCCAGTGGAGTGAGTGAGTGAATATTATAACGTCCAACTATTCAGCTACTCAAGTTCTTTTGGAGACGGACCAAATAATTTTGAACCACGGTCAAGTGACGAGGATGACACCGGGACTGGCACCCCTTCTCCTAACTTCCACATCACACCAACAAGAGAATGTTTAAGCTTTGGCAGATGTAACGTGCGTCACCCTCCTACACGACGGGTCTTCAGCGGTACTGGGCTCGAACTCATGACACGCCGGCTACGAGTTCATTACCTTGACCATTCGGCTACCGTATCTACGCATCAGGAGTGAAACAAAAGACTCTGGTCTAAAAATCATGGCCACGGCCAGACCCAAAAAAGGCGAAAAATGGCGCTTTTATTAGACTCGTTTAATTCTTAAACTGGTCGCCCAACCGGTATAGTGCTTAGCGACGCTCACTGCGGTGCCGTAGGGACTAGGCTCGAATGCCGGAGAAGGCATGAATGTATGTAAATGTGTAGTGCCTTTACGGCATTCGGGTACTTTAAATAGCAGTCGAGCCGTAAGTCCTCTCGTATGGTTGGTGGAAGAGATAGAGAGGTGGGAGGTCCCTGACGATTCCCAGGTATCCTTCCTCAAAATTGGGGTGGAAACGAGCCAAATCGTACTGTCGCCTGTATGGTGCTCATAGCTACGGTTAACGAAAGGCGTCACTTAGCCCTTTTCCATGATGAATTTCGTGGGCCTCGATCTGGCATTTGCCGATCAGGTGGCATCAGTAACAACACAACAACTATTCTTAAACTTACTCCTAAGCTGCATTCACACCAAGGCTGTCAGCGTCTAGCTCAGCGATACTTAACCTGCGGCCCGCGGGTCGCATGTGGACCACCAGACTTTTCTGAGTGGCCCAGTCATGTCCCGCTTCACTAACAAATTCAATTATTTAAGACGATTGCATTGGAAATTTAGCGAGAAATTCTATAAATCAAGCAATCAAATATATCAATTTTGCTATCGATGTGGTGCTGGTAGGAATTGCGGGATAATTTTTTTCTTCTTTTGTAATTGTAACGGTTATAGTGTTAACAAATAACAGTAGAATAGCGACTATTTTAAGAGGATGAAACTGACTTTTAATTAACCCTCATGCCTTCCAAGCGAAAGGCATGAGGGAAGAAAAGAATATTTGTTATTTCAAGACGATTGGGATCTTGACGGTTTCGTAGAAAATTCAAGCATGGATTAAAAACTTGTTCAATTTGTCATGAAAATGCTTGTAATAAATTATAATTTTGCTCGGCACTTTGGCACTAAGCACAAAACTTTGAATGCGTCCTTTTTATTCAGCAACAAAATATTTAGGGGGTGGGGGACTTTATATCATTGATGAAAGGAAGCCGAAATTACCCATAACAGGTTAAGAAAATGCATTTAACCCATTTTTCTGTGAGTTGAGTTTGACGTTTAATAGAATTTTAAAATGAAATCTATATAACTATTAATATTTTGATCAATTTCTGCATTTTAAATGTCTTTGATCTTATAGCGTCCACTGCCCCTCTCCCCACCTCGCTCGTTAATCCTCACGCTGCGGCCTGCGAGAAATAGTTTTAATATTTATGCGGCCCGGCTGATAAAAAGGTTGAGTACCGCTGATTTAGCCAATCAGAGACTTCATTTCGGGTGATATGAAGTCTCTGATTGACTAGCCTAGTGTTTTCCAAAGTGGCCTATATAGACCCCAGGGGTCTACGCCAGTGAAAAAATAATTTGGGGGTCCATGAAGTATAAATAGGGGTCTACGATAGTGGCTTTCATTAAACCAGATTGTGATTTTAATTTTTAAAGGAAATTGAATCAAGTGGAAACGAGACTTTTCTTTTACCTATTTAATAGATTCATTTACTAAATTTAATGAGGTTAATTTGCAGTTTCAAGGTGAGAGCATAATTTTTTTTTAAAACAAGTACCCCATTTAAGCCTTTCTTTTGTGTCCCAGAATTAAGCTAAAGGAGTATAATTGTGGACATCTCAAATTTTCCCAGTTTCCCAATAGCCACGGACAATCTACCTGGAAAATAGCGTTTTAATCTACATTCAACATTTAAATACCCTTTTTTTTTTTGGATTTTGAAAATGCGATGACTATCATAATACCACAATAGGCAATGAATTCATATGGTCACTTTGATAAAAATAAATCATATTAAAAGGACTAGACACTAGGAATATAGGCTTAGGCTAAGATCTTAAAGTTAAGTTTATAAACGGATGCCAATAATTTTGGCTTTAAAAAGATATACCTGTTATTTATTCTACATTATGGGATATCTTGAGAAAGTTTTTAATTGTTTTCACGATTGAGAAGGAGTTTTTCATTGCGCTTGCCATTCTCCAAAACAAAAAAAAAAAGAAAAGCCTGGACACTTATTAAGCGAGGAGATATTCAGGGTTAAACCTGATAAAACTGATGCCAAATGTTGAAAATGTGTTATTGCATCTCCAGATTCATTCCTCCCACTAAAAGCATTTGTTAGTTGCTCAGTTATTTTATGCATTAATTAAATTTTAATTTAATTAATGCATAAAATAGTGTTTAAAAATTAATATAAAATACATGTAAATTAATTAAATTTTAATTTACTTAATTAACACATGTTTTCTTTATTTTTAAACACTATAATTCACTACAGTTAAAAATTTTAATCTTTTTAAGGATGCAGCTCTATACCTTCTGTCAAAACCCCATTTAAGTTGATGAATTTGCAAAAATTTAATATTAGGTAAGTTGGGGTCTACCCCAAACCGAAAAACCTGTCAAGGGGTCTATGAGGCAAACAAGTTTGGGAACCTCTGGGCAAGACGTTCAACACTCGACACTGACTACCTAGGTGTGAATACAGCTTTGTACCGGAACTTGCTAATTTAAGTAGCAAGTTCCCTACTAAATTTGCTCTAATTCTCAAGAAGGATTTCTTTGTATTTCGCACAATACATTTGCACAATTTGTTTGATTTTCATTCATGGTAGTTTTTTTATAATCATCCTTTTGTGGTATTATTGCAACTCTATTTAATTATCAATGTATTTTCATACATATTTTGTAGCAACACTGAGAATATTTCTGTTAGACATTTAATGATACAGCACTCATCTAATGTGATATGAAGCAAGGAAATCTCTCTTCTTTACAAACTGTTGATACTGAGATAGTTGTATAAATATTGCTCTACAAAACAACACGAGGGTTCTTAATTTTGAATCGTGGTCAACTGACGATTCCCTCTTCTAACTACGGCGAGGATATTAATGAGGTGACTACGGTGACAATTTCTGGGCATATGGCTCGCGAAGCGAGCCTCCATCCCATATCCGAAAATTATATGTGGAACGACTGTGGGTTGTATCCTGCTAGCATGTAGGAAGTAGCTGATTGGTCGAACCAATTGTTGGAGAAATTTCCTGGGTCGTGCGGATTTCTGAGTTCATGGCGGAGAGCTGAAAGGAAGCTCTCTTATTGGTGCATGGCGGGAGATGAAATCGACTCTCATAGGCTGCTCAAGTCTCTCAAAGAGAAAAATAAGACTAAGGGGGAGGGGCAAGCCCGGGTGGTGGGGATACGACAAATTTTAAGATGATTAAGAAATAAATGTAGAATTAAAAATTGTTGCAATAGTTGTGCAATAAAATTGCACGGATTAATAAACTTATGGTGGATTGTACGAGTCGAGAAGTATTCTTCTCGGTCTTTTAGTTGAATCATGTGGAATATAGGTATTTAAGTTTATCATATTGCTATTATTAGTGAATTGCAGAGAGTTAAAGAACTTTTTAGCTATTTTCTGGATATAGAATTTAAAACTTTTGATTTTAATAGCTTTCCGAATGTCGTCATTTCTCATGTACCTTGAGGCTTTAACGATCATTCGGATTGTTGAGTTTTGTAAAGTATCTAAGATATTGATATATTAGTTTTAGCGGCGTATCCCCACACTGGGCACCCAAAAGATAAAATGGGACGCATAACGGCTGTGAATAAAAGTATTAATGAGGTGACCAACCGTCCTCCTTTTATAGGTTCAGTCCTTCCTCAAAACGAATCCTCCTACTTTTGTCCTCCTTTTCAATATTTTAAAACCGATATGTTAATCTCTGTATTCAGAGATGAACCCAACATATTTCCAACGCGTCGAAGACTCTCTGGTCTGAAACAATACTACATGAAATAATAGTTTTCAATGGTGTTTTCTGACTTTACTGTAAATAAAGTGGGCAAATATAGAAGATTGCTGTTTAGTTTTAATCGAAAGAAATGCATGATATTAAAATCGATGGCAATGGTCTGTTTGAAGTAGAAAGAAGACTGAATGTATATTTAAATTCTAATAAATTAGAACAATTGGAAAATCAACATGCTGAAATTGATAAAGGATAGGTGAAATTACTTAAACCATTTCAAAAATGAATACATTCCAAATGAAAGTTTAGTTATTCTTGTTGATTTAACGTTGTGCTGCTCTGGAAGTAATGCAGCAGTTGAAAGAGTTTTTTCAGTTGGTATTGATTTTTGGACGGCAGAAATCAAGATTGAATGTTAATATATTAGCTACAGTGCATACCGTAAAATTCAGTATGAAGGATATTTTTTGCTCCGAAATTTCCAATATTTTAAAAAACGATAAGTCGACAAATAAAAAAAAAGAAAGAAAGGAAATCATTCAATTGAAAAATAATCGTTAAAGTAAATAATTAAAAGTGTAATTAGCGTAATTTACTTGAATTAATAAAATGTTTCATACATTTATGTTGTTTTATTAAATTTTTCATCCTCTATGTAAAAAATAGTCACCTTAATATTAACCCTCGACAGATTTATTATGCATCGTTTTCCTTTACACGGTAGTTCTTCAGTTACACCAGTATTTTAACCGTGACACACCAGCCACGAGTATGTGATCTTGACCACTTGGCTACCACACCCATCACCTAATGTATGATAATATGTCGTGTGTGCAAAATCATCGCTCTCTCTCTCTTCACAAATTTTTGACAAAAGGAACTTCCTTCATTAATCAAACGAAAACTGCAAAAATTAAAGGAATTTTTATCTCTAATAAATCAATGATTATTACTATTCTTTTTTCTGCAACTTTTTTTCCTTTTTCATTTATGTGTGTGCATTTTGTTTACATAATAGCAATTTTTATTTGGATTCATGTTCAATTTAAAACATAAAAACCTTATAATTTACTATGTTTGAACCATGCAATCTCAAACGCGATTCGTTATTTCTATTTTTAAGCTGCGTCAGCGGAATCATAAACACTAGTTTTGAGAAAAGGAATATGGCGTGACTAATAAATGCATTCAAATCAAAGAAGTCCCTGGTAAGCAAATCATCTGTTTCGAACGTCGGTTGACGTTCACCGTAATGTATAGCACCCTTTGGCTCGTGGAGGAATTTCCAGAATGCAAGAAACGAAAGGGTCGGAAGATCATCTTTCCGCTCCGAGGGCCACGTGGCTTTCTTTTCCGTCGAAACACCGGAAGTGACTCGCATGATGGACGAGGGGGTGGGTGAGAAGTCGCCCGAGTCCGAAGAGTAATTTATGTGTGCCAGCGCAGGAAACGGCGTTTTTGGATGGCATTTGAAAACTGTTCGCAAGCACTTTCCGTGTTCTGTGCAGGGTAATTAAAATGGCATCTATCCGCATTACACAATGGGGAGACGAAAGATTATTCTACACAATGCCTCTGCATTGTTGAAGAAGACTAAGCTTTCAAATTGCTCCAGTTATTTTATTGCAGTGGTCTTCAAACTTTTTGACACGCGGAACCCTTGGAATCGTCAAGTATTTTCGAGGAACTCCCTTCCACGTATTCTCTTACCACCTCTCTTTCTTTATCTCCTCTCTCTCTCTTAGAGGAATATTTCTTAAAATAATATTTAAAGAAGTTCAACCTGTGTTAGAGGTAATTCATACGTAAAAGAAATTAAAGAATAGTACTGTATCTTATTAAAATGTGTTTATATATAATTTAATTATCAACAAATCCGCTGCCAGTAAAACTGATACATCCATCCTCAGAAGACGAATTACAAAATAGTGTTTTAATGATTAAAACCATTCCTTATATTTTAGTAGTAAAACTAGGAAAACGGAAAACCTTTTTTTTTCATGTTTCACTCTTTTCTAGTAATTCTAATATTGCGACTTCTGTCAATTTTTTTATTTACTTTCCTTTTCTTAGGATGGGAAGGCTCTGCAATACTTGCATTGCCCACCATTTCCCCCCCAAAACGGATATAAAATAATTGAAACATAAAATTTAAAAACCAAGCTCACATAATATATAAAAATAATGCCTCACTAACAGGCTTCAAAACCCCCTCTTGTTTCAACCTCCAAAGCTCCACTAAAAATAAAGCGTATAAATTAGCAAAGTCGAGTGTCGTTCCAGAGCGGCGCCAACATACGAGGTAGCGCTATGATGACGCGCCAGCGGCAGCGAATGCGTTAATAATATTAATTTTTGCTCCAGGGATCATCAACATATAATGAGTAACTGGGATATGTAGTTAGAATTTTTTTAGCACAAACTTTCGAGTAAAAGTTATATCAGTGCTTCCCAAAGTTTCAATATTCGCGACCCATGTGATTTTCATCGCGCCCTCATCATATAATAACAATATGATAAATTCAATAATTCTATACTTCCACTCTAAAACTACGATACGACCTTAACCTCTTAAGCGCCACCGGCGTATATAAACGTCTCACTCAGTTAAAGCATTAATTTTTCCGGACGTATATATACGTCTTTCCGAAGTACGAACTTTTCTCTGCACTGCTATCCATAAAATTATTCCGAAGGCTTTGGAATGCAATAAAAGGACCTGGACAATGTTTGCGAAGAATTTACTTATTTCACAGAAGATTTTTGCTTTTTTATTCCTTCCCCCATAATACATCACATACGCTCATCTACGTGGTAAATGGTTGGCATTCGGGATTGAATCGCGTAACTTTTAATCGGTAGTTAAGGGATTAATTATAAACCGTACAAATTATCAAGGTACGTGCTATTTTTTGTACATAATTTTATATATGACGATCCCAAGGGGGGTCACTGGTAATTATTAAGGGGTCACAGGGGTGTTAAATTTCTCTGGAGGTCTGAAAATATAAACAATTTTTAAGCAGGTATAATTTCTTTAAATTTAAGTTAAATAATTCGAATCTTTCACACATTACTTATAAAGGAATGGGGCTTCAGAAAAGTATAAAATGTTTAAAATATAATCATAATTTTTAAAATTATAAGCATATAAAAATAAGAAACTTTTCTATAAGAAATATTTATTAAGTTTTACGTCGCGCATGGTATTTTCTAAAAGAGTAGGTTTAATTACTAGCTATATAAGTTGATTTATAAAGACAAATGTATTCCTAATACTTTGTAGCTACTTTTATATAAATAGAATAATAACTTACATGTTTTAATAAATAAAAACTATACATTTTTTAAAAAAATATTTAAAAAATTGCAATATTTTACAAATAATTTGAAATACAAAAGATATATAATACTAAAATTAGGCAGGGTTTAAAGAGTATGATACATTGTATAATTCTATAAAGTTTTATACATCAGAGGCTAATATTTTAGAAAATAGCGTGCACACAAAGCAAAAAATACTTAAAATTTATTATATAATTTTCATATGCTTATGACTTTTGAAATTATTATTATATTTTGAACATTTTATACTTTTCTGAAGCCCCATTCTATTTTAAACAATACGTAAAAGATTCGAATCATTTAATTTAAATTTAAAAGAATTATACGCGTTTGAAAATCGTTTATATTTTAAGACCTCTAGAGAAATTTATCACCCCTGAGACTTCTTAAACTTGTTCTTAACTTCGTATTGTTAATTTAAGTATAAAATACATTGTGCAGCACTAGGGGCGCACACAAGGGGAGTGTCCTAGGGGTCCGGACACCCTCATAGCCCTTGACTTTTTTCCCCTATTTGTTATAATCCTAAGTTTATATTACGTAAAATTTAATTATGTATTGCTTTTGTTCCCGAAAATCGACGAAATTAAAAGAATATATCGGGCGGCGTATTGGAGCATGATACCAAAATAGTGAGCTATCGGCCCTGTACACCCCCCTTGAAAAACTTTTGTGTGCTCTACTATGCAGCACTGATACATTTATAAGTATAATATATCAGCATAAATGTGTAATTTATTTTTTATTATGTCAGAATGTGTTATATTGTTTGTTGTTCGTGCCCCCTCGTAGAGTCATCATGCCCTCAAGGGGGGCGCACCCCACAGTTTGAGAAACGCTGAGTTATATTAACGTCACACTACAAACTAATACGAGTGCTATTGGTGACAGACCTCGTAATTTTGAACCTCGGCCAAATGACAAGGATGACAATTGAGGTGGAACTCTCCCCTTCTATCTACCACACCAATGAAGGATACTAATCCTCGACATATTTAACGTGTATCTGCTCTCCTATGCCAGAGGTTTCCAAACTTTTTAGTCTCATAGATCCCTTGCCATGTTTTTCGGTTTGGGGTTGACTCTTGGTAACCTAATATTCAATTTTTACAAATTTATCAAAAATGTCTTTTTAACAGTTATATGATACATTTTACAAATTACTTTAAAATATTTAAAAATTCCTAACTGTAAGGAAGTATTGTGTTTGAAACTTAAGAAACGCATGCTAATGAAATTAAAATGTAACTAATACGTAAAATAACAGTTATATAAAATAGCTGAGTACAAACAAATATTTTTAATGGGAAGGATGAATCTGTTGCGCGTCTCTATGACAAATTTTCAACATATAGCATCAATCTTGCCAGATCTAACCAGTCCATTTTTCTCTTCCTTCCTTTTTTAATACTGTGGTATTACCATAGCCAAAGCATTCTCAAATTTAGTTTCAAAATCTGAATAAAGGGCATTTAAATGTTCAAAGTAGGTTAAAACGTTAATTTCCTGGCAAATTATCTATGCGAATTGAGAAACTGGGAAAATTCGTGACGTCCTATATTATATTCATTTAGCTTAATATTCAAAAGAAACGCTGGAATGATGGTACTTGTTTTAATACAACTTACACTGTCCAATTGTAATTGCAAATAAACCTTAATTGATTTAGTATATAAAACTTTTAAATAGGTGAAATCTGATTTTTTTTCTCACTTGATTAAATTTTCTTGTAAAATTAAAGTCCCGATCCGGTTTAATGAGAAGCACAATCGTCGACCCTAATTTACACCTCATGGAACCCCAAATTATTTTTTCGATGACGTAGACCCCTTACAATTCGTGATAGACCTCTGGTGGTCGATATAGACCCCTTTGGGAATCACTGCTCGATGCGGTGGGTTTTCAGTGACACTAGGACCAGAACTCACGACATTCTGGCCAAGAGTTCGAGACCATAGCCTCTAGGCTACCAGGGCTATTGAAGTCTTAGTCTATTGAAACTGTCGATGGTTGCATTTTATGTTCTATGTTGAATTTATTTTTACATATTGTTACGGTAGATCCGGGTTCGAGGATTTTATGCTAAAAAGTCAGAAAGAAAAATAACAGTTATCTAAAAGCGAAGCGAATTTATTATCGGAAATCCAATTTTTTAAACACAGGATTCCTCTCTGCAGCATATTCCCAGATTAAATCTCCAAAGGTCTTCACACCTTCAACAGCAATCAAACACAATTATCAGTGTTTAAAACACACGTATGCATAAGATTATTCACAAGTACAGCCGTGGTAATTGGTAATCAAAACAATGCTCATTACTCGCTGGTTGAATCAAGAATGACCCGTTGCGGCTAGCACCACTTTATTTCTAAACCTGGCGGAAATTTCCAGAAAAATCCGCACGCAGCATAAAATTTGAAATTAGGGGAGAAATCCATTAATTTCTAGAAGAATACAGAAGGTCCCAAACTCGCCAACATGGTCACCAATGACGACAAAATGGCCGCCAACTCGGTCACCAAAAATGATGCCAACTTGGCTCTATCGCCAAAATTTCGCCAAGTTCTCATTGAATCACCACTACAGCGTAAGGGACGGCGTTTGCTTGTGAATAGTACAATTTTAAATTAAAATAAATGTAACATAGAGTAATATATAAACGCATTACACGTCCAAATCCTTTTCTCATTTAAAAAAAATCACTTACTTTATTAATCAAATTAACCGGGGTAAATTATTCAGAATGTACGGAAAAATGCGACATGCTATTTGATAAAAGAAGAATTATTTAGGTTATAATTGAATATTTCAAAATAAATCAAATCTTCAGCATTCTACACGTATCGAGGCACTTACGTATTCGAAGAGAACAGTGATGCACAAAAGGGGAGAGAGGTTCCCAGGTCCGCCCCCTTTGCTCTTGATTTTTTTTTCGATTGATTATAATATGATGTATATAGTATGTAAAATGTGATTAAGTATTTTTTGTTAATAACTGATTTTATTAATTAATGATTATTATTTATTCGATCATTAAATTTTTAATTTTTTTTCGTGGCTGAAAATCGACAAAATTAAAATAGTATAGTGGCTGGCGTATTGGAGCATGATACGAGAATGGTGGACTTTCGACCGTAGGACCCTCAACCCCCTTGAAATTTCCTGTGTGCGCCATTGGAAGATACATATTTGAGATCCATAAAATGAAATATTATTTTTAATTACCGGAAGGAGAAATCAGAGCAGATGGCGAATAGATTAATGAATTTAATGCAAATTAAATGTTTACTACATGTAAGCTAAGTTTTCGGAAAAATGCGGAAAGCTCGCATTCGCAAAATACCTCCGAGAGACCACTATTTCCCTCTCCGACTGTGTAAATAGATCCATCCCAATATTTTATCGCACGTCCTCCATTTTTCCTCATAAATGTCACTTTCATAAGCTGTGAACTTTACAATCTCTCCGAACAAAGGATTCCCATTATTCAAATTTCGACCGGTTTATTTCACGCCCCGAAGAATCTTGCAAAGGAAGACCGTCCTTCCCAAATTAGACAACCTAAAGTCGCAGAGAGAAAAAGACCATAAATCTTTCGTGTATCGGTTGCTCTGGAATAAATTCTCAGATCTGACACTCGGTGCATTGTTCGCTCAAAAATTTAATTTCTTCCCAATCTTGCGAAGCACCAGCACGGATATCTCTTTTTGAATGCTCTACCACAACACTTTCCCTCCATTCTTAAAGATGAATTATAATTTCGGGATTATTATTAAGACGCTTGTGGAAGCAAATTCCAAAGGTGTATAAGCTCAAGTTTAAAAATTATTTGAATGATTCCATAGTTTTATGAATTCTTAAACGATAATCGAGCGCATTTTCATTGTTTCTCTATGAATTTTACACTTGATGACATTGTATAAAAGCGATGCTGCAGCTGTTAAAATTTTAATATTAAGCATTGTTATTATCATTTTCATTGGCAGTTCAGCCAGTTAGCTCATTTATTGTAGGCATGGAAATATCTCATGAAATTCAATCAAAGTACCTGTCTATTTACTTATTTCAAAAATAGATCATTAGTTTGTGGAATATTAATGATAATAGAGTAACACAAAGTTGTTGGATGGTATACCTAATGGGCTCAATTCGTGCGAAGTCATAGTCACACTATAAAAGCAATCATGCGTTTAAAGCTAATCAGTTCATGCGCTTCGTTGTTGCCGACTTTTGATTTTGTTCAGTAACTTTCTCTTAAAAATACAAATTTGTCAACAACAATAGTGCACATAGGTAGACAAAATGCATTTTATTTAAAAGTACATGCAAAAAATACGATTTCTTTTAAATTTTAAAATCTTTTGAAAAGAAATTTCATTTTTATAACATTTTTAAACATTTTACCCAATTATAAAATTTGAAAGTTCACCTAAGTTTTAAAAAAAGAACAGCAAATGCGATTAGTTGGTTATCTGTTTTGAATTCAAAGCCCATTTCTTCAAGGACCAGAGAGTTGAATGTCTGTTGAATACTCAATAGAACTTGTTTTCAAATATTGAATACGAATTGCCCAAAGGCTTAAGAGATCAATTACACCAGCGATTCTCAAACTGTGGGGCGTGCCGCCTGGGGGTAGCCCTACGTGATGGCGCAAGCATATCGAAAAGTCGAAAATGAAAGAAAAAAATTATTTAAAAAAAATCATTAATTTTCTGAAAGGAAGCAAAACAAAATACATTCTGGCATAATAAAACTAAGCATTACTTATTTATTGCAATCTGTTCCAATTTAAATACAAGAAATGAAAAATAACATAATACCAGTGGCGCACACAAGGGGTGTACCAAGATCCAGACCCCCTTCCAAAGATCTTGATTCTTTTTCGATTGATTATAATCCTATGTATAAAGTACGTAAAAATTATTTAAGTACTTGGCATTAATAATTAACTTTACTAATTAATACTAATTATTTACTTAATAATTAATTTTGTACTGCTTTTGATCTCGAAAATAGGCAAATCAAAAGAATATGTTGGCGGCGTATTGCATCATTATACGAGAATGGTGGACTTTCGGACGACCCTGGACTCTACTCTCCCTTGAAAAATTCCTGTGTGCAGCACTGCATAATACTTATTCCATTACTTAAAAGTAATTTACTCCAAATGTCTAATATATAAATGTAACATATACAAAAATTAATACTTTTCTTAATTATTGTACAATTTACAATTAAGGTAGTATTATAGTTTTAGCGTCAAAGTACATTATTATTACATTCAATACATTATTATTGTATGGGGGAGGGGGAAGGTACGATGAAAATTATGACTGAAAATTGGGTTGCAAATGTCGAAAGTTTGAGAAGCACGGAGTTAAGCATTTAAAATAGTAAATCACGTTCTTTTATAATAAACTATACCGAAATACGTCCTTAAGCAATTGGCTGAGCAAAATTTGATAATGTCTTAAAAAAATGGAAATATATATTTTTAAACATTCTTGAAAATTCAAAAATAAATGGAACAAAAAAATATATAAATACGTAGTATTAAAAAGTTAATATTTATAAATTTGCTTCAATTATGAAGGATATTTATAAAATTTAAAAATAAAAAAATACATACACAATGTGTGTTTTCTTATGCTGCCTACTATTTGATACAAATACCGTATGATTCGAAGTATAACGCATACTTTTTACACAAAAAATATCAAACTTTATGGGTTATGCGTTATACGCCACGTATGAAAATTACAGCCTTAAAAATAAAAAAAAAAAAATTTAAAAAACATGAGCATACAAATTTATATATATTTTTCT
Organism: Trichonephila clavipes; assembly: GCA_019973935.1. Classification (NCBI taxonomy): domain Eukaryota; kingdom Metazoa; phylum Arthropoda; class Arachnida; order Araneae; family Nephilidae; genus Trichonephila; species Trichonephila clavipes. The sequence continues at coordinate 729,175 of BMAU01005330.1, read as the reverse complement.
ACATATATATAAATACTAAAAAGAATACTATAAGGAATAATATAAGGGACGTCATTTCCTAAAAGAAATCTTATTGCCTAAGATTTTATAGGATTGCATTTCTAGGAGTATATTATTTTTTCAGGAGCTTGGAATACCTTGAATAAATGACTTCAAAACATAAGAGCATTGTTTTTAAAAAGTTGGTGGTCGTTATACGTTGGATTTTGCGGTACATATATAGTTAGGACATTCTTACCTCTCTTCCCCTTCGACCAACCTCACGAGAGGACTTGCGGCTCGACAGCTATTTAGAGTATCCTCAAGTCGCAAAGACACTATACATTTACAAACATCCAAGACTTCTCCGGGATTCGAACCCAGGCCTTACGTTACTGCAGTCAGCATCACTAACCGCTATACAGGATGGGCGACAAAATATGTCTTTATAGTCTTGAAAGTCATTTAGCGTATTAAAAACTATACTACATATTATTGATGGATTCTTTATTAAATATTTCTTGAAATGTTTTATAAATATTTTCTAATTTTTTTAAATTCGCGTTACCCTAGTGTAATAAATGTGGTAGTAATTTTCGACAAAAATGTTGACTCAATATCTTGTATTAAACACATCAGTAATATTTTAAAATAATTGAATTCCCCTATATAAAAAGGAAATTAAATGTTTAAATTTGTGGAAATTTTTGAATACACACACATAATTTTAATATAAAGTTAAAGAAAGTATATACACACAACGAACGAAATGCTTATTACTAAATATTTTATTCTGCGTACTGTTTCCTTAATACGTTACAAAATAAAACTTAATCATGTAAAGAGGAATTTAAATAGCTAAAAAATGTAACATTTATTTAATTAAATTCTCCAGAATTCAATAATTCTTGAAAGCATTTTTTTTCTAACCGTGTAGATTCTGACAAAAGAAAATACTGTTAGCATGAAGGGGAAAAAAGTGAAGTGAAAGCACTCAGTTCTCCTCTCTCTCTCTCTGTAGCTGAATATTTAATTCCATTTTCAGAAAGAATTGGGCAGAATTTTAAAACGGAGAAAACTATGTAAATAACTGATAAATTCACAGATAAAAAAAATTTTCATCTCAAAATGGTCTTGCTCGCATCGGAGTGCAATATAAAATAAAAATCACTAAAAAAGTATTTTACAATCTTAGAAAGAACGATGCAAAGAAAGAGTAAGTTTTTAAACATGGAAGAGGAAGTGGTACTCAATAGATAAATATTACATTTATTTTAATACTTTAAGCAGCTTGTGGCTTTGAAATATGTAAAATTATAAAAATTTACATCTTTCTCTGTAAATATGAAACACAGACATTTCAATTCCCTTTCGATCATTACTTTTATGAAAGTCTGGTCAAACCCTTTAACATTACAAAGAAAAAAATAGCTGTTTCTTTACTGATGATACAGTCAAAAGTTTTATAATACAACAAATTTTTTAAATATTTTTATTGCTACGTTTCAGAAAAATATTTTTCCATGTAGCTAATTTAATATACGAAAACATCTTTTTTACCACACATCTTTGATTGTATATTATAAATATATTTTTAAAATTCTAGTTAACCGTCATATTTTCTCGTCCTCTCCTTTCATTAGCTTCACGAAATTATATAAATGTTTGCAGAAGGGATTTAGGAATTAATTTTCTCTCCTCTCTCTAACTACAGAGCAAACAAACAAAAACCTTAATCAGTTACTTAAATGTAATTGGGCTGTATGAAATATTCCCTTGTATTTGAGTAATAGCTTGATCAAATTATTGATTTAGTTATTTTATTCTTACTCTTGAAAGAGTGTAATTATCTATTAATTATCTATTAATTTAAATAATGCTGAGAAACTCAAAAACCTTAGTTTTACGGATTGTTTGAAATTGTTCTGAAGAACCGTAGACTATATATACAAATAATATTTTAAAATATAGGGCAAATCTAAAATCTTGCCTTTATTTTAAAATGTCATTACAAAATAATTATTTAATTTCGCGTTTCTCAAACTGTGGGAATAATAATACACATTTACACATATAAAAACACTTATAACTGAATCAGTACTGTACAATGAAATTTTATCATTAATTTAACAATGTTAAGATAAGAACAAATGTAATAATTGCGAGTGACCACATGAGCTTGTCTTAAATAAAATTTTTTAAAAAAATTAACCCTTATCTTGATAATTTGTACGGTTTATAATTAATCCCTTAAATACCAATTAAAAGTTACGTGAATCTCTCTTCAGTGCCTTCGTTTTCTACGTAAACGAGTGTATGTGATGTATTGGGGATGGGGGGGGGAGAAAAGGAATAGATAAGCAAATCCTCTGAAATTAAAAAAAAAATCCTTGGCATACACTGTCAAGATTCTATTATTACATTCCAAAGCTTTCGCGATAATTCTATGGATAGCAGTGCACAGAAAAGATCTTACTCCGGAACGACGGGTATATACGTCCGGGACAATTAAAGCTTTGGCTGAGCGAGATACTTTTACACAGTGGTCGCCAAACCTTTTGACCTCACGGACCAGTAAAATAATAATTTAAATCCCGCGTACCACTAATAGAATTTTACAACATTTTACGTATTGTTTTGAGTTGAATTATATTTCAATGCATCTTAAAACATAACTTAACGTGATGAGTAAGTATATTCCCCGTTTTTCTGAGAACCAGCGACATGTTCTCATGGACCACTAGTGGTTCGTGGACCACCACTTAGACGACCTCTGCTTATACACACTGGTGAAAAACTAAATAAATGGTACATTCACCTAAAATTTGATACTCAAAACATTCTAGAATTGTATTAATCTTCTATGAACACTTCTAAAGCATCCTTTTTCCTTTTACTTAGTTTTTCAATAGTCCTGGCCTCTTTGCTGGCTTTTTGAACCCCTCATACAGTACGACGTTAATATCCACTCATTCATTTATTCATTGAACTCATATTCTAACTTTGTCAATTTTTCAAACGTCTTCACAAGAGCTAATCCCTGGATTTATTCTTAATTTTCTTAATGCTTTCTGATCTTGAATATGCATCTTCATTAAAGCATATCACTGTGTCCTTTACACCAATTTGCTTTTCTTTTGTTCTCAAATGTGTGTTTTGGAACTTGATTCCCCACTCAGTGATTGAAGCTTTCTTTGTGTTCTAGGTATGGTCATGAAAACATTTTAATAAAAGTGTTTTTGCTGTTAAATATCTAAATACATGTTTTTAATCATAAAAACAACTGGTTCTGAGACAGAATGTTCGTATGTGGACTTTTCTCCACAGTTGTTGTTTACATTTCAACACTGCAATTACTCGGGTATTGAGCTTTAAACTTATGCATTTTATACATTTTTAAAATCAGCATTAAATCTCTACTTTTTTTTTCCAAGATAAAAATTGAAAAATCGATTTTTTGAAGGTTAACACTAGAACGTTCGTCGGTGTCAATTTGACACCGCAGCCTGTTTACTTTATTCGCCTTTCCATATTTTTGATGGGAATTTGAAAATTTTTCATGACTTTTAATCATTTTCCATAGTGACTAGGCAGAAAAGTTTTGTGGTTCTAGATTAATTAGGAGTGATTTTCCAACTATTTCTCTCTATATATATACCTAGAACGTCCACTGGTATCATTTCGACACCAAAGCAATTTATCATTATAAAAAGCTGTCGTTCAACAAAATATAGTCTTGCAAGTAGATGATATTAGTAAAACATACATCCCAAAGTTCGCACATACTTTTGACCTTGAATACAGTGTTAGTGAGTTTACAGTGGAAATGAATCAATTATACTAAAATTGTTCTGTCTAAGTGTTTCGTTACATAGTATTTGCTTATCTGCTAATAAAAAAAATTCGTTCGATTTTCAAACTTAGTAAAGAGCAGACACCCTGAAACATTCGCTCTTAGAAAAGGAGCAATAACCCCTGATGAAATTGGTAGCTTGTTGCGAGAACTTTCTGAGAATGAATTAGCTCTAATTTAGATTTCGATGAAGAAATAAAATTGAATGAAAGGGACTGCGAAAAATCTGAAGTGCAGATGTAATTGATAATATTCCAATAAATTCTGATATATATGTCGCTAGGGATGACACAGAATGTGTACCGTATAATAGCACTGTTCCTGGCAGATTTGCGACTCGAAATGCCTTGAGACAAAGCAGTGGTCCAACAAGCTTCGCGAAACATGACGTCATGTCAGTTCTTTTTGATATAAAAGGCCATATAATATGATAATTACATGAAATAATATGAAAAAGTTTTAAAGCTATGCTCTACTGAACAGTAATCCTGCAATTATTTTGTTAAAACAATTACTTCATCTATTTCATATCGCGGCGGTGTCAAAATGACACCGGTGGACATTTAAGGGTAATCGAAATTCCTGACGATCTGGTGTTAAGAACATTTTGGTTCTCTTCAGATACTTAAAACTGGATGTTGTAACTAGCTTAGAATATTTTCTCTTTCTGAAGAATTGACTGAGTTTTCATTGTAAATTTTCTACCATGTTGAACAGCCTCCATTTTTTTTAAAATTACCCCATAAAAATTACTTCTCTTAAAATTTGCCTTTTAATATATTAGAACAGTGATTCTCAAAGTTTTAATACTTGCGACCCAATATTCAATCATAATTTTCATCTCGCCCCCCTGCCATACAATAAGAATGTATGGAATTCAATAATACTATACTTAACGCTAAAGCTACAAAATACAACGTTAACCTCTTAATTTTCACCGTCGTATATAAACGTCTCACTCAGCCAAAGCATTAATTATACCGGACGTGTATATACGTCTTTCCGACGAAGTACAATCTTTTCCGTGCACTACTATCCATAAGATAATTCCGAAGGACATGGAATGCAATAAAAGGACCTTGACAGTGTGTGAAGGATTTACTTATTGGCATTGGGGAGTGAATCGCGTAACTTTTTATTAGCAGTTAAGGGATTGATTGTAAACAGTACAAATTATCAAGATAAGTGTTAATTTTTGTATATAATTTTATATATGGCAAGCCCATGGGGACATTGGTAAATGAATTATAAAACACATCATTTAATACTGATACATTTAAATGTGTATTATATCAGTAAATATGTATTTATTTTTATTATGTTAGAATGTATTTTGTTTGTTTATTTTCAATAAATTAATTTTTTTTTAAAAAAAGATTTTTTTGTTGACTTTTCAATATACTTGCGCATCCTTGCAGAATTATCATGTCCCTCCGGAGGGGTGCCCCACAGTTCGAAAAACGCTGTGTTAGAATCTTAATAATGGGATATTTCGTCGAAACATTTGAGCTACTGAGTCTATTTCAAATTCTTTGAAGCTATTTTCGTGTAGTATCAAATATATGGTTTACAGATAAAAAATACAAAAAAAGGACCTGTTATTTTTTTTAGCAGTAATATATGGCTAAAAGAATGACCTTACATTTTAATTAATATCGGATTTCAAATAAGCATAGTTGATATTTTAATGCTTTCTTTTATGTTTCAAGACATAACTCACGGCTTTGATTTCGGAACATGCGACTGGAACTCCGCCAGGTTTTGCGGTTTTAAACCTTTAATCTTCGGTCAGGAAGAGGGAACAAAATTTCAAGATGGCGTCTATCGAGTTGAGAGGTCAGTGTACTGAGATTAGAGACAAACTTTTCCGGACGAAGTGGTATTAATCATGTCGTTGTCAGAGCGAGAGCACTTTTCTGGATTTCGCTCGCCGACTTTATTTAACTCACTATAAATCACGAGCAAGGAGCCGTGAACACGTTATGATAGATTATTGAACTGGATTAGGCTCTTTTTCTGCTTCGTTACGCGGCTCGTTCCACTTTTATTAGTTTGGGCTCGGAGGCGGGAATTTTTTTCCCCTTGCACTTGATGGATGGAATCGAACTTATTTCCGTCGATATCTTCTGATGAATATTTATAACTTGTTGCAGAGAACTTTCCCTGCTTCATTAGATTCCCTAAAAGTTGCTCTCAGAATTTAGTTTGGGTAACTGCATATGGGGTCGTTTAGATGAAATAAAAAAATTTTTAAGGAAAAAAAATATATATATGCTTACGACTTTTCTTTTTCAACTAGTAAGTTAGTAATTTTACTTCAAACTTTGAAGCACTCTAGTAATTATTTGTTCGAATGGGGTATGTACATCCAATATATACCTATCTGCACTGTTAAAATCTTAGGTAAACAAACGCACCTATGTATCTATTTGTGTGTCAATCTTCTCGCAAACCTCACGACGCAGAAACTCGCCGAAGGTACCAAAAGATCGTGAATGATCCATGGAACCTGTTTTGAGCATTTATATCCCGATATTGCAATCAAAAACATTAAAAACATTCAACTCAACATTCACCTACATTGTTATAACAATGTGATTGTTATAAAAATGACATAAGTTGGCGTCGAAAATTGATTTTCAGCCAAACTAGCCAAACCGGGTCTTCATTGTTACAACAATGTAGAAGAGTTGGGCTTTTTATCGTTTTTAATTAATATCTTTTCAAACAATTGTAATTTAAGAAATTAAATGGTCAAAATGGATACCTAGAATCATTTCCCAACTTTTGGTACCTTCGGTGCGTTTTTGCGTTTACCCTTTTTTGCGAAGATAGCTTACATAAATAGATACTTTTATTTAGGTATGAATTTAAAAACACCCATCCAAAAATAAGCAGTCGTTTTAATAGCTAACTGTAAGAATTTTTTGATTCATTATTTAACAAAAATAGATATAAATTAATTCTTTAAAAAATTAAAGCTGTATTGTTTTTTATTATTCATTACAAAATTAATAATTTAATTATAAATTCTTAGATTGTCTGTTTTTTGTGTGAATAAAACTGTATTAGCTTTGTAAATTATTAATCAAAAATGGAAATTTTTGATTAATAATTTAAGAGGGAAGTTTTATTCTTGTAAAAGCCCGCTCACAACGACGAGCTGAACAAAGGTAAAAGAAAAAAAAGGAAAAAAAGCAAACTCTGACCATGAGAGAAAAAAAGAAGTGGTAGAAATTTCGGAAAAGGGAATTTAAATGACAAAAATATAGAAATCACTCACATCACGCATAACACATATATATGCTGGCGTCCAGAGAGAAAGGGAAAATTTCCGCGAGGATAAAGTTATGCCCTCGAAAAAACCAGTGCAACGCCGGGCTAAATGGAGTGTAAAAAGAACAGTACGACGGTGTAAAGAGGTGGAAGACATTTCGAAAAAAACAGAATTTGATCACATTAATACAGAAATCACATAGACACCAGGAACTGCTGACATTGAGAGGGAAAGTGAAAATTTCTAAGGCGAAAAGCAATACACTTGAAGAAACCCGTGCAGCTATTTTGCATCATTCTTCTGTTCGTAATAAAAGAGAATAGAATTTGTTTAAAATCTCTTATTTTAATGAATCCCTCCATCCTATATTAATAGAGGCTTAAGGGTAATACACCCATTGGTACTGCTTTTTCAAAGTAATCTTATTTAAATTAAGTGAAAGAAAAAAAATCATTTAAGTGAAATGAACGTTGAGTTAGTTGATAATTAATGTCGTTAACATTTAAGCCTTTTTAATTGAAGTGGTTGAAGTTTTCCTGTAAGCAATCTAAGCGATCTGAAAGAACACAAAACTTAGAAAAAAGATGAATTTTCCCCTTATAATCCAGTGTTTCTCAAAGTGTGAGGCGCGCCCCCTGGGGGCACGAGCATATCGAAAATTTCAAGATTTTTTTTAAAAAAATAATCAGAAAGAGAAGTAGAACAAAATACTTTCTTCCATAATACAAAAAATACACAACAACACTGATATAATTTATGTTTGCCATCTGGCGTTTTTCCGTCATCAAATAGCTATCTTAGATCCCAAAACCAAATTAAAAAAAGAACATTTTGTTTAATTTGCAGTATTTACTCAATGAGAGATTTTTTTATTACGTTTTAACATGAAATATTACTCGTTAAAAGAAAGCGAAACCCAGAAAATTTTAAGAAGATAAACAATTAATCACTGTAATTATTATTGAAATACTGTACATAGGTTGTAAAAAAAGAAAAGGAAGACATTATTCACTTTTCAGCCAGGCTGCATAAAACATTTATTAATCATTTGATTGACCTTCAAACTTACTGGTATGGTTATTTAGATCAATCGTATTTTTTTTCTGAATGCACTTTTAACCGGGAGCGGTGGCGTGGGACATCTGTGAAGTTGAGGGAAGTGGGAACTGATCAAACAAAAGAAACACCTGCTGAAAAAATGCATATTATTCATGATTGAGAAACGCCATGAACATGAAACGAAAGGAAAATTTTCAAATGCTTCCTAAAGAACTCCATCAACCAAAAATATGAAGCCATAAGTGTACCACAAGGTTCAGTTCGCCTTGTGAAAAAGACACAAGAAAGAAAAAGTTCCACTTGCTATTTGTTGATTACCAAAGGAGTCTGGAGTTCGAGCCCAGAACCACTAAATACCCGCCGTGTAGGGAAGAGATGCACGTTAAATCCATCAAGAGCTCAAACGTCCTCTTGTTGAAGTGGTGTGGTAGTTAAAAGAGGCCAGCTCAAGTATCGTCCTCGTCAACCATTGTTCAAAATTACGAGGTCGTCGCCAAAAGCCCTCGTGTAGCTGAACAGTGAGACGTTAATATTCACTCACTCGATCATGAAAGGTCATTAAAACTAGAATAACTTGGAACAAAATATGACAGTTTTGCCAGAAAATAACATTTCTGTAGTATTAATGAAATTGTCTCTGATTTGCCTCCTTTATTAAGGTCTTGAACTTTTGAATCATTTTATTTCAGTGTTTCATTGGATTTTTTCTCAAATCATCAAAGAAAAATTGAATAGTCCTTGAAAGCCGGGGTAAGTATACTTTCTCTTATTCACTAGAATTCCGATTTTTATCGTGTACAGTAAAAATAATTATAAACAAATGATTGGGGTTACTGAGTTCACCGCACTAACATTAGCGTTAGTATCGAGTGCGCGCCTGCTCCCTTGTTAAAACATTTTGAAGTCTTCTCGCTTTAAATGTTAAAAAGTAACGCAATTATTCTTCATCCGAATTTTATATTCTTTTTTTCATTATTTAACATTAATTCTAAATGCTAATTTTGTGAGGCTTAAAATGACAGTTTTTTTAAACAGTTATTTGCAATTGTAGCATTTATCTAAAAAAATCATTTTACATTTTTGTATACAATGTCGTGCACGCAGTTTTTTACTCTCCTTACAGTTCAGCTATTATATCAATAATAATGTTTTATTTTTTAAAAAAATGAACTCAGGCGAACAGCTGGTGTTTCATCCAGTATACGTTTAATGTATCAGTACTGAAGAAGGTATTTTATAAATAATTTCTTAATACTAAATTAAGAACAAGTTTGATAATTATTATAGACTTTCATGGGCTTCTCTTGTAGAGCAAAGTTTTCAAAGGAAGGTTTAATATCAGAAACTAACAATCTGAGTCTATTTTTCTATATTTAGCTGAGATCTATATTTTGTCTTCAAAGCAGCCACTGCAGAAAATTTCGGTTTCACAAAGGTAGGATGTTGAAAATGGTAATAGTATACGAAGTGCTTTTGTTTTCAGTACAGAGAATTTCATCATCCACCTTTGCCCAAAATTCAAAGACCGATTTATTACAAAATTGCCTTTTAAGTTTTCACTGGATGTGAAATGTATGAAGATTTCTTCTTCGAAAGTTTAGAGTCCTTCTGGAGTATCTTGAAATAGATCCCTAATCCACTCGTAACATGCTACCAAGTTGTCCTCATCCTGAAAATACTTTTTGAAATTCTTTGCCAACATAGTTAAACGACATTACATGGTTTTAGAAAACACTTTCTGATGTTGTTCTTCAGTTTTGTAAGTTTTGACACATAACCAGCTGGGGCTTTTTTTCCCATCATTTACTTCTGTAGTGGTAAATCCTAAATATAAGTATTTTGGAGAATATTGCCTTGATTTAATTTTCGGAACCATGCTCGTCTGTGTACTTGTTGATCCTTTACTATCGTCGAATGTTTGCTTACGACTAAAAATTTATGTATGATTTTGTTTTAATCTACTGCCATAAATACTTAATTATCGTGAATTACAATTAACGTGTAAAGTTAAAAAAACATACATTCAAAAGCTAGATTCGGTAGCTATAGAAGTATCGAGTCGACCAAAGCTGACTGGAATTGTACGAGGTTTTACATGTTTTGCGCAGACGTCCGATAGGTTGTCCAGACTAACGCAAACGTACCATATAATGCCAAATGTGATGGATTTGATAGCGAGCAACATAGACTAGACTATTTTTCTAATGACATTTGTACTTTGAGAAACGAATGCTGAAGGAGAAATAAATTATTTATTAAATATATCATTTTGCGATCTGTTCCAATTTAAAAATTAGAGAAAGAAAAATTAACATAATAATAAGTAAGTAATATATAGTTTAAGTAATTTTCTTGAAATATATATTACTTAAAAAGTTACATGCACAAAATTTAATATACTTATCGTATTAATTTGTACGGTTTATAATTAAGATCGTATTATAACTTTAGCGTCTCTCTCTCAAAGTGCATTTCTATTGCAGTAAATACATTATTGTTGTACAGGGGGGCGAGACAAAAATTATGATTGAAAATTGGGTCGCCAGTACTGAAAGTTTGAGAAACACTGCCTTAATCCAGTGGCTTCCAAAGTAGTCCCTATGGATTCTCAGGGGTCCCCGATATTATTCAGGGGTCCATAGAAATTTAAGATTGATTCGGGATCTCTGAACTACTTCAGGGGGTCTGCGCTAGATTTAATACATAATAAAAATTGATTTGTTTTTATTTCTTATGGCAATTTAAATAAATAACAATGATTCACGAAGATATTCCAGACTGAATGTTGAACCCTTTGCGCATGAGCTAACTCAGATCTCAAACACAGATGAATCCGTACTAATACAATAGCATCTTATTGAAATGTACATAAATGGGGGAGTTAAGTCAATGCTTGAATTAGGATACAACACATTCAGGTTACAAAAACAGATCACAATTTCATATTGTGCATTACGGGTAATTGTACAGAAATTGTGTTGACTACTTCCTCGTCTTCCAATTTGGTAGGGCATAGATTCAATGCCGTTAAAAAACCTCTTCACACTCAAAAAAAGAACCCGAATGAAAACTAATGCTCATGGGGATTTGTGATTGCCACTCACAAACTTTGAGACGGGCATAAATACACTCATAACACCTCATCAAGCTTATTCAGGTCATTATTTATTTATTTATTAAATACAATTAAAATTTCAATAAATAATTCTTCTGCAAAATGTTACCCGCCGTGTAGGGCAGCGATGCACGCTATATCTGTCGAAAGCTGAAACGTCCTCCCGTTGGTGCGGTAGTTAGGAAAAGGGGGTGCCAGCTCAAGTGTCGTTCACGTCACTTGACCATGGTTCAAAATTGCTGGGTCCATTGCCTAAAGCCCTCGTGTAGCTGAACAGTACAACGTTAATATTCCCTCACTCAATCTACAAAATGTTTTTTTTAATTTGTAATTTGTATACTATGCATTTATTCATTTTTTTTTGGTGATCCTTGTGAATGTTTTGACTTTAAAGAAAGATCCGTGGGCAAATTTTACCTATAAAAAAGGTCCATGTGTTACAAAAAATTCCGGAACCACTGGCTTAAACTAAACTCTACGGAGAAGTAATTCCTAAACTGTTCTGTTTCGACCCCCAGGGGTCTATGACGCCTTGCATGGGATCTGTAAGGAACCGCTGCCTGCACCTGGCAACAGGTCGAACGAGAGACGATAAAAGAAAAGGATATGGCAACGACGGAGGGAGAAAAAGGTCGGAACGGGAGAAGAGAGAGGGTGGCGAAGAAAACGAGGGGTCGTGAAAAGTAGACACGGCTGGACGATGTATCTTAATCTTGTAACATCTCAATATATTCTTTATTTTAAGAAATGTCCCATAGAAGGTGTGGAATAAGCAGTGGGACAAAACCCTGTCTGCAGTTATTTTCTTGTCACAATTCGAACACGGTCGGAAAAGAACTCACGAGTTTACACTGGTGTCAGAAGTGGGATGCAATGGAGCAAAAGTTAAAGGAACAAAATATTTCAAATTGATCGGTGTTCGTACTACAAAGTTGTGAACAAGGTCTAGTGGACATTCAGTTTGAAAGAAAATTTTTAAGAAGGAAATGGAATCCTGCGGTGTATTTCCAAGTTGATGACCACGTGCATCCCGGGAATTCTCTTGCAGCAGTTTCAAGTGAAAAATCATGATCTTCATACAGAAATATGCTATCACCTGCCGAGTTGGGCTATGGAATAAACAGATGCCGTATTTTTCTTCAGTTTCTGATGAATGGAGTCGTGATCTGAAAAGTGTTAGATACAGAAATAGCGTTCATGTCGAGGTAAGTGGCTATTGTTCCCCTAAGTTAAAATATTGTGTGAATATTTAAAAAAAGCAATGGGATGCAGTCATATTTAATTTGTTTTTTAAAAATAAAATAGAAAAAGCATATATATCTGAAAAAGAAAATTTCATTGGTTTATTGCAATATTCTATGTTGTTGGATTGTTGTGTAGATGAAATAAGAAAATTGTGTACTTATTTTACCTGGAAATGATAGGGTATCATTTTAAATGTTGTAAAATATGGTATTTAGAGTTCTAGTGTGTTAAAGTATAATTTCTTTTTTATCATCATTCTTTACTGTTTTGAAGTTGTCTCAAAATTAAAATCTGGATATAGAAAGTGTTTTTGCATAACAATTCAGTTTGCAGAATTTAAAAAAAAAAATAATTAGATTAATGTATCTTGAAATAATGGTTGCGAAAAATGTATGTTTGAGTGGGAAAAAAAATATCCATTAAAAAATGTATATGTATTTCAATAGACTTCTTGTTAAAAGGTTGTAAATAAGAGATTTTGTAGGTTATTTATGACTCAGAATGTGGCGTGTTTTTAATATTAAATGATTGTTTTTCATTTTAAGCAAAAGTTTTGCAATTTGTCAGTTAGTTGATAGTTTAATGCAATCTGAGGTTACTATTTGCTGGTAATTTAGGATGTATATGTATATTGGTTTTTTGTTTCCTGCATAAGATTCTTCTTTTTTAATTAAAAAAAAAAAAACTAGAGTAGATTTATGATTTGAGAAATAATTATATGGTAATGTAGCTAAAGTATGTTGTTAATTGTGTTTTTTTTTAATTTTTGAAAAAGGTTTTGATTAGTAACAAATAACTGTGTCTCATATAGTTTTATTGTAAACATATTTCGTATTGTGTTTCTGGAATTTGAGTACTCTTAGAAAAACGAGTGTATTATTTTTTTGCTTGTTAAGTATATAGTACTAGGTCATTTAAGTGCTTGTAGTTAAATTTGTCAGAAGGTAATTTGGCATTAGGTTTAGCTTGATTAAAAATGGCATTTCTCATTAGAAGTAAGAAAATTGACAATTCAATTAGCGCGGGACGTACATGAGTCACCTGATCCGTCTATGTCTAAAATTGTTTTATTTAATAATTCTTAAATATTAAAGGAGGAAGAGGCAAAAGAGTTATTGGAATTATCAGCCGAAAGGTTAGAGACAGAACAGCGGCAAAAACTAGAACAACAAGAACAATTATCAATTGAAAAATTACGCTTTGGAAATGGAATTATCTAGGATCGCTAATCAGAGTACTAATCAAAATAATGGTCAAACCTCACGTGTAAAATCTTTAGATGAAATAGTTAAAATGGTTAGGCTCTTAACTGTAAAGGTACCCAATAAATCAGACGGGTGGGAATATTTCTTTTCTAGTCTTGAAAAGACTTTCGCTAGTGAAATGGTTAGCGACGAGTTAAAACCGAAGGTTTTGTTATGCATGTTAGGAGACAAAGTATCAAACTTATTAGTTAACCTAGGCGAAAAAGAATTAAAAGATTACGAATCTTTAAAACAGGTTGTACTCAAGAGTATGAACCCTCACCCCAAAAATATGTTTAGAAAATTTTAGAAAGGCTAAACGTAGCTCTGACGAAACTTTTCTCTCAGTTCGCGTCCCGTTTAACATCGATGTGGTTTACTACTGTAAGTTAAGAGGTGCGAATGATTTTGAGTCAGTTAATCAACTGATCGTAGCAGATAAAATGTTTGAAATGTTGGATTCTGAGACGGCGACCCATATTGGTGTGCTCCAAGGGGAAGAATGGTACAAACCCAGGGACTTGGGCAAACAATGTGATATATTTTATGCTTCCAAAGGGAAATCCTACGATGAACCTGAGAGAGCTAAATGGAATGATAGTGAAAAGAGAAGTTTTAATGGTAGTTGGGGTAAACAGCCATTTGGGGAGAAAAAGTCAGATAATTTTTCTTCTAGGAAAAACTTTGATAAAGGTCAAGTAACTGAAATTAAAAAATTCGCTTGTTTCACCTGCGGATCAGATAAACATTTTAAGCAGGGTTGTCCGAAAAACAAAGAGGTAGATAATAAAAGACTTAATGTGAATAAGGTGTCAACAGAAGGGACGGAATAGGTAGATGGGACGGTAGCTGCTAGAGTAGATTTGCTAGGTAAAGTCATTCCTAGGGGGGCTATTGAAGACAAATTAAGTAAATTAGTGAAAACATCTATCAGTGTAGATGGGAAATTAGTCCATGCGTTAGTGGATTCTGGTACGGAAATTACTGTTATCAAGAAAGACTTAGTTCCTGGAATATCGGTTGAAGGAGCTTCCACGATTTATTTGAAAGGTATTTTCGGTCCAGCGGTTAAATGTCCTTTAGTATATGTTCCAATTGGTCTTGCTACCGATGGCCAGGTTAATGTGGTGCACCAGCAAGTGTTATGTTTTGAGAAGTTTTGGTAGAAGACGTGTTGCTTCCACCAGAGGTTTTGACTATGTTGGGAGGAGCCCAGAGTGAAGAGACACTGGCTCAAAGCTCTCAGGACCTGAGGGTTGACTCAAAATGCAGATGAAACCGAGGTTTCATTGGGTATTCTGCCAGAGAAAGCACAGGAGCACATTGAGGATTCTCAAATTACTTCATGTCGGAATGAAGTGGGAACATTGGGTACTAAGGATGAGGAGGTGACCGCTGAGATGGATAAAGGAATCATGGTGGCTGATAGTTTTCGTTCCAAACAGGAGTGTTGTGCCGAGTTAGCATTGGCTTGGATATGCTAAGGAAGGCAAAGGAAACTACTACGAAGTAGATGGGTATCTATTTCGTAGGGATAAAATACTCGGGGAGAGTATTGGGCAGCTGTAATTCCGAAGTGCAGAAGAACTGAGGTGTTGAAGCAATACTTCCGTGTTCAGTAGTCACATGGTTCCCAAGAAGACGCTTGAACGAATAAAAAGTATTCTTTCTTTTGGGAGGGTCTGAGGGCCGATGTGTAGAAATTTTGTGAGTCATGTAAAGCATGTCAGCTCACTCGATCGGTTAGGATTAAAGACCGATCATCCAGTACACCTGTGGCAAGGCCTGAATTGCCATTTGAGGTGGGGAATATGGATCTGATAGGTCCAATTGATCCGCCAAGCTCAAAGGGACATACGTATATTTTATGTCTGGTTGATCAGCACACTAGGTGGGGCGAGGCTATGCTGGTGACTAGTCTCAGGGCGAAGGTAACCTGTGAAGCTTTGTTAAGCATATTTTCGAGAACCGAGATTTATCTTTTGTCGAAAAGGGAAGGTTTTGTAGAAAAGAATAGCGCAGCATCGTGGGTCACGGTACTGGATTTGTGGAAGTGGTATTTCTGTCGTTCTCTCACGAAGGGGTATGCCGCGTGCGTTATGCCGTTTGACATTTACATGACTAAAAAGTGAGGTTTAAGATTGAATACACTTCTTATGGATGTAATTTAATGGCTCAGGTTTTAAGAATGTTAGAGCAGTTTGTTGTATCTCGAATAGTCGACATAGACATTCTGATGCAGATTTGGAAAAATCGTGTAAAACAAATTAACTTTGTATTAGAATGGGTGAGATGGGTTGGGTCGGAAATCATACCGGCCAAAGGCAAATTAGAGCCGTAGGAAAGTTTTTACTGTGGACTTAATATGTATTTAGTGAACTCATTGAGCATTCACATTCATGAGTTAATGAAATAAACATTGTCTAGATTAAGATAAAAACTGTAATTATATATTTAGTATTGTTTTATTTTGTATAATGTGTTTTCCATGTATCTGTTTGCAATCCCATTACAGTTTAGATCTTTCTGGGAACATAGTCACTTATTTCAATTGGGTGAACTATTAATATTATTTCATGTGTTTGTATTAAGGAACTTTGACTAGAACAATCATCAAGACTTTTGAATGTTGCAATTATTGTGTGTTCTGTTTGTGGATTTTCTGTTTCACGGTTTGTGAATTTTCTGTTCCTGGTGTCTGAAATGGTAAAATCAGCCACAAGGGGCAAATTTTACTCTTAGGTGGGGCGTGTAAGGAACCGCTGCCTGCACCTGCCAACATGTCAAACGAGAGACGATAAAAGAAAAGGATCTGGCAACGACGGAGTGAGAAAAAGGTCGGAACGGGAGAAGAGAGAGGGTGGCGAAGAAAACGAGGGGTCGTGAAAAGTAGACACGGCTGGACGATGTATCTTAATCTTGTAACATCTCAATATATTCTTTATTTTAAGAAATGTCCCAAAGAAGGTGTGGAATAAACAGTGGGACAAAACCCTGTCTGCAGTTATTTTCTTGTCAATATACGGTTTGAAAAAGAACTCACGGTTTACAGGGTACGTACCACATAATCTGGGGGTTCATTAGGGTCAACAACAGTGGCTGCAATTAAAACAGATTGTGAATTTGATTTTAAAAGAAAATTTAATCAAATGAAATCTACATATTTTACCTATTTAAGAGGCATAAAATTTTAGTTGTTTGATAAATAATGCGGTTAACATTTAAGCCTTTTTAATCGAAGCGGTCGAAGTTTCCCTGAAAGCAATCTAAGCGATCTGAAAGACCATGAAACTTAGAAAAAAGAGGAATTTTCCCCTTAAACCAGTGGTTACTAATGTGGTCCCTTTAAATATTATTCAGTCCGTGGAAAAATAAAATTGATTTATAACAAATACTAGGGGTACACGTCAGGTTTAATGTATAATAAAAAAATTGGTCCATTTTTATTTTTACGGTAACTTAAATAAATAATAATATTTTCCTTACATATTCCGACTGGGTGTTGAATCCTTTGCGCGTTTACAAATTGAAATTCTGAACACAGATGAATCCATACTAATATTTACAATGACATCTTATTGAAATATCCATAAAGGAAGGATTTAAACCAATGTTTGAATAAGGATACCACACATTCCAGTTACAAAAGCAGGTCACAATTTCATTTTGTACATCATGAGTTATTGTACAGAAGTTGTTGACTACTTTCAAGTCTTCCAGTTTGGTAGAACATGGGTTCAATGCTGTAAAAAAACCTCATCACACTCAAAAGAAAAAAAAATGACTGAAAATTAGTGCTAGTAGGGGTTTACGTTTGCTACTCACAAACAATGAGTCGGACATAAATATACTCATAACAGTTCATCCAGGTCATTAGTTTTATTTTATTTTATTTTAAACAAAAGTTATAATTTCAATAAATAATTCATCGACATTTTTTTTAATTTGTAATTTTTTTTTTACTGCGCATTTATGTAGCTTTTTCACTTGGGTTTCCTTGGGAAAGTTTTGACTTTCAAAAAAGGTCCGTGGGCAAATTTTGACTATAAATGGGGTCCATGAGTTAAAAATGTTTTTGAACCTCTGCCTTAAACTTAACTCTAGAGAGCAGTAATTTTCAAAGTGTTCTATTTTGACCCAAAGGGGTTTATGAAGACTTGCAAGGGGTCTACGTCAGCGAAAACATAATTTGGGGGATCGTGAGGGTCTAGTACTGTGGCTCCAATTAAGTCAGATTGTGAATTTAATTTTAAAAGAAAATTTAATCAAATGAAATCCATATTTTACCTATTTAACAGATTTATTTACTAAATTTCGGTTAATTTGCAGTTACAAG
Organism: Trichonephila clavipes; assembly: GCA_019973935.1. Lineage (NCBI taxonomy): Eukaryota > Metazoa > Arthropoda > Arachnida > Araneae > Nephilidae > Trichonephila > Trichonephila clavipes. The sequence goes on along the minus strand of BMAU01005330.1, from coordinate 711,067 downwards.
GGTCTTTTACGACTAAAACCGAAAAAATGAAGGTATGGGGATTTTTTTTTATTCTTTTTATTTTTTTTGTGATTTTTAGATTTATTTAGTATATTTTAAGGAAAAAATTCTATTTTTTTTTTTTTTTTTTTTTTTGAAATCAGAAAAAAATTTATCTCTATTAAAATGGGAAACAACTGATAAAAATGTGCACAAAATTACATAAACTGAGCCCGCTCTGTACAAATATTTCATGAACAAACTCTCAATTTTATAATTTTGATGTGTTACTTTGTTATTCATGTTTGAAATGACTTTTAGGATAAGAGATATCTAAATTTTTACAAAAACTACAGTTTTTTTTATTTTAATGAATATATGAAATTGCTGAAAAATGCAGTGATTATATTCACATAAGGAACTATAATTTTTTTAATAAAACAGTGATTGATAAATTTGAAGGTCAGAACACTTCTACAGTTATACAGAGCATACACAAAAATTTCAGCAAATTATTTTAACAACTTTTTTGAGCAATCGTTGTCCCCGTTTGAGCTTTTCGAAAAAAAACACATTTCGAGTAAAACGCATTTTAAAGTTTAACATGTTGTGTAAAGTTATGGCAACAGCTATTACCTAAACACTTGTAGTTTTTGTTCTAGTGAATGGAAAATAAAAAAACTTGATATTTTTATTAAGCTAATAAGATGGCATATAAAATAAAATCATAAGAAAATTGTCAAAATTTTGAAAAAAATCATGATTTGGGGCAAGTCATACCTTAAAACAAGTACCATCATTTCAGCTTTCAACAAGGATAGTAATTTTTTTTGTTTGTTTTACTGCGAATTTAGTGCTTTGAATATAGGTTTGAGAATGCTTTGAATAAGGTTCCACAGTTGTAAATTTTGCATATGGTCAAATGCACGGCTGGGAAACATTATGCCTTTTAAAATTAAGTTTAGAAACAAATGAGCAAACTTTTAAGAGAATTTTGACCTGCAGGAAATTGTGAAAACGGTTTTAATCGTGAAAAGACATTGCCATCTCAAGAAAGAAAATTTAAGAAAAGAAATGGCACAAACGTTTAAGAGAATTTATTTAAAATTTCGGTTAATTTGGAAACAAGTTATTATTACAGCATGTGCCTCTCATTTTACCCTTTTTATTATTATTTCCTGCATTTATTAATTAAATTTTAATTTAATCAAGCATTTTGAGTGTTCTTCACTAGGCACAAACGTTTTAAAATTAATTAAATCTATATGCAGGAAAAAGTTTACAGTTGTTAAAAATTGATAAATTCAATTATCGCACACACAAAAACCTTTTGAGACATGGCACAAACGTTTGATGAACCAGGGGTTATTCATGGCTTTGAAATTAAAGCCATACCGTGGAAAATTTTTTGCAAAACTAACAGTTTTGTTTATTGCATTCAAAAAAACGTTTAAAGAATTGCGGGGAAATGCATAGTATGGGTGATTATTTCACATTATTGAACACATAAGCTTTGTGTGTGTGTACAAACGTTTAAGAGAATGCAGGGAAAAAGTGTACGGTTATATACATTATCATTATCGCACACAAATTATTTTGAGTGGCACAAACTTTTAAGAGAATGCATGGAAAGTGCACGGCTGGGATACATTATCACACACATTTTTGAGCGAGTAAAACGTTTAAGAGAATGCACACAAGCTTTTGAGTGGCACAAACGTTTAAGAGAATGCAGGGAAAGTACGGTTGAAATGACAAATGATTGGACGAGAGACTCCAAGACTGGGATCACCGCTGTAAAAACATTTAAGAAATTTCAAAAGTGTTTCTGCGGCGGTACAAACGTTTAAATTTTTTTGAGTGGCAAACAATAGCAGAATCAGGCTGGAATATCCTAGGCAACATATCATTTAAGAGAATGGGATTCTGACCAAGGATCTTAACTTGCATTGGGTTTGTCAATAAATCGTTCCCCAACTGTAAAACGAAGACAAAACTGCAGATGAAGTTTAAAGTGCATCGCATGCTGAATTAAAGTACATGGCTAAAAAGGATTCCAGAAATGTTTCAATGACTTATAAGCCATGACAAAGTGTATTGTCACTCAAGAGTCTTATTTCGAAGAGAGTGCGTTTCAGCAGTTTAATTGGTAATATTTCTTAAGTTATAGACGTATAAGTGCCGCACTATAAAACAGCATGAGGGCTGTTGGTGACTAATATCATAATTTTGAACTATGATCATGATGATGACGAAAATTGACCTGTCCCCCCACCTTTTAACCTATGAATGTTAACATACAATTATTAGAGATATGTATTTATGATTAATCATAATAAGAGAGAAATTGTGGGTGTTTACATAATTCTACTATAGTGAAAATATCTGTTTGAACAAAATAAATCCTTGCACATATATATATTGTAAATTTTTTTCCTACGTATTATTTTAAAAAACCAAAGTATACACATGTAACTTACTTATAGCAAGCATATGAGAAAAGTTCCAATACGTTGCATGCATGGCATATCTCAGAAATGCGGTTTAGACATTACTTAAGACTTTAAATATTTAATATTAACTGTAAAGTTCAAAGAACACATATTTTTCTTTCTTTTTTTTAACTTATTAAGTATCTTTCAGAAAATCTGAGTTGTTAAAAAGGATATAATAAGTTTTTGCTTTATTATTTTGGGTTGGTATGTACATACAGTCAGTCACAAAAGTCTACATACCCCCCTTCCAATACACACAGACCTAGCACAATACTTATATTTTCGAAAATACAACTTTATTTTCGTAATTATCTTTAAGGAGAGGGCACGACTAAAGAAATTGGGTACGAGACTTTATGTAACAGTAGTACTGCTATAGTATTCAAAACCTAATGTAATTCCGTCGAATGGCTAGTTAATTCCGAGAAAACAGCGTTCGAAATTCATACTAAGCTTATATTCAGGTTATTTTCTTCATGATGCAGCATCGCCGTGGTGTGATCGTGAGCGTTTTGGAGTACTATCAATCGACCGGGGTTCAATTCTCGCGAGCGCCAACTATGTTTTTTTATTTTTTCTCCAATTTATTTTATTATTTCTTTTCAGAATTAAATAATTGTATTTTTTTAATAAAGATTCTTTTGATTTTAAATTATATTCACTGTCTGAGATACATTATAGAAACTATTTTACTTTTTAAAACACAAAGTAACTAATAGTGTTATGATAGTAATACTTATAAATAAAAAAGTGAAAATAAATTAAATAATAATAAATAAAGTTAAATAAATATAAAGTTAAAAAATTAAAAAAATAAATTAAATTATAATATATAAAGTTAAATAAATATAAGTAAAAATTTAACTGTGTCATACATATTTTTTTATTATATACAAGTACCTGAGTGACAATTATAAAAAACAATATCTTTATTCACAGACATCTTCAATATAAAATTTTCAAACTATTTATATTATATGTGATCTATGTAAAATAATATGTATCGAAAAACTACAAACTCTCTTAAAAATCCAGAAATAAAGTAACGAAATTGTATTGTTAATCAAAATCCGTTATCCTAATGATTTCTCCTTTTATTGAAGCATTCTTTGTTTCTAAAATAAATTTTGTTCTTAAAAGAATAACACCTGCTCTCTATAAAAACAGCTGCCTTTCTCTTGGACAAAATCGTTTTGTTGAAAGCAGGAGTAAAATTTTATGGCCATTTAGATATACGGAATAATTTTAAAAATACAATTATTTAGATTTTAATGACAGAAGCAATTGTGTAATTATACCAAATATTAGTTGCTTTAAAAAAAGTGGAATAGTTACTATAATTATATAGAATATAATTTAAAAATCAATGAATCTTTTTTTTAAAAAAAATTATTTAATTCTGAAAATAAATAAGATAAATTGGAGAAAAAAAATAATAATGAAGTTGGCGCTCGCAGGAATAGGACCACGGTCCATTGGATAGTACTCCGATTCGCGCTGGCGATCACGCCACACGGCGACGTTGTATCAGGGAGAAAATAACTTGTATATAAGCTTAGTATGAATTTCGAACGCTGATTTCTCGGAATTGACTGGTCATTCGACGGAATTACATTGGGGTTTCAATACCCTATAACAGTACTACTGCTACACAAAGTCTCGTCCACAATTGAATTCCCTTAGTCGTGCCCTTCCCTTGTTAGATAATTCATATCTAAAAAAGAAAATTATGAACATATTCATTAAAATATATCAAAAATAAACAAAAAATATGGAATTATATAGTCACTAAAGTCTACATACAGGGACAGAACAACACAATTATCAAAAATTAATAATCAAAAATGTAATGTTAATATTTTGTAGAACCTCCCTTTGAAGCAATAACTGCCCATTCTGTTTGTCATTGACGTTATATGGCCTATTGCATGTTCTATGGCCTTCCTCGGAGTCTCCTTGCTGGTTATTGCTTATTGCCGAACTCTTCTATCAACTTCCTCCCAGAGGTGTTCGATGGGATTAAGGTCCAGCGACTGTGGCGGTGAATGCAATTGTTTAGGCGTGTGGTAAAGCAGCCATTCCTTAACAATCTTAGCTGTGTGCTTCGGATCGTTGTCTTGTTGGAAGACAAAGTTGCTCCCAAGTCCCAATTTTTGGACCGATGGGTGTAGATTGCTTTTGCAAAATCTTTAAGTATCCAAATTTATTCATGTTGCTATCGGTGAATACCAAATTGCCCACTCCAGTTGCCGCCATTGCGCCCCAAACCATCACACCACCTTTGTCGTGTTTCACAGTTGGAGCCGATTTCTCGGGGTTCATTGCTATGTTTTTTTCATCTCCAGACTTTTCCGCGGCCATCACTTCCAAACACGTTGAATTTGGTTCTCATTCGTGAATACAACCGTTTTCCAAAAGTCAAAATCCTTGGCAACGTGTGCAGAAGCAAAATCAAGTCTCTTCCGTTGGTTCACAGATGAGATGAACGGTTTCCATCTGGAAACTCAGCCATTGTAACCGCCTGATCGAGGAATTCTACGAACAGTTTCTGGATGTACTTTCTTTTCACTTGCTGTTGCAATTTGATCCGCTAATTTTGGAGCACTAATTTTTGGATTTTTCTTCATTTTTCTTACTATGGCTCTTGCATCACGATCACTAAGCTTGTGTGGACGACCACATCGAGATTTCTAAGCACATTTCCACGCATAATGTAATTTCTATAGATTGTTTACACAGTTGACCAAGGTTCTTTTACAATTTTGGCAATTTCGGAATAAGATTTATTTTCACCTTTCAACTTTACGATCAGATTTCGAAGTTCTAAAGATGTTTCTTTTCCCTAGCTCATTTTGTTCAAGTTACAATGTTGAAAAATCAAGGAGAAGATTTGAGAATAGAACAACACGTGTCACCTCAAACTAAGGTGATCTTCGAAAAAAATTTGTATGCAAAATTCTTAGTATCATCCAATCGAGTGTATGTAAAGTTTTTGACGTGACAATCGCTACACATTTCCCCAAATTTCCCAGTAATTATTATTTCTGAACTTTTTTATTGTGAAAAGCATATTTTTTCGCTGAAATTGAAAGATCGATATAATTTTTTCAAATTGAAACTTAATCAGTTTTAGAGATAACCCTGTTTTGATAGGTGTATGTAGACTTTTGTGACTGACTGTATATATATTAGAATTCAAAAGTTGCCGGACTGAGCCTATAACGTGAAACCTTTTTTTCAGTAGAGTTATTACAATAACATTTCTGTGTTACTGTGTACTTCCCCTTTTCTAAAATCTATTTGTCCTAAATCAAGTAGTGTGTGGCTTGCTAAGGCGTCGTATTTTGAAAGCGCTTGCATTTAATAACCGGCGAATGAAAAAAAATGACTTTTGTAGTGTAGAGAAAGAATATCAAATTTTGTAGGAAGTATATTTTGTAGAGTGCTACTAAGATTTACGGGATGTTGAAGCATATGAAAGCACTTATACATTATAGCGAACACAATCTTTTGAGAGGCATCAACGTTTCAGGGAATGCAGAAAAAGTGTCGAAGAGGACGAACGTTCTGGACTTCCACAGACTACCCACACCACTGAAAACATTGAAAAGGTTTCAGTGGATGTACATACGTACAGGCTCAAACAACCACGTTGGTGAACACGAAAATAACTGTTTTGCCACATCCTCCTCAATTCCCTGATGTCGCCCCTTTTGACTTACGAATATTTCCAGAACTGTCGCGTCGCTTTCACGGTCGTCAATTCCAATCTGATGATAAAATTGAAAGTGCATCGTAAGCTGAATTCAAGTACATGGCTAAAAATAGATTCCACAAATGTTTCAACGATCTTTACAATCAATGGCTAAAGTGTATTCTTGTTCAAGGGTCTTATTTCAAAGCAGGATGTGCTTCAGAGTAATGTAATTGTTAATATTTTTTGTAATAATTTAGTCCGGAAACTTTTGAGTCCTACCTCGTACATATATATTTATGTATATAATTCTGTGTGTGTGTATATGACTGAACTCCTCCTAAACGGCTTGACCGATTTGGATGATATTTTTTGTGTGGATTCGAGAAAGGTTTAATTTCACAATTCGGTCCGATATCGCAATTAGTTAAAAATGCACCAAAATTATGTAAGGGTGCGTGATCGTTCACAAAAAAATCATGGGCAGCATTCTTGATGCACTATTTTGAGCGGCAAACTTCAAGGTGAAGTTGTACTTCTACCACAGATCCCAATGATTCCTTCAGACTCACCTACCCATTCAAATGCTTGCATTTTCCAGTTCGCTTGGCATTTACTATGACTATTAATAAGTCACGAGATCAAAGAATGACAATTTGTGGCTTAGATTTAGAAAACCCTTGCTTTTCGCCCGGCCAATTATATGTTGCATGTCTGCGGTTTGGCAGACCATCGCATTTGTTTATTTATACTCCTCAAGGATTAACCAAAAACATTGTACTTTCAAAGGCAATTCGATAATTTTTTTCTGCATTAAAAAAGTATACCTGTTATGAAAATAGCCCGAGTTTTATCTTTTTTACACTTTAATCAAAACAAGTTTGAGTTTCTATTCAGAATAGCTTCTATATTTAACTTAGTACATAGTAAATACATGCTCACACGCAATCGATAGATCGAATTGTGGTAACTGCACATGTAATGATGTGAGGTGTTGTAATAACTTTCTTTGTAAAATTTTTTTTTTATCAAAACGGTCCAGATTGTTGCAACTTATTCAAAAAAGTTTGTAATTTTCGGACTTAAGACGTGTGTACAGGACAACGTCTTCTGTCGGGACCGCTAGTTATAATAATATTTATGATTGAAAAATTTGAAATTATTAGAGATGTTAAATTTAAGATTTGTTTATATATATATTAAAATCCGAAGGTAAACAAACGTATCTGCGTATGTCCGGATAACGCCCTATTTTCTCAAGAACCGCAAGACGCAGAAACTAGCAGAATGTATCAAAATTTCGGGAATGATCCGAGAAATCTATTTTCACCATTTATATTCCGATATTCCAATTAGTTAAACAGATATTAATTAAAAACCTTAAAACGCATTAAAATGCATCATGGCGCCATCTGCAGAGAATATCGGGAAAAAAATCTGTTTTTACAAAAAAAACAAAACTTTGCATATAAATAAATTTATTTAAAAAAATTAATGTAATTAAACTATATATATATATCTTTCTTTCTATTTAATTGCTTAACAATTTTTTGAAATAAAAAATGAGTCGAAATTGGTTCCTTTTTTTGAATACGACATATAATTTGTTCCGCTTGAACTTTCTAGTTAATGAAAAAATATTTTACACTAAAAAAAGTTCATGCTTTTCTTTTTTTTCCGCGTGTAGAACAATATTATCCGTAATCTGTACAAAAATTGATAAAATATCTTAAAAATTACGGTTAAAAAAACAATACATTTCTTTCAATTTCATTATTTTGCAATTTTTTAAAATGTTTTCGGAACTTCTTTTTTTCTCAGAGATTTTTAAAACACGATCTAATAATATTGTAATTTTGAAAATTTATATTTTTCTGCTTATTTCCATACATAAACTATTCTTTTAAAAAAATCTACTTTTGCCTTTCCGGTAGCTGCAAAATTAAACAAAAAAATTGCCTAAAATATCAGTAATAATTAATTAATTCTAATTACATTCTTTATTTTTGTTTCATACTTTTTGATTACAAAAGCAACCGTTTCAATAGCTATCTGTAAATTTTCTTTTATTAATTACTTATAAAAATTTGATTTTAATAAATATATATATGTTTTTTTAAAAAGGATTATTTCTATTATTTCACTACTAAATGAATTCTTTGTTAATTTAAAAGTACATCGTCTATTATTTATATGAAGTTTGAAAGCATTAACTTAAAAATGGAGCCCGAAAAAAATCTTTTACTTTAACGAATAACGAGAAATGGGAAAAAAATTTACCTTTATTTTAAAGCTCAATTCAATGTTCTTCCCCAACGTAACTGTAGTTTCGTTGGTTAACCGGCTGCTTTATAAACAGCAGTTATAAACAGCAGAGGAACAAACTTTAAATTTCGCATTACGCTACTTTTTAAAGATTAATATTTTTTTACTGGAATGAAAAAGGTTAAAATTAAGAAGAATAAATTAATTCTTTGTTAATTAAAAATTACATTGTCTATTATTTTGGATCAAAATACATTTTAGAGACATTTTTTACTTTTAGTATCAGAATCGTTTTCTTTTTATTGCTTCCCATTTATTATTTTTTTATTCTAACGCACGACTGTTAAGACCATAAAACATCGGAAAGATCATTTTAAAATTTTTTTACTGGAATGAAAAAGGTTAAAACTAAATCGGTTATTTTTAATGGTTTTTTAGTACATGTATATAAATATATATATATATATCTAGGCTTTCCTCCATACTGTTTTTTTCTAACTTACATATAATTATATGTTTAATCAAACATTCAAACGTTCAGAAAAAAACAATCGTTTCAATAACTATCTGTAAATTTTTCTTTTATTTATTAAATATAGAAATTTGAATTTTATAAATATATATATATGTTTTTTTAAGGGATTATTTCTATTATTTCTAATTACTAAACTACTTTCTACTGAAATCTATTTTATTATTTTAGATTCTTAGAAACTAACTATTATTAAAAAAATGATGAACGTTTTTTGTTTTACTCTTAGCATCAGAATCGTTTTCTATTTATTGCTTCACATTAATAATTTTTCAATTCTAACACAATATATTTTTTATAAGTCATACATCGAAATTTGAAGCTATATCTTATCTGTGAGAATGAGGGGAAGATAAAACAATAATTTTACACTTAAGAACCGTGTTCGGGCTATAGAGAAGGGAAATAAACCTGTCTTAAATAAAAAAAAAAGTAGAATAGAACAAATTTCGAAAAAGGGAAGTTTTTGGCATAATTTTAGAAATCACTCACATTGTGTTTGTACAAACACACACACAGAAATGCTGGTGTCATGAGGAAAAGTGAAAGCCCGAGCAAAGCTGGGCTAAGCGGTTGAGGGGGGTTGGAAGTCATTTTGAAAATGAGTATTAGAAATTCTGATTTTGTGAAAGAAAGGGAAAATTTATAAGAGTAGAGATAGCCCGTGCAACGCTGGGCCATGCAGCTAGTCTTATATATTAAAATTCGTAGGTAAACAACGTATTTATGTAGGTATATAGGCCACATTTCTCACGAACCACAAGACGCAGAAAGTAGCAGAAGGTATCAAAAATTTGGGAATGATCCGAGGAATCCGTTTTGATCATTTATATATATATATATATATATATATATATATATATATATATATATATATATATATATATATATATATATATATATATATATATATATATATATTCCTATATTCCATTTAGTTAAAAGATATGAATTAAAAACATTAAGGGGTCATATACCTTTTAAAATTTCCTGAAAATCGATTTTTTTATTATTATTTTATTTTATAGAGTAAACCTTTCTGAGTGTTCTAAAAGAAACCGCATGCAGATATTCCCAAAAAAACGGACGTTATTAAGAAAATAAAAAGAGTAGAAAAGCGATTTACATATTGTTTATTTTGGCTCCAGGGTGACAGCTGTCATGTCGCTGGTGACAGCTGCGTTTCTCTGTTTCTAATATTTTCATTCTAATTATTATCAAATGCTTGAATCTAAGCCTCAAATATTATTATTGTTGTTCTGAATATTAACTACAACTTCTACTAACTTTATAAACTTCTACTTCTACTTTGTTTTGATAAAGTGAATCTTGAATTTATACTCATCGTTTTTGATTTTCATACCGTATCTTATTCTAAGATAAGTTTTAGGAAAAGTATTATTTTTTTTTTTTGCATAAACTTTTGAAGGATGAATTCGACTGAATCTGCTAAAAGACCATCTGGTAAACTTCCTAAGAAAAGGAAGTTTACTGGTAATATGCATACGAGATGCAAAGCTGTACACAGTGTCGATGAATATCTAAACAACAGTGCATCTGGAAAAAAGATTCGGCTGCAAGATGTTCATTCATCTTTTATTGAACATGATGACTGTTTTGATGGCTATAGAGTGTTTGATAAAACTATCATGTTTACAAACATTCAAAAGTTTACTTCTTGCAAAAAATGTGGTGGTGATATTAAACTTTCAGAAAATTGTGTTAGAGGTTTGTCTAGTGTTTTTTCGATTGAATGCAAGAACTGTAAAGACTTGTGTTCGTTAAGAAATTCAAAAATGCTGGGTAAAAGAAAAAATATTCCAGAAATAAACAGACGTTTTGTATACGCAATGATGACAATTGGACAGGGTCATGCAGCAATGACAACTTTCTGTGGTTCATGGACTTTCCTCCTCCAGTTGCTGAAAAATCCTATAATAACAATATAAACAAACTACAATTGTGTAGTAAAGAAGTCTCAGAAGCTTCAATGCAAAGTGCAGCTTTGGAAGAGGTAACTTTGACAAATTCTTCCGATATAATAATTAGTGGAGATGGAACATGGAAAATCCGTGGCTATTCTTCTCGTGTTGGTGTGTGTGCTGTTATAGGAGACAAAACAGGAAAGTGTATTGATGCGGAAGTGATGTCTTCTTTCTGTAAAGGATGTGATTCTTAGAAAAAAGAAAGGGGTCACCTGCTTATATACAAAAAGTGGAAAATTCTTCACGTTAAAGAATGTTTGAAGAACCACAATGGTTCAGCTGGCATGATGGAGACTGTGGGAATGGTTCGTATATTTCAGCTTTCATTAAGTCATCGTTCTGTGAGATATACATCTGTGAGATATATCATTCCAAAACATTCTCATCTATTACTGCATCCAATCCGTATGGAGAAGATATCACAGTTTCAAAAATTGAATGTGTTGGACATGTTCAAAAAAGAATGGGAACTCGTTTACGAAAATTAAAACAAATGAGCTCCAAACTCAGTGATGGGAAGTCGATTGGGGGAAAGGGAAAGTTGACCGACAGAATGATCGACTTAATTACAACGTACTATGGAAATGCAATCCGACAAAATAAAACATGCCTGTCAGATATGCGAAAAGCTGTTTGGGCTGTATATTTCCATATACGTTCAAGCGACGAAGAACCATTGCACAAATTTTGTCCCGTAGGTCCTAATTCTTGGTGTAAATATCAAAATCAAGTAGTAGAGGGCAGTGTGGAAACTTTTAGACACAGTAACAAATTGCCTTTGGCAGTAATGGATGCCATAAAACCTGTGTTTAATGATCTATCACAACCTAAACTTCTACAAAAATGTCTAGGGGGTAAAACCCAAAATAATAATGAATCCATTAACTCAGGGTTTCTCAAACTGTGGGGCGCGCCCCCCTGGTGGGCGCGATAACCTTACGAGGGGGGCGCAAGCATATCGAAAATAATAGAGTTAAAAAATAATTAATTTACTGGAATGAATTAAAACAAAATAGTTTCAGAAATAATAAAAAATGCACTTTTACTCTGATATAAGTTATATGCGAAATTAAAAGTCACCAAAAAAAAACTTCTTCAATACATAATTAGCTATCTTTGTTCCTATAACCTAATAAAAAATATTTTATGTAATTTGCTGTAATCCCATGATGAAAGAGTTTTTATTACGTTTTCAGTTTTAAAACTAACATTCTACTCTTTCAGAGAAAAAACAGATCCCAGATCCAGAATCGAAAAAATTTAGGAACATAAAAAATTCTTCACTGTCATTATTTTTGAAATACTGCTCATTATAGCTGTAATTTATTTGACCTTCGAAGTTATTGGTACAGTTAGTTATGACCCCTCTCTTATGCGTTTATTTCTCATTTAAGGAAGTTGTAAGTAATGTATTTCTCTGTTGCGCTTTTTTCCATGCAAAACAGTTTTATGATGTTTGGAAAACCACGGAGAGCACACACACACACACTTCGATGGATTACTATGCGAAGACTTAGATCAAGATGAGTATTTTCAAACATATAAAGCATAACAATTGTTTTTAGCAGTAACATACATATTATCATAATGAATACACTTTTTACCCGGAAGTGGTCGCGTGGGACACACAGATCACGAAATTGATCATTTTGGCAAAACTGTTTATTTGTTACGAAAGAAAAATTGAAAAGTCCTTGAAAAAGTAGGTAAGTAAACTTTCTCTTAATTAAATTATTCACTAGAATAAAGATTTGTATCGTGTACAATAAAATAATTATAAAAAAAAAAGATTGGGGTGACTCAATAATCCCACTCGACCGTATCGAGTGCACGCTTGCGCTCAGGTTAAAACATGTTGAAGTCTTCTTGCTTTAAATATTAAAAATAATATAATTATTCTTCATCGGAATTTTATATTATTGTTCATTATTTAACATCAAGTATAAATGCTAATTCTAAGAGGCTTAAAATTAAAATTCGCTTAAAACTAATTATAATTTGAGCGATCATTTAAAAAAAACATTTTACATTTTTGTAAATATTTTCGCGCATTTGGCTTTACTCTCCTTACAATACAGCTATTATATCAAGAATGTTTTATTTTCTTATAAAGGAACTCCTGCAAAGAGCGAGTACTTCGGCCGGTATACCTTTAAAGTATCAGTGCTGCAGAGAGTATTTTATAACTAATTAATCAATACCAAATTAAGAACAAGTTTAATAAGTATTAACGACTTCCATGGGCTTGTCTTGTAAAGCAAAGTTTTTATAAGGAATGCTTATGATTAGAAATTGACCCTCTGAGTTATTTTTCTATATTTAGCAGATATCCATATTTTGCCTTCTAATCAGTCACCACATTTTGCAATATGTTCAATTTAAAAATTAGAGAAAGGAAAAATAACATAATAATTATTCTATTACTTAATTAATTAATTTTTTTGCTTAAAAGAGTTGTATTCAAAATTTAATACTTATGTTATTAATTTGTATGGTTTATAATTAAAATCTCGTATTGTAGCTTTACTGTCAAAGTGCATTATTAATGTATAAGGGAGGGGCGCGATAAAAATTGTGATTGAAAAGGGGGGCGCCAGTATTGAAAGTTTGAGAAGCACTGCTTTAACTCATTACTATGGAAATTATGCCCAAAAACTTTAGGTTGTGGTAGAAAGATTGTTGATTATCTACAAATGAGGCAATTGTCATTTTTAATGATGGTGATCAAGGCAGACTAAAAATTATGCAATCGCTTGGTCTGACTGTTGGTCAATTTGCACATAAATTTCACTTGTAGATATAAAAAGAAAACAGACTGCAGAAGTACATTTTAATCTCCGCACAAAAGAAGTACGACAGGCTAAAAGAATGCAATTTAAAACTACTTGTAAGAAATTAACTGAAAACGTGGGAACATCATATGCATGTGGCGAATTTTAGCATTTTAGAATCATAGTAATACACTGCATTCATATCACAAATTGTTTAATATTTAATATAAGTAGTTGTTAATTAAGGTATTGATTGTTTTTAAGTAATATTTATAAATTTTTAACTTTATTTTGGAGAAATGAATCACTTTGTTGCATTTTGATTATTTTGTAGCGTTTGATATCGTTTCGATACTTGTACTGCATTGGTATAATATATGTTTATAGTTATAATAATTTTAATAAATTGAAGTTTATTGACTAAAAAAACTTCACATTAGTTTTAATTTTAATTTAGTTGTTGTTTGAGTAACCAGAATAATATATATATAAAACTGTGGTAAATTTTACGTTTGATGTCAATTTTCTCAGAACGTCATTTTTACTCATTACGCGCATGATATTTTCAAAACCGTGCCATGGAAAATGATAAAATTTTTACTGTAGATTCTGATCATATCTGTACTTAAAATAACGAACCAGTTTGAATTTTTAATGAAAAAATATAAAATTACAAATATAAAATAGCAAAAATTTTTAAAAAATTTATAGTTAAATTTTAAATTGTTATAGTTTACTAAAAATTTTAAATCAGTGTTTCATACTTCGTCATTTTAAAGATAACACAATTTCCAACACTGAGCAAAACTTTCATCAAAAAATATTGGTAACTTTTTTTATAAAGCTGCGCGTAATGCATATCACTTGCGAAAAGAAAACAAAAATTTCTTTTTGTAATTATCTAATTAAAAATTTATCCTAATTAGCAGTGTGTTTGTTGGTTATGTTTTAAGTAAAATAATATCTATTTGTTTATTCCTCCAAAATTTACATTCCAGGAAACAATAATAAAAAAAATATAGAGCTTTAAAGAGCTCACTATTTTTAACCATTTTCAACTTTTTAAAAGGTATGTGACCCCTTAAAACGCATTTATTATGCACGTGGCACCATCTGCGGAGAATCGGAAAGATAATTTATTTCCAGAGGAAAATTTTGAACTCCTTTTTTTTTCAGAGGTTTTTAAAAATATTTAAATTTATATATATATATATATATATATATATATATGTAAATATATATCTTTCTTTTATCAGTCTTTATCAAATGAAGTCCGAATTTTTTTTATTTTAAAGGTATTAATCACGTTCTGAAATTTGAAGTTTTATCTTTATTATAAATATTGCAGATAAAACAAACGAAATATTTTTTAAAAAAATACTTACGTAAAGAAATGTTTAAAACTATTTCAAAATAAATTTAGAAATTACCTTCTTTTTTTTTAATTTATGGAATGGTTCGCTATTTTTTTAAATAAAAGACATTCAGGCAGAGAGAATTTCTCTATCTTTAATAACACATTTCTAACAATTCAAACTAATTTTGATTGCAAAAGCAATCGTTTCAATAGCTATCTGTAGATTTTTCTTTTGTTAATTACTTATACACATTTGATTTTAATAAATATATATGTTTTTTTAAAAGGATTCTTTCTATTATTTCATTACTAAAGGAATTCTTTGTTAATTAAAAAGTACATCGTACATTATTTATATGAAGTTTGAAAGCATTAACATAAAAATGAAGCCCGAAAAAAAGTCTTTTACTTTAACGAAAATTCTACCTTTATTTTATAGATCAATTCAATGCTTTTTCTCCGAGGGAACCGACGGCGCGATTGTTAAATCGGCTGCGCTTTATGAAACGGCAGTTCCCAGGTTCGAAACTGAGAAGGCAGAAACTTTCAATTTCGCATTACGCTACTTTTTAAAGCTTTACTCTTAGCATCAGAATCGTTTTCTTTTTCTTATTGCTTCAAATTAATAATTTTTTAAATTCTAACAAAATATTTTTTTTTATAAGTCATACTTCGAAATTTGAAGCTATATCTTATCTCTGGGAAGGAGGGGAAGATAAAACAATAATTTTACACTAAAAAACCATGTTCGGGCTATAGAGAGGAGAAAGAAACATGTCTTAAATCAAAAATAAGTGGAATATAACAAACATCAAAAAAGGTAAATTTTTTGACATAATTTTAGAAATCACTCACATTGTGCGCGTACAAACACACACACAGAAATGCTGGTGTCATAAAGAAAAGAGAAAGCTCAAGCAACGCTGGGCTAAGTGGTGGAGGGGGGATGGAATTCATTTTGAAAATGAGTATTAGAAATTCTGATTTTGTGAAAGAAATGGAAAATTTATAAAAGTAGAGATAGCCCGTGCAACGCCGGGCCATGCAGCTAGTATATATATATATATATATATATATATTATATTTGGGTAGCATATGTATAATTATTACTTTTATTTGAAAGTTTTCCTTCATCAGAAGAATAAATAATTCATTTCCATAATGCATGTTTAATTTAAAAAGTCATTTATGATTTTTTTTTAAAAAAATTATTCATCTCTACAGTTAATAAGAAGCACATTTGAGTGCACTTTCAAAGTAAAAGTGGTTGTTTTAAAGAATCAAATATTGCTCGAACTCTATCTTAATTTAATGTTTTCTAAATTAAGGAATAACAAAAGCTTCATCCAAATAAAGTTCCGCTAGAAATCTGATCAATACAACTTCACTTATCGTACGAAGCAAATAAGATTTTCCGATTTAATGCACACTTTAGTTTGCTCTTTGTTTAAAGCTCCCTGGACGGAAAGGCAGAAATTAAAGAAAAATCCATTAGCCTTAAAATGTATTTCTCGAATCGATACACATTAAAAGATCTTTTGATGATACCAATAAGACGAGATTGAATGCTTCAGAAAGTATATGCATTACACACAGTGCTGCTATAAATTCTCTTAGTATTATGAGGGCAAAAACGCATTATTGAATGAGATACTCGGCTAAAAGGGAAGGCTTAGGCATTAGAGCACAACCAAATCCTACAAACGGGGATGCCATTAGGTTTCATTCTTTTCAAGGAAACTACAAAATATGCAGATTAAGCTGTCCAGAGGAAAGGAAAAAAATCAAATTAGAAACAACTGCAGCTTTCCCGGATTTCAGGAGTCAGCACAATCCGCCACAGATGAGCGGAGTTCTTCGCCCAGACAATGGAAGTTGGAAACCATATTTTTAAAGCCGAGTCAGCTCTTTTTCCTAGCTCCCCCCCCCCCTCGTACTTTCTGGACTTTTTTTCCTGAGTAGCCCGCGGGACTGGGCTCAGATGGAAAATCGCGCCAAAGTTTTACGGAGGGGAAATTTATAGTGTCGTAGAACTTGAGGGAATGCTCTTGTTTTCCGGGAAAGGGGAAAAAAAGACTGACTGACCTCCATTTTTTTTTAGTTTTGTTTCCCTGCGAAACATGGAAGGGAACGCTTTTGGTTATCGCTGTGGGGCCCAAATCCCGTTGGATGCAGCAACAGATTCGGTATTCTTTTATACCGAGAGTTCACAGAGGCAGGCTCAAAACAGAAAATAACGCATCTGCAGCATCAATCTATTCTATAATACGATACACTGAGTGGGCTCGAAATGGTATTTTCACACACACACACACACACAAGCGCAACTCTATTCCATTTAAAAAAAAGAGCTTCTTAAAAAAAAAACTGAATTTTAAAAAAATTTTTTTTAATGATTTCTTCTAATACACCCTGCTAAATTAAAACGTAAATGCTATACAGAAGGGTGCTCACACTTTATGGAAACTATAGTGAGGGTTAATGTTTATGCATTAATGCCGTACTTCTGTGACGATTTGCTTCTATTTGATAGTCATTATTCTTGACAATAGCTATAGCTTGATTTTTTAATGAAAATAAACTTTTTTCTTTGCACGGTCATGCCAATTTTATTCCATTCCTCTTGAACCATTTTCCAAAGTCCGTTCAGTGTCCTTGGATGCCTTTTTTCTAAAAACATAAACGTCCATTGGAGAAGAATCAGATGATTTTACAAATATTTTAGTAGCTAGGTATTTTTTATACAATTTTCTACAATCAGTTTTACTTTCAGCAATATGTTTTCGCATAAGCCAGTGTTTCTGAAACTGTAGGGTGCACCCCGCTGGGGGGCGATAACCTTACGAGGGGGCGCGAGCATATCGAAAATAAAAGCTTTAAAAATAATTAATTTACTGGAATGAATTAAAACAAAATACTTCCAGACATAACAAAAAATGCACTTTTACTCTGATTTAATTTATAGGCGCGCACGCACGCGATATTAAGTCATCAAAAATAAAAACTTCTTCAATACCTAATTCGCTATATTTGATCCTATAACCGAACAAAAAAACTTTTATTTGTAATCCCATGATGAGAGATTTTTTTACTACGCTTTCTTTTTAAACCTAACATACAACTCTTTCAGAGAAAAAACAACTCCCAGACGCAGAATGGAAAAAATTTAGGAACATAAAAAATCATCACTGTCATTATTTTTGAACTACTGCACATTATAGATGTAATCTGTTTGACCTTCTAAGTTATTGGTACAGTTAGTTATGGCCCCTCTCTTATGTGTGTGTTTATCATTTAGGAAAGTTGTAAGTAATGCATTTCTCTGTTGCGCTTTTTTCCATGCAAAAGAGTTTTATGATATTTGGAAAACCACGCAGAGCACACTTTGAAGGATTACTTGGCCAAGACATATTTTACGAGTATTCTCAAACATATAAAGCATAACGAAAAACGTTTAACACAATTTCATATAATCATAATGAATAAACTTTTTACCCGGAAGTGTTCGCGCGGGACGTAAATATTACGAATTTTATAAGGAATGCTTATGATTAGAAATTGACCCTATGAGTTATTTTTCTATATTTAGCAGATATCTATATTTTGTCTTCTAAGCAGCCACCGCATTTTGTAATATGTTCAATTTAAAAATTAGAGAAAGGAAAAATAACATAATAATTATCCTATTATTTGATTTATTTATTGCTTAAAAGTAGTATACAAATTTTAATACTTATGTTACTAATCTGTATGGTTTATAATATTAAGATCGTCTATTGTAGCTTTAGCGTCAAAGTGCATTATTATTACATTCAGTACATTATTAATGTATAAGGGGGGCGCGATAAAAATTGTGATCGAAAAGGGGTTCGCCAGTATTGAAAGTTTGAGAAGCACTGACATAAGCAGATGAACTTTAAGTTTGAATATATTTTTTAACTTTAAAATTTTACGAATGATTTTGCTTAGAGTGCCGGGAGGCATTCCTACTTTCGATGCAACGAATCTTTGAGTCGACGGACTTTCTTTTAGGATCAGAGACTCTTGATCACTTTCTTAATAACTGTTTGAGTTCCAGCAATCTTGAAACGAGGTTTCGTAGTCAGGTTTTCATTTTTACATTTATATAGCTAGGTATTTTGTTTCTTTCAAATTTAATATATAATAAATACCTTTTTTTGAAATGCAATAATAAAATTTTTATTCCGCTTTATAATTTATTGATACAAGTATTTTAGCTCGGAAAGCACAGTTACGTAAACTTCGAGTCATTTATAAATTTTAAGAGCCATATTCAAAATAAGTCTTTGATTTTATATTCCAATCTGACGTCAGCCAAGCTCTATTTCCACATTGAAAAATTACTCACTAATTTTTCTGCTTTGGCAAACGAATATCTAAAATTATTTCTTTTATTTCATTTGTGCTTTTGTTGACGCGTAAACAGAAATGAAGCACCATTCTATTTAAAGTATTATACGCCGTTAAAATATTATACTTCATTAAAATATTATACGCCATCTCTGATGCGATTGACGAAATCGAAGTCGCCATCTTGTTTATGAAGTAAGGCACCAAAGAACCCAATTGGCTGGAATTCCAAGCAACTTTTATTTAGAACAACTTTTTGAGCTCACTAGCAAAAGGTTGTTCGAAAGCCGTTGCTATGGCAATTGAGTAAAAATTTTACGGATTGGATGAAATATTGCTCTAAACGTGTACGTGTGATAAGCGGAATCGATTCTGGTTTGAGTCGATAGATTTTCTGGATACGAAAGTCGTAAGGGCACGCATATCGCATGATTATGTGGGTGATACAAGATTCTTTGAGTTTCAATTTGGTTCTGGTACAGTCAGGAAAATTAATTTGCTGTGATATTTAGCAATTGACGAGAGCTCAAATTGAATAAATTCAATCGTCAAAAGTTTGGTAGCCGTAGCCACCTTTAGATGGTGCCTCCAATGAAATGGCTTTTGATAAAAAATCTCCAAATCATCATGAGTGCATGCTATAACTCTCTGTGATGAATTGTGTCATGATTAAAAGAAACCTATTTGTTTTGTTGTAATAAGAAATTTATTTTATAAGTTATAAATGGAAGTTATAATGAAATAGTCGAGTATATAGACCAGAGAGTTTAAACCAGAGGTTCCTAAACTTTTTTGTCTTATAGACCTTTTGCCATGTTTTTCGGTTTCGGGTAGCCCCTGCTTACCTAATATTGAATTTTTGGAAATTTATCGACTTAAATATCTTTTTAGCAGCTTTTACTACTACTTACTTTAAAAGAATTAAAATTTTAACTGTAGGGAAGTATTACATTTAAAACTTAAGAAGCACACGTTTTAATGAATTAAATTAATAATTAAAATAACTAAGCGACAAACAAATGCTTTTAAGGAGAGGAAGGAATTTGGGGCTTCAATAACAAATTTTCAACATTTAATGCAAATCTAGTCAGGGTTAACTCTAAATCTACTTTGTTAGTAAACACCCAGTATTTTTTTTGAGATAGGTAAACTCACTGTGTGAATAATTCCCTCTCATAAGGAAAAGCAATTAAAAAACTTTCTCACGATATTCCATAATTCGCGACAAATAACACATATGTCTTTTTCAAAGCCAAAATTGTTGACATTCGCTTCTAAACATTAATTTAAAATCTTTGTTATGGTTTATTCTGATCAGTTGCTATTGAAATAAGACTTTTTTTAATGTGTCTATATGAGAATTCTCTCATTGTCTACTATGAATGTCCCAGCAGATTGTCTGTGACAAACTGAGAAAATTTGAGGCGTCCGTTATTATACTTCTTTAGCTTCATTCTGGAAAGAAATGGTGAAATGATCCTTGTCTTAATAAAACTTATGCTGTCATCTAGTGACCACAAATTAACCTCTCTAAATTTCGTAAATAAATCAGTTAAATTGGTAGAATCTGGTTTTCACTAGATCAAATCTTTTTTTAAAAAAATTAAAGTCTCGATCTGGTTAATGAGAGTCACTATCATAGATTCCTGTTTACACCTTATGGACCCTAAAATTATGTTTTCGCTAGCGTGGGCCCCTTGCAGGTTGTCATAGACCACTGGGAATAACTGGTTTAAACTATTGAGAATCTACTTTTATTTAGATAGTAGTAGTAGTTTTTACTACAAAAACCATACATTCAAGATTACGTGCAAGTCATTTCTGTGTTTCGACTATATCCTCTTCAGGACGAGGCGATTTTCTACGAGACGCTTGCTAGGGCCGGGTTAATGCGTAAGAACTTGCACTTCAGGCCGGGGCGTTTTCGTCACTAAGCCTAACAAGAAAAAAGCATAAATAATAAAATTTCAGTCCTAACGTCGTAACTTTTGGTACCCCTTTAGATTACTACATAAGTTGTCTGCTACATTAAAACTAGAATGTCATAACGTTTTTCCTTTCATTTATGTGAAATTATATAAAAAAAATCACTTCATTGGGAAATAAATTTTATAAGAGCTATTCAATTTTTTCCAAAATTTTCCTTGAGGAAACATATTAAATAAGCTATCAAATTAATAAAAAAAATATGACAAAGATTATTTATAAAAGGAAATAGCAAAATTAAAATGAAGACTGAGTGTGGAAAATCTCAAAGCATGGAGAAACGTTAGTCCTACATTGTATGGTTTGCAAGCATAAAATGTGTGTTACGTTTTTTTTTTTATTATTATTTACACGTGGTTTGTGACTTTTCACTGGCTTTTTTCACCCTTTTTGTTCATATTAAGAGGTTAGGAAAATGCTTTCAAAACAATCAAATAATAATCTGAAGTCAAGGTTTTTGAAATAAGAAAACTGCGCGAAATATATCCGAAAGCAACAGAAACTGTAACAGACCTGACGCTAAAACTCTAAAACACTCCACACTGTTAAGAAAGAGAAAATAAAAAAGCACTGAGAGAGTTATTAGAAACGCGAATGTTTTATATCAAATAGAAATTTTACGAGCTATTTGATTACATTTCGATTACCCCCTCCCCCCGACTCAGCTGATGTGCGAAGTATCAAATCCAGGCAGAATATAAACCATCTGAAAGGTGATATAATGGAAATAGGGTGCCATCTAGTGGTCATTAAAAACGTTCCAGCTGAAAAGTCCTATTTGCATCACCCGGCCTACCACAACACCTTTGTAAAATGAACATTTGCACCGCCCGCATGAGATGCATCTGTGAAAAAAGCATATTTGTGCTGCCCGTCGTGAAGGGATATTCACAAAAGTCACTAACATAATGTTCTTTTTCATCCCCCGTACAGTCAATATGAGCCCACAGTAAACAGCTGAAAGCATTCAATCTACGTTCCCCTTGTTGAAAGTCGGAGGATTTTCTTTAAAAAATACATATTTAGCTTCTTTGTTTTCTGGCTCTTTAGTTAATCATATGTCTATTACAGATATGAGTGGTCCTCGCCTCTCTCCAGGGAACCTAGATATGTAAGAGGTAGAGACAACACTAACCATGAACCAATCAATTTATTTATTGATCACACAAAATAACGATACAAATTCAATTAATAACAGAAAGAGAATGTCTCGGTGCTAACCGCGAAAGTGAAACAACGACGAAATACACGAAGGATTTGGAGACTATCAAACTCGATATTTTACTTTATATAGAATCTAATCTATTATGCGATTTCATATATCTCCAATTCTCCTGTATCTGAAAACTTCGGCTATATATAGTAAACTCAATTTACACATCACGGTTACTTCATCAGAAAGGGTGGTTGTGAATAACGCGAATTGATAGCCCAAAGATTTCCCATGAGGGTTAGAGGAAGGTACGTGAAACGATACGTCACACAGATGATACATCTGTAAGGTACAATTTATCGTTACTAACTCTGGAGTCATTGCTAGTAGATTTAGATCTGGAATGTCAGTCAAAGTTCTTTCCTTAACAGTGGGTCTTTGGATGTTTGATTTGATTTGATGTTATGAAACCTCTGGTTCCTTCCGTTTGACATTTTATTTCATTTTATCCTCTAAAGCTTTTTTTATATAGAAGTTATGTTATTATAGAAGACGATCCAGTTTTCTGTATTGCGAAATACTTGGAGTTACATAATATATACATAACACTTTATCTTAGAAAATGAAGCTTTAAACTGAAAGAAAAAATATTGTCAACTAAAAAACCACCACAGTATAACAAACTACAATTATTTTATTCAACATTATGCTTAACACCAATGTTAAAGCAACATGTGTACTTGTACATAGGTTAAAATGTTTCAAAATTTGAATGCAAAAATTTGAAAATCACAAAAGGTACTTTATTATGTAGAGAGTATTATGACAAATGGTGACAAAACTTAACAGTATCCGCTCTATCCTTATAGTTTAAATCAGTCTTTCTCAAACTGTGAAGCGTGCACCCCTACTGGGGCGTGATAACCCGGCAAGGGAGGCACAAGTATATCGAAAATAAAATGTTTAAAAAATTAATTTGCTGGAACGAAGTAAACAAAATACTTTCTGACATATAAAAAATACACATTTACATTGATGTAATTTATATACAGGTATATCAGCTGACGATAAAATTTCCACTTTGGTACGTTAATTAATTATCTGATCATACAACTAAAAAAAAACAATTTTTTTATATTTGCTGTAGTCTCACGATGAGAGACTTTTTTTATTACGTTTTCTTTTTAAATTTAAAATACTACTCCTTCAGAAAAAAACTCAGACCCAGAGAAAAATTCTAGAAAGATAAAAAAATTCATCACTGTAATTATTATTGAAATGCTGTTAGTTGTAGAAAGAAAAATAAGACTTATTCAGAAAGGAAATTTGCGTCAGTCATCATTGTTTTCATCATTCCACTTATTGGTATGATTAGTTCTGTCCCTTTTATTATATTTTTGTTTTTCATTTCGGGAAGTTGTAAATAATTTTTTTTATTACTGTTGCTCTTTTTTCCATGTGAAAGGGTTATATGATAATTGGAAAAGCACAGAGATCACAGACTTTGAAAGATTATTTGGCTAAGATTTATTTTTATGGATATTCTGAAACATATAAAGCATGATGAAATACGCATGTTACTCAATTCTTTCTTTAGAACTAACATCCATATTTTCATATTGAATACTGTTACGTCATCTCAGCGCACTGTAGCGCCATCTGTAAAAAATTTGTAAAAGTAGACATTGTCTAGCTGTACCCCAACAAAAGCGGGTGCACGAATAAAGTAGGCTTAGCGTTGCGAAAAAGACTGATTTTTTTATTATTTAACCAGTTTTACAGTCCACACAAATATTGACGAAACATTGGTCCGTCGAGCCGGAGAAGACATCCTCTCCATTGAGAGTTGTCTTCGATGCAAGTGCAAAAACAACAAGTGGTTTTTCTCTAAACTCCATTTTACTAAACGGAGGAATTATTCAACAAGATCTCTTTTCCATAGTCAGTAGATTTAGAAAACACGAGTACGCGTTTAGTGCAGATATTAAAAAAATGTACAGGCAGATACTTGTTAATCCTAATCAAAGGGATTTACAACGAATTATGTGGAAGACTAGTGCAGATGCTCCAGTCAAGACTTACAAGCTAGCTACCGTAACTTATGGGACAGTTTTTTTGCACCCTCTAATGTAGACTCTCCAGAAAGAATATCATCCATATAACTATCATTACAAATCACATCTGCTGCGTCAGGAAATTCCGCTTTTTCTTCATCTGCTAAGGCCCTTATAGTCCTGGTAGCTAAAAATGGTGCAGAAACTGTCCCATAAGTTACGGTAGCTAGCTTGTAAAACTGGAGCATCTGCACTAGTCTTCCACATAATTCGTTGTAAATCCCTTTGATTAGGATTAACAAGTATCTGCCTGTACATTTTTTTAATATCTGCACTAAACGCGTCCTCGTGTTTTCTAAATCTACTGACTATGGAAAAGAGATCTTGTTGAATAATTCCTCCGTTTAGTAAAATTGAGTTTAGAAAAACCACTTGTTGTTTTTGCACTTGCATCGAAGACAACTCTCAATGGAGTGGATGTCTTCTCTGGCTGGAATGATGAGGAATGTAATAGTTAATCTTATCTAATGTTTTATTTTTAATCTCCTCCATATGGCCTAAAAGTTCATATTCATTCATAAATTCTTTATACAAAGTTCCCATTGTATTGTTTTTGTTTAATTTTTCCCAAATACCATTTAGTCGTTTGATCGCATTCTCTTTGGAATATCCTAATAATGTTTCTGCATTTTCCTGAATGGGTAACCGAACTATAAATCTTCCCGTTTTATCTCTTTTATAGGTACTATCAAAATGTTCCTCACAATAAATTTCCTCTTCACTTTTTGTTATTTCCTTAGAATCATCTGGAAGTGATTCCAGTTCAAAGAATTTCTTTACTGTTATATCTAAGCTTGGTTCACTTATTAAACAACAATTGGCTTGTTGTTGTGAATGAGGAAGGGTACCTGTGACTAAGTAGCCAAATTTTGTATTTTGTAAAATTACATTTCCCTCCTGCAAATAATATTGTTCTGGATTTAAAATTTCAAAAAATAGTTCACTTCCTATCAATATATCTATTTGACCTGGCATATGGAAATTAGAATCAGCCAGCTCAATTGAAGCTGGAATATTTAAATCCGATATATTTAATTTCGATACAGGAATCGCATCGATAATTTTAGGTAAAAGTGAAAATTGTACATTACGTGCAAAAGTATAATCCCGATTTGAAACTTCAATATTAGCTGAATATTTCGATGATTGCGTAATTCCGTTAATGCCTGTTATAGATTGGTTTGCAGACTTAAATTTAAATCCCAACTTTCTTGCTATGTCTTGTCCCATAACGCATATCGTAGACGCATTATCTAATAATCCTCTTAACTTAATTCTATATCCATCAGCACTTTTAACGAAAATCATGAATGTATTTAATAAAACACATTTATTTCCATAAGTCAAAACCGCAACTTCTGGCTGACCTTCAAACCCAGTAGGATTCGAATTGCTCTCTTTCCCCCTTTCCCCTACAGTGTGATTTTTAACTGCAGAGCAAAGTTCAGCAGAATCGTGAAGCAATGAATTATGTAATCCTTTGCAACCACTAACTGTGCATTTATATTTAGACATGCAGGCACCATAATGAAGTCTGAGGCAATTTATACAAAGTTTGTTATTGGTAACAAATTTCTTTCTGCACTCCACAGACATATTTTGAAATGCAATACATTTATAAGGAGGATGAGAATTTCGACAGAGAATACGAGGCTTAACAGTTATTTTTTTACTATTAACTACCAGCGATTTGGCTTTAGTTGACATTGCAGTATTTTTATGGATCATTTTAGTACTAGGAATGCGAGTAATGTTTTCTAACACACCACTTCTCTTTTCTAAAAATTTCATAATAGAATCAAATGTTGGAACTTCTGCTGTTTTCAACGAAAGTTCGAATTGTTTTCTAGATTCTTTGTCAATTTTTTGAAGAATTATATTTATTAAAATTATATCTGATAGATCATTCTGCTCATATTTCAAAACTTTAAGTGCTCTAATGTTTCTATTGATACACAATCCATTAAAGCGCGCAGTTCTTTGGCTGATTCGCTATAAATTTTTTCATAATTAATTATCTCAAGGACATGTGAATCTATCAACTGCCGTTTGTTTTCGTAACGATCTTCTAATGCTTTAAAGAGAGAATCGAAACTATCGCTAGGCGACTCTAAGAGCTTTGCTTCTCCTTTTAGAGATGCTCGAAGATAGTATAGTTTTTGCGAATCATTCAATTCCTCATTATTACTTATTAAATTAATAAATTGATTTTTAAAATTAGAAAATTCTGCTATTACACCAGAAAATTCTGGCAATGGAATTTGAGGTAAGCGGATACTATTTTTATCATTGTCATTTAAATTAATGTTTACATTTTCAGAATTTTTCAAAGAATACATTAAAAGTTTGAGACCTACCTCTGTTGTCTCGATCCGTTGATTTATATCTTCAATGTACAGCTGAATGATTACCAAGCTTTATTAAATAAGATCTCTTTTCCATAGTCAGTAGATTTAGAAAACACGAGTACGCGTTTAGTGCAGATATTAAAAAAATGTACAGGCAAATACTTGTTAATCCTAATCAAAGGGATTTACAACGAATTATGTGGAAGACTAGTGCAGATGCTCCAGTCAAGACTTACAAGCTAGCTACCGTAACTTATGGGACAGTTTCTGCACCGTTTTTAGCTACCAGGACTATAAGGGCCTTAGCAGATGAAGAAAAAGCGGAATTTCCTGACGCAGCAGATGTGATTTGTAATGATAGTTATATGGATGATATTCTTTCTGGAGAGTCTACATTAGAGGATGCAAAAAAACTCCAAACCAGATTATCTCAACTATTACAGAGAGGGGGTTTTGAGCTACACAAATGGGTGTCAAATAGCCCAGAACTGTTGAAAGATTTATCTGCATCTTCCTATGTGTTTGATAAGGAATTTCAGGATGCTCCGGTGAAAACATTAGGTATGCTATGGGATCCAAAGGTGGATTGTCTCACATACAAAGTAAAGATTAGTGACAATGTCAACTTCTCAAAAAGAGATGTGCTTTCAGAAATTGCAAGGCTCTTTGACCCTTTGGGCCTGATAGGACCCATTGTTACGAAGGCTAAGATATTCATCCAAGAACTTTGGAAAATAAAATTAGATTGGAGTGAACACCTACCACCAGATGCAATGGAAGAGTGGGTGAACTTCTACCAAAAATTAGCCAAAGTAAATAACTTCAAAATCCCAAGGTGCATTCTACTTCCTGCAACAATACGGATTGAAATACATGGCTTTTCCGATGCATCAGAACATGCCTATGCTGCTGTTGTCTACATAAAATGTTTCAACGAATCTGGACAATCTCAAACTAGATTATTATGCAGCAAGTCCAGAGTGACTCCCTTGAAAACACTCACCATACCGAGGTTAGAACTGTCTGCAGCTTTACTACTATCGAGATTAGTCAAAAAGGTTGTGCCAATTCTACAATTATCTATTCATAAAATTTGGATGTGGACGGACTCAACGATTGCTTTAGCGTGGATAAAGACTATAAACTCAAAACATTTGTCAGCAACAGGGTGGCGGAGATCCAAGCACTTTCAAAGGACTATCATTGGAAACATGTTAGCTCAAGAACAATCCTGCCGACTTAATTTCTAGAGGCTGCAATGTGGATGAACTTTTAAAGAACGAAATGTGGTTCTCGGGTCCAGATTTACAAACTGATGAATACGAGGACAATCAACTTTTTCCTGATCCTTCCTACAGAGATGAACTAAAATGTGCTGTGACTCTTTCAATAACTGAGTGTTCTTCAAATTTTTATGATGAACTCTTTAATGTTACAAATAATTTCATAAAATTAATTAGAATTTTTAGCTTTATTTTTAGGTTCATTAATAACATCAAAGCTAAGGAGTCTTGTAATAAGGAGAAATATCTAACTGCAGATGAAGTAAAGAGGAGTACGGAATTTTTAGCTAAAATAGCACAATTAAGTGAGTTTAAAGCAGAAATCGATGCCTTGAAAAAGGTAAAAGGTGTTTCAAAAACAAGTAAGTTAAGGGCTTTATCCTTTCTTAGATGAGAATTCTTTACTCAGAGTTGGTGGAAGGCTTTGTAATGCTGATTTACCATTTGAAGCAAAACATCAAATAATTATACCTAGTAAACATAAATTTACTAAATTACTTTTTGAGCATATGCATAAGAAGTTTTTTCATATTGGTGCTCAGGGTTTAGTACATCAAATTAGAATGCAGTTTTGGCCCATTAATGGCAAGGGTATTGCACGAAAAACAGTTCATGATTGCATTGCATGCTTTAGACAGAAGCCTACTGGGGTAGATCAATTAATGGGAAATTTACCATCAGAGAGAGTAACTCCAAATGCGCCATTTTTAAACTCGGGTGGATTTTTGCGGACCTTTTCAAATAAAATTTAAAAATCAGAGAAAGGAGATATTTTGAAAAGTTTATGTTGCGATTTTTGTATGCTTGGTTACAAAACAGTGACTGATTTAACAACTGAGGCATTTATTGCAGCTTTGAAGAGGCTATGTGCTCGTAGAGGCCGCATTTCTACATTAATGTCCGATAACGCAACTAATTTTAAAGGCGCAGCTGCAGAATTAAATCGTTTCATAAAATTAATTTGTAACAAAAACGAGACATTAGCAAATTATTTTGCTTCAGAAGCTATTCAGTGGAAATTTATCCCACCTCGTTCTCCTAATTTCGTTTGTGAGAGGTAATCATTCAAACACCATCTCTATAGAACTTTAGTTAATAGTAAAATAACTTTCGAAGAATTCGAGACAATAATAATTCAAATTGAAGGTATACTTAATTCACGTCCATTAGTACCATTGTCAGATAATATCAATGAATATGAAGTTTTAACTCCTGGACACTTTATAATTGGTCGACCTATCAGTGCAATACCTGAGCCCGCAATTTTAGATATTTCAGATAATAGAATATCTAGGTGGCAGTATACAACAAAGTGTGTACAAACTATTTGGAAACGCTGGAGAAATGATTATCTTAATCATTTACAGCAGAGAAACAAGTGGCAGTTCGAGAAAAATAATGTTGCCGTAGGGTGTTTAGTGCTTTTAAAGGAAAATGATTTGCCTCCCTGCAAATGGGCAATGGCAAGAATCTTGGAGGTTATTTATGGAACTGACGGTAAGGTCAGAGTCGTGAAACTAAAAACTGCCACGGGGGTTCTCACACGTTCTATCTCAAAAATATGTATCTTACCAATAGAAAATAATAATATAAATTAAATTGTAATGTGAAGTATATTATATTCTTAGAATATTGTATTTTTCTGTTTTTTGAATATTGTATTTTTCTTATTTTAGAATGTTGAATTTATTTGTATTTAATTCATTTAGGCATTTGTAAACTGTATATAGCAAATTGCATTTTTTAAATATATTTTTTGAAATATTGTATATTTCAACGCCGGGCGGAATGTTACGTCATCAGCGCACTGTAGCGCCATCTGTAAAAAATTTGTAAAAGTAGACATTGTCTAGCTGTAGCCCAACAAAAGCGGGTGCACGAATAAAGTAGGCTTAGCGTTGCGAAAAAGACTGATTTTTTATTCTTTAATCAGTTTTACAGTCCACACAAATATTGACGAAACAAATACACTTAAAACCCGGGAACAGTCGCGCGGAGCTCAAAGTCAAAGGACAGAAAAACTACAATGATTTGAAAAAAATATGATTGTTTTGCTTACAAATATCATTCCTGTAAGTGAATAGTGTTCTTTTTTGAGGTTACCTACCTTTTAAACAATTTAGTTCAGTTTTAATGGATTTTTTGCTCAAATTATCAAATAAAAAATGAAAAGTCCTTGAAAGTAGGTAAGTATATTTTCTATTAGTTATATTTTTCATTAGAATTGGGATTTTTATCGAGTACAATACAAATAGTTGCAAAAAGAAAAACATTGAGGTGACTCAGACTTCGCGCGACTATAAACGTTAGTATCGAGTGCGCGCCTGCTCTCCTAGGTTAGAACATTTTGAAGTCTTCTCGCTTTAAATATTAATGCCAAATGTGATGGATATGATAGAGAGCCACATACACTAGACTCTTTCTCTGATGACATTTATACTCTTAGAAATGGATGATGGAGGTAATAAATTTTTAATTAAATATCATTTTGCAATATGTTCCAATTTAAAAATTAGAGTAAAAAAAATAACAATGATTATCCAAAAACTTACATGTAATTTGCTTAAAATAAATATCGTTTAAAAAAAACAAATACAAAATTTAATACTTATATTGCTAATTTATACTGTTTATAATTAAGATCGCATTGTAGCTTTAGCACCAAAGCATATTATTTCTGTATAAGGGAGCACGATAAAAATTATGATTGAAAATTGGGTCGCCAATAGTGAAAGTTTGAGAAGCACTGGTTTAAATGAACAAGCTACTGTTATTTCCTTTTAAGGGGACTTGGTACCCTAAAAATCACAAACCTATTGTTTTTTTTATTTTCATTTAATCTTATTCTCTGCATTATTAACTTTCGATTGATATATCACTTGTGCATGTCGGAAAGTTAGAAGTTGACTAAAACTCCATTTGAAAACAAATTAGGCAATTCAGCCACACCCCCTTTTTAGAAAAAAAGCTAAAAAATGCGTTACGATAAAAAAAATCTATTTTATAAATAGAAATAATAACTATAAACAAGAATGTGTAGTATTAAAAGCAGAGTATTTCCGAGGCAATACAATAATGTAATTTTCTTCCTTGTGAAATGTGTGCATGTAAAATTTTTAAATTAAGGCATTTTATATTAATAATTTTATAATTTCAGTTCTTATTCCTGATATATTTTTCATACAAATGTAATACTTTAATATTATAAGAAGAAGAACAGCTAAAATTTCTGTCGTGACAGAAAAAATTTTTTTTTTAAAGTTTTTCTTGAGTTTTCTTGTGCAATTAGTACTCTCTAAAAGTTGATCATTTATAAAAACGTGTGGGTTGAAAACATATGAAAATGCAATTATTTTAAAGAAAACGTATAAGTAATATCTTAAAGTGGTATTTTAAGTTTAATTAAGCTTTTAAGAATTATTTTTTCAGAATTATAAACTTTAAAGTGGTTTTTCTCAGTTTGTGTTTTTCGAAACCTTAGTGCATTCAAAATGCTACTCCTTCGACAATTATTTACCAATCACTTCAATTTTTTTCCTGCGTGTTAAAAATAAAGCATGTAATAAAATTAGGGATCCGTTTTGCTATAATCTGAATACTTTTTTTTAAAAAAATAAAATGTAAGACATGTTGGGTTTTTCGTTGATTTTTAGCCTGTATATCAACATTTTACTTTTTTTTTCTCGAAAAGGAATGAAGTTATTCTAAAATCGATCCCTAAAGTTGTTAAGAACATCCATAAGAATATTATAAAAAAATTTCAGGTCAAAAAATTAATTTTTACAAAAGGAGTAAAATTTTAAAATTTCCCAATTTTCTTCAAAAAATTTAAATTTTTAAAATTGTGTGAATAATATATGAAAATTTTCATCTGGTAACATTTTCTTGAATAGAAACATTGTATAAATTGTTAAAATATAATTTTTAAATACGTAAATAAAGAAGTTTGCTCAAAGGGTGCCAAGTCCTCTTAAGCATAGCTACGGTCCGTAAATCATCAATTTATTCTTTAATCTGACTTGCTGTTGCTAAGGCAATGCTTCTCTCGTCTTCGACTCACTTATAATTCAAATAGACTGTCACTACTACACTCACAGAATTAAGACTCTTCTCCTAGAACTTTATCTCACTTCATTTTGCTTACTTAGCGCTCAGAGCTTCAATTAGCGATCTTCGCGAATGCTAACTTTCCAATATATATGATGCCTAATCTGCATAAATACGCTCTCTTCTTGGGTTTGTTTCGAAGAATTGACATTCTGACCCTAAAGAAATCCCAAAAAAACAATTAGTAGAAGTACCGAAAAAGCCCCGTCTCTCTCACAAGTATTTTATAAAAAATTGAAAAAATTTCAAAAATTCCTTATTTTTTAAAATTGTAAAATAATGGATGGTCAAACTGACTTTTTACTTACAAATTCAGCTTAATCATATAATATTAATGTAAAAGATAAATTATTTTTACTGTAAAAAGAGCATGGACTTAATAGGGAGCACAGTTTCAAAGAGAAAAAAAATGCCTCAATTTTTATAAAAATTTGTTACATTGTAATATTGCGTTACTCGGAATGTAATTTTGTTTTTTCCCGACAGAGGAATTAATTGTATTTTTTTGCTCCCAAATTCACATTTAAGGCGTATAATTTATACATACTTTGAGAGCTCATATAGCAAGGCTTGTGTGTGAAAAGTTCCAATTAATTATACGCAGTAGTTTTTGGTTGGTGCTCTTTTAAATATGGAGAGCAATAAGCAGCATTTTCGGCAAATCTTACTGTTTTACTACAGAAAGGGCAAAAATGCTGTTCAAGCCAGAAAGAAATTGACCGATGTGTATGGAGAAAGTGTGTTGACAGTACGCCAGTGCCAGAACTGGTTCGCTAAATTTAAATCCGGCAACTTTATAGTCGAAGATGCACCACGTTCGGGAAGGCCGGTTGAAGCTGATAAAGGCATTAGTTAATGCGAACCGGCGAATAACAACACGTGAGATCGGATTGAGGTTAAATTTATCAAATTCAACAGTTAATGACCACTTGAAAGGCCTGGGATTATCCTCGAAACTCGATGTATGGGTTCCCCATGTTCTCACAGAGATAAATCTGTGTCGCCGCATTGACGTCTGCGATTCGCTTCTGAAACATCACGAAAATGATCCGTTTTTGAAGCGCATCATCACTGGGGACGAAAAAAGTCATAAAGCAAAAAAGATGAACAGGCTCAAACCATTTCCAAAGCCGATATTCACCAAAAAAAGGTGATGTTGTCTGTTTGGTGGGATTTTAAAGGAATCGGTTTTTTTTAGCTTTTACCGGATAACACAACGCTTAATTAGGAAGTCTACTGTCATCAGCTGGACGAACTGAATGATGCACTTCAACAGAAAATGTCAGAACTAATCAACATGAAAGGTGTAGTGTTTCACCAACACAACGCGAGACATCACACAAATTTGGTCACTCGCCAAAAGCTTTTACAGCTTGAATGGGATACAATGCCATACCCACCATATTCTCCGGAACTAGCACCATCGGATTATTATTTGTTCCGGTCACTGCAAAATTTTTTAGACGGTAAAACCTTCACCTCAAATGAGGAGGTCAAAAACCCCCTCGATCAGTTTTTTGCTTGCAAAGACCAAAAACTTTATGAGCGTGGAGTTATGCTACTACCAGAAAGATGGCAAAAGGTGTTAGACACGAACGGCTAAAATTTAATTTAATAAAGTATTTGTTTATTATACGAAAACTGTCTTTCATTTCCACAAAAAAAAACGAAATTATTTTCCGAACAACCCAATACATGCGTTTGTTTATAATATAGTGCTTTTAAAATTTCAAAATATTTCATAAATAATTAGTTTTTCCTTTTAACAAATAAAGGGACATCTCCTTTAGCATTACGGTATAGGAGAAAAAATGCGAAACACATTTTATAAAAGAAAAATGTGTCAACTCGAATAAAAATGGGTTGTATCATAAAATAAGTGATTCTCTACAGGACAGTGAAGCTAGAATATAATAGTAATGTTCGATTACTTTTATATCTGAAAAAATATTCCAAATTTGGGTACTATTCTTTAACATTAGCCGAAAACAACAG
The DNA here is from genome assembly GCA_019973935.1 of Trichonephila clavipes. Taxonomy (NCBI): domain Eukaryota; kingdom Metazoa; phylum Arthropoda; class Arachnida; order Araneae; family Nephilidae; genus Trichonephila; species Trichonephila clavipes. The sequence goes on along the minus strand of BMAU01005330.1, from coordinate 676,632 downwards.
TAAGAGAAACCTATTTAAATAAATCAACCAATATTTAAACCCGTATAGAGTACGTGCTTCGACATGATAACGGTGCTATGTGTGTAACTTGTAAAATATGTAAATGTTTCTAGGTATCCTAGAGGAAACAGATAATATATTATGTTTGATAACAATTCTGGATATTTCTGCTGAAAGATTTTATGTACGTTTTGTTTAATTAGTGTGATACCTCAGCTAAACTGGAGATGGATCCAATAATTTTTCTTCATTAAAAAAAAACAGGACATCTCAGTATCGCAAATCTTATATTGTCATATGAAGTTATTAAGAAGAAAATAAATTTAACATATAGCAAATATATTTTTCTGCAACATCATTCGTAATAAAATGTTTTGACACTGGAGGTCCTTACGAAGTGCTAGAATCCGCGTCTAAATTATCGCAAGATCTTCGGAAACACATTAAGAAAATATGAAGAATAAATCAATGGAATTCTTTCTGAGTATAATGGTTCCCCCCTTTTTTTCAGGCTGTAACATTGTTTCGCGTGATAAAAAGATGCATAAATTGCATTCTATGAGGCTATCAAAGTTCAAAGTGTTTACAATAAATCTGCAAGGAGAATAAAAACAAGCAGAGGTTCTTCTCCCTGTTATACTTTGAAAAGTACGACGAATTTTCCTCGATGAATTCGTAGAATATTTTAAGCAGCGAAACAAGTAGGAAAACATATATGTACCTTTATTGTGCATATTTTCGAAGGACATGCATCAAATAATGTATAGAAAATTACACTTTTAATTAAAAATTATATGCTCTCTTTTTAATTACTTTTTTTTCTTTCGATATTTCCTTGTTCTTTGTAATGTAATTTGTATCTTTTTTTAGAGGAACAATTTGTACTATCACATACGCATTACAATTCCTCCAGTTTTCGGAGAAATAAAAATTTCTAGTTGAACCGAAGTTTCATGATACGTTATGAGCTAATCCGCCTCTAAATGTACCATGTTCCTGGTAATAAAAAATTTATAAAAACTGGCGTCACAATTATTGGAGCTGCTGAGTATGTTGTGAAGTGAGAGGAACTGGTGTGGATTTCATTTTTAAAAGTATCACTGTTGCTCTTAAAATTACTAAGTTAAATGGACTTGATTCATCTGACGTCATAATCACATAATGGTACGTTAAACAAATAGCCACGTATTTCATTATACTGAGCATTTTGGTGGTATTATCGGATTCGCATCTAGTATCATATAACAAAAGAAAATCTTTTCTTTCCTTTAATTTTAAAAAAATACAAGTTGAATTTTTATGCATTACTGATAGATTTACAAATAAATATATATATATGTCAGGCCCCAGGCCTGCTGGTAAAATGAGGGGGGCATCATCTTCAAAATACTTCTTTATTTCGCTTCCATCACATAAAATCTAACATGGCGGCCCTTTGCCGCGCAACCGGGTGGTACAAAAGACAACATCTCAGCGAGGAGACACCAGCCAAGCCTTTTCTAGTATGCGTTCACCTTCGTCATAGGCGTTGAATAGGCGTTTTCTTTTGGGCGTCTGGACTGTAAACAGTCCTCAATCCCATATCGTGAGAGTCTATGATGCTGGGCATGGCAAAAGTGGTGTTTTCCATTCTGCTGAGTGGCATGATGGCGATTGGTCGAGCGATGGAATCCGGGAGGCGTGGCTATGGTTCTTCATCTGGGTGGAAAGTTTTTGAGTTTTTTTTGGCTTGGCTGAGAGCTAAGAGATTGCTCTCTGATTGGATGCTGGGTACAGTGAACATTGACTCCGATTGGCAGCCCAGTGCTCGTTGCACCTTTAAATAGGCTTACTTACCCACAAATCCTTACGCGATGGTAAAGAGTTCGCTCTATTTTCATTTATTACTTCCTTAATTTTGAATATAAACTTTTCAAACCTGATATATATATATATATATATATATATATATATATATATATTTAATTTCACATTAATATTTCTTTATTTTTAGTGCAAAATTATAATTTGTAGATTCTCGGAACACCTATCGTTAAATTATGTTGCTTGGCTATTGATTCTGGTCTCCAAAAACACACATCGTTAAATTACGAGGGTTATTCAGAAAGTAAGGAACGTTTTGGAATTAAAAAGACAAGAAAAAAATTATTATATGCAGCAGAAAGAGAGACTAAAATTTTACTTTTCTACATAGTCACCAAACAAATTGAGGCACTTATCAAGCTTTGAAATTCCTTTCTCATAGAATTCTGCCCCCTGCAATCTCAGCCACTAAGTGACGCGCACCCGCAGGTCCTTGTCGTTGTCAAAGCACTGTGTTGCTAGCCAGTTCTTCATTCTTGGAAACAAGTAAAAATCACTAGGTGCAAGATCAGAACTATGGGGCGGATGAGGGAAAAACTCCCATTTGAATGAATTAAGGAGTTCTTGGGTGCAGTTTGCCGTGTAAGGTCGGGCATCGTCGTGCAAAAACAAAATTTTAGACGTCAACTTTTCTCTGTGCTTGTTTTGAACTGCTCTCTTAAGGTTGCACAAAGTTTGACAGTATCGTTCAGAGTTTATTGTGGCAATCAGAAGCACGCCACGCCATGCCTGATGTAGGCCTCCAGAAATATCAAAGCTGCCCCCATTCACTGACCTTTATGGTGGTCTGTAAGCAATTTCGGCAACCATCTAGCACAAAATTTGCGGTAGCCTAGCTTTTGTGCGACAATTACAAACAACAAAGTGCGTGAAACTTGTGGAAAACTAAGCTAAAAGCTCCATTAATGTGAAACGGCGGTTTTCACGAATCTCTTCATCAACTTTAGCGACCAGTTCGTCAGTCACAATGCTAGGGCTTCCACTCTTCTCTTCATCGCGAACGTTAGTTCGGCTGTTTTTAAACTGAATGCACCATTTTCGGATTGGACTTTCATTCTTTACGTTGTTTCTTTACACTTCACACACTTGCCGATAAATTTCGATAAGTTTTAGGTTTTTTGCCAACAAAAACCGTATCACAGATCGCACCTCACAACTGGCGGCATTTTTAATTGCAGTGCTCATTTTAAATTGGAATATCGATAAAAGGGGCAGAGAGGAAATGTTCCCGTTGTGATGGCTGAATGCCGAACACTCAGACACCAAAATGGTAGGGATGGGCGCGTGCCTAGTGACGTCAGATGGAAACGTTCCTTACTTTCTGAATAGCCCTCGTAAGTTGCTTGTCAATCGATTTCGGTGGCAAAAAAAATTGACATTGTTAAGGCACTCCTTCCCCAGTTCTGCACTTTAACACTAAATTTTAAGTATAAAGAATTTCGTTCAATTGAATGATCCGTAATTTTTTGAAACCCAATTTGGCTGCCAAACAAATTACTAAGACTAAAAGTATATAAAAACAAACGACACGAGGTTAAAGAGAACAGGAGTATAAGCTAATCTTAAATCTAATATATCCTGTAAATCAAAACTGTGTATTTATTTAATAACTATACGAAAAGCAAAAGACTAGAAAATAGACTAAAAGTATTTAGATAACTAAAATAAATTACAGAATATAAGACTAAAATGTGAGTAAAATCGACCGTTAGACAACCACAAATGCAATAAGATTAGCCGTCATTGTTTACTTGATAATCACGTGATAATCGACAAACGATCGCAGCGCCATCTGAAGACCAATCAACTCCTTTGTTCAAGAAAAGTAATTGTTCTAAGAGAAAATATCTTCAAAATAAATACTTTAAGCATACGTTTCTAAAATTTTAGGGATTTTCTTAATTAATTAATTTTGCTTTTTAATAAGATTGAATATAAACTGAAAATTATTTTAACAAAAAAAGCAATATTTCTGTTATAGCTGTTATTCAATCAGAAATTAGCATTTAATAAAAAAGAACGCAAGATATTTCTTTAAAAATGTAGTACTGGACTAAGAAATTCTTAAAATATGCTATGTTATTGAGTGAGTGAATATTAGCGTCACACTGTTCAGCTACACGAGAGCTTTGGGCGACAGGACCTTGTGATTTTGACCCATGGTCAAGTGAAGAGGATGGCACCTGAGAATGCACCCCTCCTCTTCTAGCGTCCACACCACACCAATGGGAGGACGTTTAAGCTCTCGACAGATATAACGTACATCATTCCCCTACACGGCGAGCCTTCATCGGTATTACGTTCGAACTCATGACAAGCCAGCCATCTTGAAAAATAGGCTAACTCGTCCATACTTCTATGTTTGAATACCATTTCAATGTAGAGTTTATCAATATTGCACTTTGCCGCTGCTCGAAGGCTATTGATGACGCACCCCTTAACTATGAATCTCGGTCACGTGATGCGGATGAAACCTGAGATGGCACCCGATGTTCAGTTTTCCTCGCCACACCAACGTGAGGAATTTAAGCCTCGACTAATTTAAAATGCATCAATCACTGCATGTCGGATCTTAAAATCGCATCTGGACTTGATCCCGGGGCTCGAAAGCTTCGGTTACGAGTTGCGACCTAAATATTGTGGACCCCATTTTAAAAGAGTCAAGATAGTGGTTTAATTGAAATATTATACATTTAGTATTTCGAAACACATATTTCCTTTTTTTATGTTTAAAACTTTTAAACTCAAATTTTGTTAGTTTTTCATAGAAATGTTTCCATTAGTTGATGTTATTTTCATACGCTTGTATCACATTTGGGGCTTTTTCACCTTTAATGACTATATATATATATATATATATATATATATATATATTTAAAGAGTATATTCGAGAGAAGTTATATATATTTAAGTAAAACAAGAAACTGACTTTAAAGATTCAATAAATAATTTTAATTTCAACATAATTTTGCATTTTTTTTATAAAAAATTTTTTACGAATTAATATTTCAATCTGTTATGTTTTTGTGAATAGTTTTTTATTTAAATTTTTTGCTGACTGGGTGACGTAGTTGGTTTTTCCCTGGCCTTGCATGCCCTAGGTTGCGGATTCAAATTCCACCCAAACCGGTGGATTTTCACGATGAAGAAAGTCGCTAGGATCTAAGTCGTATGATTTTGGGGCATGTTAAAAATTCCTTGAGTGCCTGTTTAACTTTGGTGCTCCCTAAAAAGACTAAAATCCCATGTTCCATTTCGCATCGTTTGAGTTCAGGTGCCTAACAATGGAGAAGAAATTGGGCGACAAAATTGAATTCCGCGATTGGTGATCCGGCTAGATGGTGTCGCAATTAAAAAAAAATGATACCAACTATTGGGGAATATAATAGGTTTGCAAATATAAAATACCAATCCGCAGCAAATTAATTTGTTACTGATTCTGTTAATTAATGTAGCTCAAGTATGAGGGATTTAGTCATATACTTTTTCATATTTTCTTTGCTGATGCTCCGATTTTTAATTTTTCAAATTAAAAATACTACTTTTTTTACTGTCCTTGTACGTTTAAATTAATTCAGAAGCCATAAGATGAGTTATAAGATTTATCTAAGCCAGCGTTTCTCAAACTGTTTCCCCTGGGGAAAGTGATGACTCTATGAAGGGGTGCGAGCAACAAATAAAAAAACAATAAAACAAATAAAGCACATTCTGGCATAATAAAAAATAAATTACACATTTACACTGATATATTATACTTATAAATGTATAAGTGCTACTCAATGTATTTGATAATTAATTTAACAATACGAAGTTAAGAACAAGTAATTCACTCTCCGATGCCACCGTTTTCCATGTAGGTGAGCGTGTGTGATGTATTGGGAGGGGGGGGGGAGAAATAAAGAAGCAAAAATATTCTGAAATAAGTAAATTCTTTCCAAACACTGTCAAGGTCCTTTTATTGCATTCCAAAGCCTTCGGAATTATTTTATGGATAGAAGTGCACAGAAAAGATTGTACTTCGGAAAGACGTAGATATACGTTCGGGAAAATTAAGGCTTTGACTGAGCAAGACATTCATATACACCGTTGGCACTTAAGAGGTTAAGGTCGTACCGTAGTTTTAGCGTCGAACTATAGTATTATTGAATTCAGTACATTTATATAGTATGAAGGAGGTGCGATGAAAAAAAATCCTGATTGAATATTGGGTCGCGAATACTGAAACTTTGAGAAGCCCTGATCTAAGCCCTTTGCAACAAGCATTTTGGGGTAAACATGCAAATGCGAATGTTTTATTAATTCACAAAACCCGGACATAAATGGCAGCTTTTAAAGTGTGGAATAAGTGACTCGTTGGCGAAGGCATTTTTTCGCCTACCAGAATCAGTCTTCAAACTATTTATTTGGTGTGACATGGCCGTGGTAGGTTAGTGGTCAAGGTAACGGACTAGTGTTTGAACCTTGTACCCCTGACGATCCACCGTACAGATGGGCCCGAAGCACGTTAAATATGACTAGGCTTAAAGTGAAAGTTAGGAGAGGGGATGCCAGTTGGGGTTTCATCCTCCTTACTTGACCATGGTTCAAACTAACGAGCTAATTCACTACAAGCCCTAGAGTAGCTGAATGGTGCGGCGTTAATATTCACTCATTCGCTCACTCTATATGCAGGCATAGGTGTTCCGCGAGTAATGCAACGAAGCAGAAGTAATATAGAGCCAAATTCATTCTGGCATTTAGATAAACATCGCCAAATTCAATGTGGGCCATCAATTCTACACTTTAACCAAAGGAATCATAAAATAATTACAGACGACATCAATAGCTGAAATATGATACAAGTATAAATAATCAATTATTTTTAGAGGAATTTATGAAGGTATTGATTTACAGATATTCAGTTTATTTTGCTTGGTATTATTTTTTCAGTTTATTTATGATTTCAGTTTATTACAGATATTCAGTTTATTATTTTTATTGTAAAGCATCCCTCAAGTATTGCATGTACGAGAGTATCAAACGCGTTCGTTAGTTTCTCATTCAACAATAAATACCAAGCACGTATAACAATGATTTTAAAACAATTATTCTGAAATAATTATTTTAAATATTGTTGAAAATAGGCACACATTTTGTATATAAATAGGCTGTATAAGCAATATTGAAATAAAATATTTATAATTTTTTTCATAAAAGTACTTTTTTTTTAAATTCCTGCTGTTAGTTCACAATTCATCCTTCTACCTTGTTCAAATTTTCAATGGTTAATAAAATACATTTTAAAGCACTCCATTGAACTGAAATTTTATACATACTATTATTTTGGATAAGAATATGGTAATTTAGTTATAATTAATAACAATTAATTGATTTAAACTAATTACTCAAAGAATTACAGATACAGCCACGTTGGCATCATTTTTGGTGACTTGTGTCAAAACTTTAAAAGGTTTTTCTCCCATTTTAAAGCGCTCATTTGAACTGAAATTTTCTATAATTGATTGTTTTGGGTTATAATACGATAATTTAATTATAATTAATTAACAGAAACTAATTATTTAAACAATTACGGATGCAGAATCACGTTGACTTCATTTTAGAAACTTGGGTCAAAAATTCAAAAGATTTTTTTTCGCACGGTTTAAAGCAATCTGTTCAACTGAATTTTTTTATACACGATTGTATTGGATGACAATACGATACTTAAATGACAATTAATAAAAGTTAATAACCATTTAATATTGTAACTCTGTCATATGTATATACATATTTATATTAATTGTAATCACTTGATGAAAAGTAACTAAAATAAAAATTTTTTTTGTTCACCTAAGTAGAAATTGACTTTAATTTTTTTTATATTACTCACCACTCTCGGACCCAAACATTTCTCTTCCAAAATTACTCGAAGCAAACTAACTCTCTCTATAACAATTAAATGTCTATTCCAGTGATGGCGAACCTCTGGCACGCATGCCATTCATGGCACGCGACACAGTATTTTGAGCACGCTAGCAATCAAAATGTTTTGCATTTTATTTCAAAATAACAAAGTTCACCATGAAATATTATGAACCTACGCGAGTGATCTGTCACGTTGTGGTGGGAGCACACTCATTTGTTATTGTTTTGCCTTAGTTACGTCATGGAATGCAATTGCTAATGATGCAAAGTTTGTCTACGCATAGCATAATCAATTTAATTGTACAAAATGTATTTTAAAGTTTATTTGTATTATATTTACGATTTTTAAGCGTTATTTTTTTAACATAGTTAGTTCAGAAAAGGAATAAAAAGAGTAAGATAGTAAGTGTAAAAGAGAATATCAAATTTGATGAATCTAGAAATATTGCATTATTAGTAAAGGCGACAAAAGCGGTGTGTGTTTTATGTTCTGGAATTGTGGTATGCAGAACATCGTATGTAAAACGGCATTTTGATACAAATAGCAAATCCTTTCGTCAAAAAAAGGAACCACAGCAAAAATAATTAATTGCTTAAAATACGATTGACAGATGGCTCCAATTAAGCATGCATTCTACTAACAGTAACATCTTACAATCCAAATATAAGTTATTTGTCATCCAATCTGCTACAAAAGAACTCACACTAACGTTATGTTAATTTGAATAACACGTATAACTAAACACATTTGCAATTATACAGTGCAAAGGGTATTTTTTTAGTAGCAAATAAAGAGTTTTTGTTTTTTTTCTTAGTATTTAGTTTTATTATATTCTCAATAATCAAAGTCAAAATTATTTGACGGCACGTCAATACCTCGTTAAACACTTTTTTAGAAAAAAATGGCACGTTGTTCGATAAAGGTTCGCCACCCCTGGTCTAGTCCAATAAAATTCTTTAAATATATTTTAAAAACTGAAACTTTTTAAATGTATAATAAGATTTCTCTAAAAAAGTTTACGATCAATTTGAGAATTAAAATTTAAGAAAAAGAAAGAAAAAGAAAAGCCGTATTTAAGATTCTATAAAAAGCTTCTGAAAACGTCCAAATTCTAAAATAACGGTATTTTAAATAAACGACTCTTTTTACAATTTTTTTAGTCATTCCTTTTTTCAACTTTATTGGATTCTTTCCCTCTCTTCCTAATGTTTTTTCCCTTCAAAATCTGATAAACAAAGCTGAATTTTCCAAGAAAAAAATGCGGGCTTCTTAAAATGAAATTACAAGTAACTCAAATCAAAACTTATAAGCAATTTCGAAGGGAAATAGTTTCATAAAATGAAAAAAAAGAAAGAAAAAGAACAGCAAGGGGGAATTTTTTTTTGAAACAAGTCGAATAATCTCGGATTTAAGAAGACGTCATTTTATTATTTTTTTTCCTACTGAAGAATAATGTGAAGCTAAATATATGAATACAACCCTGACTCTATTTTACCTCTTCCAAACATCAAATGATCCCTGTTTTGACATAATGTAAATGATTGGAGCAAAAGTCAAGAAGTGAAAAAAAACCAACAAATTAGATCGACTGATGTTTTAGCAAAAACTCGTGAGAAAACTATGTTTCAATGAAACAAATAAGACATTAAATTTTCTGTAACTTGTTCCTCCTCTCCAGTAGCAACGCCTTCATTTTTTTCTGCTGTTTCACCAATTAGCTAATCTGTCGAAAAAGCTTTGCGTTTTTCAAGAGTTAACATTCTACATTTTTTTCAGGATAATTAGTCATCTTTTCATTCTTGCTGGAATTTCTTAGAAAACTAATTTTTTTTCGCAAGGTACGGACAAATCGCTTAATCTCATTTCAAAAGCTGGTGGAGTTCTCGGCAAAATTTATCTTTCTAACAAGCTTATGGGGGAGGGGGTGACTCGTTGATTAAAAATTCACCTTTCTGGGAAGAGGAACTTAAAGAAAAATCACAAAGTCATAAACAGAATGGAAAAGTGGTAGCTTTTTCTACTATATTTAAATACATTCAATTGTGTTTGAATTATTGTGAATATATAAATCTATTTTTATTCAAATTTCTAAAATGTCCCTTACTCTATTTTTATGTATATGTTACCATTAAAGTGTATAATTCAGTTATTTTTCATAGGATAATAGGGTATTTCATGAAATAACTTGAAGTCAGTTAAAATATATAATAGATGAAACTTTTCACACTTTGCTTAGTTATTCTAGGAAATAGCTAGCTATTCTATAAAATAACTAATTATAGACTGCTAAAGAAAAAATTAAAAAAAAATCAACGTTATTTTATACATTAGTTGATCCTCTCGTAAAATACATTTTATCTCTCTTGCGGATGATTAATTGATAAATAATAAGGAGAAACAGATGATATAACTTTTTTTTTGCTCATATTTCTAACACAAACAGAAAGGAAAAAAGGATTTTATTTTGCATCTGTTGCTGGCACAATTAACTTTTCTACTCCTTGACCTTCATGAATATTATAATGCTGGAGTAAACAATAGTCACATGGTACTTTTTCTGTGCTGTTTTAGCACTTTTTACTTTTGCTATCAGTTAATAATTTTTCACGAGAAAGTGAAGAACTTTTGTTCTGCGTTTATTTAATAAAGATTCGGGTCTCTCTTGCATTAAATCTCTTATTTACTGCTTAGTCTTCCATTCTTGTAGAAGTCATTGCTTGAAAACAGGTTGCAAAAATATTTCTTAATAATCCAAAATGTAAAACATCAACATATATACTCCGTCTAAATAATACGTTTAAAAGCAACGTCATTGCAAGGCATCTATAAGTGGTTCAAAACTGATTATAAAACAACTAGAATCAGTTCAAAGAACTTTAGAATGCTGTATTTCATACGTTAACGATAAAGTAATAGTTATTCTGTAGAACACCTAGATAAATCTGCAATTCAATTATTATTTTATATTTTAACTGCTTTGTCCAGTTATTTCATGAAATACACTCATGGACAAACAGTTTAGGCACCAAAAAGTAATCTTCACAATGAAACGAAATTTTACATACGTAATGTCTACTTTGATATAAGTAAATTATTAGAAAATCTCTCTCAAAGAAAAATGATCATTTATATTTCAGAGCAAAAGGCAAAAGAACGGAATTAATTCCCTATTGAACCCACCTCTAGCGCGAATACACGATGCGATATGATCGGACATTGAGACATAAAAGTTCTATATGATGTATTGAGACATTTCGTTCCATATTTGCTGTAAATTTGTCTCTAGTTCATTCAAACTCGTGGGATGTCCAACTCGCCATCCCAAATTATCCCAGATATGTTCGATTCGAAGGGATCGAGAAAGGGTAGTAACAGTGCGGATACAGTCTTGTGACACTCTTGCTGTGTGAGGTCGAGCATTGCTTTGTTGAAAAATGACTCGTGGGAGCCGTTGCATGAGTAGCAACACATGTGGTCGCAGGATGTCATGGACAAACACTGGGCTGTCATGGGGCCACGGATCAATACTAGGGGTGACCGTGTATTGTAAGCAATGACACCCCATACCATCACACCAGATGTGGGCGCGGTGTGTCGCTGTAAATCAAAGGCAGGATTGAGGTGTTTACCACGGGGTCTCCACAAACGAACACGATTGTCATCACCGCTGAGATTAAATCTGGATTCGTCGCAAAAGACGACCTGGTTCCATTTCACTGCAGTCCAGTTTCCTCGTGTATCACTCCAAACGGGTGCGTCAATGGGTGGGCGTCAATGGCAGCACACGTAATGTGCGCCGTGATCCCAAATTTGCGATTCTGCACTCGTATGGTTCGAGATGACACAAGGGTCCCTACTGAAGGTGCTATCTGTGCCTGGATGGCGGCTGATGAAGCAGTTGGCTGTACGCGTGCATTTCTTACGATGTGGTGGTCTTCTCGACGACTGGTCTTCAGAGGGCATCCTGAGTTTGGTCTTCTTGTAAATGAAATCTCTGGGATCCCCTAGTCCCAATACTTCCTCACAACACAGCCGGAGCGGCTTAATTGACGAACAACTCGTATATCTGACCACCCAGCTTCCATCATGCTGACGATTCCCCCTCTCAAACTGCGACAGCTGCTCATACTGTCTTCGAAAACGGCGTAATGGCATGTCAACCTCAACTCTTCCTTTGTAAACGATTCAGCACACTAAAAGAAGCTGTGGTTGCCTGTTTTATACTCCACGGAGAACGACGTTCAACGCCCTCTACCGTCTATACGTAATGCGCAACCACGCTACATTTCTAATCATTTGCATATCTCTCCAACATTTATCTTCCTGCCAAGTTTCGTTACGATCCCGCATTTATTTCTTGGTGCGCTAACTATTTTGTCCATTAGTGCATTTAGCTATTCTATGAAACAACGGATTTCACTCTTTACCTGTAACATATATAATATATTAAATTACCGTAATTATGTAAAGTTTCGTAATTGTATATGTCTATGCATCTGTCTATGTATCTATCTATCTGTCTATCTATCTATCTATCTATCTATCTATCTATATATATATCTATCTATATATATATATATATAATAAAAAATCAATTTATTTTTAAAAATAAATGTGAAAATAATTATTTTTCTTCTTATAGAGTGTTGTTGAGTGATATAATTTGTGGAAAATGTTTATGTCTCGTCAAGCCTAAGGTTAAAAATGTATAAAAATGGCACAATAAAATGTATTTCTTTTTTCCAATTGATTAAATGCCATTTCAAGGTTCCGGAATTGTTAATAAAATATTAGGTATATAATATTCATGGGGAGCATTTTATTAGGATCTCTCTGAGTATTCTTAATTGCTGTTCTCAATACAGAGATGACTTCCAAACAATTAAGTGCACAATTCTCTAAGGCAACGGTAAATCTTCATTGACCGAAAATTTTTACTTGAGGATTTAGGGGTTTTTTTTAGTTACAAAATATTATACATTTATTTTGTTTTCTCAATAAATAAAATGAGTTGACTACTTCAGTGACTCTCAAACTGTTGGGCCTACGAATTGATAATCCTACGAGGGGGGGCTCAAGCATATTTAAAAGTAGAAAATAAAATATTTTTAACAATTATTAGTTTTCTGGAAGGAAAAGGAAAACAAAATGCATCCCGACACAATACAAAATGCAACAGACCTTGACATGTTTATTGCATTATGTTAAATTATAAGAAATTAGAAAAGAAATATAACATAATATTTATCATATTACTTAAAAGTAACTTACTTAAAATATATTTTACTTAAAATTAATTTACTTAAAATATCTATTACTTAAAAGTAAATTACTTAAAATATCTTTTTCTTAAAATATTTATTATTTAAAATATCTAGTACTTGAAATATATCTATAACTTAAAATTAACTTACTTAAAATATGTGTTACTTAAAAGTAAATTAATTAAAATATCTATTGCTTAAAAGTAACTTACTTAAAATGTATATTACTTAAAAATAACTTATTTAAAATATATATTACTAAATATATATATTACTTAAAATATATATTACTTAAAATATGTATTACTTAAAAGTAACTTACTTAAAATATCCATTGCTAAAAGTAACTTACTTAAAATATCTATTACTTAAAAGTAACTGACTTAAAATATCTATTACTTAAAAGTAACACATGTATAAAAATTAATACTTATCCTGATAATTTGTACGGTTTATAATTAATGTCGTATTGTATCTTTAGCACCAAAGTGCATTATTATTGAATTCAATACATTATTATCGTGTAGGAGGAGGGGGTGAGAGAGAGAGAGAGAGAGAGATAAAAATTATGACTGAAAATTGGGTCGCAAATACTGAAAAACTTTGAGAAGCACTAGATTACGTATACATCCAGGTAAGAGGCAAGTAAGTAGCTATAGCTTTGATCTAATTGTTTATAAGTCATTTCATTCCTCATCAACACTTTTTGAATGTAGAACTCTCTTTCCTACTCAGAATTTGTGTGGATCACCCTGAATCCAGTATTTCCGCGAAATTCCAAACCCCATCAATTAAAAATGACTATCAACTACTCGATCACTGTGTGTCCTCGCTTATTCGCATAATTCTTCGAAAAAAAAAGTTTCAAGAATGAAATATTGCCTTGTACGTGTGAGGAATAATTTAATAAATATAATTCCACCGGTGATTTCTGAATTCACCGCAGATGGCCGAGACACGTTTTTGGAATGTAATTAAACTTTGATTTAAGCAAAACGCATTGCTAATGCGTATGCAAATTCCACCGGCGTTATTTTCCAAAATTAATTCCCCTTATTATTTATTTCCGGATCGGAATTTTTCTCTTTTTCGGTGAGGGTGAAGAAGGAAAATAAAAAATTCTTTCCCATCTCCGCGCAAGCGAAATGTCTGAAACTTAAAGTAAAAATATTCTAAATGCCGCTCTCTAACATTCCTTTGCGCTTAATTTCGCATTACTTGTTCTGAAAGAAATTCATTTTTTAATGATATTTATTTCTGGTTCTAATGGAAAAAAATATTTCTTTTTCTGTTTATACCGATGTCATTAAATTTCTATCTCCTTACTTCGCGCATTCCGACTTTTTAGAGATCAATAGTTTTACTCAAATAAAATCCAGGCACGTAGATGGGTTTCGATTTTAGATCACGCGAAATGACGGGAGAAGCACAACTCGTTTTCTTCGGAAATCGTAAGAAATGTGACGCGTTTTTCTTTTCGTATGTGAATGATAGCAACAAAAGGTTCCTGATGACGCGTTGCAGATGATTTTAATGAAATTTATAAGCATTTCGATAATGTGTTGATGCACATTTTATTCTCTCCAACACCTATTTCAAGCCTATACAGTGCGACAAATAAGTTTTAAAACTCCTCCCAGAGCGCCTGTTCTAATGCCACCATGAGTGCAAATGCACATTTGCCATAACATCCATGCTCTGCTGACACATTGCCAACAAGTTGCACGCATTTAGTTAAGTAGCTGGAAGAAGTTAAGCGTTCATTGCGAATGTGAATTTTTTCATGTTTATTTTTAGAGAAAAGAATTCTGATTAAATTTGACGCAAAACTTGGTAAAAGTGCTTCGGAAAAATAGAAATTCATAAACAAGTTTACGGTGACTGTTGTTTAAGTATATCAAATGTTTTTTTGTGTGGTACAAACGTTTTTGGATGGAAGAGACGCAGTAGAACATGATCAACGTAGTGGAAGGCCAATTTCATTCAGGGCATCTGAAATTATTGAGGTAGTGCGAAATTCCGTTGCAAACGATTATTTTGCATCACTTATATTGATGGAAATACAATACTCTTTAAGCACCAACAAAGAAACGATTCGAACCACCCTGCATGAAGATTTGGACAAAACGAAAGTGTGTGCTAAATCTGTTTCCCATTTTTCTGTGTGAACCCGGGGATCCTCAAATATTTTTCCGTTTGGCCACATACAAATGAAAACTATTTCTAGCAGGCCACATCATGAAGATTAAGTAGGGGAGAAGGCTCTATAAGATCATTTAAAGAACGAAAAATTGATCAAAATATTAAAATTCGTAATTTAGGATTTTATTTTATAAAACTATATTAAACTCTATCAAACTGCACTCTCCCAAAAGCTGGGTTGTATGCATTTTTTGCATTGAGTACCGCTGCTTTAATCTCTGAACAAAAAGCAGTGAGAAGTGCGCATTGCCGAGATATCATTCAAGCCGCTATAAACGATCCAAACTTCTTGAATTCCATTGTAACAGGTGAGAAATCCGGATGTTTCCAATATGATTCTGAAACAAAGTAACAAAGTGCTAAATGGAAGTCACAAAATTCCCCGCAAGCCAAAAAGTTAATGAAACTTTTTTCCAAAATCAAAACAATGTATGTGTGTTCATTACATTCTTCCATATTAACAGCATTATCCACAAAGAACTTGTTCCAACTAGGCAGACAATTACAGGTCAGTATTACTTGGATGCTTTGAAGCGTTTGACGTCCAAACTTTGTCGGATTCGTCCAGAATATCAGACTAAAAGCAGTTGGTGTTTGTTGCACACACGACAATGCATCCAGTCACACCTCCCTTACTGTTCGTCGATTTCAGGCAAAAAATAATGTTTGTAGATTTAACCATCGACGGTATTTACCTAATTTTGCACCCTGAGACTACTTCTTATTCCTATAAATTAAAATAAATTTAAAAGGGTGTTATTTTGACGATATTTCGATCATACAAGTAGCTTCAACGTATGCTTTTCAGGCCATCCCATAAAAGGATTCACAGCAGACGTCCAATTCATTAATAAATCGATATAACACCAGAGGGTATTATTTTGCATTAACTGGAATTAAGTTCTTGTTTCAATTTCTTTTTACAGATGCGGTCTTAAAACTTGTTTGACGCACTGTGTAATTTTAAAAAAACTTTTTAGGTCTCAACTCTAATGTTTTTTAATTAGTAAAAACATGTATTTTGTTTTAGCTTATTATTGTTTGAATGGATTGTATATATATATATATATATATATATAAATAAAAGAAAAAAATAAAACGGGCAGATTTTTTTTACATGATTCATAGAAAAGACAAACGATTCTATTTCATAAGATAGTATTTCGCCAAGCCTTCCTTTATTCCATCGTTTTGTCTCAAATATATAAGCAGATTTTTCTCTTCATATATTTTGAAATAAAAATGAGCCATTTTAGCTTTTTTTTCAGAATGAAACACACATTAAAAAGCTACTATAAAAAATTAGAACATAGAAGTTAGTTAAAGCGTGAAATTGGAAAAAAAAATCATTAACGTCTTTAATTATTCGTAAAACAAATAACAAGAGAGATTATTCAGATTATGATTCTAAAATAACATGATTCATAAAGAAAATGTTACTGAAAAGAATTGTCATTTTAAATATGGAAAGATAAAAAAAATTGGCTTTTTTTCTTTACTTTTCCTGGTTTCATTTTTGAAATACCTATTAAAATACGTATTAAAATATTCCTCACATCTTTAAAAACATCACTCACTGCAAACGCGAACCGAAAGTAGCATTTCAAAACCAGAAGTACTTGAAAATTTCAATTTTTGACTCAAATTCTACAATTTTTCTCATTTTCGTCATTTAGTTATTTCGGTAACGAAAAGTGTTTTGTGAAGTATAATCCATATTCCTTTATATGTTGTTTTGTTTTTCATCTTTTTTTTTAAAACTGAATTTTCATAAAAGTGTTATTAATGTCCCAATTTTTCTGCAGACCATCCAAAATTTCTCACGGATCACCAATTGGTGACTACTGCTCTGGATCACACAACAGTTCTTATGTATTAGCATCGCAGTAACAAAATCGGTGTCATGTGTATTGCTCCTTAATATCTAAACAATAAAGATCCTAACATTTTTTTCTATGAAAAAAGAAATCAGGTTTGAGTGGAAAATGTTGTGGTTTGCATAGGGGCAATTTGGCTGCAGTGATGATGATATTAAAGTAACTAGACTACAAATAATTGTCCATGTGAGAAGCAGTTTGTGTCTAGATATAAACCACTCTGTTTGAAAGATAGGCCTTTGAATGTTTTGATAACAATTGTTAATGCTAATTGAATTGTGAATTGCAAAAATCCTCCATCATTATGAATACTTTGTCGTAGATGTATGCTGCAAAATCCGTCTTTATATTTGAATTTTGCTTGCTTATTCGACTGAAAATATCTCTAGCCTCTCATTGCGGTGGATTTGAGCTGTGTCAATTGATGTACGCTTGTAGTTAAATATTTCCCAGCATTTTTTATTTTTTCATTTTCTTTTTGTTCCTGATTTTTCCTTTTTTGAAGGTTTTGAAATTTTATATGTTTTTGTTTTAAGTTTCTTTTCTTTTTAAGTGCCTTCAATTGCTTGCACTTCATAAAAATAATGCCTAACAGGAAATCAATTTTACGTTGTCATACTCTCAAGGCAAATGTACTGCAACAAGTGTAATTGCACATCAAACTGAGAAAGAATGGGCATCAGCAAATGAGAAAAATAAAACAAAAACGCAAAAAATGGATTTTATTTTTATTTTTATTTCGTAGAAAGAATAATTGGATTCCTTTCGAATGTATGTCAATCAAGAATGTAATCAAAGTTTTAAAATGTATGAAATGTAACTTTTTGTTTTCGTTATTGAAATATATTTGATTTTTTAATTACTAATAATATGATAATGTGAAAAAGTAATAATATTATTTAAGAAAATAAGTTATTTCAAATTTTTTTTAAAAAAAAAGACAAAATATTTAGAAGAATAAAAATACACGCAATTAAGAAAGGCGTGTTATTTATTTTTTGATTATAAAAAAATGTTTTCCCACCAATTAGACTAACTTTAATTAAAATAATAATTATAAAATGATTACCAGAATTGGCGGGGTTCTAAATAAGTCAAACGATTTTACCAATTAATAATTTTTTTTTTGTATTTCAATGAACGTTGCTTGGAGTTCTTGAAAAAATAAATTCCTTATTTGAATAAAAATCTCAGTTATTGTTTGTTAACTATTTTAAAAAAATTCATTATTTTGACTTCTTAAGCGAGTCGTTATATTTGAGTATCGTCGCTTACGATTCAAAAAACGATGTGTCTTCTGTGTACTACCATAATTATTTATAACGCTCATTTTGATGGACGTTAATGTGTGACCTAAATCATTAAGTGCTCTTTTTTATGAAGATAAGAAGAAATTAAGTCCAGCACTATTCTATAATAAAGCTCAGCCTTCATTAATTTTAAATTATTATTAGTGCATTAATAAAATATATATCAAAGCAAACCTGTGATGGAATTTCAGATGAATGGCCATTACTTCAGTAATTTCCAGCGTATTTAAGCCCAATATTAGTTGTGTCTATCTTCATCAAACATTGATCGCAGTTCATTAAAATGTGTAGATTGGCCGACTATTAAAAAAATATGGAGCTTCCAATTTTTAAGTAATTAACATTTTTTTACCAGGATTTTCTCCGTCTTATCTAGTTTCGCAAATAAAAATTTTATTTTTCAAACATTTAATAAAGATTTGAAACAATGAAATCCTATTACTAAATTTATTTATGATTTTTTTCTCGTTTATGATCATAATGACTGTTAATTTGGCTTCTCTCTCAATTCAATGTTTGTTGGTTCATTGTATTAGCGCATGTGTTATCTATCGTCAATAATTTACTATTAAACGCTTTTATAATTATTTTCAAAGCTTAACATTTGTTAGCTATTTATCATAATGCATTTTGTATTTTATTATTGTGAACAAAAGTCAATACAGAGGTGATGTTAAGCCTATTTATGATATGAAAATTATAAATACTTTTAATGATATATAGTGATATATATTTATACATGTTAGTTCTAATGATAATAAAAATAAACATTATTTTTTCCATGTAAAACAGAATATTTTTTATAGAAAATATAATAGTTACAACAAAAGACTCTTGGAAAAACATTGAAAAGAGGATAAGAACAATTATTTGGCTAATAATAGAAGCTACTTAATAAATGTAAAATATAGTAAGTGTTATAAATGCTATGATTGTAGATATAAAAGAAAAATCAATGAGAAATCTAAATTTACATTCATAAAAGTTTTAATTGTGCTCTCTTAATGATATACAAACAATACTATTTTCAACAAGTTAGTCCATTTTTTAATATTATTATTAGAATTAATCGGACGGCAGATATGACACTGAAACTTTTAAAAGTATTAGATGCTCAAAAAACGGAACTTAGGTATTTTAATTTGGATAACTTCAAAATATCCAACTCCAAATTATTAAATATGTTTCTTGTACCCAATAAAACATTATAATATTATGTATACATATGGACCGAATGCAATACACTATTTCAGAGTAATTTGCAAACAATTAAAGAAAGTAGTAAATAAAAGTCTTCTATAATAATTATTTTAAAAGTGAAATGAAAACAACAACAACAACAACAACATCCCTAAACAAAAGGAAACCTTGTGTGAGGCATATTGAAAAATGCTGATGACCAATCATGTGCTATTACTTTACAAGATTCCTTAATAGATGTAATACGGGACTAATTAAGACTATTGGAGGCCCTGATCTCAGAAAAATCTATTCTAAGGCCCTGTGCCTCTACGGAAAAGTAGGACCTACCTGTGATTTTTAAAAATTGACAGTATATAGCATGCACTGTCAAATACTCGTAAAAGCGGTAATTTGAAACAAATAAATGTGCATAACTCACAATCTTACAAACTTAGGCACAAGATGGCTAGACCAATGGTCGCTTTTCAACTAAAATAAGTTAAATGATTATCAATGGTATTAAACTTAGGGCCAGATATGGGCAACGGACATCACATAATAATACAGTCTCACCAATTTTGCAAGCTGACATACAGTTTATAATTCGGGTGTTTTTTAATTTTTTTTTTGAGAATACGGGAATAATATTTGATAATTAAAATTATCAGAGATCATGGTATTATTAAAAATGAGTCGAGAACGAAATGAGACTCTTGAGTCGAGAACCCATGCTTTAATACGCCCCTGAATGTTATGTATACTTCCTATGCATTGCTGCTTATGAAACAGCTCTGACCACAGGTTATTAATAAGATATAAACGCTTAACTTGCAGTTGTTTCTGGAGCGATATTTACTCCAAGTTCAGAGGCCATGGAACATTATGGGAACAGATTATGTGATTAATTCTCAAATTTCCGTATTGAACCCGCATTAACTTCTTCAAACTCCATTACAATATTAGTATGGTTTGACTCTATTGCCTTTCTGAGCCCATATTTTTTTCACAACCTATATGTGGCCCTATAAATCAGCCCCAATGATATGCATTGTTATTAAAGTCAATTGTGATTCCAGCTCTGTATACTCGTCGATATCTCCCAACAACAGCAACTATGTAAGAATTTGCTCTCCCTTTCCACACAAATAACCCATAGTGTAAAACATAATTTTTGGTCCCTTTTTTCGAACGACAGGCTTATCAGAAGTCATTTTTTCCATGCATGAGACTGCCGGTACCTCAAACTTGACTCCTCGTGAATTTTTCCAGAATACCTTTTCAATCTTAAAGACAGCATAACAAATCATGTTCCCTATCATGCACAGTTGGTGGCCATTTCTCTCATGCAATTTAACTCTTCTGGAAGGTAGAACACAGTGGTAGACAATATATTGAGTTTACTTATGGATATTATTATTAAATTTCATCTGAAGACAACAAACTACAAGTGAAAAGATTACTAGAAAATTTAATATATAGAGTACGTACGACATGCATCAAAAATTAAAAAAACGCATGTTTCCAAAGATTAAAAAAATGGTCCAAAAATACCCACTAGCTGGCATGTTGCTAGAAAAAACGAGAATTTTCACAATCGAAATGACCCTACACGGAAAGCATAGACATTTAAAGATCAAGATTTATAAGTAGCATCAACTGAATAAGATAACGTCCACCGTTTATAGAAAAAAAATCCCGTGATTTTCACACACTCTTATACACTCATGTACATAAGTTAAGGATAATGCTAGCTTCAGAAAATAAAGGCGCAGAAACAAAACAAACGGGACTTATTCATTAAGCTCATTTATTAAACAAACGATAAAGAACAAACAAGATGGCACATGTGTTATCCCATTCGTAAAAACAATGATTTTTGCTCCCTGGAGGAATTACACAAAAAATACTCTCCTTACAAAAACTTAATATTACGTGGTTGGTATGATAATTAATATATTGTATGTCTTCGATATGATTAAAAACAGAATCCATACATGGTAGATATGTTATCAAATTATCGAGCTGATTTAGGGGAAGATTACTCTCCTCAGCAAGCAATGCTCTCCAAAGTACACATGTAAGACGTAGTTGAAGGACTGAAACTCGTTGGCCAAGCATATACCACACCTGCTGTGCCCGATTCAAGCCAGGTGAGAATGCTGCTACTGCCAAACATCGGTTTTCGTTCGGGGTTTATTTATATGGTAACGTGTACTGAGACAACGCCATCATCTTTTGTTTATCATAGTCAAGAGATGATACTTTGGGTAATTCAAAGTTCCTATGATAATTCCGTCTGAGTACATTATATTTCATGCTCCCGATAATCTTACAACGTAAAAAAATCATCCCCATGCTTTTCTCTGTGTCTTAACTTTTCTGTTATGTCACTGAATGGCTTACAAAACGCTTGTGAACAATTTTACTTCTTTGGTTCCATTCTTTCAATACCTGTATGTTACACTCCTCATCATTCTGACGTGCGATCGGTATTATCTGGTGGCTTCCTGCAAATTGTGTGATAATTCTATAAGTGAAATGTTTAATCTACAGTTAAGCAACACGAGGACTGTTGGTGACGGACCTCGAAATTTCGAACCTTCCACCGCACTATAAAAGGGGGGATATTGAGCTTTGATAGTGTCAAAAATTTAAATTTCTATTTCAAATTCTATAACGCAAGAAAAAAGGTATCACTTACCTTATTCTTCCATTTGTAACGCTCGGGATGAGCTTAATCTAAGATACGATTATGTTATTTCAAATATACTCTTACTCATAAGAATAAGAGTCCTTTGTGTATGTTGCAAAAATTATTTAATTAAGGAAAGTAAAACACTGATACATTGCGCATTCAAGTACAAAGAACCAACTCCTACTAATACAGATAAAAAGAATAAAAACAAACACAAAAAAGGAATGCGCTCACAGCGCCACTCAAATTCAAGTACAAATTCTTTTGTTTCTATTGCGACACTCCCCACATTGAGTTTTGGTTATTTTTTTTAAAAAAACCTAACAAGAGTCAACTAGTCCTTTTCAGGGTTTCAAGAGTCTAGCATAACGGGATCGTTTAGGTTCCAGCTGTTGAAGTTCAACGTCAGAAGTCAAGTCATCTGGCAATTCAAGTATCTCAACTCTGCGTCACTCCGACTTCACCATCAGAAACACTGGAACAGGGGCTGCATCAAAGAGGTTTCTACTTGCTGTTGTCCACTTGCCTAAGCTTTAGGCTCCAGTCCAGCTCCACCATTAGAAACAATGCAGCATGGCTGAATCAAAGAGTTTGCCACCTCCTGGTGTTCACTCTGTTCGGAATCTATATTAACAGGTAAACGACTTCTTCATTAGCATCTGAAAATAAAGGAGAGTTAGTAGGGTGTACAGATGATTTATTTCTCTCCTTCACTTCTAGAATATACAATTTCTGCACTAGACGCAGAAAAAGGCTAAATTTTGTTTTTACTTGGGCTATTCTAAACCTTCTCGTTTTTGCCAGGGTAGAGTTTCAAAATTTTACCTAAATTTCAGTTTAATTTTTTGCTGTAGTAATCTCCCAACAAAACAACATTTCCTTCACCTAAGATGCTTTGCCCTTTTATATATCTTATCTCTCTCAGTTGACCTAAATATTTTACTCGAAAACGTTTCCTAAGATTCTTTTGTATTCTATTTTGGTTCACTAATATTTTATTCAATTTAGTTTTTGATTTCAATTACTATAACGTAAGAAAAAAGGTATCACTAACCTTATTCTTCCGTTTCTAACGCCTAGATGAACTTGACCTAAATTTGATTATGTTATTTCAAATATACTCTTACTCATAAGAATTAGAGTCCTTTGTGTATGTTGAAAAATTATTTAATTAAGGCAGCATTTTCCTAACTATGGGATGCTTATCCTAGGGGGGGGCGACAACAGTACGAAGGGAGCGCAAGGAAATTGAAAAGTCGAAAACAAAAGATTATTTAAAAAAAGTTATTAATTTAATGTGTGAGCGTAAACAAAATATATTCTGACATAATAAATAGTAAACATTTACACTGATATAATGCACATATAAATTTATCAGTACTGCACAATGCATTTTATAATTAATTTAACAATGCTAATTTAAGAACAAATTAACAATGTCATTGGGCTTGAAACATATAAAATTAAATGCAAAAATTAACATCCTTATAATGTGTACGTTTTATAATTAATCCCTTCGCTGCCGATTGAAAGTTACGAGATACACTTCCCACTGCTACGGTTTTCCACGTAGGCGTAAGTATGTGTTGTATTGGGGGGAGGGTTGAGGAGAAAAGAAATAAAGAGGCAAATGCTTTGAAATAAGTAAATCCTTCGCAAACACTGTCAATGTCCTTTAATTGCATTCCAAAGCCTTCGGAATAATTTTAGGGATAGTAGTGCATAGAGAAGATCGTATTTCGGAAAGTTGTATATATACGTCCGGTGCAATAAACGTTTTGGTTGAGTGAGACGTTTATGTACGCTGGTGGTAATTAAGAGGTTAAAGTCGTGTATTGTAGCTTTAGTGTCAAAGTATAGTATTATTGAATTGAATGCATTGTTATTTGTATGGAGGGGGGACACACAATGAAAATTATGATTGAATATTGGGTCGCAATTATAGAAAGTTTGATAAGCACCGAATTAAGAGGACTTGGCACTTTTCAGAAGTCGATAATCGATGAAAATATCGATTTTTCAATTTTTATCTTAAAATGTCGTTTGATACTTCTGGTATAACTGTGCGAAGTTTTGAAACGATCTGATTATTTTAAGTGTAGTAAAATGTATTTTAAATATTTTGACAGTTCTATCAGCTGTTTAAATACCACGCCCACCTCAATGTTTATACTTTTTTGCTTGAGAATAACTCTAATATTTTACATAAAAAACTACACAGAAGAAGAGGAATTCGTTAAGCTGTGACTGTGACTACCAGCAAAGTTGTTTATTTACATTATGTTTGCCAATTTCGCTTACTGTGTGCTTTTTAATTTCATAACTTTTTTATTTCATAGAAATCTAAAACAGCTTTTTTTAATGCTACACACACACTTTAATCATAATTCATTTTATTAGTTATTATTATCGCTAATATGCCTCTTAGGAAACATTCAGTACGTGCTTTGCAAATGAATGTAAAGTTTTGGCGTAAAGAGAATGCTGAATGTGTGAAGTGATCAAATATTCAAATGTACAAAATGTGTGCCTGGAAAAATTGAACACTGTGATAAAAAAGGATACATCTACTGTTGGAAATTACATATTGGTGGACTTTAACCAAGTTAATAATCTACTTCGAAGTGCAAAGTATCAATACTGTGGAAAACAAACTTTGAAACTGGAGTATGGAGACAAGTTAGGATTTTCATATAGTTTGAAACTATTGTGTAGCAGTTGTAATGAAAATAAAACTGTTGTGAATGCTTCTCGTAAAGTCTGGTCCTACCAGCCATGATGTGAACCTGAGAATAACTCAAGTTTTTTCACGCTTTGGTAAAGGTTATTCAGCCATAGAAAAATTTTGTATGGGGACGGATATAGATCCTTTTTCATCAACTATGTATGGGAAATGTAAAGACGGCTGGATAACGCATATACTCTGGCATCTGAAAACATATTTGCGGATATCCACCGAGAGATTAAAGATGTGTACAAGAATGGAGCTGAAGTCACCGACCTAAGCGTTAGTTTTTATGGAACGTGGCTAACTCGTGATAACACCTCACTCATCCGTGTAGGATGTATTATAAAGAGTGTTTTTTTCAGGTATAGAAGTTTAAGTTGGCATTACTTTCCAAGATGGCGAACGATTTAACAGATGTCAAGTGATTTATTCTCAGTTTGGTTTGGCAATTCATCAAAACGATCATCAAGCAAGGCGTAGATTCGTCGAATGGGCCCCAAACGAGATTGCCGTTGTTCCCGATTTTCATAAGCGAATTTTATTTAGCGATGAAGCGCACTTCTGGTTGAATGGCTACGTCAACAAACAAAACTGCCGCATTTGGAGTGAAGCTAATCCACAAGTGTATGTCGAAACACCGTTACATCCAAAAAAAACTGACTGTTTGGTGTTTTTTATGGGCTGGTGGAATCATTGGTCCGTACTTCTTCAAAAACGATGAAGGCCACAACGTTACAGTCAATGGTGATCGATATAGAGCCATGATTACTAACTTTTTCATTCCTGAATTGAACAATCATGATATCCAGGAGCTGTGGTTCCAACAAGACGGCGCAACATGTCACACAGCTTGTGCCACAATCGAATTATTGAAAGACACGTTTGGTGACCGCCTAATTTCACGTTTTGGACCTGTGTATTGGCCTCCAAGATCTTGTGATTTAACACCACTAGACTATTTTCTGTGGGGCTATGTAAAGTCAATGGTCTATGCGGATAAGCCACAAACGCTTGACCATTTGGAAGACAACATTCGCCGTGTTATTGCCGATATACGGCCACAAATGTTGGAAAAATTGGACTACAGTTTGGACTATATCCGAGCCAGCCGTGGCAGTTCTATGCCAGAAATCATATTTAAAATGTAATGGCACAAGATTATCTTTCGAATAAAACAAAATTCATGTCAATCGAATAATACATCGTTGTTTTATTGCAATTTAAAGTTCTATACCTCTCAAAAAACACCCTTTAGATATGCTCACCGGATATGTCATTGTCTTTGAAGTGATGAGTAAGGTATGTCGTCATTGCTCCGTGGCACAAAACAAGCTAAGCGAGTCAAGTGCTGAATTCAGCAGATGGTAGCGCTTCTCAAACTTTCTATACTTGTGGCCCAATTTTCAATCATAATTTTCCTCGCGCCCCTCTTCATATAATATCAATGTATCGCATTCAAATTGTGTATACTTTGACGTAATGGTTCAAGACTACTCTAATTATAAACCATACAAATTATCAAGATAAATGAAAAATTTTATATATAATTTTATGACATGCCCATAGAAATCACTGGTAATTATTAAACTTGTTCTTAGCTTAGTACTGTTAAATTAAATATGAAACGCATTGTGCAGTACTGATACATGTATAAGTGTACTATATCAATATAAATGTGTATTTTATTTTTTATTATATCAGAATGTATTTCTTTGTTTTTTTGCTTCATTTTAGTAAATTAATCATTTTTTTAAAAACAATAATCTTTTATTTTCGACTTTTTCATAAGCTAGCGCCCCCCCCCCTTGTAGAGTTATCACGCCCCCTAGGGGCGCGCGCCCCACAGTTTGAGAAACACTGGCATATGGTATGAATGACATAAAAGTGAATGTGATATAAACCACTTGGGCTCATCAACATCAATGGAAATGGAAGCAGCGTTTATCTTACGGAAAAGATCCACTTCACTCGGATTTCGTTACATCACAGTTTTATCCGATGGGGATTGTAAAACGTTCAGCTACTTGTGTCAGAAAAAAGTGTATGGACATAAAATTGTGATTAAAATGGAAGAATGTATCAATCATGCCATTAAGCGGTTAGGAACAGCTTTGAGATCTACTGTGAAAGACTGTCTTGCTCAAGGTATTTCTTTAAGTGGTTAATCTCATGGTAGTTTGAAAGAAGCAACGATTAAAAAATTAACTATATACTACCAAACGGCTATCTTGAGAAATAAAAGGGATGTGAATGCTATGAAAACAGCAATATGTGCTACATTGTTGAATAGCATTTCTACAGACGCTAAACCACAACATTCGAAGTGTCCTGCAGGAGGAAACTCATGGTGTTTCTATCAATCTGCGATTGCTAATGGTGAAAAACCTGGCAATCATAAATTAAATGTAGGAACACCAATAAATGAAAAGTAAGTACAAAAAATTCTCCCAATTTATTAATGAATTGTTAGAAAGTTGCATTCGATGTGGAACACAAAATGCAAACGAAAGTTTGCATAGCATGATTTGGGCAAAGTGCCCAAAAGAAATTTTTGTGAACAAAAGACGTGTTAAGCGGGTAGTAACAGAAGCTGTACAATGAAGCTGTTCAATATGCTCGCGCCCCCGGGGGGGCGCGAGCATATTGAAAATAAAAGGTTTAAAAAAATAATTTTTTGGAATGAAGTAAAACAAAATGCTTTCTGACATAGTAAAAAAGTACACATTTACACTGATGTAATTTATTTTTATCATCTGGTGACCATCAAAAATAAAAGATTCCACTTCAAACGCTCATTAGCCATCTTTGATCCTATAATCGAATTAAAAAAGTATTTTGTTTGCTTTGCTGTAATCCTACGATGAGATATTTTTTATTACGTTTTTTTAGCATAAAATTTTACCCTTGTTGACCTTTGAACTTACTGGTATGGTTATCTCCGTCCCTTTTTTAGGGAAGTTGTAAATAAATAATACGAGGCATATCCAGAAACTAAGTTCCGTTTCTATTTGTATCCGCTCCAGCGCAGCGATCGCAGTTCCGCGCATGCCCGGCAGACGCTCAGTATCAAGGAGAAGAAGCATGCGTCATTTTTAGATCACTGTCAGCCACGCACGCTTTGTTGTGCTTGTTTACAATGTCGGTGTTGATTGAAAATCCCGCTGCGTGCGAAATCAGATGTATAATTCGTTTACTGAATGCTAAGAAAGTGAAACCAAACGAAATTTATCGGAAAATTTGTGAAGTTTACGGACATAATGCGATGAGTGATTCAATGGTGAAAAGATGGGTCCGACAGTTCAATTAAGGACGTAGTGAAGTGCACGATGAAAAACGAAGTGGGCATCCATCTTTGATTACAGAAGAACTGGTTCACGCGATTGAAAAGATCAAGGAAAACCGTAAGTTTACAATTAGTGCTCTCGCTATGAAATTTCCACAAATCTCAAGATCACTAATGCATGAAATTGTTACTGACAAACTGAAATTTCATAAACTTTGCGCACGTTGGGTACCAAAAATTCTTACTGAGTCTCACAAAACAAAACGGATGGGTTGTGCACTTGAGTTTTTGACCCGTTATCATGAAGGTGGCGTAGATTTTCTGTCACAGATTGTCACAGGAGATGAAACTTAGGTTTTTTATGACACCCCTGAAAGTAAGCGGCAATCAATAGAGGGAGGCACACTTCATCCCCAACAAGGGTTAAGCCGAAACACATCTTGACACCTCGAAAAATCATGTGCACAGTGTTTTGGGACATCAAAGGCATCTTACTGATTGATTTTTTACCACGAGGTCAAACATTTAATGCAGCTGTTTACTGATAGACACTTAGGAAATTGCGCTGCGCAATACAGAATAAGCGCCGAGGATTTATATCAAAAGGTCTTGTTTTTCTTCACGACAATGCACGACCACACACTGCAAATGTGACGAAAACCCTCCTACGAGGATTTGGCTGGGACGTGTTTGATCATCCTCCGTACAGCCCTGACCTCGCTCCTAGCGATTTTCATCTCTTCTTAAATCTCAAGTCTTTCCTTGCCGGTAAACACTTCAACAATGACAAAGAGCTGAAAGAAAATGTTTCCAACTGGTTGAAGACACAGGTGGCAACCTTCTATGAAGAAGGCATAGAAAAACTTGTGCCACGATATGACACATGCCTGCAAAATTTCGGCAGTTATGTGGAAAGGTAGTTTAAGAGTTTTACATTTTTTTGTCCAATAAATGTTTTTTCTGTATCTGTATACAATTTATTTTTATTACCAAACGGAACTTAGTTTCTGGATATACCTCGTATATTCCTGTTTCACCTTTCTCCATGTGAAAGAGTTTTATGGTATATGGATAAGCATATTGAGCATTTTGAAGAATTATTTGGCCAAGATTTATTTTTATGAGTATTCTGAAACATATAATGCATAATTAAAAACTTTTTACATAATTATTTTAGAGCATGCCTACACTTTCCCCATGAACAATTTTATGGCTTTGAATGCTGTGTTGTACGACTTATTATGGTTTATAAAGGCAAATAAGCAGAATATTAAAAAAATGGTCATCGGTGATCCTTATTGAACGAAGTTGAAACTGATCAAGCAATTGAAGAACGTACTGAAATAATGCATATTAATCAAGATAGCTAATGTAAATATCAGGAAAGCATTAGACATGAAGCGTTTGAGTTGATCTGAAATTTTCAAATGCTGCTTAAAGATCCCTATGAAGAAAACTGTGAAGCCATAGCGTAGCACTTCCCCTTGTCAAAAAGACACAAGGAAGAAAAAGTTCAAACTGCTATTTGTAAATCATCAAACAACAGCAAAACTACAAAAATGTGAAAAAATATTACAGCTTGGCTGGAAAATAACGTTTCTGTGTTGTTAGCGAAAATTGCCTGTGATTTATGTCTTTTATTAAGGACACGCACATTTGGAACATTTTCTTAAGTTTCATTGGATTTTTTCTCAAATTTTCAAAGAAAAATTGAAAAGTCCTTGAAAGTAGGTAAGTATATTTTCTCTTAATGAAATTGTTCACTGGGATTGTGATTTTTATTGTGTATAGTAAAATAATTTTAAAATAAATTATAGTTTTAAAACAAACTAAAAAACACGCTTTTATAGTGAATCGAACTAAAAAGTAAAAAATATGTATGTAAACATATGTTACTTAAAAGTAACATATACAAAATTTAATACTTATCTTGTTAATTTGTACGGTTTATAATTATGATCGTATTGTAGCTTTAGAGCCAAAATGTGTTATTATTGCATTCAATCCATTATTATTTTTAGGGGGAGGGGGCACGATAAAAATTATGATTGAAAAATGGGTCGCCAGTAGTGAAAGTTTGAGAACCACTGCATTACAGAAATTTTAAGTGACTAATAAAGTACCAGTACCTAATAACTAACATTTATTACTCTAACACAAATATTTGCATTTGCTAGTACTATTAATTCCAAAAACCTTGTAGAAATGAGGTTCTTCTCGTTTTAAAATGACTTCATTAAATCTCTTATGGCGTGGGAGGAAAATAGTTAAGCGTTGATGTGTTGTTAATTAATTGAAACATTTTCCTTCGCCGATTCGCGGAATGAAAGTTAAACAACGGAGATATTCTTTGGAGAGCAGAGCTTTTAAGGATATATTTTATTCATATACTTACTAACAACTCCTGAAATCTTAACTTTTCCAATATATTGATCAGGAAAGTTGGGCTTTCAATAATTATGCTACGTTAGCATAATATAACAACATAATGCTCCAGAGAAACATTTAAGAGCCTTTTTCAAGGAACTCTCGAAGCAAATAAATATTTAAACCCATATTTAAAAATAACGATTTGTAAAAAAAATACACACGAGTAACACAATTATACAAAACGTTTTAAAATGCACCATTTGATGAATAGAAAAACTATTTTCAAATTGCTAGCTAACGTCATTTAGCAGAGAGTAAAGTTTTCATAATGATTGCAATAGGTAATTTTTCATAAATAAAAATCATGATTTTACTTAGAGTTAAGGTCCCATTTTCTATGTCTTAACATATTTTCATAGCATTATGTCATTTAGAGTTTACATAGCCCCTTCTTAAAATAATAGTTTTCTGAAATTCTATTCCGTTCATATAAATTAGCCATTTTATATTAGGTTACAATTCAGTATCATTCAATTAATTCTTATCCAGAGTTCTTATATAAATATTCTTAGGAAAAATGAAATTGCAGCATAAACATTTATTAAAACTTTTATAATTTCCAGTACTTCTACTTAAAAATCGAACATTTAAAATTTTAAATAATAAAATCTTATTAACTCCCGCATTCTATTTCATTTCTCTCATAAAACCTATGAGAGAATTAGGAAATAAAAAAGAAAATTATGCATACATAAAATGATTTAACTGTTTGTAACCTTCAGCATTTTATATGCAGTCGTGGAAAAAAGTCCTGAACTTACTCATATGTTGCGTTTTAATTTTTTTAAATAAAATTAAAGTATTTTTTAACTATGTGTAGTAATTCTAATTCAATCTTTATGTTAATTTCAAGTATGTTTGTCGAATTTCTGAAAAGTTTCATCAACATTTTGAAAAACCATGACATGAGAAGCAAAGGCCTCTGTAATATAAAAAATATTTGTTTTTTCAACCAATTAAAATGTTTCATTTTTCCAACCAATCACAGCGGAATAGTAATGAAGGGTCAAAAAGGCTATGTGAAGCGTGTTCTCGTGTATTTTAAAGTAGATCTGAGTTGCAATTGGAAATCGATGGGAGGATAGTATTGGAGTTAAGGGTGTATTTTCATTTCTGCTTTATAATAAAAGTTACAAAAAAATACTTGAGGAGAAAGAAGGTTATTCTATATGCCAAATCGCTACTGAAGTATCATGTGCTCTTTCTATAGACGTGAGAACGTTGAAATTATATTCTGAAACAAATTCTATGGTGAACAGAAAGCAATCTGAATGAACAAAGAAAACAACTGTACGTGAAAAAAGGATATTCCACGTGATTTCACTTTAAATTCATAACTGCATTCATCAAACATTTTGAGATGTGGGTTCCTGACATCGGACTTGAATGTGTGTCAAAAAACTGCGAGAGGAAGACTGTTCGAAATCGGATTACAAGGCATCATAGTTAGACTAAACAAAGTTTCAGTATTTGCGACCCAACATTCAATCATAAATTTCATAATGTTATACTTTGAAGCTACAGCTATAATACGACTTTAACCTCTTGAGTGCCACCAACCTCAGCCAAAACGTTAATTGTCTCAGACGTTTTCTTTTTTTTTCGTTTTCCCGATGTACAATCTTTTCTTTGCCGTGATATCCATGAAATTATTCCGAAGGCAGGATCCTGACAATGTGTGCGAAGGATTTACTTTAATCAGAGGATTTGTTTATTTTTTTCCTTTTCCTTCGTCCTCCCAATACATCACATACACGCTCTCACGTGATAAACGATAGAATTTGGGAGCGAATTTTCATAACTCTCAATCAGCAGTTATGGGATTAATTATCAAAATAAGCGCTAAATTTTTGCATATAATTTTATTTACGACAAGTCAATGGAGTCAGTGGGGCACACAAGAGGGGCTCGTGGGGATTCGGCCCCCCCCCTCTAAAGCCTCTGATTTTTTTTCCGATTGATTACAATTTTAAATATATAGTACGAAAAACTTAATTAAGTATTTGTTGTTAATAATTAATTTTATTAATTAATGCTAATTATTTATTCAATAATTCGTTTTTTACTATGTTTTGTTCCCAAAAATCTACAAAATCCAAAGGAACATGGCACAAGAATAGTGAACTTTCGACCCCGGACTCCCCCCCGCCCTTGAAAAATTCCTGTGTGCGCTACTGCACGGAGTTATTGGTAATTATTAATGTTGTTTTTAGCTTAGTACTTTTACATTAATTGTAAAATACGTTGTGCAGAACTAATAAATTTATAAGTGTATTATATCAGTGTAAGTATGTATTTTTGTACGTTATAATGTATTTTTCGTTTGTTTAATTTCTGTGAATTAAAAATGTTTTTAAATAATCTTTTGTTTTCAACTGCCTTAACCTAATATTGACTGATTTTCAACGTGCAAAAACGATTGATGTGTGTAAGGAATCATTCGTTATGGACTGTTAAAGACTAAGAAAAGGTAATATTTAATGATGAAAGTCGATTTTTTATAATCCAGGTAACGAAAATAGTTTCTATATAAGTTGACGCACTCATAAGGAATTTAGCCTTCAGTGTCTGAAGCCCGCTAGTTTCCTATAATAATTAGAAATTAGATAAAAGAAATTAATATGCAAATAAAATCTAAATACAAAAATTTTGCTATTCCGGAAACACGTTTAGTTAATTTTTTTCCTTTTATGGCTTGTGGCTCATTCTTGAAACCTGTTCTTATTAGAAATACAATCAAACACCTTACATTACTTTGAGAGCAGAGCATAAAATTATGCCAATGAAAACGAAATTAATGCTAGATCTTTTGACTTTTTTCGCAATATTGTGTTCGCACGTTGCAAATTCTATGTTTTAAATTAAATTTTCTTTCAAGAATTTTAGATAAAATAAAAACATATGCTTTCAAACATATTAAAACCTATCAGCCGATGCATTATTTTTATTATCTAAAAATTTTTCATCATATAAAAAAAATCTTATTTTATTAGAAAATAAAGCTTTAAAAATTAAAACACATATTTAAAAAAAATAATTATAAACCCTACCTTTTCTAATCCGGAGTTCTTTAATTCTTTATTTTTATTGTTTTTACATCTTCCTTCTAATCGGATAACACGTTCTGAATAGTCTTGATGAAATAAATAAATTCTTCTTTGGTTCTGAACTCCTGTGATGTGTTTCAAAAGGATACATTATTAAAGATTAATCAATCAATCTTCAATACTCATGAGTAGCACTGCTCAGGAATATATCAGAGCAATTTTTAAAATATTTACAGAAAAGTACCGTAAAGTCCGGCGTATAATGCGCATCGGTGTATAATGCGCACCCATACTTTCAAGATGCCTTTTTTAGTTTTCAGGCATGTTCGCCGTATAACACGCACCCGTTTTTTAAGAAAAAATCTGAAATTTTACTATACAACGTCCTTATGTTTTGAAATCATTTATTCGAGGTATTAAACCAGACTTTTGAAATAATAGTGCATTTCTAAAACTAGAGCTCTTTTAGTTCATAATGTATGTCATTTCTTTTAAATAAACAGTATTTCAATATATGTAAAAGTAAAAAAAATTATATGCTAATCTCTTCTGTTATTTTTAAAGCTATCGTTTTTATACCCGGCGTATAACGCACACCCTTATATTTCGATCTCATTTTTTGTGTTCAAAGTGCGCGTTATACGCCGGATTTTACGGTAACTATCTTTTCCGTCTCAGTTTTGATTTTCTGTTAAATTTTACGCAAAATTTAGAGGCTCCTGAAATATTTATATATAATTAGATTTATAGTAATATGCCATTAATGCACTATTCAGAACACAATAACAAATTTTTTCACCCTGAATTGGTAAAAAGAGTCAATTCTTTCAACACTCCATCGATTCTTTTATATCTGAAATAATTCTCGTTGTGATTAATTCTTCTATACCTACTAATTATCTGCACCCCTGATAATTTATCAATCTATCACGGTCATCAAACTGCATGCCAAAAAGTACGCGAGCAGCGTTGAAGATTGATCCACGTCACAATCAATAGATTCAAACCCTATTTACACACATACAAGCGACACTTTCCAAATGAAAAAATATATTTCTTCGCATTACGGTTCTTTCACTCTGTATTAGAAAGTAAATAAGTGAGATTTATTTCTAGAAATAGCAGAAATGAATATCATTGTTTTGCTTTCATGTCTCTAAATATACACCACGAAGGTTATCTGTTTACAGAGCTCTTTTACGTGTTTGTGATCATAGATTTTTAATAACTGATGAATTTTCACAATGGTTAAATAGTCCAAGCGGATTAAGTTTTTATCTGAGTTTAGTTAAATTTTTTATAGATTACTGTTTGACAGCTTAAAACAGAGCTTCTCACACTTTTAATATTTATGACCAAATTTTCAGTCATACTTTTCATCACGCTCCCCTCATTCAATAACAATGTATAGAAAGCAATATCAACGTGCTTTGATGCTAAGGCTACAATCGACTTTAATTATAAGTTGTTCAAATTATCAAGATAAATATTAAAATTTTTGTATGAGACAAGTACACGACACACACACACATAGTCATTATTAATTACTTAACTTGTTTTTAGTTTAGCATTGATGAATTAATTATCAAATACTTTGTGCAGCACATTTATACTTTTTTAAGTATATTACAATATATCAGTGTTTTGTATAATTTATTTTTTATTATGTAAGTGAGTGAATACTTACGTCGCACTGTTCAGCTATTTGAGAGCTTTTGGCGATGGACCTTGTAAATTTGAACCATGGTCAAGTGATGACGACGACACATGAGCTGGAACCTCCTCTCCTAACTACCACACCGATGAGAGGACGTTTTAATGTGCATCTCTCCCATACACAGTGGGTCTTCAGTGGAACTAGGTTTGAACTCATGACACGCCGGTCACGAGTCCGTTACCTTGACTACTAGGCTATCGAGGCCGCTTTTTATTATGTAAGAATACATTGTTACGTAGATCCAGGTTCGAGAACTTTATGCAAACCAGTTAAAAATAAAAGTAACAGTTCTTTAAGAGTGAATTTACTGTCAAAAATCTAATCCTCGCATTACAGGATTCAGCAGCAATATTCGTCATACGGCACAAATCAAGTCGATAGGCGAGTTCCTCCCAAACTTTTTTCAGTGTGTCTGAGGAAATTCTTGCAACAACTGCTTCCATCCTGTGTCTTAAGTCTGAAATGTCAGCTGGCAGCGGAGGAATGTACACACAATCATTATGAACCCCCACAGATAAAAATGACATGGCGTCAGATCGGGTGAACGTGGAGGTCATGCGATACAAGCTTCATCGGGAGGCTCTTTGTGGATAATCCATTGGTTGGGTACAGTGATATTTAACCAATTGCGTACTGAAAGATGCCAGTGAAGCAGTGCACCATCTTGCTGCTAAATTAAATTATTTGGTTAATTTTCTTCCAATTGAGGAAATAGACATAGTTGTAGAACATCAAGATAGGCAGAACCAGTTACTGCCCTTACAAAGACAGCCAGTTGTTTCAAACTGATGATACCACCTAAGAATATTATTATCATTTAGAGGTTAACAACTGAACTTAATACGGAATACTCGTTACTCAGTAATAGCAGATTCTGTCTTTGGAAGCTGGAGAGCACAAATGCTTTCTGTTTACTAGTCACCATTTTTCTATTAGCGCGTTGATTGTCCAGAAAGAGGGGAAAATTAGCATACGTTTCACACACGCGCGCACACATGCCAGCAAACAAAAACATTTCAGTTGCTATTTCATTCAATCTATGAGTCATACCGATATGTTATATGCAATGAATACTACATAAAGCGTTAAAACTTCGATATTCTTTTCCCGGTATTTTGTTTTACTTCTTTTTGTAAATTGATAATTAATTTAAATCTTTTATTTTCAACTTTTTGATATAAATGATGACCTCTCCACATAAAGTTATCACCCTGCCCCCTCATAGTTAGAGAAACGTTGGCTTAAAAGATACAGGCAAATATATATTTAACTTCAAAGCTTAAAATTATGGGAAACATTATGATTGCTGTTTTAAATTGCATTTCGAAGGAGGTTCAAAATAAGCGGTTATAATCTTATTAAATAGATCGATGCGGAATTTATACGTGCAGATTTATTTCATCGATCAAAAACGCAGCTTAGAGACTCTGATTTGTACAGTGGGTAGAAAAGAAAACCAAGGCCTGGAGAAGTATGGATCACATTTCACTTAATGCGTTATTTGTTTTAAAGCCTGGCATTTGCATAATTGGAGCGGACATTCTGCATAGTGACGAATGCAAATAAATCATTCTGAAGAAAAAGAATTTCTCTTTCGGAGAGTCCATGTTAATGCGAGGGGAAAACTCTATTTAAATTTAGATTTATATTCTTGTTTCTTGTGTTTTTGAAAGAAGAATAATTTATACACAAGAGTGAAAAAATAATAAAAATCGTACACATATTGTCTGAAGAGAAAATAGAAATTAATTTACATTTTCGAGCTTTATACGTTGGGTGTTCGAGAAACAAGTATTTAAATGTAGGTATAAAAATTATATTCTAATTTCTTTAAAAAACAAAGCATAAATATAATGAGAAATTTTATTGAGGTCTACTCGATTGTAATGAAATACAATGAATCGGACATTAATAAAATGAACCCCACACACAAAGCAGAACTCAAAACAATAATTTTACAGTTTTAAACTAATCGGTTTCTACACATTACAGTTACGGAAACAATTATTGTGAAACAGAAAATTATTTTATCCCTACGAATATTATGTATTAAGCTTACCAAACAATTTTATGCATATTTAAAATTAATACACTAAAACTAATGATTAATGACGATTTTCAATACATCACACGTTATTCTTTTTATTGATACACGTATTTCAATTTTTTCGGTACTTTGAATTGCCCATACAGTACAGTGAATGTTAACGTTGTCTGCTATGCCGTAGGGCCTGGGTTTGAATCCCGGTTTGTAAATGATAGTGCCGGTGTGGTCTGGGAGGACTCTTAATAATTTAGTGAGACGAAAGTCCTCTTGAGAGGTTGGTGGTAGGTGAAGAAGAGTGGAAGACATCTGAATCATACCCAGTGTGTTCTCCCTCAAAATTGGAGTGGAACAAAGCCAAATTCATCTGTCGCCTGCATGGTGCTCAAAGCTACGGATAACGATAAACGCGTAAAACACCTTACCACGATGAATTTCGTGGGCCTCGATTAGATAACGTCGACGAAGTGGCATCAGAAACAACAGGACATCGCTATTTTTTTAGTCCCGACTATATTAGCTCTCTCACTCTCTCTGTATATTTATTTATTCATATATTTTCTTGTACAACTGAGCTGAAATTTTATATACATGTTTATTTTGTATGACAATAGGGTAATTTAATTTAAATTTATAAAAATTAATGGATGAAAACTAATTATTCGAAGAATTACAGATGCAGCCACGTTGGCATCAATTTTTGCTACTTAGCGAAGATTCTGGCGGACTTGTGCCAAAACTTTTAAGGTTTTTCTCACTATTTAAAGACCTCATTTGAGCTTAAATTTTCTGTATACTATTGTTTTGAGTAACAATACGATAATTTTATTGTAGTTAATTAAAATTAATTGATTGAAACTAATTATTTAAAGAATTACAGATACGTTCGCGTCGGCTTCATTTTTAGTGTGACTTGGGTCAAAATTTTGTAAGATTTTTTTCCCTCACGTTTTAAAGCATTCATGTCAAATTTTATATACACGATCATTTTGGATGACAATACGATACTTTTGTTGCGTTTTCGGGGGTTCGAAATGATTGAAGCCGAAGAGCGGGATCCAAAACAATTTTATTCTTGGCCAAAACAGTCCTCCACAAATTGTAGAACAGTTCGAGAAATTCACGTACAATCGATGAAAATACTGATAACACAGATGTAATACACTAACAAAAGCAATAGTAAACACTCAGCACAAAAATAATAACTCAATAAAAGCAATAACACACGCACTATGCAATCGTCTCTCTCTCTCTCTCAAGCAGAGAGGTATCACTTGCATGAAAGCTGAGATCTGACTAACTGACTAGCCGGCCCGGGCCCTTTTATACCTTTCGGTCAGAAACCTCTTGCACTTGCCAGAATAATCGAGAAATAGAAAGGTCTAGCAAAATCCGGAACGTACGAGAAAAGCTCAATACAGTAATACATTCAATACAATAGGGTTACAATACCGCGATAGGGTTGCCAGACAGGGTTATTAGGAGCAGGGTTGCCATGGTCGCCAAGCTTATCGCCCACGATTTGGCGACATATCGCCAAATTTGGCGCCAAAAATTAAGTCGCCAAATCCGTCGCCAACTTGGCGCTAGCTGCAATATTTGGCGAGTTTACCATTTAAACCAATGTTAAAGCATGGGGGCCGTGCAATGCAGTGGAAATGATATTACAGGTAAACAGGGTTAAAAATCACATTAGATACGACAAATTAAACTGTAAAAATGAGCACAAATGAGTAGAAACAATTAGAATAAGACTAAATTCGTAACATTGCCCCCCTCTCAAGAACTGCACGTCCCGGGCAGTACAACCCTTCATCAAACGTTAACATAATAATAAAGCAATTGATTAAAAACAACTAAATGAATATGCAATAATAACATGTAATACATAGTACAAAATAAACACCTAATGCATAGTACAAAATAAACACTTACAAAACAATAAACAAAATTATTTACAAGATTATTTACACACTAACTTATTTATACAAGACCATGGTCAAAATAAATTACACGATTATTGACACACTAAGAATTATGGCCATAATATGGAGCAAGCCTGTCGTAATGAACGACTCTAGGCTTCGAATTCGTTGACTTACGGATCCGGATTACGACGTCGTTTATTATCTTTAAAATTGTATAAGGACCGTCCCAATGCGATTGTAGCTTAGGAGAAAGTCCTTTGCGTCGAGTCGGGTTGTAGAACCACACCTTGTCACCTTCCTTGAATTGATGTCCTGTGGCTTTTGTGTCGTACCGAGTCTTCATCTTCTCCGTCCTCAGGTTGATCCGTTCTCGAGCCAAATTGTGTACATCTTCAAAACGTGCCTGGAGATTCTGCACGTACTCCTCAGGCGATGAAGGTGTATCCGGAGGGCGACCAAACAGCAGGTCACAAGGGAGACGAAGATCTCGGCCAAAAAGCATCTGGGATGGTCTCGTGAACGGCGCTGCGGTACGCTAGCAGAAAGAGAGGAACTTTCTGGTCCCAGTCTTGTTGGTTCTTGGAGACTATCAGTGAGAGGTTATTCAGGATGGTACGATTAAACCTCTCCACCATGCCATCTGACTGTGGGTGCAAAGGTGTGGTCTTGGTCTTGTCAATTCCGAGTAGTTCACAGACCCCCTTCAATACCGCAGAGACGAAATTTCTTCCCTGATCGGAATGAAGTTGAAGAGGTACCCCATATCTCGATATCCAGTGCTGCACTACAGCCTCCGCTACGGTGGGGGCTTCCTGATCCGGAATGGGGTACACTTTGGGCCATTTCGTGAAGTAGTCAATGACAACAAGTAGGTACTTATTACCAGACGCAGTCCTTGGCAGAGGTCCCAGGATATCGAAAGCGATACGTTTGAAGGGTGCTCCAACATTGTAGCGATGCTGCTTCCTCGGCTACGTATCTTTGGCCCCTTCCGAGCTGAACAGGCATCACAGGACTTGCACCACTGTTCCACGTCAGCTCTCACTTTACCCCAGCAGAATCGCTCTCGAACTCGGTGCAAAGTTTTCATGACGCCGAAATGACCTCCTGTTGGGCTGCCATGCAATTCTTTGAGTACCTCTGGGATACGAGATCGAGGAAGTACTAATTGCCACCTGAATGTCTTTCCATCCTCTGATTCGAATTTTCGGTATAGAACACCATTCCTGAGATGTAGAGAATTCCAGAGGGCCCAATACTGCTTAGTTGTAGGACTATAAGCCGAGATGTCCTGCCAACTTGGTTTATTGCTGGAAGACTCCATAACCTCTATAAGGGGTTTAATATCAGGATCCGCCATCTGGTCTTCTCGAACTTTCTCGTCACTCCAGGGATCGGGTGGCGTCGCTGTTGAAGTTGTTATCTGGCGTATAGCATAGTCATATTTGGTCTCTACTCTGGAACAATGACGACAATTTTCTGGGCATGGTCTTCTTGAAAGGGCATCAGCATTTCCATGCGAGGAGCCTTTACGATGTCTGATGTCAAAGTAATACTCGTTGAGCCGTTGTATCCATCTGGCTACCTGGCCTTCAGTATTTCTAAAATTCATTAGCCAGGTTAAAGAGGCATGATCGGTACGTAGAAGAAATTTTTGGCCATAGAGATAGAATAAAATTGTTGCGTTTTCGGGGGTTCGAAATGATTGAAGCCGAAGAGCGGAATCCAAAACAATTTTATTCTTGGCCAAAACAGTCCTCCACAAATTGTAGAACAGTTCGAGAAATTCACGTACAATCGATGAAAATACTGATAACACAGATGTAATACACTAACAAAAGCAATAGTAAACACTCAGCACAAAAATAATAACTCAATAAAAGCAATAACACACGCACTATGCAATCGTCTCTCTCTCTCTCAAGCAGAGAGGTATCACTTGCATGAAAGCTGAGATCTGACTAACTGACTAGCCGGCCCGGGCCCTTTTATACCTTTCGGTCAGAAACCTCTTGCACTTGCCAGAATAATCGAGAAATAGAAAGGTCTAGCAAAATCCGGAACGTACGAGAAAAGCTCAATACAGTAATACATTCAATACAATAGGGTTACAATACCGCGATAGGGTTGCCAGACAGGGTTATTAGGAGCAGGGTTGCCATGGTCGCCAAGCTTATCGCCCACATTTGGCGACATATCGCCACATTTGGCGATATATCGCCAAATTTGGCGCCAAAAATTAAGTCGGCAAATCCGTCGCCAACTTGGCGCTAGCTGCAATATTTGGCGAGTTTACCATTTAAACCAATGTTAAAGCATGGGGGCCGTGCAATGCAGTGGAAATGATATTACAGGTAAACAGGGTTAAAAATCACATTAGATACGACAAATTAAACTGTAAAAATGAACACAAATGAGTAGAAACAATTAGAATAAGACTAAATTCGTAACACTTTAATTATAATTAATAGAAATTTATTGCCCTTAATATTGTGACTCTGTCATATTTATATACATATTTATATTAATTGTAATTATTCACTCTCTTTCTCGATAAGAAGTAACTATATGTATATATATATATATATATATATATATATATATATATATATAAAATATATATATATATATATATATATATTTATATATATATATAAATTTTTTCTTTGTTGTTTTTAGTAGGAATTGACTTAAAAAATCCTTTTTATATTACTTGTTAATTATCACCTATCTCTTTAAAAATCATCATAATAGGTGGGACTATTAAAAAACGAGACTGAGATGTTAAAAAAACATTTTTTTTAAAAATTTAATACGTATTTACTTTCTATATCCTCCTTCTTTTAGTACATATCCCTCCTCTATACCTACAGTGCTTCATGGGAATCATCTATTGTTCTAAGCAGTGCTGGGAGATCAGATGAATAAAACGGATGGTATGATGATGTGCTTGGTTAGAATCCTTTTGAAAGGCAATTTGGAATGAACCGGTGCATTGGTTTTATGGAGAACCTATAATTTGTCCTTCCAAAATTCCGGTAGTTTATTCCTTATTCTTCAATGGAGTTCAGCGAAAACTTGAAGGTAGAAAAGATGATGAATGGTATAACCTTCAGGAACCCA
This sequence comes from Trichonephila clavipes, assembly GCA_019973935.1. Lineage (NCBI taxonomy): Eukaryota > Metazoa > Arthropoda > Arachnida > Araneae > Nephilidae > Trichonephila > Trichonephila clavipes. Next base: position 634,034 of record BMAU01005330.1, on the reverse strand, counting down.
GTAAATATACACATTCGCGTTAATATGGAAAAATATTCATCACTGCTTTGAATTAAAATTGCTCATTCGATATTTTTTTTATTTTCGATGAAGAGAGGTTCTGCTAGAGCATGGATTGAAGATTCGTTTCAGAACCAAAAGTAAAACCCAAGATTCATCACACACGTTATTATCCTTTTCGATAGACTTGGGTAATTTGCAATGGCATTCAAAGTGTCATTGCTAACATTTTTGCGAGCTTCTTGTTGTTCAAACATGAGAATTTTAGGCGCCAACTCGTCACACACTTTTTACATGTCATAAATATTACGTGAAGGCCCAGTGGCCGAGTAGTAGCGTATCGCGCTTCCACACCAGAGATTCGAAGTTCTATCCTCGGGCTGGGCAAGTACAATTCAGTTTTCCATCCCTCCTGCAGTGGATCGATAAATGAGTACCAAGCCTACTTGGAGACATAAACACTGGAGGGTCTCTCTTCAGATTGACCACCTGAACATGACATCTGCTCACCTGATCGGGACTCATGCACCTTAGCCCCCATGGTCAAATATACTGGGATGGACACAGTAAGTCCTGGCCTTCATGGGCTGTTGCTCCACTGAGTTTGAGTTAAATATTATGTAAAATTTGCCATACGGATTATTTGTCAGTTCTAACAGTCTCAATAATGGCACGAATACTTAACCGATGTTCAGATCGAAAGAGATTATCCATTTTATTCGTAATTGCCATACGTTTTTGACATAGAAAGGTGATCCGGGTGAGAATCATCTTTAGCGTCTCTTCTCAACCATCTTGAAAACGTTCAAACCACTGAGAAACATGCACACAAGCGATAAATCCTCATTTCCATACACGTTTTTTAAAAATAATTTATATGGTTCAATTGCATATTTTCCTGGTTTCATGTGAAAACTCTTAGCAATCCATTGTCCTCTTGTTAGACTTATCATTTTTCTAAAGAACCAAACAAAAACCTCTATTGAGAATTAAGATTATGGCAGTACGGATTCGCTTACACAAAGAAGCATAGTCCAAATTGCTGTTAGTTGCACGGGGGTTTGGCAGACGCATGCTTATTCTGTAGCAGCGTCAGTTTTGTTTTTTAATAAATACACCTTGTGTATGAAAAACCTAAAAAATGATGTACATTGTGTGACACACACAAAAAAACAACATTAAGTTTGTAGCTTGATAAAAGAGTGGTGTTCGCAACAACTCTTTAATGACGTCATCCCACAGATCTTCTCTATCCATGTCGCCAGTTTTGCCTCAATAGATAACGCCATTTGGGGGAGTACTGCGTCATTGAGTGCACACATTCAACTGCATTCTGCAGGGAAAAAAGTCGAATAAATATCAAGTTTCTTGTGAAACTTAAGAAATTAAACCGAAAACATTTCAAATACAAAACGAGGCTTACGGAGATGAAACTTTCTCTCGTGCACATGTTTGTAAATGGTAAAGAGTGTTTTTTTCCAGGTATAGAAGTTTAAGTTGGCATTACTTTCCAAGATGGCGACCGATTTAACAGGTGTCAAGTGATTTATTCTCAGTTTGGTTTGGCAATTCATCATGAATAGACACACGCCTGAATAGATTCGTCGAATGGGCCCCAAACGAGATTGCCGTTGTTCCCGATTTTCATAAGCGAATTTTTTTTAGCGATGAAGCGCACTTCTGGTTGAATGGCTACGTCAACAAACAAAACTGCCGCATTTAGAGTGAAGCTTAACCACAAGTGTATGTCGAAACACCGTTACATCCAGAAAAACTGACTGTTTGGTGCGCTTTATGGGCTGGTGGAATTATTGGTCCGTACTTCTTCAAAAACGATGAAGGCCTCAACGTTACAGTCAATGGTGATCGGTATAGAGTCATGATTACTAACTTTTTCATTCCTGAATTGAACAATCATGATGTCCAGGAGCTGTGGTTCCAACAAGACGGCGGAACATGTCACACAGCTCGTGCCACAATCGATTTATTGAAAGACACGTTTGGTGACCGCCTAATTTCACGTTTTGGACCTGTGAATTGGCCTCCAAGATCTTGTGATTTAACACCGCTAGACTATTTTTTGTGGGGCTATGTAAAGTCATTGGTCTATGCGGATAAGCCACAAACGCGCTTGACTATTTGGAAGACAAAATTCGCTGTGTTATATCCGATATACGGCCACAAATGTTGGAAAAAGTCATCGAAAATTGGACGTCCAGATTGGACTACATCCGAGCCAGCCGTGGCAGTCCTATGCCAGAAATCATATTTAAAATGTAATGCCACAGGATTATCTTTCGAATAAAAAATATTCATGTCAATCGAATAATATATCGTTGTTTTATTGCAATTTAAAGTTCTATACCTCTAAAAAAACACCCTTTATAAGAGGTTTTTAGGGGATGAGTCAGTGAGGAAGATGATGAACGTGTTGGGAACCAAAAGTCAGTGATTACTGACCAATACATAGCCAAAATTCACGATATTTGTGGGTTCCCCTTCATATCAGCGGTAAGATCGTTAATCAAAATTACTTCAATGAAGTACTAAAAAGATTTCGTGAAAAAATTATTTTAAAAAGGCCAGAATTAGGAAGTAATAAATGACTGTCGGATCAAGACAGTGCATCCGCTCACATGGCCCTGTCTCTCAAGCAGTTTCTGACCAGCAAGAATATTATTGTCTTGTGGCATTCTCCTTATTCGCCTGATTTGTCCCCATGTGATTTTTTTTATTTTCTGGGGTTAAATTTTGCTGAAAAAGAACCCATGTTACCTCAGATGAAGAGGTTCAATCAAAAACGAAAAATCTACTAAAAGGACTTCCGAAATTCTCGTTCCAGGACTGTTACAAGCAATAGCAGCACCGAATGCAGAAGTGTGTGAATGCTCAAGGGAACTACTTTGAAGGTGATATTGTCACACGGAGAACTGATTTTGTAAGTACCCTAAGTTCTTGGACCAATCTCGTTTTTTCTATCTGTCACACCTGGTATGTATTTTCCATATAGTTTTATAAATATTACGTAAGCTGGTTTATATTAGCTCAATGCGTAATAGTAACTGAATGATAAATAAGAATGTTCCTGTATTTATTTTAGTGTTAAGGAGGGTCTTTTTTAATGATGCTTGTTTAAAATAAGCTTAACCTACTTAAATAATATACTTAACCTACAAGAGTAAAGTTATCTCACGTAAGATCCAATACCAAATTACCTGTACAAAAACATTTTTGAAAATGAAAGAAGTAAAATTCAGTTTCATTAATTTGTTTGTTTTACTTGGTATTTTGTACCAAATTTGGGGAAATAAAAATATATAAGAAAATAAATGTATCAGAAACTACTTAATGAGAGAAATACTACATTTATATAAAATATATTTTTTTATTTCTAATGGGCTGCCGATTGAAATTTTCCCATTGCACAAACCCAGTACATCCCCGAAAGCTGCTATCCCTTTTTAGTGCGGCTCCATATAGGCGGATACCAATCACCGCAGATAATTTTGACATCCAGTTTCCTCCACAGAGGGAGGCACCTGAGCTCTGGTGATGCGAATCTGTTCTAGAATTTAATTTTGCCATGAGCATCCAAGCCAAACAGATATTCTAGGGATATTTTACATACCGTATAATCATACAACATGACCGCTGACGATTTTCTGCATCATTAAAATTCTTCGACTTGGGCCGGGGTCGAACCCGAAACGTTGAGTGCAAAAGGCTAGTGACAAACCAACCATGCCTCGCACACACACACAGCCGGGTTAATATTAAATATAACAACTCATATCTTGCAAAAGAATCCTTTTGCCGCATTTAAACGATTGGATATCGCTGAGCGCAATATTTGTTTATTATATGTATGTATACTTTTTAGATTTACTACACATACAAACTGTTACACTAAAATTGCTACACTGAAATCAATTTTCGCAAAATGTGTTCATAGTTTTAATGCATGTATATTTAAAATACATTGTATTTTAATTAATAATTTTGTGATTAATAAACACACATTAAAAGTTCATACAATCCACAACTGTTTTTCGAAGCAAAATCCAATTAAAATAATCCAAGTTTACAATTTAATGTGAAAATTGATTGAGTTAATTGAAACAAGGTGAGAGCGAAATTCCAAATTCATATGCTTTTATCGCGTAAACAGTTTGTGTAGCCTTAGCTTAACTGCTGGCAAATATTGAACGCCCATTTAATAGCAGAAAGTTTCTCTCCAAAACCTTAGGCGAACATTTCACAAATGCCAAACTCTATATTCGTAAATGCGGCGAGTGTATCTTTTGTTGAGTTCGCGAGGAGCAACCGTCTTCCTAAACAACGCATCGTGAGATTTTATCGCCATCTCCGTCGTCCGATCGGGATTTAAAATTCGATAATAATTTGCCCCTTCGCGTTCACAGGCCGTCATTAAAAGATGGGAAATTGTCTCTTTAAGTACATTTTGCGTGAGTTTGACAGTTTGGAGATGTCCTCTAATAGGAAAGCGCGTAGTCTTCCCAAATCAAACATTTTGTTCCCTTCGCTCTACCATATCAATAAGGTTGTTTGCTTGGAACGCTTATATCAGACGTATTTTTACAGCACTTAAATCATTGGGTGGCCTGAATAGGAGCAGATTCATGACTGTAGCCGTTAGCATTTCTCTGCTTGAAAACAGACTTATAAGTAATATGGATAGTTTTTTTAGTTCTCTCTCTCTCTCTCTCTCTCTAATATCAAAAAGAATTTCTATTTACATTTTTCAGTGAAAGACAGAGTAATGAGTATTTATGTATTGCTTTATTTTTTAAACTGGACATTTTAATAGTTTAGGAAGTTTTTATTCATTATGTTTTATGCCCACCTATAGTATTTCTTACAACAGCAAGATATTAAATCCTTGCTCATTTTTATTTATGATTATATTATATGTCTTTCCTTAGCACCAATATTTATTTTATTAGACTTCGTGAAGCAAAATATATGAACACTGTAACACAGAATCGTATACAGAACAGAATAAGCTAAATATCTGCAGGTACAAAAGGAATAAAAAATATATTTAAATTTATTTGCTAAATTTATTTTTCATACCTGGTAGTTGGATAATCAATTAATGTAGTCATAATCTATTACCTTCATTCAAAACAAATTTAATTTTTTTCTCCCATGTAACACTAAAATTAATGAATTAGTATTTGAAAAAACTGTATTAACTTCGAGTGTAATCAACAACAAGTTTAAAAAAATGTATTTGAACTTGAATGAATGAATGAAAAGTATTTTGTTAACGATAGAAAATTTGAACAAGATATATATATATATATATATATATATATATATATATATATATATATATGTAGGAATGGATGTGCACATATCGTATCCCTCCTATATTCCTTAATGACGTAATGCCAAGAGAGCGCCGCCTATCTGACAAGGCGATTCGAGGATAACGAGTAAACCAGACTCGAATAGAACGATTGCGCGGGAGACGACTGAGAGGGACGACGGCGAGGAGACGATGACGAGGGCGCAGGAACGAAACGCCTCGTGGAATCCAACGATCTAATGATGTTTCGATTACTTTTTACTAACTTTTAGCCCTCCCTTGTAAATAATTCCCCTTAATATATATATATAAATGTATATTTAACTCAATCTGGCCGTTATCAATCTCTATATGGGAGCTCGGCCTTTCCCTTAACTTAAAATCCCCTAGAAAACCGAAGCAAAAGGACGATGACGATGCAAGAAAAGTGAATCTATTCAATGTGTTCTTCAATGTGTGTTTGACGATTTTCTTCAATTTCAAGTGCATTTATTTTTCAAAATGTTTTTCAAAGTGTATTTGACGATTTTCTTCCATTTCAAGTGCATTTATTCTTAAACGCGTTTTTATGATTTGACGCTTTCATTCAATTTCGAGTGTTGTGTGAAAATTCACGATTGTGAAGATATTTATTCGATAATTTTGCCGACATCAAGATTTTCTTCAACACTATTATACATTTATGAAAGTAATATTCAACAAGCAAGACGTTGTGTGCAAAAGTTTACCGTGAGTTTTTATTTCCATTGTTTTTTACAAACACTCAGTGATTGTGAAAATATATTTTAAAACTGCTAATGTGACTGTGATACGATATTTTTTAAACTTGTACAACTGCTACTAGTGACATTTTATTCTAGACTTTAATCCTTTCATAGCGTATTAATTTTTTTTCTATGTTGAAATATTTTACTCATATATCATTTTAAGTGATCTGCAAATATTTGTATATTTTACGTATTTTGGTTCAATTTAAGTGATTTATTGTGTCTTACTTAACACTAAATGATATCCCAGTTATTGCGCAAGCTTTGAAATTTGGCAATACTCAAAATGTAAAATTATTATATTCTGTTATTTTTAACGATCACCCATTCAGTAGGACCTCTAGAGAACAATTGTGAAAATTTCCGGTTTTGCACCAGATTTTGATATTGAGGACTACTCCGCCGTTATTTTAAAAAAAATTAAACTTACCCGATTTAATCTGTTTAGCTAATTTTTTACAACTAGAAACAAATGGAACTGCCGAAGAACTTTGTAATAATATTTTGCTTTCACTAGCTGATTTATCTGCTTTTCATAATAAATTAAATACACGAGGTGTAGAAGAATGCTCCCCGCGGGATGCAGAAAATTCCTTTGCGTTCCCCCCACTTTCTACTGACAGGAAATCGGCTGACGCCTTTAGCCAAATTAATGAGTCAGCTGTTCCCTCTATTTCGAAAAACGATTTATCGTGGCTTTTTGTTAAAGATTTACTTCTAACTCTTCGCTCTTTCAGTGCAGATGACTCATACTCAATTGAACATTTTTTTTCTGATGTAAAGGAAAATTTAACGTTTTGCCCAATAACCGAACAACAAAAAATTATTTTTGTAAAACGGCTTTTGACAGGAACTGCAAAATTATTTATTCAATCTCAGCGTGGTATAAACTCTTACAGTTTTATAAAAACACTACTTATTCAGGAATTTGGAAAAAAATTAAATCAAGTTCAATTGCATAGGGAATTACAAAATAAAAAAATGCGGCCTAATGAAACGGTATTCCAATATTTAGTCTCTATTCGGGAATTAGCGAATCGAGGTCAAGGGTTTCTCGACGAAACTTCAATAATGGAATATTGTATTAATGGAATCCCCGATTCTCCTTCAAATAAGCTAATATTATATGCATGTACAACAATTCAGGAATTTAAAGAAAAATTAAGAATTTATGACAAAATATTTCAAAATAAAAGCAAAAATCACTCTTATGATACGTCGCGTAATCCAAACTTTAGTAGCCAACGCCGTGATGATGAAAGTACACTTCATAAACATCGATATGATAGATATCCAAAATTCAATGCACCAAAGCCTAATTCAAAATTTGAGAATAAAAATTTTAGAGATAGGAATCACGTAACTTGTTTTAATTGTTCGAGATCCGGTCATATTTCTAAATTTTGCCCAGATAAACATCGTGGTCCAAAGTGTATATTATGCGAAAATTTTGGCCATAAATCTGATGCTTGTCCTCAAAAAAATATCCCTTCTTCTAATAATGTTGATGAAATTACCCCATTAACTACTATGTGTAAAGAAGTTAAAATTTTATCTAAAAAAATATTATCTTTAGTTGATATCGGAAGTCAAGTAACCTTAATGAAAGAAAGTGTATGGAACCAATTAGGCTCCCCTTCTTTAATAAATAGTGGCCTTTCAAAATTTCATGTAATTGGTTCATTCAACTCAACTGTTTCAATTGACAACCAAGACTTTCCTGTTAAAATTTATGTTGTCCCCAACCACTCAATGAACTTTGATATTATTATTGGTTGTAATCTAATTAAACAAGCTAATTTGACTATCACCCCTGATAGTGTTATGTTTTCTAAGCCACAAATTGAAGTATCTGACGCTTCTCCACAACCATTTGTTTTCGCAATTACTGACGACATTCCTAAATTTGATATTGGCCCTGAAATTCCAAAACAAACTCGTAATGATGTTGAGGCATTACTCCTATGTTATAGGCTGAATAAAATTAAAACGACGGATATTGAGTTAAGCATTACTGTGACGGACGATAAACCAATTTATCATTCTCCAAGACGGTTACCTTGTACTGAACGTGATATAGTAGATAAACAAATAGATGAATGGACACAAAATGGTGTTATTGAACCATGTTCATCTGCTTATGCTAGCCAAGTCCTAGTAGTCCACAAAAAAGACGGCAGTCCACGAGTCTGCATTGATTATCGAAAATTAAATCGTGTGTTAGTTAAGGATCACTATCCTCCGCCTCTCATTGAGGATATTTTAGATAAACTTCAGGATACTAGAGTTTTCAGTACCATTGATTTACGTAATGGTTTTTTCTATGTGCCTGTTAACAAACAGAGTCGCCCATACACCTCCTTTGTAACACAAAATGGTCAATTTCAGTTCCTTAAAATGCCTTTCGGACTCTCTACATGCCCTTCAACGTTTCAACGTTTTATCAATACAGTTTTTCGTGATTTAGTTGTTCAAGGAATTGTTCTCCTTTACATGGATGATATAGTTATCCTTCTAAAAATGAATCTGAGGCTATTGATAGACTCAAAAAAGTTCTTAAAGTGTTCAGGGATTAGGGATTGGAAATAAATTTTGATAAATGTCAATTTCTGCATAGGAAAATTGAATTTTTAGACCATATTATTGAAAATAATAAACTTTTTCATTCCCCTTCTAAAACTAAATCAGTTGTTCATTACCCCGAACCAAAAACATTTAAAGAAGTTTTATTTTACAAATGCCAGGCCATTGACTATCAGGTCATTAGGCAACGGGCTCTCCAATACCTTTTTACAATGCAGTTAAGATCATTCAGTGCAGAGCACTCGTCCAAATGAGCGGCAGTCATGTCTTGTCCAGTGTCACACAAAACGCAGATAGGTGAAGTCACTAAATAAAATTAACTAAAGAAGTTCAACGTTTTTTAGGTCTCACTGGATATTTTCGTAAATTTATCCCTGCTTATTCTGTAATTGCTAAGCCACTTAGTGATCTTTTACGTAAAGATACTCCTTTCAATTTTGATGTAAAACAAAAAGCTTCCTTTGACGAGTTAAAACGTTTGTTCTGTCAGAAAACTGTCTTAGGTATATATCGACAAAATTGTGAAAATAAAATGCATACTGATGCATCAATGGACGGACTTTCTGCTGTTTTATTACAAAGATCCCCCGATGATAATTCCTTACATCCTATATATTACATGTCTAGAAAAAAGTCCAAAACGGAGAGAAAATATACCAGCTACGAACTCGAAGTTTTAGCAATCATAGAAGCTCTCAAAAAATTTAAATTGTACATTTTAGGAATGCCTTTCAAAATAATTGCTGATTTTGTAATGCATTTACAAAAACTATGAGTAAGAAAGATCTTAACACACGAATCGCGCGTTGGGCCCTGAATTTACAAGATTATGATTACACCATTTTACATCGCTCTGGCTAACAAATGGCCCATGTCGACGCTTTAAGTAGAATACAGATTTTAACAAATCAGTGTACTGATTCTATTGTGCATAGAATAAAAGAATCTCAAGAGCTGGACCCACACATTCTTTCCATAAAAGCTCTTCTTCAAAATGGTCCATATGATAACTACTGTGTTAAAAATAACGTACTATATAAATTTATTGACGGTGCCGAAGTCCTTGTTATTCCCGACGAGATGCAGCATCACTTTATCAAAAATGCTCACGACAAAGGACATTTTTCAGTTAAAAGAACTCTAGAACATATAAAAAATAAATATTTTATACCACAACTTCAATCCAAAATTGAAAAATATATTTCTAATTGTGTAACATGTATATTGAAAAATAAAAAGTCTGGTAAACAAGAAGGATTTTTCCATCCTCTTGTCAAAGATGATATACCACTAAATACATACCATATCGATCATCTTGGTCCTTTAGCAACTTCAAGTAAAAAAAACTACAAATTCATTTTAGCTGTCATTGACTCTTTCACTAAATTTGTTTGGTTATACCCCACAAAAACTACATCTACTTCTGAGGTAATAAAAAAATTAGACATTCAAAAACTACATTTGGAAATCCTCGTTTTTTTATCACTGATCGTGGAACTACTTTCACTTCTGACGAATTCCACACTTATTGTTCGGAACAAAAAATTACACTTCATCATATTACTACAGGTTTGCCACGTGCTAAGGGTCAAGTAGAACGCATTAATCGAACAATTATTCCTGTCTTATCTAAGATGACAGAAGACGATCCCACGAAATGGTTCAAACATGTTCCTTCACTACAAGAAGTCTTAAACTCAACATTCCAACGAAGCATTAACACCACTCCTTTTGAATTACTCTTTGGAACACAAATCAATAACAAGACTGATTTGCGCATTCAACAATTAATCGACGAACAACTACAACTCGAATTTAATGAAAACAGAGAACTCCTACGTAAAACGGCAAAAACGCAAATAATTAAAGTGCAAAATGAAAACAAAAAGTCTTATAATCCTCGACGTAAATCTTCTTATTTATATAGTGTTAAGGACTTAGTTGCTATTAAAAAAACGTAACAAGGACCTACACAAAAACTCTGCAATAAATTTATCGGTCCATATAAAATAACACAAGTAAAACCTAACGATACCTACAACGTCGAAAAATGTGGAAATTTTGATGGCCCAACCAAAAAAAGTACTTGTGCCGAATACTTGAAACCATGGCCTAACAAATGAATGTTACATTACGAATGAAAACTTTTACTTTAACATTTTTTTTGAGATTATCACCATACTCAAGATTGCTTTGTATTGTTTGTCTTCTTTCCATCTGTATACCTATTTTTTTATTCTTTATTATTAGTTTTGATTTTCTGATACATATTTGTCTGTTTTAATAATTGTTTTATTTGTAAGTTTATTTCCTCTAGCTTTTCAGTTTTATTTCATGAAATTTTTGAAATGCACTGCATTTTACATGCGAGGACGCATGCTTGGTCATGATGGCCGATGTAAGAATGGATGTGCACATATCGTATCCCTCCTATATTCCTTAATGACGTAATGCCAAGAGAGCGCCACCTATCTGACAAGGCGGTTCGAGGATAACGAGTAAACCAGACTCGAATAGAACGATTGCGTGGGAGACGACTGAGAAGGACGACGGCGAGGAGACGATGACGAGGGCACAGGAACGAAACACCTCGTGGAATCCAACGATCTAATGATGTTTCGATTATGTTTTACTAACTTTTAGCCCTCCCTTGTAAATAATTCCCCTTAATAAATGTATATTTAACTCAATCTGGCCGCTGTCACTCTCTCTCTCTCTCACTTTCTCTCTCTCTTTCTCTGTCTCTCTCTCTCTCTCTAAATATATATAAAGGGAAAGAGTGAACTAATAGTAGGAATTGAAAAATTTGGATTTGTGAAAATGAATGGTGTGGAAAAAGTATTGCTTTTGAAAGCTTAATATCAATGCAACAAGATCCCTATAGTGAAATGTAAATTTTAATGTATTAATTAAATATAATCCGTTTTTTCCTTTATTTACTTATATTTTTGTGTAAAATAAGAGTTTTTTTGTGTCCTTTACAATTATTTTGACGAAAAACTGTTGTAATTATAAACACGGGAAATATTTATACTGCTATAAAATAAACGTAAGAATCTTTGTGTAGAAATAAATTCCTCCAAGACCGCCGAATACAATCTGAGAGAAAACCTGTCAATTAAAAAAATCTCAAAATTTAATTTTTTTCTATTAATTATGTGTCAATTTTTTATTTTTTTGTTTGGTAGTATTAAGTATTTAGACAAAATTTTGAAGGTTAGTTTTTCTCGATATTTTTATCTTTCAACAAAATGTTCACATTCAGTTTTAAATGGATTTGCATTTTGGTTTATAAACTAAACTTCCTGGAAATTTCCGAGTAATATTCCGGGAGCCATGCAATCATTTCTGCAATTCTCGCGGAAATGCATTAAAATTTTTAGAAAGCTAAAATTAACTTACGTAGTTATAGTAAAACTAGCTACTTGTTATGAAAATTGGTTATTTTCGAAGTTCTATCCAACTTTATAATGTTTAGTGATCGATTTTCTATAGGGTCAAAAACAACTACCTTTCTTTCTTTACAGTCTTGTTCAAGCTAGAATTCTTGATAGTTGAACAACATAGGGCTTTTCCGTTTGAAGGAATCGCTTTTTCTAACTTTTCAACCAATGATAATGATCTATCTCTATTCTAAAATGTTCATGCACTCTTTTGAGTGTAAATAGTTAGACTGTGATTCATTATTACCCCTAAATAGCAAAATCTAAACAGCATAATCCTAGTTGAACCACATAGGGTTTTTTTCCTTGAATAAATCACCTTTCCTAACTTTTCGAATAATTATAATGATTTCTATTCTGAAGTTTTTGTGCACTCTCTTATGAAAGTTATAAAGAGTTATACATTGGTTCGTATTCACCACTAACGCAGAGTAAACAGCATAATCCTAGTTGAACAACATAGGGACTTTTCTCCTTGAATAAATCACATTTCCTAACCTTTTCGAATAACGATAAGGATTTCTGTTCTGTGAAAATTTCATGCACTCTTATGAGTATAACGAGTTATACATTGGTTCGTCTTCACCACAAAAAGCACAGTCCTAATTGTTTAAGTTTATTGAATCAAAGAAGTTTTAATTAATAAACGACGAAGGACAATAGGAAGTAGAGCGACATTATACTTTCTTCCAAAATTTAATAATCCAATACGATAACAATGAGTCTCTAACTTATCCTTTGGAACAGAGAACATTTCACATGCTTTTCAAATTCTAAATTTTGTTGGCCATTAACGAAACTAAGTACTTCTCGACAGTTAGCGTCGCCTTTTGACTTATAGTCCTTCTAGAACAATTTCTAATGGTTTCAAGCGTACTAAAATTGAAGCCTACAATAGACAAAATTTGTTGATTTTTAATGTCGATTAATTCTTTTGAAATTGCTATTTTTATATCTAAAGATATTTACAAATTATTCCAGCTTTGTTTGGTGTCTAAGAAAACCAATAATCCACAGCCAAACCCTTTATTAACATAATTTATTTAAAATAACCGTCTTGTGAGCAAATTTTTTTACTAAGTTAACAATTCACGTTATCTTTTTAATAATCTCATTTAAAATGTCCACTTAATTTATTTTGCAAAAACAGCATGAATCATAGCTTCTGATGCTCTATTCCCTTCAAATTCTTAATGTAACACTTTATATAAAGTCAACGCTTGGACATATTTCCTCCTTACTTCCATCAATATCTTCTGTACGCACAGTGGAGAGCAAAGAAATTTTTCTGGGGTTGAGTTCAGTATCGAAAGTGCATCATTCTCTCGTATCACAACCCAATACACCGCCAAACATACTCTTTTGGATTTGTCGATTGTCGGAGACAAAAAATAGTAATAAAAAAGTTATTGCATAAATAATTAGCATTCAATGATAAAATTAATTATTAATAACAATTAAGTAAAGAAATTTTGTGTACTATATATATAGGATTATAATATGTTGAAAAAAAATCAAGGTCTTGGACCCGGGGACCACCCCCCCTTGTGTGAGCCACTGTCTTTTCGTGGTACATGTTCGATCTCAATGGCGTTCTTTCTACCAATTTACCTTTTACTTCATTCTTAAGACATTCCACACAATCAAGTATATAGAATGGTTTATTAATGGTTATATGGAATGGCTTATTAATGGTTATATGGAATGGCTTATTAATGGTATTATGGTATTGAATCTTTATTTCCTTAAGAAAGTTAATTTTCTGCAAAGAAGATCTATTAATTCTTAACTTTTCCCGAATTAAAAAAATCTCCATCGAAATGAACGTCAAAAGTCGTCTGCGTTTAAAAAATGTACACTAATGAAGCAATCGAGCATGTGCCATCATATGTTCGCATATCAAGCTACAACGTAATCCTCCGATTAAATTCAATGAAATTTCATTTGTAACTGGAAATTTAAACGAATAATATTGTTTAGGATAAACTGTTTTTTTTTGGGTAGGGATTCTAAAATTTGATTTCCGGAAATACAAAAACCATGAAAAAAGGTTTAATTTTCCCTGGGGAATGAAACAATAAGGCTGCACTTTAATTAAAAAAAAATTATTCCTAAGATTAAGCATACCTTTGCTTTTTTAAGTGTCTTTTTTTTAGCAAAATCAAATAAATTAATTAAAATTCAGGAGATTTATATAAGTAAAATTGGAATTATTTGAATGCGCATAGCTAGTACAATGTTTTAAATAAGTGGATATAAATGTAAAACAAATATAATAACCAAACTGATTGCCTGAAAATTAATTAACTAAGCTGATACTAAAATATATATCGTTCCTCTAGGGAATTTAAATTGATATATTATATTCTTTATTTATTAAATTCTACTATTGATTGCTACAAATGTATTAGGTGCTAGAAAAATAGCGCCGAAACTTTGCATAGCCAGATTTTTCATTGAGAGTACATAAAAAGTTGAAGAGAAAAATTCGAAAAACAAGTATGACGAAGCAAGGAAAAAACACCGCATTGGATACATCAACAGCAGCATGTAAATATAAAGTCAGATGTTTAAAGTGACTTCTGTACATATCAATGCACGCATGAGCGAGCTGGGGAGTGGATGTGTGATCAGGTCGTACCGGTGCGGTATCCACCGACGTACGGGCAGCTTGCAAACGAGCAACTAAGTCCTTTTTGTGTAAATACTCTGTGGCTCAATATATTAATTAATTGAGATTGCTCCATAGGAAAACAATCCATCGGTGAGAGATCTGGTGACCGTTGAGGCCATAAAGCGGGACCTCTACCTATAATCAGTGGCCGGATATATGTCATTTTCAGCCAATCACAAGGATGAGCAAAGAAATGCGCCGGAGTCTCATCATGAACCATCATGCATCTTCATTTATTAGATTTTTCTCGTAAACTGTGGATCATACAAGTACATTTCTTTGTGCGTTTTTTATTTATCCTCAATGAGGAATCTGGCTGGGAAGTGCGTGGGTGCTGTTTGTGGAACACCTTGTCCATTTTTTCTTCTGCTGACATTACAATCCAGAGGGTTGGCCAAGACCTTCCCAAAAAACCTCTTCCATTACGATATACTTTTAACAGTTCTCCAATTAGCTACTCTCAAAACATTAGATTCGTCCTCCACACAATCAGTCCATCTCAGTTTAGGCCTACCCTTAGTTCTAGTTACAATAGGTTTGTAATTAAAAATTCTGAATGTTAAGGCTAAGGGGTCCATAGGGCAAATATGACCGCGAATTTAAAACGAATAATCTTGATGGATTTGAGGACATCTGCTTCCTTAAATAGCTTAAACAGTTCACAGGTATGTCATTGTCTCCACAATCCATTTTCCTTCACAGGATCAAAGATATATCCAACAACTTGACGCTCCAATATGCTAGCTGTTCTTGTACCTTTAAGATAGCTTTTCTGAAAGTGTGGGGCGTACCGCCCTAAGGCGGCATGAAAACTCTATAAAGTACATTGAAAAACCCAAAACAGAAATTTATATAAAAAATTATTAATTTACTGAAAGTAAACAAACAAAATACATTCTGACATAATAAAAAATAAAATTAACATTTACATTGATATTATACACTTATAAATATATCGGTAGTAAAAAAAATGTGTTTTCAATTAATTTAACAATACCAAGTTAAGAACCAGTACCCCCACCCCCCATGGACTTCTCATGTATAAAGTTATATACAAAAATTAATACCTATCTTTATAATCTGTATGGTTTATAAGTAATCTCTTAAGGTATCTGACTACGTTCGGAAGCGTGATTGTAAAAAAAAGCGCATAAATGGATAATTTTCATATTTAGTGTCACTTAGAATAAAATACATGTATAAAATTGTTTTAAGGATATTTTGACAAAAAAAGTATTTAAATACAATATTTTACCAAAATATTAACTTAGAATAATCTTTTTTCAAAATGTTCTCCTTTCATAAAATTGCTTCTAAAATAATAATATTTCACTTATATAAAGTAAAGACATCTCTAGAGAGTCTGAACTAGGATTTTTGAAAAATTCCCATTATTTTCTGAGTTACCACCCATTGAAATAATTATCGCGTTTTTTTCTTAAAATTGCTCCCCTCTGTTGTCGTAAAATATGGATAAACCCACTTCTAAGTTATATACAGTAAGACTCCGCTTAACGCGGGGTATACGTTCCATTAAACTAGAGTATAATATGAAACAGCGTTATACGAGGTTATCTCATCATGTAAATAACGGAGTTAGGGGAAGATGGGTAGAAAATTGGTCTGGTATTTTACCATTAAGAGGACATGGTACCATTTGCGCAAAAATTTTAATTTAAGGATATTTTAAATTTTTTTTGATTGCCTCCTATGTGCGTATACTATGTAAAACAGATTTTGTGCTAAACATTTCATTGAAAGCTGGCCATATAATTTTTTTACGAAAAAAATTTAAATTTGTGATGTGCTTTTAAAATGCTACTCCTTCTACAAATATTTACGTACAAGCATGAAATTTGATTTAAAAGTACGTCTAACTATGCAAAACAAAAGTTGGTATTGGTTTTGTGATAACACGGTTGGTATTTGTACAATACTTCTTTTTATGAATCCTTATTAAAAATTCCTTAAAAAATTTGCAAATTCTAACTTCAATTATTTTTTTAAAAAATAAGTATTGCTTTGATTCAAAAATGCATACCAACTTTTGTTACGTGTACTATTGGCATTAGGTAAAAAAATCAAAGCATTAGGCACAACAGAAAACAAGCATTAGCATTTTAAATGAAGACACACTAGTTATTTTATCTTTCTGAGATAAGTCATTTTAAAGTTTTAATTTGCCATAGGGAAGTGAATAAAAATGAAGAGAGAGAGAGAAAGCTATCATAATTCTGCGTTTCTTAAGTTTAGAGCTTTCAAATTTTGTGAAATTATGGAAAATTATATAAAGAATAATTTAAACTAAAAAATTAGATTTGATTTTTTGACCGATTTTGGTCGATTGAATGGTACTGTGTCCTCTTAAATTTATTAATTATGTTTTTTAAAACAATAGACCAAAATTTATTTCTTACAAATATAGAAATACAATAAATGAATATACATATAAAAATAAATAAAATTCTAAAAGTCAGTATGTTTACATTTGCAATTAAAATTCTTCTTGCTTTTTCCATTATAATATATTAGCTTAAGGGCATATTACGCTCAATTTCGTCGTCAATCCATTTAGGAAGTCGTTTTTCAATTGCATCTATTGTATTATTTTTAGAACGGATAAGTCCAGTTGCTGAGCTTTTCGTAGTTGCAGTTTCCGATGACAGAATTTTTTCCTTCTTCTTAAGAATGGTCATTATTGTTGTAGCTTCCAAATTCAATGCAGTACCAATTTGAAATTGACGTTCACTAGTATCTAATCTTCTAATAACTTGCATCTTAGTTTCTAGTGAATGCTTTTCTTGTTGCTTTATTTTCCTGTTTTTTGTTATCACCATGATTAAAAACTAAAAATCATAATATTTGTCACTATAGCAATCATTATATTATATAAATTTATACTAACACTAACGTCAACATATTTTTGAAACGTTAAAAATATGTTCGTATAACACCGTAAGAAAGAAGAAACATATAAACTGCTTCGGATATTGGGAACCTAAGGCATTGTGCAATATTTCGGGGGGAATCCCACAATTCAAATAAAAGAGCGTTAAACCGAAGGCGCACTAAACGAAATAGCGTTAAGCGTCTTAGTGTGTTTCAAAAATTCTAGTTGAGCCTCTGTAGAGAAGTGTGAGCTTTATGTAGGCAAAATATTATTATAACAGAATCATTTTTCACAAAAAGAGAATATTTTGAAACTTGGTCATTCTACGTTCATTTTTGGTCAAAATATTGTGCTTAAACATTTTTTATTGTAATAATATTCTTAAAGTATAAGACTACGTTTGGAGCCGTGATTTTCAAAAGCGCATAAATGGATAGTTTTCATGATATTTAGTGTCACTTAGATTAGAATGTATGCATAAAATTGTTTTAAGGACATTTTGACCAAAACAATTTACTTAAATCCAATATTTTAGTAAAAAATTAACTTAGAATGCATTTTTTCCAAATGTTCTCCTTTTGTAGAAAATCCTTCTATTAGAATAATATTTTGCCTGTAAATAGCTTAGACCTCTTTTCAGAGGATCAACTAGAATGTTTGAAATATATAACTTAGAAGAGGGTTTATTCATATTTTACAACAACAGAGAGTAGCAATTTTAAGAAAAAAAAACGCGAATAATTATTCCAATTGGTGGTAAATCTGAAAATAATATGATTTTTTCTAAACTTCTAGTTGAGCCTCTGTAGACAGGTCTGAGCTATATACAGGCAAAATATTATTATAATAGAACCATTTTTTACAAAAGGAGAACACTTGTAAAAATATTATTCCAAGTTAATTTTTTGCCAAAATATTATTATAATAGAACCAATGTTCACAAAAGGAGAACATTTGGAAAAAAAGATTATTCCAAGTTAATTTTTTGCCAAAATATTATATTTAAATCAATTTTTTTTGTCAAAATGTCCTTAAAACAATTTTATGCATGTATTCTATTCTGAGTGACACTAAATATCATGTAAATTATCCATTTATGCGCTTTTAAAAAATCACGGTTCCGAACGTAGTCTGATACCTTAAAACAATTTGTGACAAATCTATACGGAACTTTATCACTAACCTCCTGAGACGTCTTTTGTAGGGATATTTAATTCCCTACCTATTTCCAATCAACTCCAAAAAGAGGACAGGGATTCCTTATTATATATGCAGATTAGATAAAGTATTTAAGTCAAACGGAATTGTAAAGTGAGAGGCAGTAGGAGAGAGAGATTGAAGCAGGAAGTTATAATAGTGAATTTAGAGATTTATTATTGAAGATTTCTAGGTGGATAAATTAGGCTCAGGAAGAGCGGAGTTTCAGTGAGGTAAATATTGATTTATAATTTAAGTCTCATTAAAGTTTTAGATTAGGAGTGAGATTAAAGTTAAATGTTCAGTAGGAACATTATTGAATATAATTCTGGGATCTCTTAGTGCGATAATCTCTGCGTGATCCATATTCTAATTGTTAATTAATTGGATTATTAAATATTTAAGTTAATATAAAGGAAAGTCCCTTTTTTTAAACCTCATAAAGCTATTTTGATTTATTTGTTAGTAAAAGTCTTTGATACTATTTGGGAAAGATAACCAAATAAAGAAAGTTATTTGTAAAAATGGCTTCTGGTTCCTTTTTGACTCAAAATTATTCTTGTTCTCAAAGCGAGATCCAAGGGGATCTTCAAAATGACGCTCAACGAATAAATCCCGAGAATAGAATCGGATCCGGAATTAGAATCATTCCGGAACAATATTTTTCGGGGTTGAGAACATAAATAATTTTTTGGAGAATATTGATAATAATCTCGCGTATTATGAGATACCTGCACAACTAGCGTGTGCTTACTTGAAAGGTCGTCTTAAAGGACGGGCACTAGACTGGTTCGAAGTTCTTGGTTATAGGGTCATTGAAGATAAGACAACAGACTACGCGCACTTAAAAAAGGCATTGTCGGAACAATTCCCCGTGGTCAGAAACAGGTCAGAACTAGAAACGCGATTTTATTCCTCATCGCAAAGGCGTGATCAGCAGCCTTCGGACTTTATGAATTATTGAAAATTCATAAGGTCCTTAAACTAGAAATGTCGGAGGAAAAATTAATTGACCACGTCGTTAGTCGATTAGAGCCTCAAATTTTGGATTATGTTGAAGTTAGACATCCACAAAATACTGCCAATCTTCTGCAAATCGTTGATAAATACGAAGAACGCTTTATGAATAGACAGATCAGAGGTTCGACTGAGGGGTTTAGAAGTTCAAACCCTAATGAAAACAATCATTTTAATAACCGGTATAGACAAGAAAATTGGAGGGAAAACAGAAATAATGAGAGATACGCCAATAATAGCCGACCGCAAAGAGAGTTTAATCGGTTCGGAAACCAAGGTTTCGCAAATAATCGGAGATTCGAGGGTCGACGCCAAGGTAGACAATTGGATCAGTGATTCCACAATCAGGGTGGTCGACAAAGTGGGTCGAGAAATAGTACATTTCGGGGTCAAAATTAACCAAATAGACATTTAAACTTTTAAGTGATCGATGTGAATATGGGGGTAATCGATCGCGGGGTACAGAAAATTCTCCAGTTTCGGATCAACGGCCTATCTCAGTAACCTCTATAAGAATGACCCCAGTCGAATTTCCGTATGTCCCTAAACTATTAAACGAAACCTTTATTACAGCACTGTGGGATACGGGAGCGGAGAAATCTTTTACTTCGGAGGAGGTCTACCGCAAATATTTTTCATACCGACCTCGTCAAAAGACGAAGGACAGAGTCGTGACAGTGCAAGGAGCCCCGTGTAGTCACTTAGGTCAGGTCGAATTGCAGATTAGGATCAAGGAATTTCAGAAACCCTGGGAATTCCCTATTCTAGACGACATGCAATATCAGTGCATCTTAGGAATCGATTTTATGAAGGCGTTACGATTGACATTGGATTTTGATCAGAAATCCTTGATCATTTCCGACAATCAGATCAAACAATTGCCGAAAATAGAAAAGCCGGTCGATATTGATCTCACAGACACAAAACTAGGTGACGAGCAACAGAGACAATTAAAAGCTTTATTTAATAATTTTAAGGGGTTATTTTCCGATCAGCCGGGGTTAACGTATGTTCTATATCATGATATAGATACTGGAGACAAGGGACCGGTAGTGTCGAGACCATACAGGTACGACCGGGTTCAGCAGGGCATTATTAATTATCACATCGATAAGATGTTACGTGATGGTACAATTTGTCCTATTAATTCGCCTTACGCATCTCCAGTCGTTCTAGCACGAAAGAAAAATGACTTTCCTCCAGATTCTCCCGAGGCATATCGTTTCGCGATCGATTATCGCAAATTAAATGGAATTATCAAATATCATCCATATCCATTACCGGGGATTGATTACTTACTCACCAATATTCCTCACACCGGCGTTATGTTCACACTAGATTTAAAAAGCGGGTACTTTCAGTGGGCAATTAGCCCAAAAGATATTGAAAAAATGGCTTTTATTACTCGAAATGGTACTTTTGCATTCCTCCGAATGCCGTTTGGTCTTTCGGGGGCGGCGCCGAATTTTCAAAAAGCAATAGACATAATTTTAAAACCTGTTATTGGGCGTTTCGTGTTGGTCTATATGTACGATGTCATCATCACATCGCCATCTTTTAAAGACCATCTCGATCATTTAAATTAGGTTTTTACTTCATTACGAGAAGCAGGGCTAACTTTAAATAAGGAGAAATGTCACTTCGCCCGTGACAAACTAAAATATTTAGGTCTGATTATTAGCAAAGACGGAATCGAAACTGACATTAATAAAATTAGGGCAATTACGGAATAGAGACCTCCCAAAAATAATAGGGAAGTGTCAAAATTTTTAGGGATAACGGGTTGGTACCAAAAATTTATCCCGCGCTACGCAGATATATGCGAACCATTGTACCAATTAAAGAAAAAGGGGGCTAAGTTTAACTGGTTGAAAGATGCACAAGATTCTTTTGATAGGATTAAACGTACATTAACGGAGACATCAATTTTACAATTACCGAATTTTTCTGAACAGTTCAATTTATTCACTGATGCTAGTGGTGTCGGAATTGGTGCTGTGCTTCAATAAAATCAAAAACATATTGTTTTCGCGTCTCGAACCCTTAATAAAGCAGAACGTAATTATACGGTTACCGAAATAGAATGTTTGGCAGTAATATGGGCTCTAAATAAGTTTAAAACTTATTTTCGACCCCTGCCTGTGAAAGTGATCTCAGATCACGCAGCGTTAACAAAGTTAACGAATGGTAAGAATTTGTCAAGTCGGCTGATCCGATCGGCATTGAAATTGTCCGAATTTAACATAGAATGGGAGCACAGGCCTGGTGTTCAAAACGTGGTCGCAGATCTTTTATCGAGAAATCCAGTGGACAGTGTCGAGGGGTCACAAATTTCATGCGCAGCTCTTAGAGCCCTCGCAATAAATTCACGTGAACAATTCATTAGGGAACAAAGGGAAGATCCTGAATTAGGACATATTTACCGATATTTAGAAAACCCTGATGACGGTTCTGTTAATGCGACGGTATGCAAGGGTTGGTCCCAGGACTTCAAGTTAATAAATGGTCTCTTTTACGAGAAGTATTTTTCTACTCTGGGAGAACTAAGAGTTTATATTCCTGGTTCTCTTAGAAAAGATATAATGAAAGAGTTTCATGATCTGCCACTGGCAGGGCATCTCGGAAAGAGGAAGACATATCTTAAACTTCGTGACACGTGCTATTTTCAGTTTATGAGAACATATATATTTGAATATGTATCAACCTGTGACCGGTGTCAAAAATTTAATTATAAAAACGCGCTACCAGCTGATCGTTTAATGCCAATAGTTTCAAAATATCCAAATGAAATTGTAACGCTAGACTTATTAGGCTCCTACCCCGCATCCCGACACGAGAGATATAAATTCATAGTAGTTATATGTGACCACTTCACTAAGTGGTGTGAGCTGATTCATCTTCGTAAATCTTCTGCCCAGGCAATAGCTAATGCCCTTTTTGATAACTATATAGCGCGTTACGGAGCTCCGATTTCTTTGATAAGTGATAACGGCCCCCAATTTATTTCTGACGTATTTGAATATCTCAGTCACAGGTTGGACATCAAACGTATGAAAACGGTAACGTACAGACCACAGGCTAATCTCACTGAGAGAGTAAATAGAAATTTAGTTCAAATGATAGCCTCTTTTGTTGAAGAAAACCATGAAAACTGGGACCAATTTCTACATGAGTTCGCTTTCGCGCTGCGGTAAATGAAACAACAAATAAAACTCCGGCTGAGTTATTCTTGGGAAGGAAAATCATAACCCCGTTTAGCAAGCTCATAAATGTTACAGAGGATACGAAATATGTTGGTAGGAACATCGAAAGATTATTCGATGAGGCAAGACGAAATATGCGAAAAAAGCATAAGTCTTGGTAAAAATATTACAATCGCAGAAGGAGGGATGTTCACATCAAAGTGAACGATTTAGTTTTAATTCAAACACATTTCTTAAGTGCTGCGGGTAGAAAACAGGTTGCAAAATTTATGCCGAAATTTGGAGGTTCCTATAGAGTTTTGGAAGTTAAAGGTAATAATTTGATCACTTGGAAAAGCGGAAAAAGTGTGACAGTTAATATTGATCAGGTTCAAGTGTACCGTCTTCGACAGACAGACACGATTAGTTCGGATAGTCAGGTAGAAACTCTGTATGACGAGCAAGGAGTTAGTCATAGGTCGAATATATATATCTATATAGATCGAATCAAGGGCAGTTTAAAGAGCACATGAAAACATCTAGTAAGGAAAGTTAGGGGTGTAGATCACGGCAGGGTAACACGGCACGGGAAAACCCCAGAAACAAACGCAAAATGAGTAATAATGAGTCGAAGGACCAAGTTTTAAAACGGTACAAGATGTGCAGGAAGAGATCACTGCAAGGGTCTGAGCACAAGGACCGGAAAAGACTCGCTCCTGAGCAAAGGCAGGGAGTCAAGAGGTCGATTCAACCCTCGATCTCATCCAGAACTTATAAACTTAAGAGACATAATACCTCCTCACAAGGAGTAGAGTCCATTTCAGGTCCATCAAGGTTGCCTGATTGCAGGCTGAATAAGTCAACCACAGTCGAATCCCGGACGGAAGGTAGTGGACGGGATAACAAGACCCGCCAGACCAGAGCAACAACGAGAGGACGCAACAAACAA